>CM066585.1:38648632-39347382 GCA_033816785.1 Picus viridis | reverse complement strand
CTGCAGGAGCTTTGCTGGTGGGAGCCCACCGTTAGCCAACAAGCATCCAACCTCCTGCCTCTTTATCCCACTGTCACCATGCCTTTTGGAAGGGCCTGAAAGAGGCAGACCAGAAACCCTGAAGCCAGGCTTCATCCAAGTTTGCTTCTGGTCTCTGGCTGCATCAACGGGGACTGAGCGCAGCTGCTGCCACCACTGCTGCTGCCTGCAAGCCGGACACCCTCAGCTCACACATTTGACGCTGAAATAGAAATCACAAAAATCCCCCAAATGCTGCCTGTGAGGACTTGAAGTGCGGCTCAAGCTTGTTACCAAGGTTGTTATCATCACTGGTTTTAATTTGGAACTATAAATTCTGTTGGGCTTTGGTTTTAACTGTGCCAGCTCCACCCCCACCACCACCTCCCCACCTCCCCAGGTGAAGCCTGGCCCGGGGAGCTGCGGTGTGATTCTTCTCTTGCCTGTGCTGTATCCACTCCGCACTTTGCATCTGCTTCCTTCTTCAGCTGACTGCAGGGGTGTGGAGGGAGGGCTGGTTGCCATCAGTGATGACTCCATGCACTAGGGCAGCCAGTGCCAGGCCAAAAACCATCCATGGAGAGTTTCTTTCTATGGTTTACTTAATTTAAAAATATGTAATCTCAAAAAAAAAAGAGGAAAAAAAGCCACTTTGGTGCTTTGGGTTATTGTCAGTGGTTCATGGCTCCTTTTTGGGTCTAGCCCTCTGCTTGCTCTCTTTTTTCCTTTGGGCAGCTGCCTGGACTTGGTCACACAGACTCTGGTTTGCTCTGTTCTCCAACCCAGTCCTGCAGTTTGGGTCTGCTGGGAGAACTGCGCAGCACCTGCCTCTGGCTGCCTGGCAGAGGAGAGATTCAGCTGCTGGGTATGTTCTTGTTGCTCCTTTCCCTTTGTTTCTCTCAGCTTTTCATGCAGACTGTGGTCACAGCCGCTGGGCCCTCTCCGCAGCCATCCAGCTCTGGGTGGCACACACCTTCCAGCCTCCTTCTCCCCACTCCTCACCAGGGCCCCCATACTACTCTGCTTAAGGATAAACAACATATGCTGACAGCAGGTAGGGAGGAGATCAAAGGAGCCACTTCATCTCTAGGGGCTGCCGTGTCACGGGGCATAGCCTAAGGGTCACACATGGTGTGGTACTTCTGGCTGCCCACTCATCACCCCTGCCCATGGGCTTTTGCCATCCAGGTGATACAGCACTGCTTGGGCAGAAATCACCCTGAGCTTTGCTTAATGGAGATACTCACCCATGCACCTCCAGTTGGCTGGGAATCATTTCACAGGTTTGTCTGGTACCAAGCCTCCTCCTCATCCAGTATCACTACTAACTGGCTTTTTCCACCTGTATTTGGGTTCCTGACCCCAGTGGTGCCTTTTGCTGTGGGCCTTGAACTACAACCATCCCCACATACCTTTCTGCAGCAAAGGGGTGGCTGGTGCAGCCTGTAACCCTGGGCTCCCATTTTGGGGAACCTGCCAGCTCCCCTATGTGGTGCCAGGGGCATGGGCACCTCATGGTGCAATGTGGCATGCTCAGGTGGTGTGGGAGGACCTGTGTTTGGGCACCTGTGCTGTAGGACATGTGGCCTTAGCAGAGGTGTCATGGGGAGTCTGTGCTGCACATTGCTCCCCTGGGGCAGACAAAGCTTATCAAAGCCACATGAAGGGCACTGTCTCTCTGGGTCACACACACTCCCACCACAGCCCTGTGGGGTCACTTCCTGCCCCTTGCCTGGTCAGCCAGCAGCAAAGCCCTTCTCAGCTCCTGAGCTGAGAGAACACACACAAGCTCAGGCTCCAGCTTCAGGAGCTATTACCTTTGACTTCAGTGAAAGGGCTGTGAGAGGTGCACGGAGGGCTGTGAGCCTTTGCAGCTGGCTTGCTGCCACCACTGTGCAAAAACATCCACAACCCCAATGGTGGTGAGGCTTAGTTCCAGGATCTTCAAGGAGAAGCCCTCATCAGCTGCATGTGCCACTTTGGGCTTTGCTGCCCTGCCCTGGGATGATGCTCACCTGCATGTCTCCAGCAGCATAGCACTTTGCTTTGAGAAAGCGTTTTGGAGGACTCCCAGTACTAGTGCACCTGGGCACGGGTGAGATAAAAAGTGCAGGTAACAAGACCTCTGAGGAAAGACCATCATCCACCTCTTGACAGTGCAATAGGACAGATGTAGATAGCAACAGACAGATACAGACAGTAACAGAAAGGCATACAGGAGATCTAGTCATGTTTTAACATACCACCACTGAAAGACAGGAAATTTCAGCCCATCCTCAGCTGCACTTTAGTGCTGAGTGCCAGCAAGCCGTTCCTCATACCATTCACCTGGAATTGTTTTTTTTCCTCCTGAAAACAACAGACAAAAGCTTTTCTGAATTAATTCTGCCAGGAAGCAGCTACAGCCCTGACTTTGCTGTAGGAGTCAACCTGCACAAATGTGAGCAGCAGTGTCTCAGCCCCAGCCAGCCCTGGCCACAAGCTGGAATGGCCTTGTCACCAAGGATAACCTCTGGAGTATTATATGGAAGCAAAATGTTTGCAATAATCATTGTCATGCACACACATGTGCCACTGGCAGGAACGGAGCTACATCTGCCAGTGCCCCTTAGCACCCAGCAGAGAATGCAGTGCTCCCAACCTGCCTCTGCAGCAGGAGGGGATTCAGGACCTCCTAGAATTTCAATGAGTTTGATAAAATATGTAGATAATTAGAACCATGAATAGATTGCCTCACAGCTCCCTCACACACACCATCCCTGGGTTTGCCCGAGGGATCTGTGCTTTGCCTGGCAGTGTGTGGTGTCAGTGACAGACCAAGCCTGCCTCAGGCCCATGGGGCATCTGAATTTAGACATGGAGCCTACAGACACCATGTGAGGTTGATAGAAGGGCAACAAAGCTGGTGAGTACAAGCCCTGTGAGGAGAGGCTAAGGGAGCTGGGGTTGCTTAGCCTGGAGAAGAGGAGGCTCAGGGGAGACCTTATTGCGCTCTACAACTGCCTGAAAGGAGGCTGCTGCCAGGTGGGGGTTGGTCTCGTCTCCCAGGCAACCAGCACGAACAGAACAAGAGGACACAGTCTCAAGCTGCACCAGTGGAGGTTTAGGCTGGATGTTAGGAAGACGTTCTATACAGAGAGAGTGATTGGCCATTGGAATGGGCTGCCCAGGGAGGTGGTGGAGTCACCATCACTGGAGGTGTTTAGGAAGAGACTGGATGGGGTGCTTGGTGCCATGGTTTAGTTGATTAGATAGTTTTGGATGATAGGTTGGACTTGATGATCCCAAAGGTCTTTTCCAATCTGGTTTATTCTATCCTATCTATCCTATCCTATCCTATCCTATCCTATCCTATCCTATCCTATCCTATCCTATCCTATCCTATCCTATCCTAATTCTAATTCTATTCTAAATGTTCCTACTGCACTTAAATTCACCAGTGGCCCAGACAGCACAGATGTGGCAAGCAGAGTGGGAGCTGTGGCTAAAGGAAAAGTCACGACCTACCTACTCCTCATGGCTGGGCTCACACTCAGAAACTGGCCCACTCTGAAGAAGGCAATAACAAGGTAACACAGCTCTAGGAAGTACTTTGAAACTGGTGTGAAAAGTAGGTGCATTACAGAAAGAAGCCATTAAAGCAAAGATGATTGTCTCTTAGGGTGCAAGACGAGAAGCTATAAATCACCTCCCACTTGCCACCTAAGAACAAAAGCTTGCATCACAGAAACAGGCCTCTCATTTTGTGGGAATTATTGGTGTGCAGCTTGGGTGCATGGAAAAGAGGTATGGGAGATGAAAAATAAATCATCTCAACACAAAAGCTTCAACATTCAGCTCTGTGAGTCCTGTAGGCACATCCTTGGCACTAAGGCATATTGTATTGAGCATCTTCATGCCTCTGACAACACCATAGTCACCCATTAAGCTCTTATAAAAGCTATCAAAAGAGATTTGATTGCCTCCTCTTCTTCAGGGGCATCAGACAGAAACAGAAGGGGCAATGGGCGCAAGTTGAGGCACAGGAAGTTCCACAGAAACAGGAGGAAGAATCATTTCCCTCTGAGGGTGACAGAACACTGGAACAGGCTGCCCAGGGCACGTTGTGGAGTCTCCCTCTCTGGAGGTATTCAAGACCCACCTGGATGAATTCCTGTGTGATCTTAAGTGATCCTGCCCTGGCAGTGGGGTTGGACTAGATGATCTCTTGAGGTACCTTCCAGCACCTATCCTTCTTTGATTCTTTAATTGTGGGTTTGTTTTATTCTTATTCACAAAGGCACAGGAAACAAGTGGCAAATGTGCTTGTCATAAGAGCACGGTGTATGTGTTACAGCCTCTCAGGTTCCACATTTGCTCCTTTTCCAGCTTCCAGAAGACATTTCTGCTGGCTGGCTGCCTGCTGGGTCTCGCTCTGTGTTTGTGTGCTCACGCCAGCTGCCTCCCAGCAGGTCATCACACGCTCCTCTGCTGAAACTCACCCTGTTGACCTGGATTATTCCTTCAATCTATCAAGCGTTCCAGTCCTACCTTTAGTTGCTCACAGCCCACACACCACAACCCCACCCAAAAATTTTATAGCAAAGCAATTTCCTAAAGCTGCTGCTGAAAGTACTGAATAGATCTCGACCCTGGGCAGCCCTTGGATACAGTTGCACAGAGAGCTCTCCGACGCTGACACTGAACTCAACGCATTGCAAGTCCACATAGGTTGCACTTCCTCAGCTCGCCCAGAATGTCTTCTGGGACAGCGCCAGAAGCCTTACCAAAGTCAAGACATAGCACATCTAGCGCTGCCCTCCGTAGCCATGAGGCTAGTTCTGCTGTCAAAGAATAAAACCCAATCAGTTTGATATGATTTGGCCTCAGAAAACATCAACAAACCCATTGCAGCCCATTTTTTGCTAATTTATAAACGTGTGCAGGGGATTAGAGCGTAAGTGGTCAGCAGCTCTTTTAAGTCTTCACACTGAGATGTTAGGACATCAGCTCTGTAATTCCCTAGGTTTCATCTCTAGCTAGGTATTGCCATGCTATCCCTAAGCCCCTTGGAAGCTCAGCTATAGCCCACAATGCTCCAGCACCTATCCCATGTTTCGTATTGTTCTGTTTTGTGCTCTTCATCCTTTTTATTGCTCTCCACTTACACTTCTTTCATTCTCAGGATAGCTTCTTACTGTGGCTTTGACCACAGCTCTTTTATCAGTTCTCAGAGCTGTTTTATCTTTTAGGACATCTCTTCAAAGATCCTGCCCAGCAATTTTTGGAATCCATTGATACTGATACCTGACATTTCATTTTCTGGAGTAAGTACTTTAACTCCTTTTACAAAGGTCTGGTATTCAACTGCAGTTTGAGGACAGCAAGCTTGCAGCAGACATCCAAATACTTGAAGCAATCGTAACAGCTCAGGAGATGCAAAAAGTCACATTCACATGGGCTGCAGGTGACCAGATCCAAGTTAAGCCACCTTTGTACAGCTTTGTCTGTTAGAACCTGCCAGCTCATGGTGAGAACATCCAAGTCACTTCAGAAATAGCTCCATCTCTTCAGCCAAATGCTGTGTCAACTCCTTTCTGACACAGTGAGGTCAGCAGGGAGTACTTCAGTGGTCCCAGCCAAAATCATGATTGAGGGATGCAGCAGTGCTACTATGTGCTATGCAGGGCCAGAGCTGCACTTTGTAATGGGACACTGGGCATTCGAACGCTCTATTGCTTGAAGCACCGCACTGAGACGCTACAGCAGAATCGGGGTCACCAAAGTGAGTCCTTCATTCATGACCAAAAAGCAGCAGTTGCACTGTTTAGTACTGGGACTGAATTGACCTATCTTTGTGAGAATTCATCTGTAAGCCAGACTCCCAGACCTTGCACTCTGAGCTCCAAACTAAGGTCACTTAGTTGTGAATTGTGTGCAGAACACCTTGGCTTACTGCTTCTGCTGGTACTAGAGGAGAGGTAAGGTGCAGAAACCTCAACCTGTGCAGGAGCTACAATCCTCTGCCTCCATCATCAGCCAAATGCAGACCTTATGTGCTCCTCTACCTGGAGCAGAGTGCAGGTCAAGCTCAGGAAGGGAGCAAAGAGCCACCCACCAGCAGTGCTTTGCCTTCAAGGCAAGGCTGACTGGCAAAGGACGCAGCAGTGCCCTCGCTCCTCTGCCTGGGCTGAGAGCCAGAAAACCCTCAGCCCGGTCCCAATGTGCAAGCATAACACAGGCTATTCATTTGTGCTTTTGCAAGATGTTGGGATACAGGTCTGTGCTATGAGAGGCAGCACAGTGGTGTTTTCTGAATGAAAGCCACACACCTCTTGGTGTCAAACACAAACCCAGTCATTAGAACCAGGGAGCAGGTGCTTGGATACAGAATGATGGAAAGCATCAGAGGCCTCGAGCACAAGGCCTATGAGGAGAGGCTGAGGGTGCTGGGGTTGTTTAGCCTGGAGAAGAGGAGGCTCAGGGGAGACTTCATTGCTCTCTACAACTACCTGAAGGGAGGTTGTAGACAGGAAGGGGTTGGTCTCTTCTCCCAGGCAACCAGCACCAGAACAAGGGGACACAGTCTCAAGCTGCACCAGGGGAAGTTTAGGCTTGAGGTGAGGAGAAAGTTCTTCACAGAGAGAGTCTTCGCCATTGGAATGTGCTGCCCAGGGAGGTGGTGGAGTCACCATCCCTGGAGGTGTTCAAGAGGGGACTGGACGTGGCACTTGGTGCCATGGTTTAGTAGTCATGAGGTCTGTGGTGACAGGTTGGACTTGATGATCTTTGAGGTGTTTTCCAACCTTGTTGATTCTATGATTCTATTCTGTTCTATCATTGCCCTCCAAAGCAGCCAGCCTAAGGTTTTCCAGCAAACACTCTACACAAAACACTTTGTTATGCTCCTAGTCCCTGAAGTGGTCCTGTTTAACCCACTCTGTTTCCAAGGTGTATTTCTAAACCAAGAAGCACCACTTCTGTAGATCCCACTGTCCAATTTAATATCAACCTCTGGAGCACTGCCAAGTTAATTTTCCAGTAATGGTTTGTGAGGGCTGGCTGCTCAGAACTCAGAAGGTCAACATTCTTCTGCATGCTGATTTTGTTAATTGTCAAAGATAAGGGGGAAGGAGGCAAGGGCTGGGGGTTTGAGGGGGAACAGGAAGTCTTCTGGCAGTGTCACTGCTGGAAGTAGAGGCAGAAGCAAGCTCTTTGTGGTTCTTCAGAATTGCTTGCAGAATGACTGCAACACCAAGGAAGGGTGAAGGCCTCAGAGTATCATAGAATCGTTAGGGTTGGAAGGGACCTCAAGGATCAGCTAGTTCCAACCCCCTGCCATGGGCAGGGACTCTTCACACTATATCAGGCTGCTCAGAGCCACATCCAGCCTAGCCTTAAAAACCTCCAGGGATGAGTCTTCTACCATTTCCCTGGGCAACCTGTTCCAGTGTCTCACCACCCTCGTGGTGAAGAACTTCTTCCTAACAACCAATTTGAATCTACCTATTTCTAGTTTTGTTCCATTCCCCCTAGTCCTATCACTACCTGACACCCTAAAAGTCTCTCACCAGCTTTCTTGTAGGCCACCTTCAGATACTGGAAGGCCACAATAAGGACTCCTCAAAGTCTTCTCCAGACAGAATATCCCAAACTCCCTCAGTCTGTCCTCACAGGAGAGGAGCTCCAGCCCTCTGATCATCCTCGTGGCCCTTCTCTGGACATATTCCAGCACATCCAGATCCTTCCTGTAACAGGGGCTCCAGAATTGGATGCAATATCCAGGTGGGGTCTCACCAGAGCAGAGTAGAGGAGGAGAATCACCTCCCTTGACCTGCTGGCTATGCCTCTCTTGATGCAGCCGAGGATCTGATTGGCTTTCTGGGCTGCAAGTGCACACTGGTGGCTCATGTTGAGCTTCTCATCCACCAGCACCCCCAGGTCCTTTTCTTCAGGGCTGCTCTCAAGCCAGTCACTGCCCAGCCTCTATCAGTGCTTGGGATTGCCCTGACCCAGATGCAGGACCTTTTATTTGGTACCTTATGATGACCCCCAGAAACAGGATGCATGACCAAAGTATTGCTCTTAAACATAGGAAAAGTGTGGGATTACATCTATGGCTTCTCCCTCAACCCCAGAACTTGTTACCTTGGTAGTACAAGTCAATTTGCCTGGTTTGCCAGTTTATGCTTGACAAATCCACTTTGGCTGTCACTCATCCCTGCATGTTCTCCTTCCATCACTGAACTTCCATCTAAAGACAGTGATCTGAGCAGGCCCCTCTCTGCTTATCCACACACAAACTACTACACAAGCAGAAAACACAGATGCAGCATCACACTGAACGTTAGGGGCTGGAATGGACCTCAGGGGATCATGTGATCATCCAAGCCCTCTGCTAAAGCAGGCTACACAGGAATGTGTCCAGGCAAGTTTTGAATCTCTCTAGAGAAGGAGTCACCCTAGCCAACCTGGGGAGCCTGTTCTACCTCTGCCACGCTCAAAGTAAAGACGTTTCTCTTTATGTTTAGGTGGAACTTCCTGTGTTCTGCTTTGTGCCTGTTGCCCCTTGTCTTGTTGCTGGGCACCACTGAAAAGAGTTGGGCCACATCTTCTTGACACCTGCCCTGTAGATATTTATAAGCAGACTAAACAGTCCCAGGCCTCTCAGTCTCTCCTTGTAAGAGTCTCCTCATCACCTTTACAGCCCTCCCTTGGACTCTCTCTGCTAGCTCCCACTCTTGAACTGGAGAGCCCAGAAATGGGCACAATACTCCAGATGTGACCTCACTAGGGCAGAGTAGATGGGGAGGAGAACATCCCTTGACCTGCTGGTCACACTCCAGGATACCACTGGACACCTCAGCCACAAGAGCACACTGTTGGTTCAGCTTGTCCATCAGGACTCCAAATTCTTTCTCCATAGAGCTGATTTCCAGTTGCTCTCCAAATCTCCCTTTGGAACTGCAATACAATACAATACAATACACCAGGTTGGAAGAGACCTTCAAGATCATCGCATCCAACCCATCAACCAATCCAACCCACCTAAACAACTAAACCATGGCACCAAGCACCCCATCAAGTCTCCTCCTGAACACCTCCAATGAAGGCGACTCTACCACCTCCCCAGGCAGCCCATTCCAATGGGGAATCACTCTCTCTGTATAGAACTTCTTCCTAACATCCAGTCTAAATCACCTCCCCTTCAATAAATGAGTTGGCTTATTAATTGCTAGAGATTTACACACAATCAAGTGAAATGACACAGTGCTGAAAAAAATGGTCATACCTGCTTCATAGGAAGGGTGCACAGCCCCCTCTGTCATGGCTTGGTGCTGCAGGTTCTGATGAATGTCACCTACCCTGCAGCCTAGAAGAAGCCTGGTTTATAATAGCAGCAGCTTCCCAGCATGGCTTGTTACTTGTCATCTCAGAGGTCATGCACAACAGCTAAAAGATTCTCTTTCAGGCTCTCATGCCTGTCCTGCAAAAGTGAAGTATGAAGGCTCCCATGTGAAAGGGGATAAGCAGGTGTGAAATGCAGATTTTAGTCCCTAGTTTAGGGAGTCTGTGCAAAGGGCCAAGGGGCCCAGCTTCTGTGGTCCCCTCTATTCTCCTGCTGAAGCTTCCAAGTTTCTCTAAGCAGCCAGGACAAATTCAGGCAGCTGTCATCGAACCACAGAGAAGCACTCCAGGGCATGTTTCCATTCAGCCTGGAGGCTTACACACAGGAGAGAAAAAATCCAAGGACCACAGACCCCCCCCCCCCCAAAGACTGCCACGTGGCTGTGAGCAGGGAAGTGCTTTCCTTCTCCCGTGGCACTGTGTAGATAGCAGAACGCCACGTGGAAGAGAGCAGCTCTGGAAACCACGAGTCAACAAGAAACCACCACGAGACACTGGAGCAAAAGTTATCTATTTTATTACAAAACCCAAATCAAACAGATGCCTTTCAATCTAACAAGCAATGGCCTTGGCAAGGTAAGTTCAGTGTAAACTCAGGTGGTGGAAAGGGGCACCTTCACACAGGTGAATCCCACCGTAATGCAACTGCCTTCAACGCACTACACTCTTGGAGGGTCAGCCAAAAAAGAGACTTTTGGTTCTGGCAGGAAGAGCAGATGACTTGCACTGTAGAGCCCTGGTTCTCTTCTCTGTCCCAGCTGTTTTAAGCTGTCATTCAAAGTAGAGCTGGAGAAGCCCAGGAGGACTTGAAGGATGAAGGAAAACGCCTTGGATCTGCTTCCAGGCACAGCATTGACACTCTGGCTTTTGGAGGATGCTACTAATGCAAAGCAGAGGTGAAGAATGCTCATGACCACCACCACCAGATAAGGACGTGTTTGGCCTGACAGCCAGGTGGACTGGCCAGTTATCTGGCAATAAAAGCAACAAGGGAAGAGAGGAATGAAAGCACTTCTCTGATGAATACAGTCTGTTTGGACAAACTGTAGGATGAGTTATGTGAATCAGAACCAGTATTGCCTGCATGATCTTGCAACACACAAACTCAGAACAAGTAACCTAACATCTATTTGGATGTGACATAATTGTGCTGGTTGGGTCTTGCATGCCAATGTACAGCTGTTGCTAGAAGCTTCTTACAGGCCCAAGCAAAGCCAGCAAGCCAGATGAGGGGGCTTGGACTTGTCTCATGAAAGTAAGGAGGAAAGCAATATAGTGCTTGGACCCAAATCCATCCACAAAGTCAGCATTAGCCTAGCAACATGAATGCCCACCAATACCAAAGCTAACATCAACAGCCACCTCTTGTTTGGCTTCCTAGAAGAACTAACTCAATTTTAACTGCAAGGTACAGGTGAATGCAGGCCATCAGGAGGGGAAGGAGGCAAGCATGAGAAAAAGGTCTACAGATGGATTTATGGGACAGGCAGAAACACTGGCTGTTTGACATTCCACATTAAAAGAAACAGTGACTTTCAGCAGCTCTCACTACCACTACAACCTTGTGGGGCACTGCCTAGTCCCAGTGGCTGGCTGGCTCACAGAGCTCCTGTGGGCATCCAACTGGCTAATTTTGCTGGATACAACTATACATTAAAACCAAACCCAAAACCAAACCCACACACAAAAAAGCAACCCAACAAACCAAACATCAACCCAGTAGTCAGAGCTTTTAATCCCTAAAACTAGCATATTAAGAAAGAAGAGCTGTTATTATTATTATCACTTTATGCATTTGAATTTGTTCTTTACTCCTACGACAGGATTAACGAGTGGCTGGAACATTTTTGACTATACACTAAGCCAAATCATTTCAACATCAAATATTGCCCATGGCATTTAAAAAGGGAAGATGCAATCAAGTAGATGGGAGCTTTCAGGCCTAAACCCCACATACATTGTATGTGAGAAACCATGGAGACCCAGCAGCACAATCTGGTCTGCCTGGGGTGGTGGTGGAGCCCCAACCCCGGGGCTGTTCAAGCAGCATGTGGACCTGGTACTTCGGGACATGGTTGAGTGTTGACCCTTCAGTACTGGGTTGAAAGTTGGACTGGATGATCTTCCAGCTCTCAACCAACCAGGTATAGCCTGTGATTCTGATCTTGCTAAAGAAACAACCTCTTTATGTTATGGTGGTGCAATGAACACTTCAGAGATTACCAGAGGTGTTTTCAACCACGCCAAATGCTTTAATTAGCTCAAATCTACTCCCCAGAGGAAGTTATTACTACTCTTAAACAGTTATTTATGGTCTGCCTTTTTCTTTTTTATAAACTTCCCATGTTGTCAACAAAGAACTAACTTAGCTGCACCAGACACTCCTGCTGTGATGTGTTTATCTCATGCTATCATCACAATGACATGGCACAGTGAAGATGCTCTTTAACCAAGGCAGCAAAGCCGTGAGGGACAAGCCCTGTCCCCACAGTAAGACGGTGCCCTTAGAAACAGCTCTTGGTGTGTGATCTTGTATTACCACAGCATCTCATCATCTCTGACTGCAGGTTCTTAGTCCAGAAGCAAGTGGCACAAGGATAGCCAGGTCCAAAGTGGGAAGCTGCTCAGAACATTTCCTATGATCTAACAAAATCCTACCACTGTCTGGAAATGCACAAAGCAAAATATTGTCCCGTTGTACTCTGCCCAAACCCAGCACTCCTTGCTGAGGATGGGTGTCACCACCTTACTGCTGACTTTACAATTGTATCTGAAATTAAGTAAGCAACAACTTTGGAACATGGCCCTGTGGCCTCCAAGAACAGCAAGCTTCTCAAGCCAAGCCTTCATGTTACTGTAACGTGATAGGGGTGTGTGATTAACACAGGAGGTTCTGATAACAGTGAACTGGGTGAAGTGGATGCTCTCAGCTTGTCCATGCCACTGTGCAGGAAAGGAGCTTGGCATTCACAGCCACCAAAGACATGAACAGTCATTGCAGACAGACTTTCACCAGTAAGCATGGCCCAAGCTGCAGCGGTGAAACATAAGCAAACCAGAGTCTTGGGGACCAGCAGCATGATTGTGTCTTTCTGCACTGACAAAAATGTTCTTTGCTCTTCAGCAAAGCAACAGGCAAGGCTAATGCTGCTTTTAGGAGACTTCTCAATATCTTTTATTGTTGTACAACATACAGATGGAAGGCTTTGTAAGAGAGGAAGAGGCAAGACTTCACTCTGCTGACTCTACTAGGCCTGTGGCTCCCACGTCCTTCCCACAGAGTTAGATTCCCAAGGCATGGCACATATTTGCTACATGTGTCTTCTGAGCATGGATAGCAATGAATCTGCAATTCATTTCTGCCCAACTTGCAACAGATGCAGAAACTACTTTTGTATGTCCTTAGTACAACCCTTTTCTACCCATACTAAGCAGTGCATCAATACTGAGGTGAAACTCAAAAGCCCAGTGGCCTGTAAGCAGCACAAGGCTCTGCAGGAAGAAAAGAAGGGGTTCAGCTGCTCCCAGGAAGCATTTGGTATCTGGGCCACTGTGTGCATAACTGCAAGCACAAGTCACACTGATATACTTGCTCCTTTTTGCATGGGGGTGTTAAGGTTTGCAGCTGATAGATGGTGGCAGAAATGAATGCATTACTGTAATCCACTAAATGCCAAGTGTCCCTCTAACCCCAACAGCCTTCAAAAGCAAAGGGAGGAACAGAACAGTAACTCCAACCCCTATACAAGACAACTGTACAATTTACATATATATTTATATACAGTATATAAAATTCTCTTTGAGTCCCAGAGAACTCAGTTTTACTCATCAGTAGCTGTTCCAATTTTAAACAAGTAATGATCCTGCTACCCCCTCCCTCCCTCCTCCCCACCCCCGCTCTCCAAAGTACTGGATAATGGCATTGAAAAGCAATTAGAAACAAACCCAAACCAATCATTAAAAAGTGCAAACGTTCTGGGTGCCACTTCTGCTAGGCTGGATGCTGCTGGTGCTGCATGCTTGCTCACAAGCAGCAAGGTGTCTGTCCGTCTGTCGCTGGGTCTTTTCTTTCCTCTGAGCTGGCTCCTGCCTGCCCTTCTTGCCTTCTGCAGCTACACCAGGCGACCTACTGAAAGGGTTGGGTGGCCAAGGAGTCAAGAAACAACAAAACAGAAGCAGGGACAGTGAGACAAAAAAGGCAAACTGAAACCAGAAGAGCACCTGACTGATAACAATACAGTACAGCCTGTGCTGCAGCCACGGCCCCAGAAGGCTGAGACGGCAGAGTAAGCTGTGAGGCTGGAAACAACCACGGGCTAATGAGACAGCCTTGCTGAAAAAAGCCCTTCAATGAGTCACATGCAGCCCTAGGGATTGACTTATTTTTAAACATAACCCACCACTTTCCTCTCCCTCAGCCTCCTTGGAAATGGGCATGCAGTCTGAGGAAACAACAGGTGCAGCAGCTCTTCCTCTGCTCTCCTGCCTGCCACAGCTGATGCAGAGGTGCACCAGGCTGTCCTGCCACCATTTCCTCATGAGCTGCAGCCAGCCTCCCCCACATGGCAAGCAGGCCTTGAAGGAGAGGCTGGCATCCAAGGCAAGGACAAGCCACCTCTCCCCATCTCTGCAACAGCACAACAGAGCAGTCTCCCTGCTCCATGGTTCTTCAGAGACCTGCCTGTACCAGGCACTCTGAAGCCTACCAAGCTACTGAATCTGCAGACAAGATATGGCACTCTGGGAACTGGGGGTCTCAGGACCTACTGAGTTATTAGTGTCCCAGTGAGTGTTGTAGGGGTGCTGCTTGGTGTTTCAGATAATGCACATGCCCTCATGCTCATTTCTTCAGAGAGCTTTTGTTAAACCCCTCATCAAAGGATCTTAAACAATCAAAGCTCTGACAGGATCAGAGCAAGAGCTCTGTGGATTAATTACAGGTGAAAACATACTGGAGAGAAGACAGAAAAGTATGGGGTTTGGTTTTGGAATGGAGAAAGGTTACCAGACAGGCCTCACAGGGGCTGGTGCTAATTGACATGCCCTGTTACAGGGGGTGAATATTGTCAAATGTGAAATCATTCCAGATAGCCCTACTTGAAACCACACAGCTCTGCAGCAGGCCTGCTCACAATGACCAGCTCATAAAAATAGTGGATTGACTTCAATGTCTACACATGCAATGCAGCAAATAAGCAGGGATGACCTGCCCTACACTGGCTTCTGAGTGACTAGGAAGGCACTTGAAGCCACAGAATACATTTGAATGCCTCCACTCTGTTGTTAGCAGCAGAGAAAAATAAATCACACAGAGGCTCAGAATGGGGGACACACCAGGAAACATCACTACATTATTGTATGAGGCTTAGCTGAGCCTTACCTTCAGTTCTTTGTTCAGCCCATCTCATCAAGATCAGATATAGCACCCAGAAAGATAAGGAGGATAGAAAGTGGTACAGAAAGCCTTCTGTCATATAGAGCCTAGGTCTTTTCAACACAGAAAGACATTATGTTGGAGGGCTATAGAACAACAAATGGCAGGAGAAAGATAGGCAGGGGAGAGCTGCTGACTGTTTCTCACAGTCCAAAATGAGAAGCACCCAATGAAACCACGAGGCAGCAGCAGGTCTAAAAGCAGAACAAATAAAAGCTGTTCTTCATGCCCAATGAAAGCATGATGTGATTCACGGCCACAAAATGCAGAGGGGAGCAGACTTTCACCAGGACAATGAAGAGTCTTCAAGGTAATCCATGGAGTAATGCAAACACAACAAATCACCTAAAACATTGCTTGCTAGAAGCAGACAGAATAAGGTTGGAGAGTGTTCAGTTAAGACCAGGCTGGACGAGGCTCTGGCCAGCCTGATCTAGTGTGGGGTGTCCCTGCCCATGGCAGGGGGTTGAAACTAGATGATCCTTGTGGTCCCTTCCAACCCTGACTGATTCTATGATTCTATGATTCCATAGCTGCCATAGGCTGTTCTAATTCCTTAGCAATGTACTGCCTGTCTCAGGTAAAGGCAGTGCTGGACTTTGAAGTGACACACAGAGCTGTATGTCGTTATATTCAAAAAACACCTTTGTTGTTTGCAAATGGAGGAGAGCAGGAGAGAACCAAACTTGGGACACATGGTTATCAGTGGAGGAAAAAGAGAAAAATAGAAATATTTTTGACAAGATACTCACTGAAAGGGTTAAGGCCTTGTCTTTTTCCATTGGGGAACCCGCTCAGGCTACCTGTAAAAACCAAGAACCACGTTAAAGGCAAAGAATGCCACAGCCTCTCCCACTCTCTGCTGCTGAAAAGCGGGCTCAGAGCAGCTCCTCAGTAAGTTTTGCCAGCACTCCTTAAGATTCATGTCCAAGAATCAGACTAATGTGCTTGAGGTGAGAGATGCTAAATACCCAGTGAATGCCACAAAGTCCAGAAATTTGGTGTGGGCAAGAAGCAACAATTACAAGGTGAAACTAAACTGTAGCAGGAAGAAGAAAGGAAAGATGCAAGCAGCGCCATAAAGTTTCCCCCAAGAGTTGCTGCTAACGGCAAGCAAAACGACGCCACGGAGAAAGGGGACAGAGGGAAAAGAGTGCAGGTGTAGGTGATACAGATAGCCCGAGTTTATTACATCTTTAGCTTGGACCAAACAATCAAACAGGGGCTCAAATCAAAGACCCGCACTCCTACCTGGCAGAAAGGAAGAGCCAGGCTGCAGAGCTATGACTGCATCGTGAGGTACAGAGATACACACCCTTCACTAGATGGAGCCCGTGACAAGGGCTCGCACACTTCAGCTGGAAACCTGCTCCTACCATGCACTGGATACAGACAGCTCTCAAAAGCATGTCACATCTCCTGCCAGCTGTTTGGTCTGATTTCAGATGAGGGATTAGCTGGAAATGGGAACTCCTGCTCCCAGCCAGAAGCCATAAGTCTGTTGCCACTCTCCAGCCCAGCCTGAGGCTTCTCTTTGATTTGTGCATGCATCTGACCCGACTGCACAGCTTGCTTTGCGCATTAAGCACTTTGCACGGCCTCAGCTAAAGCACACTTTGCTCTGCAAGAGCAAGATGAGCAGAAGCTTGGAGAGCAGGGGTGAGCCTGGGGAAGCCCTGGGGGATGGGAGGTTTCCGGGAAGGAAAGGAGAGGGGGAAAGGAAGGTGGTGGTGGCTGAGTTTGAAATGGCTAGCAAAGCACAACTTGTTGGCTTCAGACAAAGACTGTTAATCAGAGAAGCTGTACAAACACAGACAGCTTCTTCAAGGGCCCCGAATGCCAGCCTCCTATCAGCCATCTGCCCTGGTGAGATCACAGGAACCATCACTCACTTTTTTTCCGCACCCATGTATAAAAAGCAGAGAGCACCATTGCCAAGAGGCAGATTCCTCCAGAGCTAATTAGGATTATTCTGGGAGCTGGCAATAAAAAGCCAGGGCCTTTACAAGCCATGGTGGCCAGGTTGCTCTTGTGCCCGGGGCCCTGGAGGGCACAGCAGGGCCATGCCTGGCCAGGCTCTGGCTGGCTGCCTGGGTAAGCCAAAAGGCATGAGACAGAACCTGCTTTTGCACCCAGTGCAGCTAAGCAGTGCTTTGCTGTGAATGAGACCTACTTGTCTTTGGAAAGAGTCAGGGGGTGCAGGTAAGTTGATTGAAAAGGCAGGGAATGTCCCTGAAATGGCAAGGGAGCTCCAAGCTGGGCAGGGCACAACTTCCCAACAGCCTGGAATACTTCTGTGCTTTCCCAGTGCTGGGAAACTACCCTGAAGCCCCAAAGGCAGAGAGCATTGTCTTCAGCCAGCTGCCTTCATGATAAACACACAGGTCATCCACCTATGCCTACAGAAGACAAAACCTTGCCAAAACAACATTTCACCAAGCATAAAGTTGACATGAACGAGGGTAAAGTATGGCAGATAATGAGAGCAGGTTCCTCACATATACCTGGGAAGCTCTTGGGTGTCATAAGGTAACACTCCAGCATTCAGTACATTTGATAATCATAGAATCAATAAGGTTGGAAGAGACCTCAAAGATCATCAAGTCCAGCCTGTTACCCAAGACCTCATGACTACTGAACCATGGCACCCGTGCAGAATATTCGCTCAGCCTTGCACGTACCCTGTGTTTTGGGTAACACTGCTATCCACACTTGGTTACTCCAGGTGTCCTTCAAAAGGAAAGGCCCCAAGGAAACCCCGGTAGTTTTTTTACAGGTAGAAGCAATTCCTCAGTCTTACCAAGCGAAGGTCTCACCTTTCATGGGGGGAAGAACATGCTACCGCCAAGCCTTATCTTGTGTTCTCAACACACTACTGATGTCCTGCTTCATGCTAACCATCAGTAACTTTCCTTATGATTAAAAGCAACACACTACAGCTCCGCTGCTGAGCTCCCGGGGGATAATCTGAACAAGGCAAAAATACCCCAGCACTGAACCAGCAGAGCTTGTTTACATTCTAATATAATTATAATTAGATGTACTCTGCATTTCCTTTTTATTCACACAGCCACTACCTGGTTACAGATTTTCTCTCAGACTGTTACCAGCTTTCTGTCATTATTGATCCAGAGGCCTTTCCCAGGTGAGTGCTCCTTTTTACCTGCTCCCACACAGTTGCTTGCACAGCAGTGATACAGAATGATTTAGATTGGAAGAGACCTTTAAAAGTCATCTAGTCCAACCTCCCTGCATTGAGCAGAGACATATATAGAGGACCCTCGTTCCTAGAAGCCTCACAAGCACACAGAAAATCATTTACTTATGCAGATACCAATAAGAAGGGTCCAAACACTACTGAACTAAAACTGCTATTTAGATTGCCCATTATTTGCTCAGCTCCAGTAGAAAGCGACATACTGTTTAATTACACCCACAGACTTCTTAATTAAGACATTTTGACCCTGTTTGTGGACTGTGCTCTTGGTAGCTGGCTGTTGGCAGAGAAAGTGGCGGGGTTCCACCCCAGAAGTCCTCATGGCCTGTGAAGCAGGCCCAACACCTACCATCGACAAGCTCTTGGATGGCAAAGCAATCACGGGATCTGAACTGGCAGAAGGAAGCTTCCTCTCAGCTGGCAGAGGGACATTTCTTCACTGCTTAATCCCTTAGCTCCTCTTTGGGCAGGCACAAAATGCTGACTTTGTCTTCTGAATTTGGAAGAATATAGAGGTAAAACTCAACTCCAGCATTTTACAGCCAGCACTAGTATAAGCCTACAGTCCTCCTCTCTGAGATGGCTGAACTCAAATTAATCTCGAGTCCAGTCACTTGCCAGCAAAGCTTTAAAGTGCATGTCCATCTTCTCCTGAGAATCCTGCCTTTGGACTAACACAGAGAGTTAAATTTGTTCTTTGATCACAGATGGTTCTCCCCTAACCCAGGCTGTGCAGACTGCACTGATGAATGCTAACATTTAACAGGCAGTAAATCAGTCTGTTTTCCTTCCACGATTCCTCAAACAGACAATCCTAGATCAAATGATGGCAAAGACTCCTTCTGGCATACTTTGAGCTACAAGCCCTCCCATGTCTCTTTTGCCCCAATTTAAGGAATCATTTGCAGGGCTCTGCAAGTCCTCAAAGACTGTCTCTACGTGGCTACTGCATTCTGAGATTGAGGTATGGCATTTTTCCATCCAAGTTGCCCCTGACAGAAACACATCTGGTTTAAGCAGAGGGACAAGAGCTGTTCAAAGTGGCCATCAGACTTAGCAGATTTACTAGTAACTTTCTAGGTTATTGTGCTGGTTTTGGCTGGGATACAGTTTATTTTCATCACAGTAGCTAGTATGAGGCTATGCCTTTGGATTTGTGATGAAAATAGGGTTGATAACTCAAGGATGTTTGTTACTGCTGAGCAGTGCATAGACACAACAGGGCCTTTTCTGCCTCCCTCACCACACCACCAGTGAGTAGCCTGTGAAGGGATCAGGTGTCCCAACTAAGCAAAGGGAATATATTCCACATGATATGATGTCATGCTCAGCATAAAAAGCTGGGAGAAGAAGGAAGGAGGTGTGGACCTTTGGAATGATGGTGTTTGTCTTCCCAAGTCACCGTGATGTGTGATGGAGCTCTGCTTTCCTGGGGACGGCTGAACACCTGCCTGCTGATGGGAAACAGTGAATGAATTCCTTGTTTTGCTTTGCTTACATGCACAGCTTTTCCTTTACCTATTAAACTCTCTCTCAGCTCACCACAAGTTTTCTCACTTCTGATCCTCTCCCCCATTCCACCGAGGAGGAGTGAATAGCTGTGTGGGGCTTAGTTGCCAGAGGGGTTAAATCATAACAGTCCTGGGGCTCAAAGGGTTTGAAGTAACAACAGATTTGACTGGAATATACTGGATTGAATTTCCAGCTGCTATTGCCTGTTGACAGGCTCTTCTGCTTGCCACGGGGCTTGCTTGTCTCACTGTGTGTTAGAGTCTAGTGCTCATTAGTGCTGCTTTTAGCTTTCACTGCTGTGCTGCTGATCATCTGACTCTGACGTGCCTGGGAACATTTTGATAACAACAGTGATGATGTGCCTGGGCTGGCAAATGGCCAAGGCATTGCTGTTTCTGTGCTGCTGTACTAGCCAAGCTGGACCTCCAGCATGGACTCCAGCTGAATGGACTGTGACCTGTGCATGAGGCCACATGGGAGCAGGAGACCTCAAAGCATCTGTGGCTGTGAAGAAGTTCACAGTGCAGCAGGTGTATCTTGAAGTACCTGTGGCTGTGGTTATGTCTATGCCACAGAAAGTATACCTCTGAAGGTACTTTGGTCCAAAGATGAGGTGCATACCTTGAAGCATCAGTGGCTGTGCACAAAGTCATGGTGGACACCTTAAAAAGTATGGCCACGGATAAGGCAGGTATGCCTATGGAAGGACTTAAGCCACAAGTAAGGCCATGTTCTGTTCCGAAAGGACTGTGGTTGTGGGTAATGCCACACTGGAGCAGGTATATCTCTGAAGGCATTCTTGACCCACAGATAAGGCCATGATGGAACAGGTGCACCTCAAAGTGACAGGGGCTGTGGATAAGTTTGTGCTGCAGCAGGTACACCCATGAGAAGAACATGGCTCACAGATAACACTCCACTTGGAGCAGGTGCACCCCTAAGGGATTGCAGTCTGTGGATAAATCCATGCTGGAGCAGGGACAAAGGCAGGAATTCATTGCAATTTTAGACCAAACAGTCTAGTCCATAGGGACCAGGGGTGGAGACTGTAATGGAAAGACCTTTAAATTGTTGTAACCTGGGACTTGAGTTGCATATTATGGGAATTATTATGGCAGGAACCACCCAAGTGAATGGAGGGGAGGAATTACAAGAAACAATATAGGTGCTGACCTGAACTGGCTCTGGTGCCCAGTGACTCCATGCACACCACTTCTGTCCTGAGTGACCACCATAACAGAAAGACCCCAAGGTCAGGGACTAAAGAGGCATTTTTATGGACATTTGATACAGACTAAGGAAATGTTATCTGTGTATTATATCAGCAGATGCGACGCAGTGTGGCGGTTAATGAGGTTGTATTGGATGGAGTGATACCTGAGCATGATGTAAATGCAGTGGAATAAGGGATAGAGAGTGTACTGATTTTGGCTGGGATAGAGTTGCTTTTCTTCACAGTAGCTAGCATGGGGCTATGCTTTGGATTTGTGATGGAAACAAGGTTTATTATACAGAGATGTGTCTGCTACTACTGAGCAGTGCTTAGACACAAAAAAGGCATTGATGCTTCTCTCACCACCCTACAAGTGAGTAGGCTACAGGTGCACAAGAAGTTGGGAGGGGACACAGCTGGGACAGCTGACCCTAACTAAATAATGGGATATTTCATATATGATGTCATGCTCAGCATGTAAAGCTATGGGAAGAAAGAAGGAGACGTGGACATTCAGAATGGTGTTTGTCTTCCCAAGTAACCATGATGTGTGATGGAGCTCTGCTTGCCTGGAGGTGGCTGAACAGCTGCCTGCTGATGGGAAACAGTGAATGAATTCCTTGCTTTGCTTTGCTTGCATGCACAGTTTTTGCTTTACCTGTGAAACTGTCATTATCTCAACCCACAAATTTTCTCACTTTTGCTCTTCTAATCCTCTCCCCCACCCCACTGTAGGGAGTCAGCGAGTGGCTGTGTTGTCTGCAAGGGTTAAACCACAACAGTCATCACAAAAATGACAAGAGTAAGGCTTGCTGGAGGACTACACAGCTGTTTTCCTCACTGGCTGGCAACATTCACATAGTAGACTACCACAGGCATCAAGAACCTGCTGAAGAGGGAAATACAGACAGAACTATGCATCTCAGACTTTAACTTAAGCTGCAAAGAGCTCAGGTTCAGTTTTATCCTTAAGAATATCCTAGCTGAATCCTGTCTAGTGCCCAGGAGGCAATAAGTGTGCCATAAGTGTGTTACCCATGACCTCTGCTTCCTTCAAGCAATGCTTTCTACATTTGGATAGAACTGGCCACAACAACATCATCACCACAAAACAACAAAACCAAAAAAGGGCAAAACAGTGCAGAAGCCTTAACACTCAAGCATCAAACATCTCAAAGGCTGGATGTTAGGAAGAAGTTCTTCACACAAAGAGGGATTGGGCCACTGGAATGGGCTGCCCAGGGAGGTGGTGGAGTCACCATCACTGGAGGTGTTTAGGAAGAGACTGGATGGGGTGCTTGGTGCCATGGTTTAGTTGATTAGATAGTGTTGGATGATAGGTCAGCCTCGATGATCTCAAAGGTCTTTTCCAACCTGGTTAATTCTACTCTATTTCTTAATGTAGGAGTTCTTCTGAATACAAAGCAGAGCAAATACATCATCTACCACCTCACAAATTCATGACTTCTTCAAAAAGACCCATAACAAATTTGCATACTGCACCTCTAGAGCAGTATCCCTCTGTTCTTTCCTGCGTGTTCATACCTGGTCCCTGCACTCTGTCCTCTGCTGGCTTTTTTTAGGCCTCTTCATCCTTTAGCTTCCCTCAGTCCTCCTGCCACATAACTCACCCATTGATCTTTGATCCCCAAAGCCTCTCAAGCCTTTAGTAGCAGAGGGGAGCTGTATAATAAAACAAGGTCAGAGCCCCTTTTTGCACACACACCCTGTCCTCATACAATGGAAGAAACCATGAAAGGTCAAGGTCGCGTTCTCAGCAAATAGTCAGGCAGTCAGGCACTCACAGCAATGTCTCACTGCTTTCTTTTCCCTTCACATGGGCTCAGAGAGTCACTTTTTATTCCTTCTCTCCTTCTTTTTTATATCCCTTTCCATAAAGTAAATTTTGAACAGTCGGTTGGCCAAGGCAAGAGATTCCAGAGAGTCTTATTCCAGGCCAAATAGCAATAAAACTCATTTGGCATATTTGTGTTGTAGGGAAAGTAATAAAATTAAGGAATAAGGTTGCTATTTTGGTATGTCATTCCTCAGCAAGGTACTGATGACTAAGAAGAAAAAAAAAACCCACTCCAGTGTGCTAGGGAAGCTGATTGCTTCTCACAGCTGACAAGTCATGCAATGTGCTTATTATGGTAACACAAAATATTTGTGAAGCAACTAGAAAAGGCAACATCCCAACACTCAAATGCACTGACTCCCTTTCCCACTCACGCTAGACCCGAGGAAAGAACCAAGGGCAGGTTAAGATGGAAGAAATCAAGCTCCCCACTTTTCCCAGCTGGCATAATGGTTATAACAAGAGCTGTATGCACAGCCAAAACACCTGCACAGGAAACTTAGACCCCTGGAATCTCCCTGTTTGCCTTGTCGTGCCAAGCAAGTCTGCCTGCAGTGGAGTGTGACTGATAATTATTGAACTTGGGTTGAGCAGTTTCAATTACTAGAATTTCCAAAACCATCACTTTGATCCATGTCCTAGCAGAAGATGAGGTGAAGATGAAAGACAGAGTAAAGGAAGGAGGGTGAGATGGCTGCTCAGGCTCTAAACAGAAAGGAAAATAATATGTTATTCTTATGCCCTGTTTTTCCCACAATCTTAAGTGCAATTTAACTCTATAAAAGGGCAATAGTAGAACCTTGTTCTTTCTGAGCTGCTCCCCCTGTGTTATCCACTTTCCTGTATGCTGGATTTAGCAATGGAAATAAATATCATTTCTGTTAGCCAGCAGGGTCTCTGAAGAAGGACTGGGTCTGTGCTGGCTCATACATCATCCAGACTACATGGCTGAGAGAACAGAATATTGTTAGCAGTGTACTGCTCAGGACAGACCTGATCTGAACTGCAGTTTCAAAGAAATTCTACAGTACAAGCAAAGCTCTGAGCAAGGCTCATCTTTTTGTGCCTTGTTTCTGCATAGGGCTTAGCTAAATGGTCTGTGATAAGGGATATAAGACAGAGCCATAACACAAACAATGAATTACATTTGCATGGCAGGGTATTGGTTACACTCATTCTCAAACAAACTGTGGCACATTTGAATCATGCATGAGTTTGCTGTAACTCCACATTGGTCTTCTATTTACATGCAGCAGGGAAGGAAAAGCGCTCACCTCCTTCCTTGCTGACTCCCAAGCACCCTTTCAGCTCCTGAAGTGAGATTGACTTGTCTTTGTTGAGGTCACAGTAGTCGGTGAAACGCCGGGCACACTTCTTGGGCTTGGCTTTCTTCTTGACGTAACGCTTGAAAGGCTTCAGCTCCCGCTTGTTGATGTCATTGCTGCTGTTGTTGTCCAGCTGACTGAAGTACCAGTGTACCACTCGCTCCTCCAGTGTGTGGCTGGGGTCTGGCTCAGAGAATCTGGAAGAGAGGAAGCACAGGCCGCTGGGAAGTGGCTGCTCTCACCAACACCACCAAGCACACACGAAGGAAGCAGAGCTGATCGCCGAGCCAGACATGCACTGTGCCGTATTTGAATCAGGTGAGAGGTGAAGGTCTGACAATCTCCTCCTTCCAGCTGGGCTCTTTTGAGAGAGGTGACCTTTTTCTTTAAATGTCCTTTAGCATTAACAAGTGGTGCCAAGAGATTCCTGGAGACTGATAACCCCAGTAGGCCCTCATACCATTTGCTGAGAGCAGTCTCCAGAGTCCTTTAGACCCTTGGACTCCCATTGAAGTTACCAGCAGGAGAACCACTTAGCTGTCACGGTAGTTTGCAACAGCAACATCTGAACTTCAGAAAAGGAACAAATTCATTTAATGCATAACACATTCATTATTTGAAAATGCCCATGACAAGATGCAACATTCCTGCTGTATCTATCTATGTGATCTGAACTCCTGTGCCATATTTTCATCGTATTTAATGCTTTTCACATGGTTGACTTCTCCACAAGAACTCCACAGCAGACAAGCACCACAAATCCATTAAAAGCAATACTACAAAACTGGCTGCTTCCATGTGTTTCATCTCTTACTCACTGTGGCATTACAATTTTGGCATTATTTGGCTCACATTCTCTTTCTGTGGACAACAACAAACAACCTCAGAGAGGAGAAGAGGAGCAGAAGGAAAAGCAACACTTAAGATTCACAGGCACAGAATGCTGGCATTCAACATCAAGCCATCATTGTACAGGCACTGTTGTGGTATAACATTTACATGCCTGGTCCTCTGCAGCAGTGGTTAGGGCTTATTCCTCAGGGATACAGAGAACTAGGAAAGAAACTCTAAGGAATTCCTTAAAATTTGCTCTAACCTTTTCTCCGTGTAGTGACTCTGCCAACAGAGAAAGCTGAAATGGTGCTGAAATGAGGCTGAGACTTAAGCCTTTTTCCTCCCAAGAATAAAGCATTTCAGTACATGGAAATTAGTGGATAGGTAGTTAGGCACACTACACTGGCACTGGTTGGTCTGACTTATTCCAGGAGACACCTCCAGCTGCTGTCTAATTCCTTCCCCAGCAGTGAGAGAGGGACAGCTGTGTGCTGCCACTGGCCAGATTCTGGTGTGAGTTTGGGGCACTCTAGTTGATGGGGAAATATGAACCCAGGTACCTTACACAATGTGTTTCAAGACTGTCATAAACCTGGTTTCAGAAACAGGTAGGATATATATTTAACAATCACAGAACATGGCTTTGTTGGGAACTAGAAGGGAGAAAATCCTTTTGACCAGTCCTGCCTCTCAAATACAGCCTCAGAACTACCATCGTGGTACTTCATGGTGCTGTCTACCACTACCTGAGGGGTGGTTGTAGCCAGGAGGGGCTTGGTCTCTTCTCTCTAGCGACCACCACCAGAACAAGAGGACACAGTCTCAAGCTGCACCAGGGGAGGTTTAGGCTGGATGTTAGGAAGTTCTACACAGAGAAAGTGCTTGGAGAAAGTTCTTCACTGAGAGAGTTGCTCACCATTGGAATGGGCTGCCCAGGGAGGTGGTGGAGTTACCATCCCTGGACGTGTTCAAGAGAGGATTGGACATGGCACTTGGTGCCATGGTTTAGTCATGAGGTCTGTGGTGCCAGGTTGGACTTGATGATCTTTGAGGTCTCTTCCAACCTTGGTGATTCTGTGATTCAAATCTCTAGTGAGGAGGAGTCTGCAACATTCAGAGAGAAAGCACTGGAGCTCTGGTAGAGATCTGAGATCCACATTACCTTTCTCTGACAGCTTTTACAGATGAGAGCACAATTTAGAGAGGTAGCTCCAATACAGAGACATCTGGATCCTCAAAATTAGTACACACACAGAGGAGGGAGAGGCAAATAAACTGTGCGGTACTCGACGGTTTCCCCAATGTTTGATTTGAAACTATCTCCTCCATAATTTAATTCTCAGCTGAAAAAAAAAAAAAGCCTGGCATTCAGTCACAGCATCTGGTCAGTGTGCAGTCTGGTCCCAGATAAACACTGTGAGGAAGGAAGAAGAGGTTGGGAGTGTGTTTGGCCTAGTTTGGGGAGCCAAAATACAAGGCAATCCTGGAGCCACCTGTGGACAAGCAGAAACTGTAAAAATCTCCCCAGGAAGCTAAGGCAGTGCCCAGATTTTTGGAGCCTTGAAACTGAATGTGAAGACCAGGGTGGCAGGAGAGAATAAAAACACATCCTGTGGCTTGTTTTTATGACATTTATGAACACAGCCATTGGCCTCTGCCTTTTGGAAATGAGCTGGCTATCACTTGAAGGCTAGCATGTTTCCAACAGCCACAGGGAATTTCTGCATTGTAAGGGAAATCATTCTGCTTTTGCTGAGATAGAAGATTAAAACCCAATCTTTTGCATGTGAGACTCCCCTTGTCTACACCTTGGCCAGCTCCTAGTATCCTGAAGGCCCACAACTGGAGTGGCAGAGCTGGAGAAAATAGCAGAGCATCTTAGAACCAACAGCAGCAGGGAGAGAGACAGGGGCACAAACTTCTCTCTACCTGCTGAAGTGACATTTAGGAGGAACTAAAAGCGCTGCTTTTTCAGAGGCACACAAAGGAGAAGCTCTTAAGAGTTACCAGGAGAGACAACAGAAGTTTTGTTCAGCACTTCCATAAAGAAAATCAGAGAAATCCACTGGCTAATGCAAATACATTGACTCATGAGGTGACAATACATCCATTTTTTGCCATTACAAACCTGAGAGCCCATGTTGAAAACTGCAGCATGCTAATGAAGCTAAAAGGAGTTAAACTATTGTAGGAGGAAGGAAGGAAGATATTGCCATCTTGGAGTTTTTATCACTTCCTGCTGGCTGGCTTAGTGGGACTGCAGCTCCTGAGCCCCTTGTGATGATCACCCAGCCAGAATCCCAGAAGGTGGTGGTTCCACATCATCTTGGCACAGCCACATCTCCCTGGCTTGTGAAATGACATGATATACTAAAGAAGGCTGAGGTTACAACATCCTATCTAACCATCCTGACTGACAGCTGCCCATGCAAGACACTTAAGCACCATCCACGAAACGTGAATTGATGCAATTTCACAGCACTGCTAAGCCACCTAGCTTTGGTGATGTGCCATGACAACAAGCATACCTGCTGGGTCAGCTGAAATCAATCTGGGGGCACTACTTGTGCTGCAAGCACAGGCTTGGGACTATTCCAGGTGAATTTCCCTCTATTACCCCTCCATCACTGTAGCAAGAGAAATACATCGGCCTTCAGATGCAAACTTCGTTTCTTGGCCTTCCTCTCTACTTATTTGGACCATAAAGGAATCAGAAAGACTATGAGAGAACAAAGCTGCTTTGTACATTCTCAACTGCCAGCACAGAAAAACAGCATATCTAGTCACATAAAAATCCACTGAATTCCAGTCTCTCACTCCAATGCTGTTGCAGTTTTGTAAGACCTAGTAAAGACAGACATTACCGAATGCAGACAGCATTCTCAGCCGCCATGGGATGACTACAGCTGCACTTGCTTTTCTTCCTAATTGTTCGTCTTTGGCAAAACAATCAGTCCTGAAGAATGAGTGCTGGGTAAGCAAAGAGCTTTGTGCAAGTGGGTTTTCCAAATACGATCTGCTGTTGCTGGATTACTTCCATACAGAAGCCAGCAAGTTTGGCTCCTTCACGCAGCATAAGCCCACCCACAGCCTAACAATGAAGAGAAGCATGGTCTGTCATTAACAGCCTAGGACAGGGAACTGCCCTCTCAGCTTTCTTATGCATTTGTTGCTATTGAGTATATAGTATTCTCTAATTAGGCTTTTGCTCTTCCTCCTCCTGTTTAATGTGCTCCCTCACAGGAGGAGGATACTTACCTAGGTGGCTTGTGCTTGGAGGTATGTGAGCTATGGTACTGCTACTTTTAACAATACTGATTTACAGCCGAGAGACTTCCACAGCTGGTGTAACTGGGGTACAGGTATAAAAAAGCTGTGAAAAAAACATGGACCTGCAGCTTTTGCAGCTGAACTGAATTCTGGAGCAGAGAGAGAAGAGTATGCCAATATACTGAGGAGACATCTTGACCATGCACTTTGCAATCAGCCTGTAATGCTTTCCAGCTCTCGAGGCTCCATACAAGAAAGGGGGTGACAGGGTGGGCAGGAGCAGGGAAGAAAGGGAGGTACATAGGGAAAAGTATACAAGAGCTGCAAACTCACATACAGAACCATGCACAGTGTGCAATCCCATTATCCTATACAAAACTGTGTCATCAAAGTGTAATATACATCACTAGATTTTACTAAGAGAACTGTTCATCCCTACCAAAGCTGATCCTTTGCTCCTGGAACATTTGCAGGGTTGCAGCAGATGATAATTTGTTTGAAGACCTTACTTTATAAAACCTACTCTTTTGTAATATAAGCATTATGTAGCAGCAACAGTGGCTGAGGCAGGAGGAGGGAAGGGGAGTAAGGCCAGCCTAACATCACCTAACTGGACTGCAAGCTATAAAACTATCTAAAACTATATAGACTATAAAACAAAAGAAGCTATTCCAAGATGAAAGAATACTAATGCACAAGAAACTGCCAACAGATTAGAAAGAAAATATAAACAATCAGTCCTGCTTCCAGTCCTACCACACAAGGTATGTTTGTGGTCAAGGTTAAAGTTGTAGGTTTCTATGATTTGAAAACACTGTGCAAGGATGCATACCCTGCTTGGTGCTGCTGCTAAGAACAGATGAAAGTGAAGCTAAAGAAGTGACAGGACTGATCTTGTCAGTCAACATCAATGACAGCACTGACCAGGTTCCTCGAGGTGCCTGCAGGGAGTGGTGCAAAGTGATGATTTAACCTGAGGTAAATTCAGAATTGTTCTTGCTCCGCTTCCATTTCTTACTCATTTTGTTGCTCTCTGCAGTCATCTATTATAAAGACTGTAACAGTGGAGCACAGCTTGAACCAAAGAGGGTGAATTCAGGCCTTTAATGGAATTGTAAAAGGATCCTGTATTTGTTTTATCATTCTCCCTTTACTGTAACCAAAGAATCAGGAAGACCCAAAAAAAAACCCAACTATGCTGTGTTTAGACAAAAGAAAAGTGTACTACACAGTCCAAATTCATTACAAGGGATGCACAGTTCCTCTACAGTTAGAGCTTAAGTTATCTTCTTATTACAGGCTCAGTCTCTTCCTCTCCTTCACCTGTGTATGAAACACTGTTGTGAATGCTTTTCTGAAGATTGTGGGATAAATCATTTAGAAGGTGTAAAAATCACTTCACCTTACTCTTTACTGACTGTTCAAAGATCCTCCTCTTACATGAACTCTCCCCTAATTTTAATTAGGCTAGAATTTCCATGGGAGCACAAAGAGAAGTTGGCATCCAACTTCAACTGAAATGCAACAGGAGTTGGGCATTAACTTCCCCACACCGTTTGAAAGTGTCAATCTTTATTAAAACGTGGTTTGGCTTCAGAACATCCTGGAGATGTGCTGAGCTGTGTTTGCCTACTTCGAACTGCTCAGCTACAGCATGAAAAGGAACCTTTGGGGTAATTTCCTGAAGTACTTTTCAGGGCTATTACATGGGGTATAATTGGCAACTTAAAATGGAGGGAACACAGCAGCTGTGTTACCTGATGTGGGGGGCTTTTGGAAGCTCCCTTTTAACCCTAAGTTCCACAGGGCAGTAATATTTGTCCTGGTAAGGTAGTAAGCCATAGTGCACACATTTTGGCAACTAAAATTCATTTCTGAATTGGCAGGGACCAAAGATTTTCTCACATCAGGGAAGCCCAAGCTGGGATTCCCTTTGCTCCATTTTAATTTAGGCTCTGTGTGATATGTCCAAATTAGAAAACAGACTAAAGTGTACTAAAGCAAAGCCTATAATCTAGTAAGTGCCATTCTTGTTACACAAGACATATACATGAACTATTTCAGCTCTGCATTTTTTTCCCCAAAAGGATACCAAACACCACTTAGTAAACCAATTTCCTACAAGCACTCCCTTAATTACTCTGAAAACATACAGGAAAAAGATGTGCCTTGGAGTTACTACATAAACTTAAGAATACTCTTAAGTTTTACCAGAGATTTTCTGCTTCAAAAGTCTAAATGAAGTCTACTTGGCTATTTTGCTGTAATATAAACCAGGGCCATGAGGAAGGGAAGTTCTCATCTCATTTACATTATTGTAAAACAAGAGTAACTCAATTAAAGTCAATAGCTTTGAACTTGCTTAAACGAGACAAGACCTATAAGGGATTACAAGGTTGTTTTAAGCATGCCCAATAAAAAAAGTCTTATCAGGTTTTACTTACATGGCCTGCAGCAATCCAAGTTGTACAACCTCGCTTTGCTGCTACTAGGCTGTTTTCGTGTGTGCCAAGTATCAAGTGTGTAATTTAACGCAGCTCTGTGTAGTATTTTAAAGGCAGATCTCTATCATTTCTCCCCATGCTCCTCCCTACCCTCCCCAGAAAAGCTAATATGGACATTAATTGCAAAGCTGCAGATGGCTCTGCAGCATAAATTGGTGCAGTCTTGAAGAGGAAGACGCTCAGCAAATGCAAGAAGTTTTCACTCGCACATCCAGGTTCCAACTGAAGGCGGCAGGGTAATCTAATCTGATTTCCTGTGCATCATACAGAAAGTGAATTGAATTTCTCTTAGCACCATAACTCATGTTTGGCTAAAGCAAGTCTTTCTGAAAGGCATCACACACACAAGATGAAAGCCTTAAAGAGAAGGAATCTGTAACCTCTCTCATGACTTCATTCCGTCTTTGAATTGCCCTTACTTTAAAGACATTTTGATCACAACTTTGTTTATATTCAGCTAATCATGTTCTTTCCTGCTAGATTAAAGAGCCTGCAGAGCCTTCATCCCTATGGAGATGATCAGATTATACAAAATCATTTTTAATTTAATACCCTAAGGAAGGCTGAGCTCCTTAAGACACTGACCATTAGGCTTTTCCCTTCCTTGACCCTGTAGAAAGGCTCTTCTCTGTGTTTGGTCCTGTATTTTAATGTTGATATAGAGATGCATAGTACAAGCAGGTATCGTCTCTGCTGTCATGAAAAAACATCAATACTCCTCCCCTTCCCTAAAACTCCAATTTGCTGCTTCTCTGATTGATTAGAATATACTGGACAACAAATGAAGCTAACTGGCATGGGAGTACAGCTCGCTCTTTGCCAGGCTTCCCCCTGCAACAGACACAAGCTTTGCTGATGGTATGTTAAGAATTTACCTCAGATCATTTGGTGCATTTGTTCAAACTCTAAAAGAGGCCCACGAGGATGAAATGCTGAGCACTGTGAAGTAACAGAAAGAGGCAGGCTACAGAGGGAACCAGTGTATGTTTAAATACAGAACCTGTTCTGCCATCTTTATGGCAAGAATGGAAAAGTCTGCAACAATCAATGCTTGCCTCAATTCAGAAAACTGACATGAAGATGTTAAAACTGACATTAGAAAAAGTCATATGGCTGGATCCCTGGATTTTCTTTTCAACATGACCTCCTCAGTAAACCTGGGCTAGGGAAATACAGGATAAGCATTGTCATAAAGTCAGTATTTTGTTAGTTGTTAAGGCTGGAAATTATTTAGACCTATGATTAATCCTATAAGTAAATATCCCTTCACCTTGGAAAGCAGCTTTCATTTCTAGTGCCAAAGTCAAGTTAGGTCACGCAGACAACAGCAGATATTAGTGAGGAAAGGACTCAACACATGCCTTCCCTTTATTTTATAAGTACCAAAAATTCCTTGAAATGCCTTTTTTTTTTCCCTTCTTTTTTTTTTCTTTCTTTCTTTTTTCCCCTCTTCAAAATAATGGCATGGTGGGATGGAAAAGCTTGATGCATGTTCTTCGGGATCCGTGCTTAGCCTAGCTGATGTGCATGGAAGCTTACGCCAGAGCACTTTCCTGAATTTAGTGGTGGCTGTGGGCAGGCAGAGCATTTGGGTAGTAGAAGTCTTCTGCCTTACAAAGGGCAGCCTGCTCAAAGATTTCTTTTTTTCCCATGGCAACTGGGCTGCCAGCACTGGAGCTGAAAATAAATCAGCAGGACGACTGTGAGAAGAGCTGAGCAGTGAAAAAATTCTACCAGAAAGGCTTCTATTGCAAGTTGAGGAATACACAAAGCTTGGACAACGTTAGGAAGCAAGCCTGCTGGTTTATAGAAGTGCAGTGGGGGCATACATCTCTGGTCCCACCAATACTGACTTGTATTAAACTTTATTTTAAGAGTGATGATTACATTGGCTGGGTTCAGCACCAAAGACGCCAAATAAATACCAAATACTCTAGGGCTTCTCACTATGCCTACCCACTGCATTTGAACCATGCAAACTAGAGAGAATTGACATTGGAATGCTCGTGGCTGGGAGAGAACGATGCATTTCCCATCCTTAGGGTATTTTTCATCCTGTTTGTATGAATACAGGCATGCTAAGTCTATACAACTAATTGAAAGGGTTACAGAATAGTCAGCATGCAGGCGCTCAGCCACTGGCCTGACTTGTAAATCAACAGGCACAGAGGTGCCACCCAGGAAGTTTTTTTGTCTTAGAATTATAGAGTGCTTTGGGTTAGAAGTGACCTTTAAAGGTCATCCAGTCCAAGTCCCCTGCAGTGAGCAGGGGCATCTTTAACTCGATCAGTCTGATCAGAGCCCATTCCAATCTGATCTCGAACGTTTCCAGGGATGGGGCATCCACCACCTCCCTGGGGAAACCGGGACCAGCATTTCACCACTTTCACTGTAAACCATTTCTTCCTTACAGCCAGTCTAAATCTACTTTCTTTTAGTTTAAAACCATCGCCCCTTCTCCTGTTGCAACAGGCCCTGCTAAAAAGACCATCCCCATCTTTCCTACATCCCCCCGCCACGTACACGCTTTAGTCTTGAGTAGTTAAAAGATTACACTGCCTCATTCTGTATTTTGATAAACAATAGTAGGGCTTCAACATTACTCTCACCAAGTTAAGAGGAATACCCACAGCTGTACAACATGCACAAAGGCACCTCCTTCATCTCTACATTCCCATAAACAAGAGCACAACAGTTGTGGCGTCCCTAGGACTGACTCCTTATACAGAAGGGGAACCCAGAAGCAGAGAAGCTTTGCCTGGCTGAGGCAACACAGCACTTTTTATATCCCTCTGTGACCTGTCCTGCCACAGCACTGCGGCAGCTGTGCTAAGGGGCTTTGCTGTTACCAAGCAGAAGGGGGAGACAAGCCCTCAGCTTTATTCTGGTTGCCCAGAAAGGCAGACTTCTGCCCACCTCTTGCAACCGGCCTGACCTACGGCTGGTCGCAGGAAAGGGCCATGAAAAACAGCTCCTCTCTCCTAGTCGGCTGACTGGCTCCAGTCCCACAGCAAAACCACAGGGCTGGTACAGCCAAGAATTTGGTTCGCATTTTTCACTCCCTATGGTAGCCACTAGGCCACACGGTCTCCTTCAATCCATTTGCATTTTATTAGGTCTTTTCATGCACCAAGGGACAAAAGAACAAGCCATTTCCTCCCACTGAGCAGTCATTTCACACTTCAGATGGGCTATACTAACCTCTATGGCAGAGCAGCTGCCAGGGAGGAGGGGCGGGAGAAAGCAGACAGGACAGAGCAGTTTCTGAAGATGCAGCCTCAGCTCCTTACCCAGCAACCCAGAAGTACCCAAATCTGCACACAGTAACACTTTTCCCTCCCGCCCCCACCTCAGGGGCACCCAGAGCTCTGCAGCCGCCTTGGTGGAATTCAGCTCAAGCGCTTTCTGGACTCACCTCCCACCCCCAGTAGGTGCTGCCGAGTTTATAGCCTGTACCATGTCTGTAGTCAGAGCATCAAGTAAGCTGGTAATAAATTCAACTTTCTTCCCTTCTGGGCAGCCTGTAGAAAGAAAAGAGGAGGTTTAATGCAAGAACACACAGGATCAGTCTCCTACCCCAGTTCACTATGGATCAGCCAGAACCTCCTTTATTTGTAACATGGTGGCCATAATCACAGTTCCTAAGGAAAGGCAGAAAAATCCCTCAGTGAGTTTCTTTGAGTAGCAATTGGTCCTGCTGCTTTTGTGCAGGCACACACAGGGTCACCAACAATATCTGGCAGGAAGACCATGTGGTTAGCTTTATAGCCTCTCCCACTTCTCTACCAGCATAACCACAGGGATGTGCTGGAAGTGCCTGGCAAACAGGAGTTCCCATGGTGACACTTACAGAGAAATTCACAAAATAATTCATTACCTCCTGGGTCATCTTCCTCTGCAAACATGGCTGTTCTGAGGTCATAACTGACAACTTCAAGCTTCACAAAGCAGGAGCCAAAGCAAGGACTCCTGCTTGCACTCTCCTCTTCAGAGAGTGCTGCCTGCCAGCAGCTACCACAACAATTCAGCTCTTTGCATGACCACACGTGCAGTCTAAGTCAACACGTGGTAATCACCCCCAGTCACTGCTGACTTCAGCAGGACAAAGAGGGCCGAAGACAAGCTCGGTAACCTTTTCCATTACTTACTACTGAGGTCATTTAGTTCCCCACCATCATAACCACAGTCTGAGTCTCCTGCCCTTAACAGTGCCAGCCTGTTATGATACAGCCGTGAGGAAATTCTCCATCTCCTCACCTTTGAGGCAACTTATGCTGTTCCCTTGCTTTTTGAAGGAGCAAAAGCATGCTTCATTTACTACCATGTCAACACTGTAACAATTGCTCTAGCCTACCACGGAAAGAGCACTTTGAACTTCAACCCACCACCTCCAAACCCCATCACTTCCCATCCCATTGTCTTCTGATGCGACAGAGGAGCCATCACCACATAGACTCCTCACCTTCTCTCTTTCCCCAAACCACCTTGCACTTAGGAGGCAGTCAGCCGACTAAGGCAGCAGACATCAGAAAACAGCCTCCCCAGCAACACACAGCAGTGTCAACACTTTCTGCTTTTCTCAGACAAGCAGAGAAGCACGTGTACCCCAAACAGAGCACCCAAAACTTAATGTAATCCCTTGACAGCCAAAAGCAGCTTGCAAACTGACCTGACAAAACTTCCTCCTCTGCAGCTTTACAAGCTCTGTTCTCTGTAATAGTTAACCAACAGGCCCTCGCCTGTCTCCATACTATGTGCATTACACACAGACCCCCAACCCCCCACCTCAGCACTTGTTTGGCACATGGTCCAGAAAATGTCAGCATTGTAATGGGTAAGCTGCTATGGCAGCCAGAGTAGACCACTCACTTAAAGGAGCTTTTTGTTGCAGTAATGAGAAGGTTGAAAAACCATTTGCCAGAAGTCATCTCCCTGGGGCCTCAGCATCTCACCGTCTGCAGGAATTAGCAGCTTGCCATTTGCTATGTGCAAGCAACACTTTCCCTCCTTCTTTCTTTTGGCCACAGCTGTGACAATTTGTGAAGAGGCTACATGTAGGTGTGCAAGGATCTGAACTTGTGCCTCCCCTACCTTGGCCTCTGCAGAGAGTCTTCAAATAGGCCAAGGAACACACTCCCTGCAGCACCAAGAGTCTGAAGAAGGGGCAGACTTCTGGAAGAAGAACTAGGCCTGGGGTCTCCCTTACAGAACTGAGTGCAAATGGAATGATCAGTCTCAAATTGAACTAGGGGTTTTGCTTAAAATTAATTTCTGCTAAGAAATAAGAGTAGAAGAAAAAGTAAAGAAACATCCTTTCTCACTCTCTGCAGTTCTGGCTCGCCAGTGAATTTCTGCATACAATGGGCAGCTAATGAAATAAACCTCAAGTCTGCATCAAAAGATCATACAGCACGGCATCTCAGGCAGACAAATCAAGATCAAGTCCTCCATCTCCTAGTCTCTCTACAGATGAGGGTATTTTCCCTGGCAAGAACCATCATGCCAGCCAATGTGGCTAAGCACAGAGCTGAAAGAGTATTCAGGCACAGGAAAGTGGCTCGAGCTAAGAAGAGAACTCGACTGGAGTCTGATGCTGGGATCAGACCACTAAGCTACAGAGCATCATGTGTCCTCTTCTGCATCAAGCACTTCCTATCCCCTTGTCAGAAAGGGAGAGAGAAGGCAAAACCATTCTGTCTTCCTGAGAGATCAAAAAGAGTCTCAAAAAGCCTACAAGCAAAGGGCTTTTACAGAGGAGTTCTGGAAAGGCAGAAGAAAAGTGCAGAGAGAGACAGTAAAGCAAGGAGAGAAGGGGAAGGAGAAGAAAAGATGTAAGGTTAGTCTATTTTAGCATGACTTCCTGAGGAAATGAGACTTAATGCAATCATTTACCTGGTTTCCCTCCCTCTATCCCCTGAAGTAACACTTGAACCAATTGGCCAATTTCATTTGAATGTGAGAGGGAGGCAGACAGAAAATGTCTACGTGACCTGTGAAAATGAGGAGCTGCTTTAGCAGCCCTGCTGAGGGCAGGGTTGCTAAGGAGAAAGCTATGGTGCCCAAGATCAGAAGCCAACAGAAGAATTAGGAGACACAGAAAGCAAATCTCAAAGCAATCTAATTTCCTTTGCTAATCTGCTCAGAAAAAAATCACTTTATGCTAGCCCTAGAAAAGGCCATGAGAAGATGAAGTAGATCTAGAGCTATCAGCTCTTTTTGCAGAGTTCTTGATCTCTACCACTCCCTCATGGTGGGGAGGGACCTAGGAGAGCAATGGCTGACCTGTCAGTGAGAGCCCCTCACTCTATTCCTTGGAAAGTCAATGAGAAGGAAGAACCAGAGCACCTTTTCAAGAGCTGCACAGACATCTATGCCCAGCACATCTTCCAAGCAGGAGGCAGGTAGGCAAACAGTAAATTATGGATTATCACTTGTTACTGTTAAGAAGGAAAATAAGGACATTAAAACAAGCATCAATGGGACATAAAGTGGGTCCCAGGTAGAAAACTAGGAATATCTTAGTGCACCACAGACTCTGCCCTGCCTGGTCCTTGCAGTGTCAGGAAGCCAGTTGGTCCACTGACAACAGACAGCTGTGTCCTCTTTCACTGCTCAGGGCGCACCAAGTTGCTGAAAACCCCTGTTAAATGGAAAAGGCCCTGTCCTGGCCAGGCTTTCCTCCCCAGGGGACTTTCAAGCACCCATGTTTCTTTCCTGAAAATTCTCATCCCAGACATAAACTGGCCCCAGGATACTCCCAGCCTTTTCCAGTTACTGCTGAAACTGGAGGTGATCCAAAATAATATAGAGTAAAAGCTACGGCAAAACATGCACAGCAAGGGAAATCCCCCATCTCCTCAGTAATATTCTTGGCCTCTTAAGAGTCCCAAGGTGAGACAAGGGAAGAAGGCAGAGACAGGATCTTGTTCCTCTCTGACCTGGAAGCTCTCTGTCCTTGAATGGATCATCAATCTCTGTGCTCTTCGATCTGGCATCGCTTTCACACACTGGGGTCTCATAGCTGAAAAAGGAGAACAGCAGATGCTAAACTATGTGATATACCTTTAGTGTCATCAGATGGTTGCTAAGGGATTGTGTCTTATCTGCTTACTGCAGGGGAAACCAATAAACCTGTAGAAGAAATATTACTCTCAGGCATCTGTCTGCTTATGGACAGTCAACAACAGCAGCAGCAGTGGAGAGAAAACTGACAGTACACTCTGGAGTCCCATACCAGCTACCAATCCAAACCCACAAAGAGCACAAGGCCCTCTTCCAATTCTAGTGGGCACAGGCTGAGCTTATATTCAAACCTGTCCATGCCCTGCCGCATTGCCATCTAGCAGAATGGAGGTTCTGACTCCTACTGGCCTGTTTTTATAGCATGCCAGACCCACCAGTTGTTTCCAAACCTGAAGGAGAAAAGATTTCCCTGACAGTTTTAAGACACAGAGTAACTTAAAGCAAAATCTATCGCTGGCGTACAAATCTACCAACGCACAACCAAGCAGCCTTCTAAATCTGTACTGGTCAAGGTCCATGTGGCCACAGCATAGAAATATAAAGCAGAAGATAATACAACAATGTCACTTGTCTTTTCACTGCTCATGCCCTTGACTTGTCCTCTTCAGCAAAGCTCTGATTTCTGCTACTGTGCAAAAGCTGCAACCCTGAGATAAAAAGCAGGCGGCTGTTTTGCATGGACACTTAACACAGAGGCAACTGAGTGCAGTGGTACCTATGCACCAACTCCTACAAAGAGGGAGCTGCACAGTCACATTCAATAGCAAGCATTACAAAAGGCATTGCTAGCTCTAAGGAAGGCAGTACAAAGTTAATTGCTCTAGAAGTAGGAACTTATCTGATACAGCAACAGCATTTTTTACATCACATCCTCTCCATGCAGGCATCTTACCAGGCCCACGGCACTTACCGAGTGGAAGTACCAGGCAAGGGGCGTCCTGTGTCCACCAGGACACACCAGCAGTACCCAGTCGACTGGTGGCATTGCACTGGTTTGTAGAGCCCTCCAGGAGCACACTCGGGAATGACGATACCCTCCCGGGGATTCTGCCTGGCCTCCTCCAGGGCACTCTGCCTTTCCTGGTCACAGGAGTGAACTTTCTCTGCAAGACGGGATGGAGGTTGGAGGGAGCAGAGAAAAAAAGTCAGATCAACATCACCTTCCTCAGCTCAGCAGCATATGGGCATCCTTCACATCAGCAGACCTTTGTGCCCGCTGCTTAGCTTCTCTTTGATTCCCAGATGCTGCAGCGGCCACAGAGCCTCCTCCACGTTTTCCAGGTTCACAGAGTATCACAGTATCACTAAGGTTGGAAGAGACCTCGAAGATCATCGAGTCCAACCTGTCACCACAGACCCCATGACTAGTCTGTTTCCTTCTCAGCAAACACAAGCATGTCTAGGTCCCTAGGAACCGGCAGACTTCTGGGTTGAAAGCTTTCTTCTGCACTGAGCTGTGACACAAGAAGATTATGGATTATAGATATTGACTGCCAAGTGTACAGCAAGCCAGGAACAGCAGGAAAACCTGCTCCCATTCACATGGGTTTTGGAACAGAGCTACCAGATAACAATAAGCAAAACAAACTACTGCAGCCATGGGGTAAGCACTTCCCAGATGACATTTTTCCATCCTGAGAGACCCTAAATTGTGACTTGTATTTTCCAACTAAAGAAAGGAGGCAAACACCCTGCACTCCCCCACCATCTCTTTCTCCAGACTGCAATGTACTCTTCTCACTCAATAGCATCTCTCCAACACGATTCCAAGAGGTGCAGAAAGTTATTTTAACACTGCATTATCTGGTGCACACACCTGCACACACTGCAGCAGGGAACAGAAAGGGATATCCCATTCTACCCACACTGCCATTGCCTCTCTGGCACGCTCCACCCTTAGCCTCACCTGGAAAACAGAGGGCACCCAACATGGCTTCCTGCCAAGGAGTAGGCAAAACTCAGTCCCTTAATAGCTTATTACACAGAAACGGTTATTTTCAAAGATATCATCAACTAGAGGATAGAGTACACAGATGGCACACAGCAAAGAGCAGAAAGAAGTCCAGAAGGGGCTATTGCAGCTAGCCTGATACTTCTGACTCTAACACTGTCTCTTCAACCACTGCCTGCAGAGTAAGTAATGATGGATGTAGAGAGAGGTGCCAAAGAGGTTCTGCTTATTACACGGTCCAGCCATTAAAGGGGGAAGACATGCACAGAGTACCCAGACATTAAGACTTGTTTGGCTCAACAGCCAGAAGTCCGCAACAGCAGGTCTTCAAACACTCTAGCCCTTTGAGGAGTAGGAAAACTATCTCAACTTTGGAAAACGCTGAAGGTATCACAGACAGACAAAAACACATGTATGTAGGACAGAAAGCAGTCAGGGCAGCTGATCAGAGGATTTAAAATATGTCTAAGTCTAGGGTGAAAAAAGACAACAATATAACTCATAGGAGAGTGACAAAAAACAGAAACAGTTGCTCTCTCCTTCCCCAGTTTTCCACTCCCTCACAGATTGTGGTTTTTACTTCTCCTTTATAAAACCAGCCACATTATCTGAAGCTCCTTGCCACAGCCAAGAATTCTCTAAAGCTTTCGATACATAAAATGCTTCAACACTGACAGGCAATGACACCACAGGTTCATCCCAGACCTGCAGATGTTTGCATCTGTCAGCCAGCAGACACAGCATGACCTCAACATCCTGCCCCTGGGACAGGCTCAGCACACAACTAACACATGCTCACTGTTTCTGTGTATTTTGCCTGCCTGTTTGTACCCCACGTCTCATATTTTGGTGACAAATCGTGGTGCAGGATGCAACCAGAATTCCTCAGCCTGGCAGCAGCAAGCAGGTACAACACAAAAAACTCCAACTGGTCTGCACAGCTTCACCTGAGTACAGCATGTTTTGGGTACCAGAAGCACTGTTACTGGTTTCCAACTGAACTGCAGCAGCTATGGAGTCTCAGAGATCCAGAATGGTCTCATTCTCCTCACCATTTCAGATCACTGTTGAGGCTGGGAATGTGAAGGGCACCCGAGCATTACCACACACAGATCCACACAAGAGAAACAGAATAAAAACTTCTAAGTGTTGGCAAGTCTGACTCAAGCAGAGAGAAACCTGATCAGGAAGGAGCAGAAGGGGATAAAGTCAACAAAAAAAATGAAAGGAAGCTCAAGCCTCTGCTGATATTTAAGCTGACTTCACTTTGCTGACAGATTTCACATCACAAAAAAAAAAAAAAGGCCCTGTGGCCGTTCCCAAGCTGTAAGTGGACAGAGAAGCCATTGAGCAAGAGGCCAGCAGGCTCCTTAACAGACCACTTACATCACTAGAGGCCATAGCTTTGAATTGCTCTGCTGACAGCAATTCACACCTTGGCCCTCAGGTGAAGAGGATCATTCATGCAGCTTGGGGAAACAAAACCAGGGGCAGAATCCCCTATCATCATTTTACATAATAAGCAAAAGAAAAAATAGAAGTGATTGCCCATTGGAATTGGAGGTGGTGTAGTCACCTTCTTTCAAGGTGTTCAGGAGGAGACTTGATGGGGTGCTTGGTGCCATGGTTTAGCTGTTTAGGTGGTTTGGATTGGCTGATGGGTTGGACGTGATGATCTTGAAGGTCTCTTCCAACCTGGTGTATTGTATTGTATTATTGTAAATGTCTGATGAAGAGAACCACATTCCAGGAATTTTTCCTATCGAAATTAGGGGAGACTTCATTGTCATCTACAACTACCTGAAGGGAGGTTGTAGCCAGGTGGGGGTTGGTCTCTTCTCCCAGGCAACCTGTGTCAGAACAAGAGCACACAGTCCCAAGCTGTGCCAGGGGAGGTTTAGGGTGGGTATTAGGAAGAAGCTCTTCACAAAAAGAGTGATTGGCCATGGGAAGGGGCTGCCCCGTAAGGCCACACCTTGAGTGCTGTGTCCAGTTCTGGGCCCCTCAGTTTACGAAGGCCCTTGAGACACTTGAACATGTCCAGAGAAGGGCAACAAGGCTGGGGAGAGACCTCAAGCACAAGCCCTATGAGGAGAGGCTGAGGGAGCTGGGATTGTTTAGCCTGGAGAAGAGAAGGCTCAGGGAGACTTTATTGCTGTCTACAACTACCTCAAGGGTGGTTGTAGCCAGGAAGGGGTTGGTCTCTTCTCCCAGGCAACCAGCACCAGAACAAGAGGACACAGTCTCAAGCTGCACCAGGGGAAGTTTAGGCTGGAGGTGAGGAGAAAGTTCTTCACCGAGAGAGTCTTTCACCATTGGAATGGGCTGCCCGGGGAGGTGGTGTAGTCACCGTCCCTGGAGGTGTTCAAGTGGAGATGGGACGTGGCACTTGGTGCCATGGTCTAGTCATGAGGTCTGTGATGACAGGTTGGACACGATGATCTTTGAGGTCTCTTCCAACCTTGGTGATTCTGTGGTGGAGTCACCATCACTGGAAGTATTTAAAAAGAGACTGGATGAGGCACTTAGTGCCATGGTTTAGTTGATTATATAGTGTTGGATGATAGGTTGGACTCGATCTCAAAGGTCTTTCCCAGCCTGGTTAATTCTGTGTTCTGTATGTCCAAAGCTTTCCAAGTGCACAAAGTCAAACCAAGATCTCTCAAGTCCTATGAGTCTTGCAAAACTAGTGCTAAAATTTACTCTGAAGAAAAAAAAAATGAAGTGTGGGGTGGGTGGGTGTGAAAGCACACCAGGAAAATAAATAAATGTGCCACTTTTATTGAAACCAAGAAAAAAAGGGGGAAAAAATAATAAACATCTTTCAGTGTGTATCTTATTGTAGTTAGGTGTTCAAATCACACAGAATAAATGTACGTACTAGCACACACCTTTGTACCATGCCACAAAATAGCCTCTGCAAATAATAACAGAAATCTGCATTTAGCACCACAATATAGAACTACTTGGTAGCCACTTGTGTTTGAAGGGTGCTTGAAGGCTGAGTAAAACAAAGCTCACAGGGTTTGGGCTGACATCGAATAGGTGTAATGATGCAAAATCCGCCATCGTCATCAGTATTCAGTGCCTCCGCGGATGGCAATGACAGCAGTACCACTGAAATAGCAGGGATCAGATTTTTCTCACTTCTAGCATGCATCTAGAAATAGGCACTATGAAAGCCTCATCTATTCCAGTACATCCTGAAGAACATAAACCGAGACATAGTTGGACAAACAAAAAGGCCCAACTCGTGTGTTTTCGCCTCTAGCTGTGGCCAAAAGCAGCAGCTTAGAGAACGGAGGAACAGAAGAAGGAAATGCTTCTTTCCCCTGTGTGCTTCATCTCTCAGTCAGTTGTGTATCAGAAACTTGCAGATGGGTACACAGTTTGTGTTTAGTAAGTAGCCAGTTTGCCATGTCTCCCCTCACAAACTTTATTGACTATGACATCCTGCAGCTAGTTCTGTGGCTTGATTTCATGCAGGTAGAACACAGCACATCCTTTGAATGGATCTAAACCTGACTCCCAGCTAGCTTGCTGACCCTAGCTCTTCTGAGCATGAAACAGTGAACAGTTTGCAGTCTCCCTCTCTGACTCATTGCTTGACAGATTCCTACTTTGTATCTTTAACATGCTGAAGAATCCCAGCTGACCTAGTTCCTTCTCTGAACCCTTTCCAGTTCTACCATACCTCCCCTAAGCTAGAGGGCATCGAAATAGCAAATACATTTATACTAAGTGGATGCTCTGACAAAAGCCCTGTTCAAAGTTCCTCCAGTGACATCTGTCTAGTAAGCAGAAAAGTATTAACTAGCACTAGCCCCTGGAGTGGGTCTTTCCTCCAGGCTTCCACTCTAACAGCACTTAATTTCTCCAAAAATAAATATGAATACCAACAGTTTGGGTGTATTTCAATAGCCAGCAAAATCAGCTGGAAAATCCATACCATCAGCTTCCCTAGCATGGGACTTGGCATGAACTGCATACACTGTCACCCTGAAAGATGGTCTTGTAGGTAATGAAGGGACCATCAAATGCTATCCCAGCTCCAGGACACTGAAGTCAGCCTGTTCCAGTCAGACTGCTTACTGGAAACTCTGCTGTTGTTGCCAAGGCCAGGTTTATGGAGGACAGTGAAAGCCTATGGCCAAGCTAGAAGTTTTAATGCCAGCTATGAAATTAAGCTGTCATCCTAGCAAGAAACATGTATTTATTATATGTGCAGGGTACTTATAAAGCCTGTTCCCTGTTGGAGTTAATAAGGGTTGCAGGCACAGAAAGACAAAACAGGTTTTCTTTCTTTCCATTTAGAGAGAGGAGAACATTTAAGACAGCAAGCCAGTGAGACACAAACAGCCTTCCGAGAACCAACAATAACATTATACACTCTTTTTTTTTCAAGGCCATGTTGTATTGCCCTGTTTTCTGCCTTCTCTGCTTCGACTTAAGAGAACCATCAGCTAAGCAGCTGAGCAACACTTAACAACTGGCTGTTGCTGGTGAGGGAAACCCTTAGAAGACAGCTAATCTAGATTACAAGAAGAAGACAGACAAGAAGAAGATAGGGAATGCATGTGCACACAAAGGAGAGAACCACTGGCAGAAATATGCATTTTACCTTAACTTCTCAGGTCTAAAATGCTGTTTGTTCCCTCTTACTTTTGACTCCTCCAAACACGTCTTTAAAGCGGTGTCTCTGAAGCCATAAGCTATTGCAGAAAAATAGGGCTTGGACATCTGCAGCTGAACATTATTTATGCAACCATTTCCCCCTAGTAGTGGCCTTCTGAGAAATACATGGTCAGATTCATAAAAAGGTCTCTCATTCCTGGTCTCTTAAGTACACACATTCAAGCATACATCTAGTGCCTGCAAAACAAGAATAAAAATGATGGATGAGGTAAGGGACTCATCTGACTCTGATAAACTAGATCACAGTAGTATCATAGTGTCAGTCAGGGTTGGAAGGGACCACAAGGATCATCCAGTTCCAACTCCCCTGCCATGGGCAGGGACATCTCACACTACATCAGCCTGGCCACAGCCTCATCCAGCCTGGTCTTACACACCTCCAGGGATGGGGCCTCAACCACCTCCCTGGACAACCCATTCCAGGGCTTCACCACTCTCATGATGAAGAACTTCCTCCTCACATCCAGCCTGAATCTCCCCACCTCCAGCTTCATTCCATTCCCCCTAGCCCTATCACTACCTGATAGCCTGAGAAGTCCCTCCCCAGCCTTCTTGTAGGCCCCCTTCAGATACTGGAAGGCCACAATTAGGTCACCTCAGAGCCTTCTCTTCTCCAGACTGAACAGCCCCAACTCTTTCAGTCTGTCCTCATAGGAGAGGTGCTCCAGCCCTCTGATCATCCTTGTGGCCCTTCTCTGGACACATTCCAGCATGTCCATATCCCTCTTGTAATAGGAGCTCCAGAACTGGATGCCGTACTCCAGGTGGGGTCTCACCAGAGCTGAGTAGAGGGGAGAATCACCTCCCTAGATGGCTATCACCTCCTAGATGGTTATTAAAAAGATGGAGTGTTTGTTTACCTTACAAAGATGAAAAGAGAGGATGTCTAGCAGCATCTAACCAAAAGCAAGTGCTTAACAGTTCCCATTCTCAGCTTGCAGGGCAAGATGCAATGCGCAGCTCTTGGGACAAGGCAGCCTCTCCCAGCCGCTCTCTACTGACACAGCACCTCACACTACTATCAGAGCCAAAGGACCAAGCATCAATCATAAGGGCTGCAATGATGCTGTGGATGATTAGGGTGGGGCATAAAGAAGCTCTGCCATCTAACCACAGCAGATTATTTTTTTTAACAAAGCTCCTCTACACTCTTTTTTTTTTCTTGAGAGGGGGAAAGTGACACCATAATTGACTGCCACGGAGGGATCCCTGCACCCTTGAGAGACAGGAATCTTTCTTCCAAACCAGGCAAAAGAGAGGATCTAACCTTCCTCTGTGTTCCTGCTCAGCACTAATGAACATGTGTGAACAGACTAACCCCAGAGCTACAGGCTATGTCAGACAGGGCAGATTTCCTTCTCTTTCCCTCTCTCATTTCTTCATTTTTAATGAAGGGGAAGAAAAGGTTTTGTACTGAAGGATTCTTGACCAATCCCAATTGTTAGTGATGCAACACTGGCATGTCTTCAAAACACCATCTCAAAAACATCAAATACATGCCTCTGCCATATTTTTTTTGTTCCACTCCCAGCTTTTGCCTCTTTAAGAGTTAGTGGAGCACAGAACAAAAGGCAACAGTACGGATATCTAGTGCCAAGCTCCTACTGACATCCTCTGCCAACCCAAATGTGAGGACTAAGTCTCTTTGTGCCTCAGTTTTCCTCTTGTCAGAGAAAGTGTTTGCCTGCCTTCTAGAGAATGATTTCTCATTTTTATTTAGCATGGCAGAGAAGGACAGCTCTAATACAAGCAAGACCCAGGTCTGCTCTGAGAGAGCACAGATGCCTCATCCCAGTACAGAGCTTACAAAAAGCTGTAGCAGAAAGCACACCCCCATTCCACAGAGAAAGCTTTCTCAGGTTCTACCAGTGGCCCAAATCTGCAGCCTTTCCATCTTGGAGGGGAAAAACAATTTGAACAGCCTTGGGTAGGTACACGCACAAGGGCTGGCAGGACTAGCAAAGCAACGTGGTGAATAGGCACTGGCTGCCTGTCCCAGAGCAGGGCTGTGAGTGGAGGGACAGAAACAACCCCTTCTGTGTTTACTAGGAGCACAATAACAGCTGAGCAAATATGGCTCATGGGGATAGCATAAATCTCTCTGCACCTCTGTCAGCCATCAATGCTGCTACCAGCTCCTCCCTGTTCTGTCTGGGACTGTGGTCCTTCCAGGGTATGCTGGCTAATGTAAATGTGAAGAGAAGAACAAACATTGCAGGTGTTCCCACACTCTACCACTTTGGCAGTTTGCTTTACCTCGGCACGCACTCAGTTTCATTTCTCAAGGCACAGGCCACAGAGGAAGCAGAGATTCCTACACACTCCAGTGATAAACCACCACAATGCAAAGGTTTAACAGGTGGCCTATAATTTAAGAAAAATGCATTGTTACAAGTGGCTCATTTAACTTCAGCTATCCAGGAACACATCCTTCCCCTGCCATTTCCCTTCTGCTCAAAGCGATAAAGCTGCACTGCACTCCTGACAGTGTTATGTGATGAGAAGCCTACTCACCATCTCCCCTCTAGGCTGAAATAAGGAGGAATGGCTGAAGGAGGAATTAGAGTGAACTTGCAGGGGGACTCTGTGATGCATAACTTGCATTCATGTTGCAGAACCTGTGGGCCCTGGGTGATCCTCGGCTAGGAAAGAAATCTTCTCACAGGATTTCCAAACCACAAGGGAATAAGGCTCCATGCCTGAGCATCTTGAAACTTACCAGTTGAAAGCTACCTGTCCCTGCAGGGCTCAGACTCTTCCTACCATTCCAACTCTTCAGCAGTCAATCACACAATTCGAGCCCTCCTAGACCTGTACCCAGACTAGCTGAAGGATGGCAGAAAGAACAAAACCTTTTTATTATAGCTACAGTACATCATCCTAGCAAAATAACTGCAGATAATTGCCAGTTCATACAAGATGCATTGGCCTGGCTCTGATTAAATTCTAGGTTGTTAGAGTATATTGTAAGCTGTGTCATTCTCATAAGCAAATAAGGAAACTGTAGACTTTATACAGTTTCATAGAATCAATAAGGTTGGAAAATACCTCAAAGATCAAGTCAACCTGTCACCCAGCACCTCATGACTACTAAACCATGGCACCAAGTGCCACATCCAATCCCTTTTTGAACACCTCCAGGGAGGAGACTCCACCACCTCTCTGGGCAGCACATTCCAATATAGAACGACTCCCTCTGTAGAGAACTTTCTCCTTACCTCAAGACTAAACTTCCCCTGGTGCAGTTTGAGACTGTGACCTAATGTTCTGGTGCTGGTTGCCTGGGAGAAGAGACCAACCCCCTCCTGGCTACAACCTCCCTTCAGGTAGCTGTAGACAGCAATAAGGTCTCCCCTGAGCCTCCTCTTCTCCAGGCTAAACAACCCCAGCTCCCTCAGCCTCTCCTCATAGGGCTTGTGCTCAAGGCCCCTCCCCAGCCTCGTTGCCCTTCTCTGGACACGTTCAAGAGTCTCAGTGTCCTTCTTAAATTGAGGGGCCCAGTTTCTATGAGATAGTTACCTAACACTGGAGGTTAAGAAAAACATGCTCCAAGAGTAAAAGTCTTAAAAATTTCTCTGTGAAAGAGTTCTTCAGCAGTGAAAGGAATCATGAGATTCGCCTTGCATCAAATTACATTACCAATTTGGCTAGTGGAACACAGCCTCCAATTTGCAGACTAAAATTCAGGAAAGAGTTTAAAGACATCTTGATAAATGGTTTTAAATCAGCGTGATTCAAACTTGCAAGTATGAATCATAAGAACCAGCACGGAGAAATCCAATGCATGGAGAGGAAATCGCTGGTGAGAGAGTGAAACTCGGAAAAAATAGTCAAGAGCTTAGGTAGAGCACCAAAAAAAAAACCCAACTCAGCAATTTTACAACACTGTAAACAACAACAAATAATAACTAAAAGCAGGGCAGTCTAGCTGTGAAATGTAGTAACAGAATCTTCACATAAGAAACAGATACTATGGTCCAGTGAGCCTTTCAATCAGCCCTGCGTCCAGCTCTGGGCACTGCACTTCGAGGGAGAGGTGGAGCATTTGGCAAGAGTGCAGTAGAGAGCAAAAGGAACAGGCAGAGGTCTAGGAAACTCAGTCTATGAGAAAAGGCTGAAAGAATTCAATTTGTTTAGTCCAGGGATGAGACTCAGTCTTCTGATACATAAAAGCTGTTACCAAAAGGTCATAGATCATTTTTTTTTCCTTCCCCCTATGGGTAGTGCAAGCAGCATTTGGCTTACTCAGAGAAAGGAGATTTAGGTTTGGTATGAAAAAAAAGCCCTGGTTCACTCACTGGAAGAGGTAGTGAGATCCCTGTCACTGCATTCGGAACAGGCTGCACATGTCAGAGCTGCTGTTAACTGGATACAACCCTGAGGTAAAACAGGGAGGAAAAATATTATGGGACCTCTTCAGGCCTTTTCCACTCCTCTCAACATAGACTGAGAAGACTCAGCAGATCTTAGGTGACTGAGGCAACCTCTTTGCAAACACAGCCTAAAATCTTGGAAGATATTTGGTTTGAATTTCCAGTTCGGGGGTCTAGATCTTCTTAAGTCACCTGCCTTCCGTATTCCCTAGGACAACTGTAGCTGGTCTGTACCTTCACAATGACAACAGTTTCCCCACTCTAAGCAGAGAAAGTTTGTCACTAAAATGCAGCCCTCTTCAGTTCAGGACAGTTTCTCAGCCGCAGAAACTTTCAACCTTAGTCAATGTCCCTAGGACATTTAAAAGAAGCTACCCAGAGTTTATTTTTCCCCCTAACTCCTCTATTCCATTTCATAGTTTCTATGCACAGCTAGCTTGTGGCACACTCACCTTTGAGATAAGCCACCTGTCTTCAGAGGGGAGTAGATGGAAAATGAACAAATGCCTCTCACCATGCTTTCCACACTGAGAAATGCTATTCAGTAAAATAAGAAGCCATAGGTGTTTGCACTGGAGGAGCCTTAAGATGACTGGGAAACTATTTTCACTTCCACACCTGGTTTTACTAGTGTTGAGACAATGAGCACAGCAATTACTGGAGGTACTCTGCAAGAGACTCTGGCTGAAGCACACAATCACACTAATTTTACAGTACTGTAAGCACATAGTTGTAGAATATCAAATAAAACACCTGCCTGTGACAGGCAGGTAAAGTATTTCAGACTGGTCTTCCTAACTACAGTAACTTTGGTGTTTTTTTAATGCTACTGCTGGTGAGTAAGAAGAGGAAAAAGAGATTTACAGTGTGATGAGCCTTTTAGTGTATTGACAGACCAGGTTTTTTCCTGCAGGACTTGGCACTTAAGGTGGCAGAGGGAACTGCCTCTGACAGGAGTGCTAGCACTCACTCTTGGGCATTTAGCTGTCTCTGAGCAAAGCATTCAGGCTTTGGAGATTTGACAATGTAACATACAAGATTTAGTCATCAGCCACAGCACAAAAAGCTGTTCCCAATACATTAGTGCCATGAGATGGAGGTAGCCCTCTTCCATGCTCTAGGATGAAAGGCAACAACTACAGAGTGATTCTGTAGTTGAAGTTAGTGGTGTGCTCTGTAAGATTTCCCCGAATCACAGCCTTACACATGGAACAGGTTCCCTCTGGCTGTGGGATCCCATGCATTCTCAGGGTGGGAAGGAGAGGGACAGGATGGGGGTATCCCAGCTCCAGGAAGGAGATGTAGCTTTGTGTTATCAGCCTGCTCAATTAGCCCATGATGATGTGGGAGACTGATGCCACCAGTAGGATCACAGACCAACCCATGTTATAACTGGTGAAACCAGAACAATGCCATTTCATTTACCCAGAGTGAGGGTAGTCAGCTGAACACATCTTCCTTCCTTGTGATACCTTGCCTTTTAAAATGTACTCCCATCTCCCTGCTGGGCTCTGAAGATAGCTTCTCTACCCAGCCTGCTTTCTTGACTCTTCAGAGACAGGCCTTGGGACTTTTTACCAAAAGGTCTGTCCAGCTATTTATGCACCACTCCAATGGCCTTAAAAGCATGCAGTTAAGCCACCCTTGGAATGCACCACAATATATACCCAGTAGTTCCCACTGACCACTTAGTTGGGTGCCCTGGCCACATACAAAAATAACTGCAAAGAGAAAGGGAAGGAGAAGATGGCACCTTTTACTCATGCCCTCTCTCCAAAATATACACAGGACTCTTGCAACATAGCTCAGAGGTCTGGCCTATGGATATCTGTTTGAAGGTAAAAAGAAAGACAGTAGACATAGAAGGAGGGTGTAGCAAGTTGGGTGTTGGTCTCTCTTCCCAAATAGCAAATGATAGAACAAGAGGAAATGGCCTCACATTGTTCCATAAGAGGTTTAGGTGGGATTTTTAGTAATCCCCAGGGAAGTGGCAGAGTCACTATCACTGGAGGTATCTAAAGGATGTGTGGACATAGTACTCAGGAACATGGATCTGTGATGGACATCATCACAAACATCTACAAATTTGCAGATGACACCAAGTTGGGAACAAATGTTGGTCAGTTAGAGGACAGAAGGGCTCTGCAGAGGGACCTCGACAGACTGGACAGATGGGCAGAGTCCAATGGGATGACATTCAACAAGTCCAAGTGCCAGGTGCTGCACTTTGGCCACAGCAACCCCATGCAGTGCTACAGGCTGGGGTCGGAGTGGCTGAAGAGCAGCCAGACAGAGAGGGACCTGGGGGTGCTGATCAACAGCTGCCTGAACATGAACCAGCAGTGTGCCCAGGTGGCCAAGAAGGCCAGTGGCATCCTGGCCTGCATTAGGAATGGTGTGGCCAGCAGGAGCAGGGAGGTCATTGTGCCCCTGGACTCTGCTTTGGTTAGGCCACACCTTGAGTCCTGTGTCCAGTTCTGGGCCCCTCAGTTTAAGAAGGGCATCGAGACACTTGAACGTGTCCAGAGAAGGGCAACAAGGCTGGTGAGAGGCCTTGAGCACAAGCCCTATGAGGAGAGGCTGAGGGAGCTGGGGTTGTTTAGCCTGGAGAAGAGGAGGCTCATTGCGACCTCATTGCTCTCTACAACTACCTGAAGGGTGATTGTAGCCAGGAAGGGGTTGGCCTCTTCTCTCTTGCAACCAGCACCAGAACAAGGGGACACAGTCTCAAGCTGCACCAGGGAAAGTTTAGGCTGGAGGTGAGGAGAAAGTTCTTCACTGAGAGAGTCATTCGCCATTGGAATGGGCTGCCCGGGGAGGTGGTGGAGTCGCTGTCCCTGGAGGTGTTCAAGAGGGGATTGGATGTGGCACTTGGTGCCATGGTCTAGTCATGGGGTCTGTGGTGACAGGTTGGACTCGATGATCTTCGAGGTCTCTTCCAACCTTAGCAATACTGTGATATGGACGTGGTAATGTTAGGTTAAGGGCTGGGCTCAACCTTAAGGGTCTTCTAGAATAGAATTAACCAGGTTGGAAGAGACCTTTGAGATCATCGTGTCCAACCTATCATCCAACACTATCTAATCAACTAAACCATGGCACCAAGCACTCCATCAAGTCTCCTCCACCACCTCCCTGGGCAGCCCATTCCAATGGCGAATCACTCTATGAAGAACTTCTAACATCCAGCCTAAACCTCCCCTGGCACAGCTTGAGACTGTGTCCTCTAACTTAAATGACTGAGACTGTGTCCTCCAACTTAAATGATTTTACCACATTTTCCTCAAAGGGGCTGCTCCACAAGGCCGATGATATTATTGCAGAGCCTTGCACATTTCCCTTCTTACCTACTCACTCCATCTCCAAGACTGACCAATGTGGAGAACCTCTTCACCTTAGGCCTGAAATGGAGCTCTGATCCCTCACAGCCTTGTGTTCTGCTAGGTGGTATCCTTGGCTTCCTTGGACAACGCTGGGATCAGCAGACACTCTTAGGGCTACGCTGACCTGTGTACGGCTGAACCCTTTTTTCAGTCAGTTGTCTCCTTGCACCTCACTTGCAAGCCCCACCAGACCTTTTGGGTTGAGAAAAAACCTACGTCAAAAACCTTTTCCAGAAGGAATCTTGGAGTGGGGGGCAAGCTGTTACTTTGAAACAGCTCCTCCTCACTTGCACCACCTTAGAAATGTTATCACCTTTCTTGAAGGTGACAGGAACAGTTCAAGAGAGGCAGGAAAGTGAGTCAACAGGTGTAGTCTATCTGCAAGCATTAATATATGTTCAAATGGATGCCTGAAGTGCAAACCCACATAGAAGGCTGTGCTGAGCAGGCTCTATTACAGACAGCAAGGAGCACGTTGCTGCTATAAGGAATCAGTTCAAAATCAGTGCATCCCCTCCAATATGAAGCAGCTTCTGTTAAAAAGCAAAACACACTCCATAAAGCTGACCTCTCCACCTTCCATGTCCCTGTGCATCCAGGTAATGTCTGGTACTACAGCTGATTTTCTTTCCTTTTCCCTCCAAATCCTCAATGGTTTTTAAATGCAGGGTTGTGGGGTGGGTTTTTTTTTGTTTGGATTTGTTGGTTCTGTTTATTTGTAGGAGTTTTTCCTCTCCTTTTACCCCAACACCTTACACTTTTGCCCCTCTCCTACTGCTCCCTGTCCACTCACCTCAACTGGCAGCTGTAGAGCAGCAGTTATGACTCCAAGTCCAGAGTAATTTGTTTTCTGTCTTTAGGGGATAAGGAGGGGGAGTGACTGAATTCTTTGGGAATGATTTATCACACAGCACTTAGGGGGAGCTTCATTTATTTACCTAGCTGCATGTGGTTTAACACCTATGGTTGCCTGCTGATTATTATACAATGTTATTTTTCCCACTTGTATACTTTGCACCTTTTCATAGAGCAGATTAACTGGTCCCCTATGGCATGTTATTTATGACTTTGTTTGCTGGCTGTCTGGGAAGGGTCCTGGTCCTAGATTCTTCCATTCTCTCTGCCTCTGCTCCCCGCTACTTACTCCCTTCTTTACCACCCAGCCCATAGGAGAATCACACTTGGGCATCACCTATACAGTATCTTCTCAGAATTCCCAGAAAAGAGGAAGAGACAAGAGAAAGCAGCATCAAATTTCAGCTTGCAAGGAAGGAGGAGCTCACCAGAGAAGAGCATAGAGATTTGCTGTGAACGTGTAATGGAATGAGGAATTTTATATCACACTGAACAGGAACTTCTTCTGAGAACTTTATTTGGTATCAAGCCAGAACCTAAATTAGAATAAATTCAAAGCCAAACCAAAACAAACCCTCATAAAAATAGAGGGTGGAAGGATTAATATAAAGATCTGAAGATAAATAATCCTGGCAGGTAGGACATTAAAGTGGCAGCTTTAACAGTCAGGGGAGTACTGTATTGGCAGGCATTGGCTCAAGATGCATGATAAGAGCCAAAGAGGACACATTAACAGAGACGATAGAAGAAAGCAAGAACTTTGACTCACTGGTTCCCTCCCATGAACTCTTGTTCTTGACACCACCTCCGACACTTCTCTCAGCCTTTCCAGCTGTTTAGAGGTTCAAAAGCCACTCCGGTGTTATGCCCAGAGGAGATGAAAGCATCAAAACGTTCACCAAAGAGGACTGCAATCAGCATTATGACAACACTCCAAGGCACCAAAATTCTCCAGTTCCAATGTTACTGATATCTTATTCAGAGGTTACTAAAGCACAGTTGTGCCTGGCTGTTTATCCTTCTCAGTCTGCTTTCTCACTAAGCAAGATCAACTTTTGCTTCCATCCTTCTCCGCCATTTGGGGTCCTGGCTAACCAACACTAACCAACCAGAGTTTGGGGAAGAAACTACAGTCCTGTAATCACAGAATCACCAAGGTTGGAAGAGACCTCAAAGATCATCAAGTCCAATCTGGCACCACAGACCTCATGACTAAACCATGGCACAAAGTTCCAAGTCCAATCCCCTCTTGAACGCCTCCAGGGACGGTGACTCCACCACCTCCCTGGGCAGCACATTCCAATGGTGAATGACCCTTTGGACAACATTAACAGAACTGGCACAGAGGGACAGCCAGTCAGTTTTGAACACAACTAGTTTAGTAGTAGGAGAAAGTACAAGAAAAGTAGCAAGAGAAGCAGAAGCCCATGGTCTCACATGTATTTAACAAAGTGGGGAGTGCTATGTACCAAGAGTAGGGCAAGGCAGCTAAGAAATAAGGCTGAGAAGACAGGATTAAAGACAGATGGAAAATTGCCCCCATTCAAAAGTGCTTTGCATTGAGAGACTGATCTGAATCTGCCTGCAGTGTCAGCAGTGTTCCAGATTTCCAAGGCTCAAGGAAATTTGCTCTAATTTCAAATAACTATACACTCAGTACTGTGTTGTCTCCCCCGTTCTGAAAAATACTACAGGAATTCAAGCTCCTTGGGTTAATCCTCAGTCAAAAAATGACAAACCTAACTTGTGTCTAATTTGGGCTATTTTTTCTGTATCCTAGCAAAACTGCCATATTCCTTTTTTAGAGCAAACCAGCAGGCCCTGCCCTGCTATATGTTAGTTGGTCTCACCAGATAATCTGACTCAGGGGGAACTACACTGATTCTCAACATAGAATCATAGAATCAATATGGTTGGAAGAGACCTCAAAGATCATCAAGTCCAAACTCTCACCCAACACTTCATGACTACTAAACCATGGCACCAAGTGCCACATCCAATCCCCTCTTGAACACCTCCAGGGATGGTGACTCCACAGGTGAGGTTAAAAGAAGACTCTTTGTTAATGTATGAGATCCTAGAAAGACTCCATACATCCCTAAGGTAAAATACCATGAGTACTTTCCCCGTCAGTAATCACCACTCCTGATCCTTAAGAGCAACAACAAAATGGTATTACTTCCTAGGTAATACCAGAAAGAGTATTCCATTTTGGGGTGCCATGTGGGTTTTCCTGCCCCTTTTTTTGTCCCCCAGCCTGCAAGTGGGGAAAAAAAGGAAGGAACAGACAGAACCCAGGTCCTGGTAGTACACTTGACAATCACATCCCATCTGACAGTGTAGATGTGTGGAAACTAAATGTACCCAAGAGCATACAGGCTCTTTGGGATAAACAGTGGGGCGTGCTTCTGCTACTTGCAAAAGCACACAGACATGCAGCTTTCAAGCTGCTTTTCTCTTTATGAAGCCCTAAAGTTTGGGCTTCAAGTGATTTCAATTAACAAGAAGAAATGTGAATACCACCATTCTTGTTTTCAAAGCTCATTTACACTTACACTCCATCTACTAAGAGCTCGTGACAGCAGAAAGCTCCATCACTGGAAAGCTGTCACATGAGATGCCTGCACGATGCTTGGGTGCCAGAGCTGAAACAGAATAGGCCACACAGAGTTGGCTCCCATTCAACAAGCAAGGTTTTGAAATAAACAGCTATAGGTTTTTCTTCTTCTTTTCCTTTTTTCTTTTTTCTCTTTTTTTTTTAAACAGGCACACACAAACCTGTCTTCAGCTGCTACCCTTAATATATTACTCATTCTTCCTTTCAAATAACGTCATGTTCAAAACCCCAGTGACTGCAGAATATTTACTTGAGGCTGCTACTGCTGGCTTCTCTAGAGCTGTTTATTTTTCCATGCATGAGCTCATTACATCACTCTGTGGTTTTCTTAAAGGTTGTCAGGGTAAGCTGAATACAGACTGTGATCTCTTGCTAACTAAAACCAAATCACTAAGTAGCACAAATGGATTTGGAGACAACCCAGCTCTAGAAATGAGGGACAACTATGGATTCCCAAGTAGGGATGGGGGCTCCCAAACATGCAGCCATTAGCTTTATTTTCTTAGAAGTCTTTATCAAGTATTTTCCTAGATTAAGAACTGTAGGAGACCAATCATTTGGAGTGTTGCAGGCTAATAGGTTAGAGGGAGGAGGCTAGTAAAAGTAGAAGAGCTAGTTCCCACCTATGCTGATTAGACCACTGCATAGGTCCCACCTGTATCACCTCCTTGCTCTGACAGCATTAAAAATAAGTGACACATCACAGGAGGCAGTGCTAAATAAGAGGAATAGTTTGGGGTATGCATGTGTGTGCCTGTGGGGCCTGCATGTTTGGGGAAGATGAAAAATCAATTCAAAACAAACATCAAAGAAGGTTTATGCTGTCACATCAAACAGAACACTGTTGACAATATGGATCTTTTACTTCAATGAAAACATGAACTGACTTTTGGGCTTTTAGGATTCAAAGTCAAAACTAAGTGTAGAAAAATGGTAGCTTCTCTGCTACTCAACAGTCCAGGTGTTAGAGCACATGCATACTTTGGTTCCTGCCTCTGGCTGAGAAGACTTGAACCTGCATAGAATCACAGAATCAATAAGATTGGAAGATACCTCAAAGATCATCAAGTCCAACCTGGCACCCAACACCTCATGACTACTAAACCATGGCACCAAGTGCCACATCCAATCCCCTCTTGAACACCTCCAGGGATGGTGACTCCACCACCTCCCCAGGCAGCCCATTCCAACGGCTAGCAACTCTCTCTGTGAAGACCTTTCTCCTCACCTCGAGCCTAAACTTTTCCTGGTGCAGCTTGAGCATCTCACCATACTGAGAAGGATCATTTCAATTCTTTAAGGCAAACTGATGTAACAGCACTAGCAATGCTGTTTTACTTAGTATAGAAAAATTCACTGGCAAAATGCCTGGAGACGTATATTCTCAATCAAGTGCTCTTAATCACCAAGCTACAGTAACTCTGCTTTTCCCGATCTCTAATTAGTATTTAAACATGCCAAGCAAAACAAATGCTCCAAAAGAGAGAACTTTTCTGGAGAACTTCTGCTTGCCAACACTAAATGCAAGGCGAGACACCCAGATCTCAAATGCAGCTCTTACAAGATACAGGCTGCATATGCAACGCAAGCCATCACCGGCTCCTCAATGCTCAGCTGTCTGGTGACTAGTTCACAATGCAGCCTAACACTGACCAGAGACAACAGCAAATTACAGAGCCTCTTTGTCTCCATACAGCAATTCATAAATGGCTGAGAGAGTGATGGTGCTAACTTTCCAAGATGCCCAAGGCCAGGGCTGATGAGGGAGTAGCACAAGTCCTCTCACAGTAGCACCTACTGGACTTCTGTTCACTGCACAGGACAGGGCTACACAACCACTGCAGGGAAGGAAAGAGATCAGGGTTAAGCGTTTCAGTACACAAACTCCAAGCAACATAGCAGGCATTCAAGGACTCAAGACTAATGAAAGAGACAAAAATTAAAGAAGAGTTAGATTGGATATTACAAAAAGAAAAATCCTGAGATTTTGTTCAGACAGCAGAGCAGCTTCCTGTGGGAAGTAGTGAATTGTTTATTGCCCAGTCCATTTATGCTACACTAGAAAATACTGCTCTTCATACACTGCATTCACTAGCCATAAGGCAGTAGATAAAGGTGAAAAGAGACCTCATGGGGTCATCTGATTTCAGTGATCTCATTAAATTGCTCCAAGAGGATACCAGGCTGTATTTTCAAGATAGAATGAGGAAACTTGGAAAATATAGCTGAATACCAAACAGAGCACCAAAACACGCAAAAAAAATCTAATCTTGTGCTAGCAAACTTACCTTAACTCTTCCAAAATAAATGAAAAAAAAATTATAAAATCAAAGAGCATTAAAATTTTAAGTTGTCAGTGGCCAATGGCAATTAAAACCCATCCCCCATTTTGTATGTCCATCTCATGACATCATTATCTTCAGCCAAGCCAGACTTGAAGACATTTGAAGAACCAGATTCTAACTAGTAATTACCCTCCCCAGCTCTTTGTTGCTTGATCCCACCTACCCTACCTTGCCTTTCAACATATATGATAAGGAATGGAAAGAAGGAAAAGTACCAAACAAGGGAACTGAGCTTCACTGGTTGAAAGCAACAGACTGAAGTGGCCTGCACCTAGTATCAGCTAAACTAGAGCCTTCTTTCAGTGAGGCAGCACTTCTTGGTATCAATAATTCAGTGTCAGAAACAGAGATGTCTACATATTTCTTTGTGGAAATTTGAGACTAAAAACTGGTAACCCAGTCTCTTAATGAGGTCCTACAACAAATGAGTGTGTGTCAGGGCAATCAGTAAGACTGAATCAGATGAACCACACTGCTCCTTTTAGTTTGCTGTAGAAACCACCTCCTCCAGACACTTGAAGTTTCCAAAGCATCATTTATTTTTCATATGTAGCATGCACCCACAATAAGCTTGTAACAGAAATGACATCCTGAGCAATTTTAAAAAGTGGACAAAAGTAAACTCACAGAACTCCTCCATGAACAAAACTCAGCTTTGCATCAGGCAGCTTCCTGACTAAACACTTGAACAAACTGATTCCTTCCACAAGGTGAAAGCCAGCCTGCTTTGTCTCTGACAGGCCAAAAAGGGTGGCAGACAGGCTCTCAAGTAAAAGCCCTCCTGTTGCCAAGTCACTTCATAGCATCCCAGAACCCATATCAAGGAAACATCTACTACTGCTACCAGGTTTGCTGCATTGAAAGGAAAGTTGGTCTCCAAGATAGGTAGGCTCTATTAACACAGGATTTTAACATTAAGCTGTCACCTTCAATTACACTGTGAGCAGTCCCAGCAGCTCACAAACCACACACTGCATTTGCTGTCCCATGAAAGACATCCTTAAAGAAGAATGCCGACACTCCCACATCGGTCTGAAGCTTCTGGATGATTTCCACTGGCAGCTCCTAGGCAGACCACTCTGCTACAAAAACAGTCAGGAGGTGAGGCACAGGCAGCTTGCTAAAATGGGTCTGGGCAGTGCTGGGTGTCCTCTTGGTATAAGCTTTCCTCCACTAAATAGAAGAATAATCTCACCTAATCTAGCACTGATTTCACCCTACAGTTGGAAAGCAGCAGAGGAAAGTTATGGGAACTGTTGAGTGCTGTGAATGCTTTCTGGCTAATCCAGAAATACCAAGTGATGAGGTACTTCAAGCTATCACAATTTATCCATTCTGGGAACTAGAGTTATTCCCAATAGCTGTTCTATGCATATATTATTTAATAAAACATCTGCAATAGCAGCAGCTCCTATTTCAACTGTCTAATAAACCCATGGCTTCTTAAGGCAATTTTCTTCTTTTGATATCCCCTTTACCTTCCTCCTTTCTCCCACTTCAGTGAAATTGTATCAGCTAGAAACCATTCTTACCAAGAGCCTCTCACTGTCTTCTTCAGATTCTTCCAGCTGCTGGTGATTTCAGTGCTCCACCCTCATCTCCAATCTCAAATTTTACATCTTAACCTTACAGCTTTTTTCCCCCTCACTTGTGTTCATGATCTTTACTGGGTTTTATGCTTGGGTCTTCCTTTACCCACTCTACCACCCACAAAAATAATCTCAACATTTACTTAGGTCCAGACATAAGTAACCTACTTTCAGTTGTGAAATAATCCAATCCCCAGCAGAGAAGAATGTTGAATCTACTACAAAAGAAGCCCCTCTCAAATTCTCAACAAGCTTCTCAACCTCTTAGACCACAATCACAGCCCAGATCTCAGAGAAAAATGCATCATCTATGAAAGATGAGAAGTAAAGAGAATAAAGATGGCAGATGGCTAGGATGAATTGTTAGATTACATAATTTGAGGTTCCCCAGTTATGGTTTAGGGAAACAAATATCCCTCATCACGCATCAGCTGTGGCCTTGAGGACACAAAGAATGCGACATGGAATTCTTTTATAGCCTGCACTTCAAGTCCTGCAACGCTGTAAAGCTGCAGGATAGCTACAAAGAAGGAAGAGTGAAACAAGTACAGACAGTGGGGGACTGAAACATAGCTAAAAAAAAAAAAAAAAAAAAAAGGTTTGGGGTTTTTTTTATATGGAACATTACCTGAATTCCTTATACTGGAGCTGTTCAGTTTGGAATCTTTGATGACCAAGTGCTTAATCCAAAGGGTTGGTGCTGTGATTTCTGAAAGAGAAAAAACAAACAGAACTGTCCTTGAGAAACTACTGGGAACACAAGCCCTGTGAGGAGAGGCTGAGGGAGCTGGGGTTGCTTAGCCTGGAGAAAAGGAGACTCAGGGGTGACCTTATTCCTCTCTACAACTACCTGAAGGGAGGTTGTAGACAGGCAGATGTTGATCTCTTCTCCCAGGCAGCCAGCACCAGAACAAGAGGACACAGTCTCAGGCTGCACCAGGGGAGGTTTAGGCTGGATGTTAGGAAGAAGTTCTATACAGGTGTGATTGCCCATTGGAATAGGCTGCCTGTGGAGGTGGTGGAGTCACCATCATTGGAGGTGTTCAGAAGGAGACTTGATGGGGTGCTTGGTTGCATGGTTTAGTTGTTTAGGTGGGTTGGATTGGTTGATAGGTTGGATGCGATGATCTTGAAGGTCTCTTCCAACCTGGTTTATTCTATTCTACAGTAACTAGTGAATACACATGAGTTACTCAGGAGGACAAGAAGTTAGCTACAAGCATGTAAAGATTGGCTGACGACATCTTATGAGCCACTACTTGTAAATCTTTCCACAAGGTTATTTCATTAGCTTCCTGTTCCAGAGTACCTCCTCTGCTGGCAAGATGTTTTTGGTGGGTTTTTTTGGGGGGTTTTTGTTTGCTTATTTGTTTTATTTTGCTTTGGTGGGTTGTTTTTCCTTGGTATTTTAACTCCCTCCACCCCCCACCCCCTATTTTCTAGATTTGCAAATCTAAACCATTTCTCCTCAAGACATAGTTCAGAAAGCTTTGTTGTGTGCTATAGTATATATTGGTTTCCACTAAATTACAGATGAAATTCAGATTAAAATAAAATTCATTTGAGACCTTAAATATTGCTTTGACAGCCCAGTAAGAGCTGACCACAGTCAGCTCCCCAAAACAAGCAACAACAAAATCTGAAATAAACAGGCAGAGAAATTAAGATATTTCTGGAAAGACTTGAAAGGATGCCTATTAAAGAAGCAAGCTCTGGTTAGAAAAGCATGTCTGATGCACTACACCTAAGGCACCCAAACCTAAATGCGTGGAATAGAAAGTGCTGAGAGCACCTCCCCTGGGGTGTAAAAAATCCACTTCAAAACACAGCAGAACCTGCCCAGGACACTGAAATGACACCACAGCAGCGTTTGATTAGAACTGAACACAGCAGTACTCAGTACCATGGACTAAAGCTCCTGAAGTGGTATTTTCAGGAATGATAATTTCTGAGCAATTTTAAAGTTCCCACAAGAGAATGCCTTAAATGCTAGATCCTGGAACATGTCTTAAGTTCCTCTAAGAAGTTTCACAAGAGTTTTCCTGCTCCCTTGTTGACATCTACATGAATCTGATTCAAAGGAGAAGCTGGCTGACTGTAAGAGAAAACTGATTACACATTTGTAAGGGCACGAAAGAGAAACAAAAATTACTTTCTCCTTCCCAAATGTTTTCAGCTACACTGACTGTAGGCCTTAGTGTAATCACATTCAAGACATTCTTCTCATATGGAAATATAGGTTGAACACTGCTATTCCAGCAGTAGTAAGTTTAATTAACAGAGATCACTTTATTTACAGGTTCCATTACACTATTATCTTGGGATCTACCAGAAATTGTGTGGCCAGGAGGACTAGGGAAGTGATAGTCTTCCTGTACTTGGCACTGGTGAGGCCACACCTTGAATCCTGAGCTCAGTTTGGGGCCCCTCACTACAAGAATAGCATTGAAATGGACTTTATCCAAAGAAGAACAACAAGGTGGTGAAGAGTCAAGAAAAAAAAAAAAAAAAAAAAATCCTACAAGGAGTGGTTGAGGGAACTGGGGTTGTTTAGCCTGAAGAAAATAAGGCTCAGGGGAGACCTTTCTGCTCTCCACAAGTACCAGAGACAAGGTCTTAGCAAGGTGGGTGTTGGTCTCTTCTCCCAGGTAACAAGGAACAGAATGAGAGGAAACTACCTCAAGTTGCACCACAGGAGGTTTAGATCAGATATGAGGAAAAAAAGTCTCCACTGAAAAAGCTGTTAAGTACTGGAATAGACTACCCAGGGAAATAGAATAGAGCAGACCAGACCAGGTTGGAAGAGACCTTCAAGATCATGTCCAACCTATCATCCAACCCCACCTAATCAACTAAACCATGCAACCAAGCACCCTATCAAGTCTCCTCCTGAATGGTAGAATCACCTTCCTGGGGGGCATTTAAAAGATGTGCAGGTATGGTGCTGAGAGAGGCAGTTTAGTAGTAACCTGGTAGTGCTAGGTTAACAGTTGGACTTGATGATCTGAAGGGTCTGTTCCAGCCAAATTGGTTCTGAGCCTATGACTTCATCACTAAATCATGATGTGCTATATCTATATACTTTAGGCTTTCTCTGAGGGAGAAAGACATCAAATTAAACACTAGGTAAGAGGTAGGAAGGGGAGAAGCACAACAGCAGAAAGAGTCTGTAACCCAAAATCCTAAATCTGGGATGAAATATAGTTCTGGCTCTGCACTGCATGGACTGAGTATGTCTAAGCTGAAAAAGGAAGGACAAAGTCAATAAAAAACGGATCAAGGCCTTTAGAGAGAAAACAGTATGTATCTAAGTGAGCCTCTAAGGTGCAGAAAGAGGAACTGTGGAAAAAGAAGAGAAAGGAAAATAGTCCTTTGGGATCTACCACAAAAAGACATTTTCCATCTGGTTAACCTGGACCTATTTTGGAATACAGGTAAGCAATACAGACTCCTGCGAATAACAGATCTGTGGAAAGAGCAGATTCACAACTTGCACAACTAAATAGAGAACACAGATTCTAGATGTGCAGGAGGGAATAAAACCTTTTAAAGTTTAAAACTACAGCAAGGACCATTAACACAATCATAAATAGTCTGGGTTGGAAGGGATTCTATGATATAAAAATACCCTTCTGCAGAAGAGAATCTTGTTGTAAGAGAAGATTCACCATAAGCATCACTGAGAACTGCATTGTAACGAAGTGAAATAAGTTTTAAAGAGATGGCTCCTTTGATTCAAGCCTTGGACCAGAGAACTGTTATGCCCTCGGGGAGGACAGTAGGGAGTGGGAGGTGACCTTACTATGCTTCAATTATGAATTTTCATTATCTTCCAGTGTAGGTGAAAACAAGAGAAAAGTGAACCTTCATCTTGGAGATGCTGAGGCCCAAGAGATATCTCACATTTCAGGAACAGCTGAGTGTATTAAATGCCCTTTGGAAAATTAAATGCCCCTTGTCAATTAAAAGTGGGCACCCAAAAATGAAGTATGAAAAGAAATCCCACATTTTTGTTGCCCATGTTTGTACCAGCTCCAGCCTGGTTGTCTGACTTTGAAGGCACACATTCCAGGAACCCAGAAGATCTCAAATCCACTGAAACTGAATGGGATTTGGACTTTAACGTCTTTGAACATATATGAAGAGCTCAGACCTGACAGGTGAATGGATAACTGTTTTGTCCTTGGTGTCTGACACAAATGTAAAGTGTACAGGAAAGCGCAAGTCGTTCTTCATGAAGACCTATACAAGACACTGGAAGAGTATTCTAGTGAAGTACTACAATATGTTTTCTCAGGCAGAATCAAGGGATTGTGCAGGATGGCATCCTGGGCTGTCTAGCCCAAATTCCCACTCCAGAGTCAGTTGTAAGAACAGACCAGGCTGCTCACAGCTTGAACTACCTGGGTCAGAAAGAATACAACCTCTCTCAATCTGTTCCACTGCCTCACTGTCCTCAGAGTCTAAATTTTTCCTTATATCCAGTCTAAACACTTTGTTTCAGTTTATGGGTATTGTCTCTCATCATGCATCTCTCATGTGCCTGGCTCCATCTCCTTGATAAAAATCACCTTGTAGGTATTGGAAGGCTGCTCTTAGCTCATCTCTAAGTCTTCTCTGAGCTAAACATTTCTTACACTCTTCCTGATGTTTCCACTTTAAGCCACCTTTGGAGTCAGCACACTCAAAGGTAGAATAGATTTTCTCCTGCTTATTGCTACAATCATCACTGAAATCTAGTTAGTCCCTATTTTACTAAGAGGGATGACAAATACAGAGTGACAAACTCAGCAGAAGTTACTCATTAATGCATGGCTTGATTAACTTGCCTGTCACATTGTCTTCTCCCAAGTCATAAGGGACACAGCTAATACAACAGGAAGCCATTGCATTAGTCATTCTAGAAGTCTAGGAGATAAGGTCCTGCATAATATAGTGCAAGATTTGTGAGTGGCAATCTTTTCACACTCCCCAAGCCCATTAATCAGACTTGATTGCACCTACACATCAATGCAAAGGTTTTTGATTGAAAATGTTTTTCATAGAAGACTGGATAAGCTTTTTTGTCAGACTCTGCCTGTCACCAGAAGGATCAGAAAAGGTCTCTTCAGGTCTGTTCACTGCACCATTGCACAAGAATTTTGCCCACTTCAATTTGAGTGGCCAAAACATTGAGTCACTCCCAGAAGGAACTGCTAAACAAGATGTATTAAACCGGATCAGCTCACTCCTACATTTTACTAGTGCATTCTTTCCTTTGAATACCTATGGGCACACTCTCAAGGGGAACTTAAAGGCCAGAAGTTTGTGATTACAAACAGCAATTTAATACAACATTAACTTGCTACAACGAGGAACTTCTTTTCCCCCCATATAAACAAGAGACAGTCAGCATGGCTTCAGTTTCCTTTGTTTATCTGAGAATGCTTTTTGCTCCGAGGGCTTTATTTTGTTTCCTAAATCTCATGAGAAAATTCCTACAAATCCACAATCACTAAATGGAAGTGACAAGATTACAGCATTCTGCCATCAAATAAGCTTGTTTTAACTACAAAAAAACACCCCACCCCATCACCTGATTTTACAAGCAGGCAGGAGGTATCAACAGCAACACCTACTCTCACTCAGTGGTCTCTGCTTCTGGCTTTGATCCAGTTTAAAAGAAGTGTTAAGCAGAGCAGCTCAGTATGAAAATGCACAGGCTTTCCCTTCACTACCTTATGGTCTGCAGTGTCAGGTGGGTCACACAGTTTGGACTTCAGCCCACAGCTTGACTATAATGGTTGTGGGTTTAAATCTGCAGAAAACCTGCACTACATCTAAGCAATGTGCAAGGTAGGCAGCTGCTGATAGGCCCATTCACTCCCCAGGGACCACTATCCCCACTGGTATTCATGTTTGTGGGGCTGTAAAAAGCTTGAACCCTCTGTGATGACAGACACTTTACCCTTACTTCAAGGCTTGCAATGTACTAAGATCCACTATTCCCTCCCTAAAATAATGTAATTGCAAGATTATCCCATTTGAGAAGGAAACTGCCTTGGTGGGCTGTGAATTAAGTGGGCCCAGAGCACTGACTTCATTTGCTTAAATACTGTGTGCGTCAATGAAAGTAATTGCTAAACAGAGAAAACTCCCAGCAATCTTCTTCCAAGTCAACATTCACAAGCTGTGGTTTAGCACTGCCCTCCCTTCCCTGAAGCTGTAACATGTTGCAAAGGTTATGAAACTCCAGCGCTGGTATGATGAGGGTGGAGAGAGCAAGAGGATAAGTCGAGTCTAAAGGAAGTTGCCATTTCTGACTTGATGCATGACACCTTTTCCTCCAAGGTTACTCCAGGAATCTGGTCAGCTGGTGTTATTCTTGGATTCCAGGGAAAGGGGAGGATGTACAAGGATTAGGGAAAATGTCTGAGGTCCCAAGGGCACTGTGAAACTTGGATAACTTATGAGATTCACTGGCTTTTCTGCTTTGCAGGATAAAGCAAGCATTTGGGCCATAAATCCTAGGGAAGAGGGAGAGGGAAGTAGCTGGGGGTTCTGTTGTTGCTATTTTAAGGAGTGCTCTTACCTTCTCCATCGAAGATCGGCTGGGTTTCCATGGTAGGCGTTGGCTTGGAGCCGTCATCTGAATTGAGGGTTAAAAAGAATCGAAAAGAAACTACCATTATTGAGGTAAATACTATCTACTCTCCAGCACTGTTGAATGATTGGGATTTGTACATGGCCCGGCCAAGTCCGGAAGAGAAAGCAGACAGACAGAACGAAGAGAGTCAACTAACAGCAGTAACACTTTACACAGCAAACACGCATCAAGCACTATCCTTAATGGAATCCTCCCACTCTCTCCCCTCTCCCTCCACAAACCACTCCTGTGCATCACATGGCAGTCTCCCCGTGTTGCACTGAGCAGGCAATCACCTTTTTAGTTTCAGGTGGCCATATATCACAGAGGTCATGTCCTGAGAGAAAGCAGAAGTCTGGAGATTGCAGTCCCACCATGTCTTTCTCCTTATTTTTTGTTCAAACAAAACCCCTTCTTCTGAAACTTACCTGTGCAGAGCCTGGCACCAACGTTCACTGAAGAGCTGTGAGAAAGGGATGGTCAATAGCAAATCTTTTTTTTTTTTTCTTAACAATGTCTGCATCAAGCTGTTCTCCAATTGCAATGCTGTGGCAATGTCTTGTAATTTTGGTTTTGTTTGTAATCTCCACACACACACACACACTTTGTGGAATGCAGTGGCTTTTAAAACTGGCAATTCATAACAGTAATATTTTTTTTTTGCATATGTTATGGGCAAAGATGACACTAGGCATCAGCAAAGCAAGCAGTAACCTGAAATGTAAAGTTACATAGCAAAAGTCAGTTGTAGAGAGGAGTCTGTGCCAGAAACCCCAGGTTTGTCACTGTCTCCACAACTATCAGATGCACAGGGCAGCTAACATTTGAGGAAAGGTACACGGGACAGAGTGCCCTAGAGGTAACAATACCTGCCTCTCCCTTATAACTACAGTATCACAGTATTACCAAGGTTGGAAGAGACCTCGAAGATCATCGAGTCCAACCTGTAACCACAAACCTCACGACTAGACCATGGCACCAAGTGCCACATCCAGTCCCCTCTTGAACGCCTCCAGGGACGGTAACTCCACCACCTCCCGGGCAGCACATTCCAATGACGAATGACTCTCTTGGTGAAGAACTTTCTCCTCACCTCCAGCCTAAACTTCCCCTGGTGCAGCTTGAGACTGTGTCCTCTTGTTCTGGTGCTGGTTGCTAGGGAGAAGAGGCCAACCCCTTCCTGGCTACAACCACCTTTCAGGTAGTTGTAGAGAGCAATGAGGTCGCCCCTGAGCCTCCTCTTCTCCAGGCTAAACAACCCCAGCTCCCTCAGCCTCTCCTCATAGGGCTTGTGCTCAAGGCCTCTCACCAGCCACGTTGCCCTTCTCTGGATACGTTCAAGTGTTTCGATGTCCTTCTTAAACTGAGGGGCCCAGAACTGGACACAGGACTCAAGGTGTGGCCTAACCAAAGCAGAGTCCAGGGGCACAATGACCTCCCTGCTCCTGCTGGCCACACCATTCCTAATGCAGGCCAGGATGCCGTTGGCCTTCTTGGCCACCTGGGCACACTGCTGGCTCATGTTTAGGCAGCTGTTGATCAGCACCCCCAGGTCCCTCTCTGTCCGGCCGTTCTCCAGCCACTCTGACCCCAGCCTGTAGCTCTGCCTGGGGTTGCTGTGGCCAAAGAGCAGCACCCGGCACTTGGACTTGTTGAATTCCATCCCATTGGACTCCGCCCATCTGTCCAGCCGATCGAGGTCCCTCTGCAGAGCCCTTCTGCCCTCTAACTGACCCACATCTGCTCCTAACTTGGTGTCACCTGCAAATTTGCTGATGACTGTCTCAATGCCCTCATCCAGATCGTCAATGAAGACATTGAAGAGGATGGGGCCCAGCACTGATCCCTGGGGGATGCCACTGGTGACTGGCCTCCAGCTGGATGTGGCACCATTCACCACCACTCTCTGGGCCCGGCCCTCCAGCCAGTTCCCAACCCAGCAAATTAGTTCCTTTTACAAAAGTAAGACACCATTGGATGAGGAAAGGAAGGGCAGAGATGGAAAACTACTTTTCCATCCATAACTGCATTTGCAGTTTTACAAAGTGAGAGAAAGCCTGAACACCTCTTCCACAAATGATTAATTTTAGGCATTTCCACAGAAAGAATTTTAATTCACACAAAGCAAAACGGTGCTGGTAACTCCATTTCCACCTCAGTGATTCACTGAGGTAAAGGAGGTTGACAGCAAAGAAAGACCCTGTTGTCATTTTCCCCTCTTCATCACTGTATTTGTTTCTATGCTTGACTGCAAGCACAGCAAAAAAATATTTGGAGGGAAAAAAAAAACCAACACAATTTACTCTGCCTCAGTCAAGTCTTGTTCTGAGTTTTCCTGTTATTGGGTATTACCAGTAACATGTGTAAGTAGTATTTTCCTTTAAAACCTTGAGCAACTGATTTATTGGACAAATTCCCTGAATTTTGCTTCATTTACAAGAAGGAGAATTTTGGTTTTTAAAAAACAAAATATGTTTGGATAAAAGCAAACAGTTGGTCTTCAGTTGTTTTCTGGGTTGTTGTTTTTTTGTCAGAATAAGCTGCTCTGCTTCTCCAATATCCCAGAAACCACAGCTATGGTGTGTTATTTATTTAGAGTGACACTTCATGCCCTAGTGAAGCAGTGAGCAGTATGTACTCTACATGATTGGCTTTACAGAGGGAGAAACCAACTCAGAAGTGCAAAAGATACTTGCAGAACAACTGGGAAGGTGACCAATTCTTCTGTTATATAAAAACAGGAAAATACCTGGCATTAAGGAAAACCAAACAAAACAGAAAACAAACCAGCATGGTAAGTTTATTCCTATTGTTCTCATGAATGCTTCTGCACCAAGTAATTACAAAATTGCTTTCAGATTTAAAGGAGCAACTTGGAAGCCAACAATGGGGCAAAATTAGAAGTGGATCTGAGCCACAGTGCTTTATCCAAACCATTACATGGACTTTGGCAGAACTTGGAATGCTCCAGGTTCAAGGGGTATTCTTTAGACCTGTGTGTGTAAGACTAGCAAATACAATTTGGGAAATACATTCTTCTAATGAACGAATTTTGTAGCAGTTTTTGTATAAATTAGCTATTAAGCTACCAGAAAGTGTAAAACAGTGACTTGGTGCCATGGTTTAGTCATGAGGTCTGTGGTGACAGGTTGGACTTGGTGATCTTTGAGGTCTCTTCCAACCTTGGTGATTCTGTGAAATGAATGCAGCAAATTGACAAAAACACCAAACTAACCTTTGAACTGAGGGGTTTAAGATAATCATTGAATCACAGAATCAATAAGGTTGGAAGAGACCTCAAAGATCATCAAGTCCAACATGGCACCCAACACCTCATGACTACTAAACCATGGCACCAAGTGCCACGTCCAGTCCCCTCTTGAACACCTCCAGGGACGGTGACTCCACCACCTCCCTGGGCAGCCCATTCCAATGGCTAACAACTCTCTCTGTGAAGAACTTTCTCCTCACCTCGAGCTTAAAGTTCCACTGGCACAGCTTGAGACTGTGTCCTCTTGTTCTGGTGCTAGACCATCATCATCTCCCTAGGTTACTAAGGCTAGACCACCACCAGATCCACATTGTGGCAACACCCAGCACAGTATTAGCAGTTTTGCAAATAGAGGGGAGTATAATCACTCTCTTGTTGTTCAAGCAAGCACAGTTTTTTTGTCACACATAGAGGAAAAAATACAATAGACAAGAGCCTGTAATTACAGTCATCATATTTCCACAATCAAAGGCCAGGGATATTTCTGATTTTTTTTTCCTTAAAGGTCATGAAATAGTCACATTAAAGACAAAAAAACCTGCACTTTATTAAAAACATGGTCACCTCCCAGCTGCCAGCTTCTTACTCTGGATCTAACAAATCCATTTCTGAAACGAGAGCATTCTCAGTAGTCATTTCAAATTAGCTTATAGTAAAAAGTTTCACTGCCATTCCCTTTAAGCAGAAGAACAAGCCTAATGCTTATAGAATCGATAAGGGTGGAAGAGACTCTCACTCAACGTACTATTCACCACACTCAACATTTGTTCTGCTGGCCTTTTTGTTTCTGGTAAACATGGAGTGAGTTCTGTTTTACATACCTGAGAGTTTGGAATAAGCATTTTTTTTATATTCCTTAAAGAAGCACTGTGACACAGAACTGAAAAAAGTCAAAGCCATTTCACAGACCTGGAGCCTGTGGCGTACAAGATGTAGAGGAGAGGATAGGATAGGATAGGATAGAATAGGATAGACTAGACTAGACTAGACTAGACTAGACTAGACTAGACTAGACTAGACTAGAGACTAGACTAGACTAGACTAGACTAGACTAGACTAACCAAGGTTGGAAGAGACCTCAAAGATCATAGAGTCCAACCTGTAACCACAAACCTCACGACTAGACCATGGCACCAAGTGCCACATCCAGTCCCCTCTTGAACGCCTCCAGGGACGGTGACTCCACCACCCCCGGGCAGCCCATTCCAATGACGAATGACTCTCTCAGTGAAGAACTTTCTCCTCACCTCCAGCCTAAATTTCCCCTGGTGCAGCTTGAGACTGTGTCCCCTTGTTCTGGTGCTGGTTGCTAGGGAGAAGAGGCCAACCCCTTCCTGGCTACAACCACCCTTCAGGTAGTTGTAGAGAGCAATGAGGTCACCCCTGAGCCTCCTCTTCTCCAGGCTAAACAGCCCCACCTCCCTCAGCCTCTCCTCATAGGGCTTGTGCTCAAGGCCTCTCACCAGCCTTGTTGCCCTTCTCTGAACACGTTCAAGTGTTTCGATGTCCTTCTTAAACTGAGGGGCCCAGAACTGGACACAGGACTCAAGGTGTGGCCTAACCAAAGCAGAGTCCAGGGGCACAATGACCTCCCTGCTCCTGCTGGCCATACTATTCCTAATGCAGGCCAGGATGTGGTTGGCCCTCTTGGCTCCCATCAACCAGCACCCCCAGGTCCCTCTCTGCCTGGCCACTCTCCAGCCACTCTGACCCCAGCCTGTAGCTCTGCATGGGGTTGCTGTGGCCAATGTGCAGAACCCAGCACTTGGATGTGTTAAATCTCATGCCGTTGGACTCTGCCCATCTGTCCAGCCATGCAGCCAAAAGGTAATGAGGGATGTTCATCAGGTACACATGATCCCTTTCTTCAAAAAGCATTAAAATTCCACATTTTCCAAAAGAAAGAAAAAAAAACTGTAACTTCAATAGCTCCTCATGCAGAGCATGTCACAAACAGAGGGATCAAAGCAGTCAAGTAAGTGTTTCCTGATCCCTCTAGATGGCAATGCTTCTAAATCTGGAACTCATGGACTCCAGAACGATCAAAGATCATTTAGCTTGGTTGCAGAATATCCCCAAAGCTTTGATGCATTGACATGGCTCTCTTCTATGTTTTGCAGCCCAGCAGGGATGTCCACTTTTTTCCAAGACAACCACTGAACACAGACAGCATCACTCACACAGAACAGCTCCTGAGGAGATGTCACATTAAAGCCATAAAACTCCTTCCCGGTAAGCCTGTTTTTCCTAGGGTGCACTTGCGAAAGCTTCACAGTTTCTGGCTCCAATGGTGTCCACTTAAAAAGGGTATTATCTTACCACTGGTAAGAGTGAAACACAGGTCCAAACAACTCTCCCTAAGCCATTTTCACAAGACATTACCACAGCTATAAGCCAGAAGCCTACCTGCACTATTACTGCCAGAGGCTTGTAAATTTAAGAGCAATTCCTTTGATGTCCAGACCTACTGCTAGTAGTGGGCAACAACTCATGCTTCTACTAAGACTCCCCTCCCTTAACTTTGTCCTTGTAGAGTATCTAGTAAGCATCCACATCTGGAATGGCTACAGTGTAGACTGGAATAAAGGGACAAGAAGATTCAGTTCATGCAAACATGACCGTCAAAGGGATCTTTTAACTCTGAATGACAGGCACTGGGGCCGTGAGCAACTGAAGTTACATCAGGAGAAGAGTAAACTCCTTGACACAGAAGCAGCATAAATTACAATGGAAAAACATGGAGTAACTGCCTGGTGCTGTGAATCACTGCTCTTGCCTCAAGCCACCCGACGGAAACTGGAGAAAGGGAGAAAATTAGATGACCAAATTAACCTCCCGTATAATTTCTCCTATCCAGGAAAACATATCAACTGCAAAAGTCATCTGTATACTTGCACCACCACATTAACTCACCACTCTTCATATGCAACCTCAACCTCCAGTACCTCATGTTTGTGTTCTCACTGGAATCCATGAGTTGCTCTGTAAACATTCCTACCATTTTAAAGAGAGCCAGTGCTGTGGGCTCGAGCATCCAGGCATCGGACACAATCCAGTCCTTTTTGTAAGCCTACAGCTTGAACAACACTTGTTCCCAGACACTGAAGCAGCCTGATAGAGAACAAGAGGATGACACTCGCCTGGAGTACTGTGTGCAGCTCTGGGGTCCCCAGCACAAAAGAGACAGGGACTTGCTGGAGCAGGTCCAGAGGAGAACCACAAAGATGATCAGAGGGCTGGAGCACCTCTCCCATGAGACAGGCTGAGAGAACTGGGGCTGTTCAGCCTGGAGAGGAGAAGGTTCTGCAGAGACCTCATAGCTGCATTTTGATATCTGAAGGGGACCTACAGGAAGTCTGGGGACGGACTGTTTAGAAGGACTTGCAGCAACAGAAGGGCCAATGATTTTAAACAGGAGCAGGGTAGATTTGGGTTGGACATAAGGAGGAAAAGGTCTTCACAATGAGAGTGGTAAAACACTGGAACAGCTTGCCCAGGGATGTGGTTAAGGTCTGGTCCATGGAGACATTCATTCCACTTTATGTGGCCCTGAGCAGCCTGACCTAGTTGCAGGTGTCCCTGCTCATTGCAGGGGGCCAGACAAGATGACCTCTGAGGGTCCCTTCCAAACAGATGCACTCTGTCAATTTGCATGACAAATTGAAGTGCATAGCTCTGCCCTGGGAGAGGACAGCCGCCTTCTAGTGTCAAGTGGTTTCTTCACTTACCATCACCTACCTGGTTTGGGGTGAGCCACTACAGGGTATAGCTGAAGTTAAAGAGGACACTTGGAGCACAGAGAGACAGGACAATGAGTGAATTCTCGGCATGCCCTGTTTGATGCAGCAAACCCCACCTTTAGTGACCTGTCAGACTAACATGAAGGAAGAGGAGCTTTTCTATGCTTGAGCACTTGTGAAGGACTTCAGTCACACATACTCTGGTCAGATGCAACCAAAACCTGCCAGGTCAACTCTACCTCCCTTTATTTGTGCAGTTCCTAAATCTTGAAAAATGCAATTTGACAACATTGACATTTTCATGTATTATCCCCAGGCTTGGAGGTGTTGTCTTAAGTATTAAAAGACAACAACAAAACCTGTGTTTGCACTACATGGGATCTTACACAAAAGGCCCTTCCAGTATCGTAGGGGTGGAGCAAAGTGTTGCCTTAATCAGAATCCTTCCCTACATCAAATAAGAGTTTCAGCAAGTCGTAATTAATTTAGTAGTCTATGCAGCCTTTATGCAGAGACATATTGCCAATATAAATGCAGAAAGTTAGTGCTCAGGACAAAAAAATGTGAAACTCTTACAACCCAGCCAAATCAAGATAAATTCTTGCCAAGCAGCTGAAATGGATAAATTCTTGCCAAGTGTAAATAGACTTTCCTGCCAGGCTTTCACACCCCCTTTCACAGAATCACTTAGGTTGGAAAAGACCTTTAAGATCATAGAGTCCAACCACTTCTATGCATGGAGATCCCACAGCTATGAAAAACACCCAGCTTTTTAGACCAAATCAGCAAAAGCAAGTTCTCGCTCTTTATTGCCTTCAGTTTAAGAAACACCAACAACGCATTCCCCGTGGATATAACAACCCACAAACACTTGGACACGGACCAAAATATGGAGTTTTGCTTCAAAAAAGTGAAAACGTGCCTCAGGGCTGCACATGAAAGGGCCCCAAAGGAGTTCTTGACTGCAGAGGTCGATTTGCACTGTCACTGCAGTGAGTTTTCCCTCCTAACTCAACTATTCTGGGCACCACACAGACACAGGCAGTGTTTACTTCAAGGCTGCATTCCAGGCATCATCCAGATAGGATGAGGAGCCTTCCCCTGTGCCTTCTGGAAGGCATTAGTTCCCCCACTTCCTCCTCACATCTCTCTCGCAGGTGCATCAACATGAAAAAAGCCACTCAAGCCCCGAGGACTTTGTGGTCCAGGGTAGTCAGTCCATTTGTATGGCAGCACAATTCTTTGCCCTGCAAGAAAGCCTGTCCCACGCACAGACAGCTGGAAGTAACTCTGACCTCCGTGACACAATTCAAAGCCTCCTCTGTTTGGCTTTTTGATTCCTGATTGACACGTTCACTGCCTGGCTGAGATAAATGCTGTTGGGAGGACAATGTTGATCTGCTCTGACTATTCTTGTGAAGGACTTATTTAGAATAATAAACAAAACACTGGTGTGCTTAAGTGTCTGAATAGGACTGGAGATAGAGAGGGGACCGGCGTGCATTACAGAGGCTGGCAAGTCGATTGAAGAGTTAATTGTCTGGGTGTACAATGAGTTTATTCTGACCACAAACAAAGAGCTCCCTCTTCCAGGGCCTGGTCCTTCAAAAGCAAACGTGTCAAAGGGGTCTGGAGCAGCACTCTGTATTAATAGCAATGCTCTAGTCTCTGGGATTCGGTGGCTTTAAAACCGTTGCATGCCAAGGTTCAGACAGTATCTCTGTAAAATCCAAAGTCCTCACTTACTGCTTAAGTTCTCAAGGTACTTTCACAGTAATTAGCCAAAATAAACATGCTCTCTAACTTACCACTTTCAAACAGCTCCTTTTGAAAAATAAAGGCCCAGCAAGATAATCCCCTTCAGACAATGCTGTAGACACCTTCCCCAAAACGGGACCTCGTTTTCTATTATTTCAGTTATGTATCATTGAAACAGTTTCAAACAAGGGGTCTCGAATGACTCGCACTTGGGTAGGTGCAGAATCCCAGTCCACATCTGGACCTTCATTTCAGAGGTTGTGCTATAAACAGGTCAAACCAACACAATGTCCAAACACACCCCCTCCCTCTGGGAAAGTTCAGATCCAGATTTGAACTCTGCAGGTTGAACCAAGCCCTAATTACCACTTCAATACCTGACTCATTCCTGTAAGGTAGGGAAACCTTTCTGGGAGAGAAGACAAAAAAAGAAAGTATCTTACTAGTACTACTGCTGCATGGAAGACAATGCAGCTGAAAGCTAAGCCATTATACTTTACCACTTCGATGGCAAAACTCTGTTACAGATTTTTGTGCCAATGTAGAGAGACAGACAGACAGACATGTTATTCTAGGAACAAAAGCATCCGTGAAGGCTCAGAGAATTAAGCTGAGCTGGTTGTGAACTTTCTAGTGATATACACTTGCCTCAGTACTCATGAAAAGTTATTGGTTTAACTTATTCATAGAAATGCAGCATTCCAAATAATATGTTTCCTCAGGTATATGGGCAGGCTTCCAAGCAGAAGACAAAAGCAAGAACCTTAAAATAATTAAAGCCAGCCTTCAGAGCACTCACTTGATTCCAACTTGAGATTCTCTTTGCTTTCCTGTTTCTTGGGCTAAGATCCTAACTCAAGTGCAGTCAAAGAATTTGGGAGGACAGCATGGAACCACAAGCTTGTGATCTCTCTTTTGTTCTAGTAAGTAATTTATCATGAGTTCAAAACCTTGAAATCTCTGAAATAAGAGGGTTTCAGCCATTTTTTCCCTCAAAATCAGGAGCATTAAACTGCAGTCTTAACCAATTTTTCTGGCTTGAAATTTTGGAAAATAATCATAGAATGGTTTGGGTTGGAAGTGACCTTTAAGGGTCACCTAGTCCAATCAAGAAGCAGCACTACCTCCTGAGTAGGCAGAGTACAGAAGTAATTCAGAATAAGATGCCTGCACACAGTCCTGCTGTTCTGAACTCAACTAGACTTTTCAGTTCATTTCTGGGCCAAAGTTCAACACAGAGATGATCTTTTCTATCAGAGCAATTTGTCCATAAGAGATGGGCAGAGAAGCACATGATCAGATTTCAGTTTAACAGAGCACTTCCATGGTCAGATGCATGGAAGCCTGGATGAAGACTCATTGTTGCATATAGGTTTACCTTATGCAGTTTTACAATCTTCAGACTCCACAGACAAATTCCTATTCAAAAGGTAAAAGAAGTCTCTTCAAAGACTTGTAAGTAACATGAGAATAAGGCCAGATTTGAACCTTTTCTACCAAAAATAAGAAGCAAGTAATAAAGGTCAGGGTAGTCCAAGACTACCTCCAGTTTAGAGTTACACAAAAAGCTTTAAGTTTGATCAATGTGGACTCATTATTCCACCCTCCCCAACTATCATAGAATCAGTCAGGGTTGGAAAGGACCACAAGGATCATCTAGTTCCAACCCCACTGCCATGGGCGGGGACACCTCACACCAGATCAGGCTGGCCAGAGGCAACTATCCTTGCACCATTTTAATTTGTGAAGTCATGTGGTGTTGTATGACTTAGGAATATACCCTCTTGTCATCAGGCTTGGTTCTGTAGGTCGGTGCTGAACTCCTTCAGTTGTTTCCCTGCCCCAAAAACAATGGAAGTGAGATTGGCAATGATTTTAATTGTCTTGATTTGAGGCAAAACTTTCAGATCACTCCCAGAATGGCTCAGGCTGTCAGGATTGCAGCCTGACTGATGTTTCAGAACTTCCAGACATGCTCTGGAAGTCCAAAGGCAAGAACCTCTAACAACTAGTAAGCATGGTTGTTTTCCTTACAGCAGTTTCAGTGGCATAGGAAGCTCACCTACAGTGACACACAGGAAGGCTGTTGGAATACCTTCAAACCAAAGGAACCCATATAGGCTGCAGAAAGAGGTTCCTTATGGAAGTAAAGAATATTTTTCATTCAACTGCACACTTAGCTGTCCTTTAGACATCTAGTATCATTCCCCTACTGCCGTACATATCCAAGGAGAAATGGAGGGACAGCTAAAATAACCAAACAAATACACACAGCATTAAAAATTACCCCTTCCCAAAAATCATTACATATTTCCTGAAGGACAATAGGAGCTGGCTGGGAGGATGGCACTCAGTTTCCAAACTGAGTTTCCAAGCCTCATGCTGACCAGCAGACACCTTCACAGGTCAACCAGCAAGCCTCACGGTGATAAATGCAAACCAGCAACTGTATGGCTGTAAAATCCAGCAACTCTTTTCCTTTAGAGAAAAGGTGACAAAGAGGAGAGGAGAGGATGAATAGGAATAACCTTACTCTTCAGGGAGATAAACAACTGAAAGGAAATAAATCAGCTGTAATAAACAGTGTATAAAGAAGAATTCGGCTCCGTAACGAAAATTGTATCCAAGTGCTATTAATACTGGCTACAACCAAGTTACTTAAAAAGGCCACGCCAATCCTTTTAGTCTGGCACTAAGCTTCACAGGGAAAGTAGAAAGGACTGACAGAACACAGTAGAACAGAGCAGCAATATTATAAGGGCTGAGTAAATCACAGTCCCCCTTCAGCAAGTTTTGGTGTACACACTATGGGGAATGCTCTCCAGAGCAGAAACACCTTCAAAGGGTCAGCATTACTTACACTGTGGAGTGAGTGATGAGATCAAGGAATCAACTATAGCCAGCACTGGGAAACTTAAAAGTCAATTGAAGGAGGGGGGAGCAGAGGAAGAAAGGCTGTGGGGATTGTTTAGAGCTTCTTACTTAGTAAAAGAATACTTTCTCTCACTCTGTTAGCACTTGAAGCATGATAGATACTGCAGGATTTTGAACCACAGAATCTTGATTTTGAACCATCTTCCATGTGGTTCACTGCCTTGAGTGACACTTGAAATAAAACAGGGAGCAGAGAAGTTTCTGCATGAAGAAGTATTTCACTGAAGACACTATATCTCATAGCAAGATTTTAGCACTTAACATCACACCAGACTAGAAGAGAAGTTTGCAGAAAGCTCTACAGCACTGTCAACAGCTGCCTGATTGCTGTTGGCAAAAGCAACACCAATCACATGATTGTTTAGTTTAGCCTTTCTGGTTTGAATCTACCTACAATACTTCATGCCTTCTTTCAGGAGCTTTTGTTTGATGTGAAGTACCCTTTGTTTCCTGCCCCTCCACCACAACATGCACACCCCCTCCTTTGACTATTCCTCCCAAAAAGCTACTCAGAGTCCCAGTCCAAGGGGCAGGGGCTCTAACCTTGCCATTTCCAGGCTGTGTGAGAGGCCAGAAACCTGCAGCTATGGAAAGGGGAGCACAACTGAAAAGCCCACAAAGACACTGTCATTCTGCTCATAAACTGTTTCGATGAATTAAGATAATTAATTAACGATTGTTATGCAAGCCTCATATGAGCAATGACCAGATCCCTAGCTTTGAAACATTCTAGAAGCTATCTAACGTACAAAGTGGCCTGGGGCAAGGGGCATGAAGGGTGTGATTGGAATCTCACAGTCCCTCTCTCACCAACATCACACATTCCCTTTCACTCCTCTCCTTCCAGATCTGGTCTCTTCAAGGCAAAGGCTCTATAAATTCCTCTATATCTTCAAGAAATATGGCCTATAAGGGGTGGGGGGTGTGGAGACGGCAGCAAGTTTCCCAGATCAATGGCCATTTGAAATTCAGACATATGGCTGAAGCCCTACAGCGGCATGTGTTAATTACCACACGTGTCCCCCGTAAAGCAGTCTGTTAAACACAAAAGAAAACAGAATAGCAAAGCTGTTCCAAGGGATTAAGTAAATAGTCTAAATTTTTGACCGTGCTTCCCCAGACACACACCCCTGAAAAAGAACACAAGCCCCCTTCCTTTCTCCTGACACCTGCATGCTGGGGAAGCACAACACCCCTTCCATCTCTAGCCACGTGCACTGAACCTATCTCAAAGTGTATTTTCCCCCTTACAGCTCCCCTTCCCAGGCTCTTCTCTTGCCAGCCCCTCTCCCTTTCTCCTTTAGAGGACTAATTCCTGGCTGACAACCAGACTACCCTTGGGCTTACAATACGCCTTTTCATTTCCTCGCAGGCAAAGAGAATGGATACCTCACTGCTATGTCTGTATTGCATGTGTGCAAATGAGGGAAAGGGGGGAAAGAAAAAAACAACTATGTTTTTTCACCACTTGTTTCTGCAGGTTTTTCAAACTCCCCCCGCCCCGGATCATTAAGAGTAGAGGTTCAGACCTCTACTGAGCAAGTACAACTCTGCTCTCTAACCCAGGATCTGAATATAGTCTAAAAGAGTTGTTGTATTTGATTATGAAGCTGAAGGAACAGGGTTTTTTCTATGAGTGAAGTAATGGAGAAAAATGGAAGGGAGCAGAAACACAGGGTAACTGAGTAATGCTGGAAGGACTTCCAAAGCATCTAACATGCTTCAGAAAAAAATATATCTCTAAGTATGGAACAAAGTACATCTCAAAAATATGCACAGGGGTACAGAAGTGACAACCACATTCTCAAAATTAAAGTATTTCTGTTTTAAGGGGAGAAAGGTCATTCCACAAAGTTACAGACTGCCAGACATCTACAGATCGACTGTTCAAAACAAACCCAAGATAAATGATCTCAAGGACTATTTTCATTTAACATTGTATTTGTGAGCCGCTGAACAGTTAAGATGAAACCTGTCAAGCCCTCGCAATTGAGAGTTGCTTTGTTGTAGGACCTAAAGGTCCCATCAGAATCTGATCACCAAGCTTAGCACAGTGACAAAATAAAAGACACAGCCCAGAGGAATTAAGTCTGTTCCCAAGGCTTTGCCCATCCTTAGCCTTTATCAAAGCATTCTGCAATACAACTTCCTTATTGTCAACATAAAACCCCAGATGTGCACATAGAGGGAAGCCATTATTCTGGATTGATCTGTTCTAAAGAAGTGTTAATTCCCATAGATGTCATCTCAGGAGCTCAAAGAAACATTGAGGCTGCCTCTCCAGCTTTCCCTATTTACAAGCACACATGCTCTGCATGCATTCAAGCTTTTGCAATCACAATTTCATAGCTTATCTCTCTTAGAGACCTTGACAGCGCTCATGGGACAAAGGAGGTGAAAGGAAAACAATTCCAGTCCTTCAACCAAACTACTGCACCCATGACAAAATGCATTTCCTGTTGCACCACGGTGATTTGAAAGAAAACACCACTAAGGTTCAGATGTCTGGATACTTCCGCAGGATACAAACACCCCACTAAAACAGGGTCAGGTTAGGCTGGTACAGGGAGACAGCTTCTAGTTTCACTTATCTGCAAACCCAGCAATTTCTCCTCAGGTTTATTTTTAAGAACAGGCTAGAGAAGATGGGAAAGTCTTGTATTATTAATTTAAAAGTTAATAGAATAGAATTAACCAGGTTGGAAAAGACCTTTGAGATCATCGAGTCGAACCTATCACCAAACATGAGCCATCAGTGTGCCCAGGTGGCCAAGAAGGCCAATGGCATCCTGGCCTGTATTAGGAATAGCGTGGCCAGCAGGAGCAGGGAGGTCATTGTGCCCCTGGACTCTGCTTTGGTTAGGCCACACCTTGAGTACTATGTCCAGTTTTGGGGCCCTCAGTTGAAGAAGGGCATTGAGACACTTGAACGTGTCCAGAGAAGGGCAACAAGGCTGGTGAGAGGCCTTGAGCACAAGCCCTACAAGGAGAGGCTGAGGGAGCTGGGGTTGTTTAGCCTGGAGAAGAGGAGGCTCAGGGGAGACCTCATTGCTCTCTACAACTACCTGAAGGGTGGTTGTAGCCAGGAAGGGGTTGGCCTCTTCTCCCTAGCAACCAGCACCAGAACAAGGGGACACAGTCTCAAGCTGCACCAGGGGAAGTTTAGGCTGGAGGTGAGGAGAAAGTTCTTCACCGAGAGAGTGATTTGTCATTGGAATGGGCTGCCCGGGGAGGTGGTTGAGTCGCCGTCCCTGGAGGCGTTCAAGAGGGGATTCGACGTGGCACTTGGTGCCATGGTCTAGTCATGGGGTCTGTGGTGACAGGTTGGACTCGATCTTCGAGGTCTCTTCCAACCTTAGTGATACTGTGATCATCCAACACCATCTAATCAACTAAACCATGGCACCAAGTACCCCAATCAAGTCTCTTCCTCAACACCTCCAGTGATGGTGACTCCACCACCTCCCTGGGCAGCCCACTCCAATGGCTCTATGTATCATCACTCTATGATGATGCTGTTTTACGGGATCTAGAGAAATACATTGCATAACAGTATAATGCGCTGGCATGCTGATCCAGATGCTCAAAAAGCCTGAAGAATCTCTTAAACAATTCTTGTCAAGGCCACATAGCTACGAAGTATTTCAATGACAAAAAAAACACTACACAGACCCCAGAACTGTTCCATTTCCCTGCAAACTAATTGGTCAGACACCAGAAAACCGTATAGCACATAAACAGTTAATACCTTAACAGATGTTGCTTAATCAATTGTTAGCCTGCTTGTTAGTGCTACTTCCCCAGCTGCTCAATACTATGATTTAATCATTTGAAAACTTTTACAGTTGTCCTTAAGACCTTGGGTAGTCTGTAGATTGCTGTAATAACACTTGTAAACCCCAATTTTATTAAGTCATATTATATAGACTAACCCACCGATTAGAACTGTTGCTTCACAGATGAAAGCAGAATTTTTTTGCATTATATCACACAAAGCATACCTCAAACCAGAATTTGCCTTCCGTTTAAACTTGCCAATGAATCTTTCTTCAGCCCCAAATTTGATGCACGTGTTCTGAAGCCCACAAAAACGTCTCAATAAAAACTAAGCAGTGTGGGAGATGTCCGTAACATGAGGACACAAATGGGTCTTTTCCCCCCCCCCCCACCTTTTTATTCCAATGTTTAGGTAGCCATTGCAGTTTGACCTTTTCTCCTAGACTTCAGTGTTTTGAAAGCCTGTTTCACGTGAGATACAGCTAAGTGTTTCTTAGAACGTTGCTCTAACCGTGGAAAACAGATCCAGTATCCACAACATTGTAAAACTACATTCCTCTGTTCTCACAAAACTTGCTCACAAATCCCAGTTAAAAGCTGGGTTCTCTCTGGTAAAATCTGCAGGACAGGCGAACCTGTGTTACATGTAACTGGAATTTAAGTAAAAAATGTCCTAGATTATGCAGCCTATAGGGGTAGCAACAGGAACCCAACAGAATTCCAAATACCTGCAAACTTACTGATGAATAGAGTAGAGCAGAGCAGAACAGAGGATCTTCATTGATGATCTGGATGAGGGAATTGAGGCAGTCATCAGCAAATTTGCAGATGACACCAAGTTGGGAGCAGGTGTTGATCAGGTGGAGGGCAGAAGGGCCCTACAGAGGGACCTCAACCGACTGGACAGATGGGCAGAGTCCAACAGGATGGCATTCAACAAGTCCAAGTGCTGGGTGCTGCACTTTGGCCACAGCAACCCCATGCAGAGCTACAGGCTGGGGTCAGAGTGACTGGAGGGCTGCCAGACAGAGAGCGACCTGGGGGTGCTGATTGACAGCTGCCTAAACATGAACCAGCAGTGTGCCCAGGTGGCCAAGGCGGCCAATGGCATCCTGACCAGTATTAGGAATACTGTGGCCAGCAGGAGCAGGGAAGTCATTGTGCCCCTGGACTCTGCACTGGTTAGGCCACACCTTGAGTACTGTGTCCAGTTTTGGGCCCCTCAGTTTAAGAAGGGCATCGAGACGCTTGAGCGTGTCCAGAGAAGGGCAACAAGGCTGGGGAGAGGCCTTGAGCACAAGCCCTATGAGGAGAGGCTGAGGGAGCTGGGGTTGTTTAGCCTGGAGAGGAGGCTCAGGGAGACCTCATTGCTCTCTACAACTACCTGAAGGGAGGTTGTAGCCAGGAGGGAGTTGGTCTCTTCTCTCAGGCAACCAGCACCAGAACAAGAGAACACAGTCTCAAGCTGCACCAGGGGAGGTTTAGGCTCGAGGTCAGGAGAAAGCTCTTCGTGGAGAGAGTCATTCGTCATTGGAATGTGCTGCCCAGGGAGGTGGTGGAGTCACCATCCCTAGAGGGGTTCAAGAGGGGAATGGACATGGCACTCGGTGCCATAGTCTAGTCATGAGGTCCTGGGTGACAGGCTGGACTTGATGATCTTTGAGGTCTCTTCCAACCTTGGTGACACTGTGAGTAGAGCAGACCAGAGTAGAGCAGGCCATGTTGGAAAAGACCTTCGAGATTGAGTCCAGCCTATCACCCAACACCTTCTAATCAACTAAACAAATGCACCAAGCAGCCTCTTCCTAAACACCTCCAGTGATGGTGACTCCAAGCCCATTCCAATGGCAAATCACTCTGTGAAGAACAACTTCTAAGTAATCCTATTTCTCACAGCAGTTTTTACAGAAGTAATCTTCAGTTCCTCCACAAAATTTGCTGAGAAATAATAAGTGAGCTAACCAAAAATCCTGTGCTAGACTTTTCATCTACAGAATTTTTCATGCACAGCCCACTCCAGCCTTTGCAGGACAGTGGTTCTGTTGCACTAACCTCTCGGTCAGCCAAGTTGTTTTTTTATCAGAGCTTCATGAAAAGCAGCTGTCTTGGGTTTAGGGAATGAGACAGATGCTCTTTACCCCTCCCCAAAGGAGTGAAAAAATGCTCCACACAGGAGGGGAAAGAATTAGAAGTTTAAATGGGAGTACTATTCACAACTCTATACAACAGGACAAAAACCACAGTCAACCTCCAAATCTGGGCTCACCATGGAACCTCATTTAGCCAAAGCTTTCCACAACCTCTCCCAAACTAGGCTAGAACTCCAGGCCCCAAAGGCATTCCCTCCCCATACCAGGCTAAAAATCAGCTTGGTGACACCAGGCCTCACTCCCCAGCAAAGGATAGCAGTCCATACCAGGAAGGGAACAGGGAGAGAAGGAAACAAACAGCCTGTGCTGTTTATTTATAAAGGGGAGATAAAGATGCAATATTATCAGATAGAATAACAATTTCCTGTGCTCATCCACTGGGGCTCAACTGCTCAGCTCCCTGTGCCCCCTAGTACGCTGGGGGGGAACCATCTCTATGGTTAAGACATAGTCCTCAACCTATAACAGCAGCACACATTCATGTTTCTCCCAGAGATGACTTCCCACCTCTGTTAAATTTTATCAAGGCAGGCTTGGACTCTGTCACCATCACCCTTTTGCACATCTGGAGCATTCACATAGCACACAGAGCAAATCTACTGCTTTGACAAACCAGAGTGAAATACTCATAGCACTCTAACTTTCCACATAGCTATACTACACATACAGCCCTGTCCAGAAGCATCATAGAATCAATAAGGTTGGAAAAGACCTCAAAGATCATCAAGTCCAACCTGGCACCACAGACCTCATGACTAACTAAACCATGGCACCAAGTGCCACATCCAATCCCCTCTTGAACACCTCCAGGGACAGTGACTCCACCACCTCCCTGGGCAGCACATTCTAATGGCTAACAACTCTCTCTGTGAAGAACTTTCTCCTCACCTCCAGCCTAAACTTCCCCTGGGGCAGCTTGAGACTGTGTCCTCTTGTTCTGGTGCTGATTGCCTGGGAGAAAAGACCAACCCCCTCCTGGCTACAACCACCCTTCAGGTAGTTGTAGACAGCAAGAAGGTCGCCCCTGAGCCTCCTCTTCTCCAGGCTAAACAACCCCAGCTCCATCAGCCTCTTCTCATAGGGCCTGTGCTCGAGGCCTCTCCCCAGCCTTGTTGCCCTTCTCTGAACACATTCAAGAGTCTCAATGTCCTTCTTAAATTGAGGGCCCCAAAACTGGACACAGTACTCAAGGTGTGGCCTAAACAGTGCTGAGTACAGGGGCACAATGACTTCCCTGCTCCTGCTCACATACACACATTTGTATGCACACATTTGTGTACATTTTACTCAAAAAAAGACCTAACAGAAACATGTCAGCCCTGGTCAGGGAAAACTTTGTGGTAAAGTTAAACAGTTCAGCAATTCAATTTTTGCATTACAGTTCTTCTTTACCCAGAGTTATGAAGTATTATTTATTTTAAAAAACAAATACTTAGCATAAGCAATCCAGAATAACTCTTTGGGTAGCACTGCAGGCTTGCTACCTGCTAATGTTCTGCATGAAATTCATCATAAGATGGGGTTCACCAGCTAGAACCATCAATTGACTTCATATTGTTCCAGAAAGCTTTCTTTCACCTTACTGATGAAGGCCATACAACAGTTGTCTACCTCTCCTGTATCCTTACCAAGTTTCTAAAGATATCTTAGAGCATTTTCACCATATTTACAAGGCTGGTGAAGCAGGAATAATTGGACACTTGAAGCTTGGTTTGTTTAATATCACAGCTCTGTTTCAGATTTGATCAGTACCTAGATGAACCCAGAAAGCACTGGAGAAGGTAAAGACCAAAATCTCAGTCTCAGGTTTTGGTCACATCTCAACAGGACATCTTGGTCAAGATATTACCTGTCTTCTAACACATGCTAACCACTGCGGAGTGTGCTCCCTTCCCTGTGAGCAGACAGCAGGTGAATTAGTGCCAGCTGCACCTGACTTCTTACCCCCAGCAGAAAAAGCTTGAGGATCTTCTTGCACAAATGGCTCCATTTATTTACAATACAATACACCAGGTTGAAAGAGACCTTCAAGATCATCGCCTCCAACACATCAACCAATCCAACCCACCTAAACCACTAAACCATGCAACCAAGCACCCCATCAAGTCTCCTCCTGAACACCTCCAATGATGGTGACTCCACCACCTCCACAGGTAGCCCATTCCAATGGGCAATCACTCTCTCTGTATAGAACTTCTTCCTAACATCCAGCTTAAACCTGCCCTGGCGCAGCCTGAGACTGTGTCCTCTTGTTCTGGTGCTGGCTGCCTGGGAGAAGAGACCAACCTCTGCCTGGCTACAACCTCCCTTCAGGTAGTTGTAGAGAGCAAGAAGGTCACCCCTGAGTCTCCTTTTCTCCAGGCTAAGCAACCCCAGCTCCCAGCCTTTCCTCATAGGGATTGTGTTCCAAACCCCTCACCAGCTTTGTTGCCCTTCACTGGACATGTTCCAGCAAGTCAACATCTTTCCTAAACTGAGGGGCCCAGAATTGGACACAGGACTCAAGGTGTGGCCTAACCAGTGCAGTGTACAGGGGCAGAATGACCTCCCTGCTCCTGCTGGTCACACTGTTCCTGATGCACACCAGGATGCGGTTGGCCCTCTTGGCTGCCTGGGCACACTGCTGGCTCATGTTCAGCCTCCCATCAACCAGCACCCCCAGGTCCCTCTCTGCCTGGCCGCTCTCCAGCCACTCTGACCCCAGCCTGTAGCACTGCATGGGGTTGCTGTGGCCAGTGTGCAGAACCCGGTACTTGGATGTGTTCAATCTCATGCCCTTGGACTCTGCCCATCTGTCCAGCTTGTCGAGGTCCCTCTGCAAAGCCTCTCTGCCCTCCAGCAGATCAACTCCTGCCCCCAGCTTGGTGTCGTCCGCAAATTTACTGATGATGGACTCAATGCCCTCATCCAGATCATCAATAAAGATGCTGAAGAGCATGGGGCCCAGCACTGATCCTTGGGGCACACCACTAGAGACAGGCTGCCAGCTGGATGTGGCACCATTCACCACCACTCTCTGGGCTCGGCCCTCCAGCCAGTTCCTAACCCAACGCAGTGTGCTCCTGTCCAAGCCATGGGCTGATAGCTTGGCCAGGAGTTTGCTGTGGGGGACGGTGTCAAAGGCCTTGCAGAGGTCCAGGTAGACTACATCCACAGGCCTCCCCACATCCAGCACAAGCCCACTTGGGTTTGCCCGAGGAGAGCACTGGCCCTTTACTGCTCAGTCTAATTACTGGCTCTGACTAATGGCTCATTACTGATTCAAATTGCTTAGTCTACTGGCTGCCCAACTAGGCCATTAACATTTTCTAGAGGTAAGACTCTTGGAAACCAGGAGGAAGAGAGCCACAGAGTGGGCCAACTTACCCACAATTGCAGCAGAGAATTTCCCTGCAACAGAGCCCATTTCTCAGAATGAAGCCCACAAAAGAAAGAACCCAGTTCTAGAAGCTTAACTGACAGGAATTTCAAGTTGTTCATCTTAGGTTTCTCAAATAGCTTCAGTATTTTCTTATAGGCTGCAAACTTACAGGGCAAACAGCATACAAGAGCCATGTCTACATGTAAGATAAATGTAAAATGAGCTCAGCTTTCTGTGGGGCCATCAGACCTTACATTTCACAAGCATCACTGTACCTGGCTCAGGTTCAGGGAATTGCTGATGCTATTGCCAGCTTCTGAAATAGGAAAACAAAGTCAAAACAGGCCTGGAACTTTATGCAACTTTATAAAAGACAAAGGGAATTCATACCACTCAAAAAACTCTTCATGACCAACACCATCAGTTTATGCAGCCCTGTACTTGTATCATTTTGTAATCCCAGATGACAAAACCTAGCCTCCTTTCTCATTTCCTTCTTTCAGTTGTTTTTAAAATGGTATCAACACATCAGGTCTAGAACAGACACTAACAAAGCAGGATCTTCATTTAACTGTTGTTCTTACCCCACCCCACCTCCCTTCACTCATTTCCAATCTCCACTTTTTATTTGCTCAGTTTCTAGTTTTAATTAACAAAGACCAAGTGACTTAGGGAAATCAGCAAAGACATTTCTGCTTTTTACATCACTGTCTCCTGACTTTTTGAAACCTGAGTGGAGCTGCAAAAGACACTACTCATGGCTGCAATATACCAAATCTGCAGCTTTGTGCTCCTAAAGGCCCAGCATTCCCCAAATAAAGAAAATAAACCTTTGTTTTGTGTTTGTTTCTCTTCAAATGTATCACACAATTTCCCTTTGGCTGGAAAGTTTTGCATTATTTAGGGAAGAAATCCAGCCATGTTGGCTCCAAGGATGCTTTTCAATGCTTCTTAAAACATTAACAATCCTCCCAGTGGGAGAGAGGGAGGACAGTGAGCATCTTCCAAGTCTCTCAGGGTGTTCAAACTAAGCAGCAACTGGAGTAAATTAGTGCAAGAAGCTTCTTATGACAAAGGATTGTCCAAAGAACAATCCAGAATAAGGAACAGACAGCAACAGAAATCAGCAGGTTCTGGATATCCTAATCCCACCCAAGAGTAACTACATTCCCTATCAAAGGTCCCAGAAACTTGTTCTTCATTTGGAGGCTGAATTCAGCACAAAGTATAGTGGCAAATGTCTGATCTGTGAAGTTCACACACCAAGCATGTCCTGGAGGACCTGTGTTTCCATTCCACCTCACACAAACATGCCCCCATCTCCCCAGGCCCAGCTCAGATCTGCCTTCCAGCAACAGAGCACTTCTCAGATGCAGAACAAATCAGCATGTCCTATTTTGAAGTTTTACTCTTACTGCCTATTAAAGTTGCCTTAAATTACCTTACAGGGCAAATTGTATGAGTAGCTGGCATTGCATCATACAGCAATATCAGCAACATAAACAGGGGCAACCAGAGCATGGACTTAAAAGTAAAAAGGAGTTCTTGCCAACACTCTTGCCTGTTCTATGCAGAAAGCTTCACAGAGACACTTCTGAAGTTCCATGCCAAGCCACGTGACCATGAAGCTGTTTCATTTTCCTTCCATTAGAAGCAAAAGACTGTCAGTGGAACTGCATGTTACCTCACAACTTCTGGTGACTCCATCATACCTACTCACCCCCAAAAATTAGGGCTGAGCAGGATGAAAAAAAGCCAACATGTTTGAATAATCAGTCTCTCTCCTTCCAGCATTAATTCATCTCATGGAAAGGAGAGCTAATACAAAGTCTTCAGTTATTAACCAACAGCTTAAGCCTACCCAACTGCACCGTTTCTAAGGCAGAGCAGCCTCTATTCAAAAAACTATCTTGCCCTGAAGACTTAAAAAGGCACAAGCATCACACAGTTTATTAGCTGCACATTTCACGTTCCTGGATGAACGGGACAAAAGAAATGACTTTTGAGAGTCTTAGCTATTCCTTTTCCTCCTGAGAGTATCTATTCTGCGATGCATTATGCTCTTTGACTCAGACACCCACATCCAAGGACGGAGCAAGGAGTCTGCTGTGCAGTGGGAAAAGCTCATAAGCTCCCAAGTCAGATGGCAGTTGCCCAAAGTGATGCCAAAAGTTCCCAAGATGTGCCTCTACAACAGAACAGTCATCAGTGAGCCAGTTTCCTCTAGATCCCTCCTCAGCCTTCCCCTCAGCTTCTTGCAAGGGGCAATCTTTGCAGAAAGCTTAAACACCCAGCTAGTAAGGATGGTTACATGTACACTGGCTAGTCACCAGTCTTCAGAGAAGCCAGGCCTCCACTGACCACCTTGCTCCAAAGAAGCTAGACTGTTCCTGGTTTCATCTTCCTAACAACAGATACTGGAATTTTGAATCAAGGTAGCTTAAAGTCTAGAAAAACCTTGGTAAGAAAGCCAAACTGATTTTCAGATTCAGGATTCACCACTAGTCAAAAGTTATTCCAGCTTCAGAAAGTCTTCTTTATTTTAAAATGCTGACTCAATTTTTCAAGTATTTTTCTTACCCAGAGTGGCTTGTGGGGGGGCTTCCAATAGACATGAACTGATTCAGAACTGGAAAGGACAAAGTTTGACTGCTTGGAGCACGCTGCCCCAAGGGGAAAGATTTTCCTTGAGAGCTACTGCATAGGATGTGTCTGCAGCCATGTGACCAAGCATGACATTTTTGAATTGGGATGCCACAGGCAGCACCAAGGAGAATAAATTTATGCTACAAATCTCAGATTAATTCATTCCATTTATAGCTGTGTTTCAACCTGCGAGTTAATAAAATGAGTGAAATGGGAAAAACAAGTTCTGATGTTTTCCCCCTTTGCTCCTGTAACTTACAAAACCCACTGACTGGTGCTTCCAACTCTAGAACAGACCAGGACTGCTCAAATAGGAAGCCTGCAAATACCACCACTCAAAAAATAATGCCGAATTTCAAGAGCTACTTGATTTGCTTGTACTTCAGGCAAGACTAGCAATGATTGCATTAGCACAATGATAAAAATGTGTTCAGGTGATAATTATACATTAACATGTCATAAGGGGTTTAGAGAGACATAGCCTTATCTAAAATAAGAAGCAGGCTTCAGCATTCAATATTAAGTAAGTAGTTTTCTTTGCATCTTTCTTCTACATTTCCCTATGCTGCTCTACACAACCAATAATAGTTTGGCAAGCAGATACACTTAAAGTGCATCACTGCTCTAAACTCAGCAATCTGTAATTCATGGACTGGGCTGTCAGGCCCAGTGTGGAAGATGCTCCTCAAATTAAAATGTTAGCATCAAGGTAGGCATTTCCCTGCCTTTTAAGTCAGAAATAACTGGTACAGATAGTCAGAAGTACAAATCCTGCTTCTCCCAGGAAACAGCCTTCATCCTCAGCAGTAGGGCTAAGGATGCATTCAGCACAGTTTTTCTGTAGTAAGACAAAACTCAAGTTGACTTGGAATGGGGTGGGGATGGGATGAGGGGTGAAGGGGAGAAGGGTTGGGGGCAAAAATAAATATCAGAGTGTGGAGAAGACCTAAACCCAAACTTGACTGCTTTTCAATGTATATACTTTGGTGGCCAGCCCTACCAACATTATTGAAATGAAAACAAATCAGAGGGCAGAGAGAAGGGCTACAAATACCCACAGGAGAAAGAACACCATGGTATCTAGTGCCTTGCTCAAGAAAAGCAAGAACTGAAGGCAAGAGAGCAAAGAAGGAAGACCAATGTCTAATGCACCAGAATAAGGTTCCCAAGCACAAATAGGGTTTTAATCAAGCACTGCTCCATTTAACCAGAGGGATTTATGCTTCGTTAAAATATTCCCCACCTTTTACTCAATGCATTTAAAGCCACAACCACAACACTGGCACTCCTGACTCCCGGTGTGCCAGTCATATTGACAGCTTCCTAATCTCCAGGGATTTTACTGAGACACACTCAGTAGTTAACTTCAAGGTGAACACGCAGAGGTTATTCTGTGCCAGTCGTCCCTTTGGGAAGTTCTGCTTTCATGTGCTACATCTCAGCTGAGGTGCACAGAGCGGAACACACCATCTTCTACTCCTCAGGGTGGTTCACAAACTGCCATCTTATTCCTCCCACTGAAGGCAGACGTTTGAAGGCACATAAGCTTTCTACACACCAAGCTGGTTAGCAACCAAGGTTCTGAGTTATCTCAAGGGACTTGGCTGGGTAGCTGCAATGACAAAACAAGTTGCTGAAGCACAGGACTCCACTCACCTTTCCTTCCTGAATTACCCTGGCTTGATGGTTTATCGGTGACAGAACCTAAAGGGGAAGGAAAAAAAATAAGAAGAAACGCATTTATTTAGATGCTGCCTGATCACCTAGAACATGGAATGTCACAGTAATACACTCAATATCTCAAGTGTCTGTTTTACTTGCCAACAGCTTACTTTAGGATTCAGAGAACATGTGGCTTCAACTAACTGGGACAACGTGAGGAAATTTTATTCATCAAGATGAAGGCAAACAGGAAATCTTTAGTATCTGGATTCAGTGATTGGAACGAACTCAGCAGTGCCCTACTAAGAAGCCCAGCATAAATCCCAGAGCAAGAAGGAAAGATCAGTAGGAATCACTTCCCTCATTTGCAAGTGTCAGGAAGAACAAATCAAAGACAGGTGGGGGAAGTGTGCAGGGAATGCAAATGCAGTGTTCTAAAGGAAAGGAATTAAGGGGGACAATTTGCAGAAAACAGATTTCACCCAGTCCCTGAACATCCCCAGCTCCTTGAAAGGGGAAACTGAATTCCAGCATCCACTTGATTAGAACTTTTTTACTTGCTTTACTTTACTTTTTTTGTAATTCCCTAGTAACACAGTTCTACAAACAGCTCAAAACTAAAATGAATAAACCAGCACAATGCTAAAACATGCCCTACTAAAACCATATACTGGGAATGGTGGAAGAAAGCAGTAATCTAAGGTTTAAGTCAAATTACTGCAGCATTACACCTAGAAGAAAATATTAATCCTATTTTCTTTCCACATACCTGTGAAACATCAAACATCCCCTCAAGCTACGCTGACTCAGTGGCTCCCAGAAAGTTCTCCCACTCAACTCAAACCCTCATGCAAGTCACTACGCTTGCTTATCACCACAAAACACCCCACAGCCAAGAGGACGCTGAATAAGGTAAGAAGGGCTAAGAAAACCAAAAGTGTGGCTGCTGCCATGTTCCCATCTAAAGGGTTCAAACATGGCATGGTGTGAAAGGAGAAATATATTACACACCTATGAGGTGCAGACTGCAGAGCATGAAGCCAGTATCACTGAACACATTAGAAATGTGCTTCTGTGCTTCCTGTCTTTCCTTCCTTCTTTCAGGGAGGAGGGGTGAGGATGGCAGCACAATCTTAGTGTTACCCCTGGATTCTCCTAAACAGCACAGAACAGCTTCCTACCCCCTCTCTATACCTAGTGTGCTGCAGCTAGAGCAGCTATGCACCACAGCTCACAAAGCAGACTGCACATTTTTGATCAGAGCCACAGGAAAAAGCTACAACAGTCTTATCCCACGGGCTGCCATATTGAACCCCCACCCCAAAACAACAACAGAAAAACCACACCAGCATCACTCGGGTTTAAGTACAGGAAATTATGGATTTGGGTCCAGTAAACCCCAGGATGACAGAGTAGTGCAGTGTCATGCCAAGTGTCCAGAAACATGTCACCTAATAAACCCATCAGTTTGTGTTTAAACCTGTAAGTTTGGGTTCACACCTCTCCCTTGTGAGCTGTGCTGCAAGCCCAGTGCTGTTCATCCCCAGGACACAAACATGGGTATCCTGGAGCCTAGCAACAATCTGAGGACCCAAATCCAGCATAATAGCAGGTCCCCAGATCTGGGGGCTAGGAGTCAACACCTATCAGTTTAACTGGAGTCATGCTGAAGGCAAAATGTCTCCTTGGCTAGCTTGAGAATGATTTCTTTAGAATGTAGTTGATGGAAAAAGATTATCCTACCTATTGCAGGAATCTCTGGGTTTGGTGTACACAGCAACAATGCAACTCCTCACCTTGGCTACCACTGGCTGTTATCTTAGTGGTTGTTCTCAGTAAGCCTCATAAGAGTGTCTGCAGCCTAACTGCAGAGTGGACATGGCACAGTCCAAGTCCCCTGCAGCTTTCAGTAAGTGCACAGGGAGCTATAAGCACAAGTGCATGTGTTACATGGGGTAAACTGGCCAACTCACCTGAAAAGATTAAGCACTCTCAACAGCATGTATTCTCCCCACCCGACTTTGGTTATCATATTAGTATTTGTTGAAGCCATTCCCACATACAGTACCTGAACATACAGGAGTTTTGTTCTGTACAGAAGAGCCACTAATAGGTTTGCCATCAGGTGTCACACACCAGCAGTATCCAGTGTAGGTATGGCACTGCACCTGTTTAACAAAACAAAGAGCAGGCATTTCATTTCTCACTCCATCACCCGCAACTTTTGTTATAATCCAGCATCTTAGTGGAAGTCCCAACCCAAGCACATCACAAACATATGCCTTACAGTGAGGAGGTCACACAGAAGAGTATTTTTGTTATTGCTGTCTTTTCTTTCTCCCCTAAGGTTTCTCTTCCTGGTTATTTCTCCTGTTCTCTTAGCTGCAAAGCAGGAGGCAAAAGATGTTACAAGCAGTCAGCTGAGAACACTTCAGTTTGGGGATGCAACAGTTGTGCCTCAGCTCATTCCACCCTCCGTTAAAGCCCATTTATTATTTACCATTAAATAGTCGTCCCACTGCATCCCAGCTGTGTTGTGGAAAGGCCACTCGGGCCCAGTTCCACAGCTGATGCTTGAGAACAACATCTGTAGGCGTTTTGAGAGCAGTGTGTTCAGTAAACATGGCTAGAAAAAGGCAGCACTGACTTACGTTAACAAGCCTTCTCCAGACAGATTTAAGCTCTCTCCTGTTACTATGTCAACCTAAGCAGCAGGAGCAAGATCCAATATGCATGCTCTTCACAAATTGACAAGGACTTAAGAACATTTGATGAAGGCTCTAATGAGTCAAAAGGCACACAGCATAAGATCCATCTTGCATAACCTTAAAGCCCTGCTTCTGAAGTGAAAATGTCAAGTCCAGTTCCACCCTTCACCAGAGAAGGACACCCGACTCATTAGTTTAGATGTGCACCTCCTAAAGTGAGAACAGAAAAATCCCCATCTAGCAGACTGGTCTTGGCAACATCCATACAGACATTAGTTCGATGGCACTACCGTTTCATCCACCTTAATGAAACTAATTACAGCCTGTGCCTCAGCTTTTAGAGTGGTCAGCGTTTGGATGAAGTTCAGGATTCCTTTGACTTCCCTCAAGACAAAAGCAAATGGTTATCATACAGGCATCTGTATAAATACTAACAAGTGCCAAAATCCCTTTTCTAGCAAAAATACTTTGGGTTGTGGCTAGCATGCTCATCAGTACTGCCAGCAGGGTATAGAAATGCCTACATCACACCTTTTTTTTTTTTTTAGGAAACCACCACACCACACCACACAAATGAGATCACTACAGAAACTGCCTTTTCATTCTTCTTCAAAAGTGAATTATGTCTAGTTTTTCTTTTTCCAAATAAACCCATTGAAGCCAATTTCCCATTCCAGCCTTTTCCACAGAGAAGAGTGATGGGGTGTTTACACCGTGCCCCTCATTAGGGATCCTTCAGAGCTGAACCCAGTCACTCCCCCTTGCTAACAGCTGGCTTCGATTCCCTAAGGTAGCAGGGTTTCTTCAGAGGCTTAACGACAGTCCTTTTAAAAGGCTTTGAGTATCATATAAAACATGATCTAAGAGCAACTATAACATGGTACCACGTGTTTATCTTGGGTTTTACTCAACTGCAAATCAATCATTTTGCCTCAAGCAAGCTCACTCTTAGCAGCCAAAATCAACACTAGTCTCAGGTACCCGTGCTGCTGAAGTCACTGTCATCTGCATACTTCCCTTTTTATTCTCTCAATATATCACATAATTGATTGTGCTCAAAAGCACTATGAATATAATTAGCAATAACCCAGTTGCCAAATGTTTCCTTTTGCTCAATCTAATCAATTGCACAGTCAAAAGTAGTGTGATGGAATTGCTTGGGTTTCTGTGTTTAGTGTCTACCTTTGCTGCTCTCACACACATTACTGCCTTCCCAACAGCACAAGAACCTTTCTGTACACCTGGGTGTCAATTGTAAGAATCTTCCATAGAGATGAAGCCAAATTTCAGGATAGGGTCTTGGGTAAGACCACTCCATGTGACTTTACAGAAAAAAAAATCCTGTGTGCACAGCATTTAAAAACATTTCAAGTGTTAGTGCCTTGAAAGTCCTAGTCAAGCCTTCAGAAAATAAAGTGCATGGTAGAGGGCTCCAAAAAATCTGCAGTGACAGATTCGTTATAGATGCATCAACTAAGAGTATGTTAGGCTCCTCATGCCACTGGAGAACTACCAATTACATACACTCATTTATGCAAGTCAAGCATATTGAATCCATAAAAGCAAAGCACTTTTGTAAGTAATTAAGCTAAGGAATGCTGGTCTTCCTTGGACTTGTATCCAAGACCTTTTCTTCCCCGTGCCCATATTCAAAAGGCCAGACAACTACTCATGAAGAATGGACAGTCAGAAACCTCAAAAACCACTACAGCTGACTTTCCTATCACAGTATCACCAAGGTTGGAAGAGACCTCAAAGGTCATCAAGTCCAACCTGTCACCACAGACCTCATGACTAGAGCATGGCACCAAGTGCCACGTCCAGTCCCCTCTTGAACACCTCCAGGGATGGTGACTCCACCACCTCCTTGGGCAGCACATTCCAATGACGAATGACTCTCTCAGTGAAGAACTTTCTCCTCAACTTGAGCTTAAACTTTCCTTGGTGCTGCTTGAGACTGCATCCTCTTGTTCTGGTGCTGGTTGCTAGAGAGAAGAGACCAACCCCTTCCTGGCTACAACCACCTTTCAGGTAGTTGTAGAGAGCAATGAGGTCAGCCCTGAGCCTCCTCTTCTCCAGGCTAAAAAACCCCAGCTCCCTCAGCCTCTCCTCATAGGGCTTGTGCTCAAGGCCTCTCACCAACCTTGTTGCCCTTCCTGATAGGTTGGACTCAATCTCAAAGGTCTCTTCCAACCTGGTTAATTCTGTTCTATTCAAGTCACAATTATACAACACTCAGATGTGTTGCAGGGTAAAATTTATTGGGTTTTGCAATTGAATTATTCAAATCACTCACTGGTAGCAGTCCTATGCAGCCTTCAAAAAAAGCTGAAACATATGAATTTCTAAAAGAAAAGATGCCTGACCAGGTCTCAGCATATTTAAGTATCATCACTGTAGCCTACAGCTTGGACTTTGTAGTTTAAAGCCTGAAAAACAATCACAAAAACCCCAAACACCACCACCCCCCACACCACAAACACCTGCTATACTTAGTCACATATCACTGGTATGTCATGCCCAGAAGAAATTAAAGGCAGTAGCTGATGCACTGCCACTTCTAACAGCTGTGTGCAAACTCTGTGAAGTTGCAACTATTCCAGAGCACCTCTAAGTAAGGAATCTCCAATCTTCCAAAGATCTTAGGTCCCACTTAACCCATCTACCTGAAATTCAACTTCCTTCTAATCCTACCCCCATAACAGCTAGATCTTTAAATACAGATATAATCAGTAGGGTAACTGTTTACTGCACAGATCTAATATTCAGTTATTGAGTGTCCAGTTCTGGGCCCCCCAATTTAAGGAGGACATTGAGACTCTTGAACATGTCCACAGAAGGGCAACGAGGCTGGGGAGAGGCCTCCAGCACAAGCCTTACGAGGAGAGGCTGAGGGAGCTGGGGTTGTTTAGCCTGGAGAAGAGGAAGCTCAGGGAGACCTCATTGCTCTCTACAACTACCTGAAGGGAGGTTGTAGCCAGGAGGGGGTTGGTCTCTTCTCCCAGGCCAGCACCAGAACAAGAGGACACAGTCTCAAGCTGCACCAGGGGAAGTTTAGGCTTGAGGTGAGGAGAAAGTTCCTCAGAGAGTTGTTAGCCATTGGAATGCGCTGCCCAGGAAGGTGGAGGAGTCACCATCCCTGGAGGTGTTCAAGAGGGGATTGGACATGGCACTTGGTGCCATGGTTGAGTAGTCATGAGGTGTTGGGTGACAGGTTGGACTTGATGATCTTTGAGGTCTCTTCCAACCTTATTGATTCTATGAGTTCATTTGGGCTCTAACAAAACACACGTTAGAAAAGGTGTTCAACACTTTTTGGCTGAGCTTCCTAAAGCTAAGTATTGTGTCAGAGAAAACATATTGCCAATTTTTAACACAAAATAAGCTTGATAGCTAACCCAGCCACAGCTACAGAATGCTCATTACTGCTGGAAAGGCACATGACAGGGTTTGACCTTTCAAATTCACATACACTGTCCAACAGCTGAACATTGAGTTAAACAAAACCTGCAAATCAGTTGAGTCCTCAAACAGATTCCCTATTACCACCTACACTTCCCGCCCCCTTCCCCCCAAAAAAACCAAACAACACAAATCCACCACCAAAACAAACCTCAAACTGCAGTTTATGGCCCCAGTTGTGCAGGAAGACACTGCTCCTGTTTTTCAGGGGTGAGAAATATGCCATCTCAACTGAAAGATGACAAGCATCAGGGACAAACCCAACAAAACTGCTCTGCCACCACTGTCCAAATTAAGAGCCCAGTAGTAGTTTCCCTATCCCTCCTGCCATTTAGATGTGTGAAACCAAGCAGCAGCAAACATACCAGCCCCTGACCACATGAGTAAACACCTGCTCTCACCAAAATGAAAACACTGAAAGTGTAGTCACTGGCAGATGACTCTGCCTCTTACTTTCCTGAGGGAAAAAAGTTGTCATTTGAGTTTCTTCAGTATCTGACTGGCAATGCCAGAATCACATTCCCAAGGAGTCCAAAGCTTTTCAACAAGCGAGCAGCAGCATCTCTTTACAACCACTTGACAAAGGAGGATCAAAGGGTTGATTCCAGTTACAAACTGGAAATTGCATGCACGTGTACGAGAGGAGAACAGGGGCAAAGCAGTAATCCTGTAATAGTGAAGCCAGTCTCTATGCAGTTGTAGAAAGAAAGTTCACTGTAAGAGGCTTGAGAGCACCTTGGACTGACCTGGGCTGAGGAGAGGAACAGCAACACCCAAACCAGCTTTCCCCTGCTGTTCAGATGAAGAGTTTGGTAACTAATTCCTACACCACTGCAGACCAGAAACATTTCCTGGCTTTTTCCATAATGGAGGGCAGAGAGGAGAAAGGAAAAACACCCCAAACCAAAACAAAAACATTCCTTCCACATTCAAAGCAATACTTCTATGAAAGAGAAGAAAAGCACAGCCAGTTTTTGAAGTCACTGCTGAAGACGAGACAACAGAGCTGCTGCCTGCGCTCACAGCACTGGGCAAGGCTTCAAACCCTGGCTATGCCCAAGTGCTCCTTGTAAACAAGGTATAAAAGCTAAAGAAATTGTACCAAGCCAGTAGGTCATCTGCTCTGACCCAGAGTAGAAGCCAGTGTCACACTGCAATTCTTTAATCAAAGCCTTTCTGGTTCAACCCATTGAGGCTCATTTAGGAAGTCCTCTGAGCCCAGGTTAGTGGTGCACAATCAGCACACTGGCCTGATGATCCTAACTCTGCACTGGTTTCTGCTGGACAGGCTGACTTAATTACAGGTTGCCTTGCCTTTACTGACAATTTTAAGGAACTATCAATCAGCCTGAATCTTAAGTTTGAGCTTCTTCAGGAGTGCAAGCCCTTAGATATTTTTGTTTTTCTTCCTGTTCCCTGCTCACATATCAAGCCTTCCAAATGATCTTTTGCAGACAAATATCGCCACTAGGGCTTCATGCAGCAGCCAACTCCCACAGGTCTATGCACCATTCAAGAAATGCTTGCTCCACAAGAATTTCACTATTCCAATAACCAGGGAAAGAAGTGATGTCTGGCAGAGGAATCCTAGCCATTGTCAAAGGCAACCCCAACACAGTCTCTGGCACAGATACTGTTTTTTTTTGCTCAGGAGAGGCTCTCTGAGTCTTTATGACTAGAGTTTCTTTAATCTAGCAAGACTGTGTTCTTGTCTTCTGAAAGGAGAAGCTAAGTCCTTGAGAATGTAGCATTGCTAGAGTCTGAGCGCTGAATAATAGAATAATAGCATTCAGGAAATGCAGGGCATGTCCAGACAGAGCCTCACAGCACCATCCTGCATTAAGAAATGAGTTTGTAATTCTGCCCAGCATCATGCTACACTAGTCAATGCAGAGGAAAAGACTTGGATCATGAAGTCACACTAAAAGTGGAGAAGGTTCCTCATGTCTTTTAGAAAGGAACCTGTTTGTGGGATTTAGGAGAAAGCAGCATAGCACAGAAGGAAAGCATTGATATGGACCATAATAGAGACCACTCTTTCCAACCAGACTTGTAATACTGGATGTGGGAGTGCTCTGGAAGGTATCTGATAAAAGTGCTCTGACAAAGTTAGCCCACCCTGTGATCCTGCCATAAGACAACAGGTTTGACTGAGGCACTCTAAAAGAAATCTCAGTGCTGATTTCTAGCTGCAAGAGCAGCTACAGTTTTGAGAGCCCTTAGCTCAAAAGACTCTCCAATGAGACTTGCTCTCAGCCTCTTGCAGCCAGACTTGCAAGGAAAAGAAATCAGTGCCAGACAGTGGAAGGTGGTGGCGAACAGCAAGACACGCCACAAAAAGCCCCACAAAGCCTACATCCCCAAAGTGACATTAACATTGTTCATGATCACATTCATTTCTCTGAAACAGATCCCCTTTAAAATCTCAGCAACCTTTTCTAAAACACTGCTTGGGGGAAAACTATGAAGAAACTAAGTCTCTCAGCCCATGGCAACAAGCCCAGTGGCACTAGGCAGCAAAAGAGTGTGCAGATTACCCACTAGAGCCTATTTATGAAGAACAGATCACAGCAGGTTAAGTGCAGCATGGAAAGGGAATGGCATTTATGCAAAATGCAGCTTAACAGCAAAAAGGAGAGAGCAAGTCTTGGGAACAGAAACTGGTTTTAGTCATGTCCAATTTTGCACAGCAGTACATGACCTCAGTTCTATACAATTAATCAAGTTAGTCACATAAAACAGATTCTTATGTTGTGAACAACTCAAGTTTTATCTGCATGCTTATATTACTGTGGGCTAGGTCCAGAGAGGTTTTGTTATAGGAAGTAATAATTCCACACAGACTGAAATATAAAGAAATAGCAATTCCAGATCTCCTCCCATTTACAGTCATCCCATCACGTCTGCAACACCACCCCCTCTTCCATGCTGTAAATCCATGACACATTTAGATGTGTAAGCAGTGATTAAAAGGGATTTGATTTGATTTGATCTTTGAATACACAGCTCCTGTAATAAAAGGGAAGCATCACACACAGTGCAACACTTGAAAAATCAATGAACTGAGGACAGGTGCCTGCTTCTTTTCATGCAGTACAAACCCCATTGTAAGTAGCCATGACTAGGAAAACTGGCATCCCAGCGACAGAAGCCATGGCAACACTTCTTTTTGGTCCAAATCATTGACAGATAATTAGAGTCACAGAATCAGTGTTACGGGTTGAAAGAGACCTCCAGCACACAGGATCTCTCTCTAACACAGTGTTTAAATGTCAGCCATGCCTTTGCCTTCAGGACTGCCTTTCACCCTTGTTACCACCTCTAACAGTTGGGTTCCAGAGACAGATGCCTTGCAAGGAAGGAAGAAGATAGACAGTGGTCTCCCCTGTGCAGTCCCATGCAGCACATGGTGGTCGTCACAGAACAGCAGAGTAATTCTGTTCTCTTCATCACCCTACAGCTCCATGCAACTTCCTAGGGATCCAGCCCCAAATCCACAGTTTTGTACTGCCTGCAGTTCCAGGAGCTGGAAAGGGCAGACTCGAGTAGCTTCGAGAAACAGCCACACTCAGTTGTGCTTTCACTGCTTACCCATACTGATTGCAATTTAGTGTCTAATCAAAAGGATGACAAGAAATCAAATGCAACAGTTACTCTAGTTAAGACCAAACAGGTTCTGTGAACAAAGTTACCACTACTAAACAGCTCCCCAACCTGCACTGGTCCTGTTTATTACTCCTGCAAAACTTTCAAACAGCCCCAGATCTTTTGAAATGTGATGGCAAGGATGATGTGGGCCTGAACACCTGTGTAGGCACCTACAAAAGCGGTTCAGCTCAAGACCTGTAAGCAAGTCATCCAGTTCTTGAATGATGTAACACTTAAGGCATTTGGTATTCTAAACATATATGCCTGCATCTGTTTCCTCTCTGATCAGAATTTTTACTTCTACCCAAAATATTCCCCCAGTAACAGTTACATAGAAGGAAGTTGTTGAAAACCTTCCCTAGCCAACTCCACATACAGGGAATACCCTGAAGCATACACATCTGCTTAGATCCTTGCTAGGATGAGGATTTGAGGTTGAAGAGCATGGTGGATATTTCACCCAGAAAATTTATTGAGAGATGCTGCTTCTCTTCTGGACTTCCCAACTGAGAATTTGGAGTTTGGAAGGAGCAACTCTGAGCACTGAACCAGAATAAATAACAGTTCAGAGCTGACTTCAGCAAGGTCTCACAGACTTTTAAGAGCTGGCCTACAGCTCCTTTATAGGATAGAACCCAGGCATGCCAATTCTCTGCACAAAAGATGCAGCATCCAAACCACCTCCACCAGATAAGATCTATTCCCAAGCTGCTGGAAGCAAAAACTGTTTAAACTGTTTACTGAAATACTCATTTTTATACATCCTTTAAAAAAAAAAAAATCAAAGTTCAATTAATTTGGAACAGAAGCCAAAAGAAAACGTTTGTTTCAGCTAGATTTCTCTGATGTCATTTCTCATTCACACCCTATGCAGGGACAATTACTGTAAATGCTACAATAGAAATGATGAAGCTGGTCCCTGAGGTATGTAGAACATGGGGTATTTTCATGATCCAAGGAATGAAATGAATTCCAGTTAATTCCAGCTACAAAGGGATCAGAGTCTTCCTTCATCATGCCAGGTGAAAAAAGAGATAGGACTAAAAAGAGGAAGAATGTGAACTATGGCTCAGTTGCCAGCTGAAAACCCACCATTTCTGAAAGCTGACCTTCTGCTGACAACCCAGGCTGGCCAGGGAATGTGCAGGAAAGAGGCCCACCAACTGCTCTGCAATTCAGACATTGGTACCAACCTTTCAAACAGGCCTGTCTGAAAAATCTTTATCCACTGCACTCAGTCTGGCTTATTAGGACAAAACCAATTCAACTACACCCCTAACTTTACTCTCCAAGATGCTGATGGATAGGTGATGGGAACATCAGAAAGTCAGCCTTCCTCTGCCCTTTTTCCTTGAACTATAAAGTTTAACAGCCCACTGTGCTAGGTTTTATAAGCATTCCCCTCCAGTGCCAAGATAATCTGGACAGCTCTACACAAAGTCAGATTTCAACAACTGAGTGTAGACAGGAACACAAACTCTGTGAGGAGAGACTGAGGGAGCTGGGGTTGCTTAGCCTGGAGAAGAGGAGGCTCAGGGGAGACCTTATTGCTCTCTACAACTACCTGAAGGGAGGTTGTGGACAGGTGGGGGTTGGTCTCTTCTCCCAGGTAGCCAGCACCAGAACAAGAGGACAGCATCAAGCTGCACCAGGGGGAGTTTAAGCTCGAGGTGAGGAGAAAGTTCTTCACAGAGAGTGATTTGCCATTGGAATGTGCTGCCCAGGGAGGTGGTGGAGTCACTATCACTGGAGGTGTTCAGGAGGAGACTTGATAGGGTGCTCGGTTGCATGGTTTAGTTCATTAGGTGGTGTTGGATGATAGGTTGGATGTGATGATCTCAAAGGTCTCTTCCAACCTGGTTTATTCTATTCTATTTCTAGACTGCAAGAAAATGCAGCCACCTTTTTTCTTACACTCACCTTCTCAAGATGGTCCATACTATACGTATGATATTCCTCCAAAGTAGGCAGAGTCGGCACAGTGGATAAAAACATTTCCCACCTGACCATTAAAAAAACCAAAACAAACACTCCTGCACACCAGATAATGGGAGGGCAAGGCTGATAGGGGGGAATAAAAAATTTTGGCGGCCTGTCACTAGTGGTGTGCCCCAGGGATCAGTGCTGGGCCCCATGTTTTTCAACATCTTTATTGATGATCTGGATGAGGGCATTGAGTCCATCATCAGTAAATTTGCAGATGACACCAAGCTGGGGGCAGCAGTTGATCTGCTGGAGGGCAGAGAGGCTTTGCAGAGAGACCTCGACAGGCTGGACAGATGGGCAGAGTCCAATGGCATGAGATTTAACACATCCAAGTGCCGGGTTCTGCACATTGGCCACAACAACCCCAGGCAGTGCTACAGGCTGGGGTCAGAGTGGCTGGAGAGCGGCCAGGCTGAGAGGGACCTGGGGGTGCTGGTTGATGGGAAGCTGAACATGAGCCAGCAGTGTGCCCAGGCAGCCAAGAGGGCCAACCGCATCCTGGCCTGCATTAGGAATAGTATGGCCAGCAGGAGCAGGGAGGTCATTGTGCCCCTGGACTCTGCTTTGGTTAGGCCGCACCTTGAGTACTGTGTCCAGTTCTGGGCCCCTCAGTTTAGGAAGGACATTGAGACACTTGAACGTGTCCAGAGAAGGGCAACAAGGCTGGTGAGAGGCCTTGAGCACAAGACCTATGAGGAGAGGCTGAGGGAGCTGGGGTTGTTTAGCCTGGAGAAGAGGAGGCTCAGGGGCGACCTCATTGCTCTCTACAACTACCTGAAGGGTGATTGTAGCCAGGAAGGGGTTGGCCTCTTCTCCCTAGCAACCAGCACCAGAACAAGGGGACACAGTCTCAAGCTGCACCAGGGGAAGTTTAGGCTCGAGGTGAGGAGAAAGTTCTTCACCGAGAGAGTGATTCGTCATTGGAATGGGCTGCCCGGGGAGGTGGTTGAGTCTCCATCCCTGGAGGCGTTCAGGAGGGGACTGGATGTGGCACTTGGTGCCATGGTCTAGTTGTGAGGTTGTGGTTACAGGTTGGACTCGATGATCTTCAAGGTCTCTTCCAACCTTGGCAATTCTATTCTATTCTATTCTATCACCAAAAATAAACAACTAACTAAAAATAAAAATCTTTCCTCTCTTCTTCCCCTGGGCACCACAAAGTGCTTGAACTAACCCCAAGGCTTTCTGTCACTCATCTTTTTGAAGCCAATATTGATTATATTTATGAATTATTTCTTTTCTTCCCTTCAGAAGACTTTTCAAACAGTAGCTTAATGAATCTTAACATTTCTGAGGCACAAGGCCTCTAGAGTAGTACTAGATACAGGATAAGGCAAAAAGCATTGTGCAGTCTGCCTAAGCTCACAAAGAAGAGGTTAGAGTTGCAGAGTTTGGCTTTTGAGATGTGTGCCAAACTGGGCAGAGAGCATAACCCTCCCACCTGTTAGAGAAATGCATGTGTGCCATTTTTAACACCCAGTTCAATTAGCATGGGGAATGCTACTCAATATGCTAGTGGTAACAGAACCAAGTATCGCTCTTCATTTCTGCCTTGCCTTTGCAGACTACTCCTCCCAAAGTCCAACTTCAATTTTGCAGTAACTATTTCAAATTCTCTGGAATTCCAGAGGACAGCTTCCAGCCCAACTGCCTCTGAAGCATGCCCAGCAACCAGGGCTACTCAACTCTCACAGATACTTCAAGCCAACAAACCATAAGCCTCCCCTGCTACCTGTGCCTAAGATAACTGCCTCCCAAGAGAAGCTGCATTGTGAAACATTCCCAACACATCATTTAACTCCAGCAAGCAAACAGTGAAGAACCAAAAATCCAAACAAAGCAACCTCATTGCCTCTCTGCTAGATCCCCAAAGTAAATCAGGGCATAGAACAAGATAGAGAAGCCTGCAACTATCCTGTAGAGGTAGGAGGCTCAACAGGCCACTCTCTTGCTGGGACAAAGCACAGGTATCAGCAGAAGCAGCTTGGTCCACCCTCTTCCTTGTGAGCCAGAGCTCTTTTTGCAGCTCATCTTCAGGGAAAAACTGGCCTCCCCTGCAATTTGGTTTTGTTTCTGTGCCATGCTGGAGGTTGATGCCATTTTTGTTTGAGCTATTCTGCAGGTGGATGCCATGACATGTGCATACATCTGTTAAGGCATGGTGACCAAAGCAAAGTTACCAGTTGGGTTAAACAAGTCCCCAGCTTTCAACACTTTTGAGTAACTAAGAGTTTGCACCTATGCTGCTATCATCACTTGGCTCATCCCTTAACAGTGAGGCTCCTGCAGCCACTGGGATCCTGGCTGAAGGAAGCCAACAGAAATTTTACCTGTGTGAATGATCCATCTTCATTGCATTCTGGGATGAAGACTGCTTCCTGGGGTTTCTTTGCCTGTTCCAGCGCTTGAGTTCTCTCTAATCGACACTTGCTTTGGCCAGCATCTACAGAGAGAAAAGCAAAACCCACTTAGATTGCACACACCATTTGGCCTCTTCAAAAGCTACCAGACGTCCCAAGCAGCTGCCAGGGTGAAGGAACCCAAACAAGTATAAAGGCATCAAGGACCATTACCTGCACATTAATGAGGCAGCTACAGGGTTGGCACACCCCAAAAGTGAATACGAACCTAGACAATCAAACTGGGAGCCAGTTAAGAGCTGCCTAATTTACTAGGCAATACTTTTTACGGTTATCCAAGGGCTCTGAAAGCTTTTTCCAAAAAGTGCTGGAGCACAGAGTCCACACAGTGAAAGGCTATCCAGGAAGTAATTGTTTGTGTTGACATTAACAGTCTGAAATTGAATGGCTGAGCACAAGCCAAGTCATTTGGGCCCAAAAGTGAGGAGTATGGAAGAAGGAATTGCCCCACAAAGTTTGTTCTCTCAGCAACTCTCCCAGTAAGATAACATAACCAGCCACCCATCTGAACTTGCCCCTTTGTGTGGTTCAGATGCCTGCGCTTTCCTGAAACCCTGCTTCTATATCCAGCCCAAGTGTTTACAGCCAGGCATGCATAGTATTTTCTCCTATCAGTCACTCAACTCAGCTGCAAATAAAAAACATTGCAAGAAGATCTTGAAAGGGTTAAGATCTCAGCTCTGCATTTATTTCAGATGATGGCAACATGTAGCATGACCTTCCAGGTCCAGCTCACTGTTGGAGAGTGCAGATCTATATAAGCCTGATCCGACTGGCCAAAGAGAAGAGTTCTGCCCTGCAGAGATACAGATTGACTCAGTGTTTGTATTTTAAAACGTGATGTCTAGCAGTACTGCTCTTCAGTCTATAAAGAGAAGAAAAACAGCAAACACCTGTTTCCATGGGAGTTTGACTAGCACCTTCATTTTCCCATGATTCCAGTGGCTGAAAGACTTTCAGTATAGAAAATACAAAATTTGATCATCAGAATCTTTCACAGCAGAGAGAGTGATCAAGGTTGAATCTCCATTTCTACAGGCACAGAAATCACACTGGTTAACATAAGAAGTCCCACTGGCTCCCATATTCTACTTCACAGATCACATAGTTCCAACAGCAGAATCACTAAAATCAGCACTGAATTAGAAAGCCAGTTGAGGTTCTCAGGTCAACTGAATTCACATTGCATGGCAACTCAGGCAGTTTCCATCTAAGCATACCTAAAATGGAGAAAACAGTGACCAAGCTGGAAATAGATTTGATAAAGACAGCCCAGAGCTTTCAAACCGTACTCTGTTTCCAGTTTGCCAGCAGCGTTTCAGTTTAAACATGTTACTTCCCACGAAGGATTTCACAAGCTTCCTGAAATTCTGGAAAGCAATCCTCTTTGGAGATAGTCATCATTTAGAGCAATAGCATTCAGCACAGATGTCTGTAGCTCAGGCACTGAGTCACAAAGCAAGAAGGCCCCTATCAATTCTGTCACTGACCCACTGAGTGTGTCCAAGTTGGTCACCTTGCCTCCTTCGGACCTTGTGTCCCATCTGATCCTGTCAATCTCACCTTTAGACTGTAATTTGTTTGTGGGGTATCTGCACAACACTCTTAGCACAAGGAGCTTTGATTTCAGCAAGACTGTTACTCACAGAATGGAGAGACTTTCTTGAATAAAGTTTACACTGAATTTAGAGAAGCAGGTGGTGTGGGTTCATCTTGGTCGTTTTGGGTTTGGGTTTTTTTTCCCTAACTACCTTTCATACAACCTTTAAGATGGAATTCCTTTTTTACCCCTTGCTTGCCAAAGTGACCAGATGATCAGGTCTTGTTTGCATAGCTTCATGGAAGGATGGTCCTGCCAGCAGTACTGACCCTTCCAGCACCTGCTCATTCTTCCTGCTAAAAAGGAAGCACTGGCAATGCTGTTAACTGGAACACCTATCACCTGCAGATCTCCTGTTCAAGCTTAAGAGTCTAATCTTGCTTGGCATGACACAGGACATTATTACAAAACCAGATGGTGTGGGTGCACCTTCTGCTTTATATCTAGTTGTCTGACTAAACACACCTTCAAGTTCCGCTTAACAGGAGGCGACTACGTAGCCATCTGCACCTATAAGGAGAGGAAATCTCTCAGGTGACAATCAAAGCAGTTTCAGAAAGGAAAGTGTGTTTTCTGGTCTCTCCATCTGAAGCTACAGGACTGCAGACAGGCATGTTTGGTTCCTCCCCTGAACATAAGACAGAAGTATAAAACATTTCCACAGAATACCCAACTTCTGTGCTGGTGCAGTCACTACTGGATGGCTAAAGCTGGATGCTTCACCACATGGCTGGTAGGAACAAACCTTTTGTGGTGCTCCCTGTAGTACAAATACATTCGCAGCCCAGGCAGAAGGGAGACTGAGATCTTTGTTCAGTTTGACTAATGGGCAGACATGAACACAATTAAGTCCTTACTGAAAGGATAAGATAATGTAAACATGTAACTGCCAAGCTGACAATTTTAACTGGCCTTTATAGGTTGAACTCTCTACTGCCAGCCAGTAGACCACACTGCACGGCACACCACTACCACGCTGCATTTAAGAGCTCCTCTTGTTGCAACATCCTCTTCTGCAATTCAGCTCTTGGCTCAAGGGAAGTCTCTTCATACATTGCTGCTGAAGTACAAAGAAGACGGATAGTTTTTCTTCTGTTCATGAACACTCAGTCCTAGTTACTTCTCTCATCCTCCCTCATTGATTTTCAAAAGGTTGTGACAGTCCTTTCACAGCCTTGGCTTGGAACAACCACCTCCCCTGCGCTGGCTGGAGAGGTGTGTGCACACCACTATCTTTTCTCGTCTGTTGTTTCACAGTCCAGTTCCAGTAAAAACAGTGCCTTTAATATCAACACTTACCAGTTTGTTTTTAAAAGGGCTGTCAATCCTTCTCTCTCTCACTCCACAGGCTGTTATTTTTATAATCTTTGCATCAACATGTGATTTCAGGGGGGATGACTTCACCTTGCTATTTTTGTTAATTAGAAAATGTGAAATATTACATAAGGGCCAAACATTAAAACGTAGCTGCCAAATAGCTTGCAACAGATAGAAGAATCATTACAAGTTTGACCAGAGCCTGATGTTATGATGTAGGCTTATAGATCCTGCTCTGCATCTTGATTATTTACCTGAGTGTTTCAGCACTTTTTCTTCCATCTCTTTGTAAAGGTTCTCTGGAATAGCAAACACCAAGCTCAGAGGACAGGATGGCATTAATGCATTATAGTTTCATGGTCCAGACAGGCTAAGCAGGACTTTCTCCCGCCCTTACAGAAGGTGAAAAACCAAAACTGCATGACTTTTTCAAAAAGGAGAGCTGTTTAATAATACGACCTTCAATATCTTCAAACTTAGGACAGATTTACTGCAGCTCTGACAGCTGCCTTCTCAAGAAAATTAATTCCCAGGTTGGTAGCTGGCAACTATGAAATTGTGAACTGCAGGTGATGGTTTTGACAACTGCAGCCTAATCTGCAGAATGCAGGCACACATAATTGTGGATTTTGCAATGAAGTTGGCTAGTTACCATGGTTGATCTTATCCATGAACAGTTTATTCAAATGAGACCACTGTGGCCTTCGTAATATATACAGTGCACTCCTTAATAAGATCCAAGAATTCCAGCATCCTCTCTTCAACAGGCAGAGGCAGTTTTGACACCACACAACAGTAAAACATCACAGTATTACTAAGGTTGGAAGAGACCTCGAAGATCATCGAGTCCAACCTGTAACCACACACCTCACGACTAGACCATGGCACCAAGTGCCACATCCAGTCCCCTCTTGAACGCCTCCAGGCATCTACATAATACTAGCAGCAAATCTATACTATGGAACCACAAAAATCTAGCCATCTAATTTTAATTCAGTTAAAAGCTCAAGGGGCAAAAATTGATCCATGCGGCTTTTGAACTATTTCTAGTTCCACACACGCAGGCCAGGTCCCCACCAGGCATGAAGCAGTCCAGCTACACTGAAGTCAGCAGATTCACATCCATTTACTCCAGCCAGTGATCTGTGTCTTTGCATGAAATGGGCAAAACCAGAAGCTGAGTCTGTCCCATGGGGTGTTGAGCATTCTCCGCTCTCCTCGCTGCTTTCCACTTTATTTCTGGCAAGTCCTACACCTGGAATATCCAAGTTCTTTCCTTCCATGCTGATGTTTCCTTCTCCTTTGATACCCCCAACGACTTCTACACCAGAGTCCCATAACTTATTTGGAGCATGCTTAAAAAAAATGCCTCAATTTGCCAAGTGAATGAAAGTGCCATTTCAGTTCCCTGACTGTTGTTGAGGAAGGACCTACTTTATCTTCCCTTGACTACAAACAACAAAGTTCAAAGACAGAACACATGTATCTAGCATGAAGACTGAAAGAAAAAGAAAAACTTCAAAATATCATCTCCTGTCCAATCAGAACAGCAGGTAGAGGACAAAAATTACCCTTCAAACAACTCCATTCCTAGTCAGAAGGAGACCTTCCTTGCCAGCACATCAGCTACAATTTTGTAGATGCTCGTGTCCCAGGAGGGCTGAAGATCTCTGTTCATTCCCATAAGCAATTTACAGAGGTTTATTCCACAAAGTAGCTTGTGATCCAAGAACAAGCTCCACACCAGCAGCCTTTCAAAACCACCACTTACAAATCTACAGAGAGTTTTTAGACTATTTCCACCCTTTTTGGGTGGTTGGTTGTTTGTAGGTTTTTTCCCAATTAACTTGGGCAAACAAATTCCTAGAAACCAACCAGTTAACACAGAACATAAATGTGTGTTAAGACACAGATATCAAACGTACCCCAACACCCCCTGCATAATCTTCACAGATTGACAAGACTGTTCACAATTGACAATACTTTCAGAAGTATTTGTCCTTCATCCCTGCAATGCTCTGAAGCGGAAATCTCATTTGACATCAGATCCTAAGATGCCTGCTGACAAAAGATCCAGGTAGGAGTGCTTGGCTGTGTATGTTATGCACAGCTATGCCATCTGGAACTGTTCTCTGGAATCTCAATGAGGCTCCATTTGTCATGGATGTCCTAGTTTGATCATTTTAAGCTACTCATGACTTTTAACCCTTTGTGATGTGCAAGTAAGGGTTCGGAGGGAGTTCAGCACTGAAGGAATTTCATGGAAAAGCACGTGAGGAAGCTAACAAGGAGTGAAAGCTGAGTAAGAGTTATAGTTCCCAAAGGGCTGCCAAGATTTCATCTTTAAAGGTCCTTAGCTTCTTGAGAGAGAGCAGAGAGCTAAGCTGAATCAAAAAGGTTCTGTTCTCACTATAGAAACCAATCTGTTTGTCTTGGCAGAAGCACAGTTCAAGCTATCGGTACATGAAATTAGAAACTTGAGGTAATCTGGGGTGCAGAACCATGCCTCGCTGTTCACAATATACTTCCTCTTTTCCTTATTTTAGTTACCTGGTTGGTTGTTTTTTGTTTTGATTTGTTTTTTTTACCCTCTCCTTAAAGAAAGAAGCTCAAGTTAAAATTTCTCATTTCATAAAGGTAAGTTTACAGTATCTATCACAAATGACTGGGCTCAATGGCCCGTGTGATCCCTCTTCCAGGCAGTTCCCCTTTAGAGTGCCTGTCATGCAGAAGAAAATGAAGGCTGTTCAGGGTGGAGCTGGTGCCCTACAGCAGCAGAAGGTGCTCAAACACTGCTGGTGATATTTTGTCCTCAAGCAAAGGAAGGTAACAACCTGGCTAAGTGCCTGTAGTTAGGCATACCAGTCTGTATTTGTCAAGACCAGTGATCATTAAGCTCAACTAGAGGTCATAACCCTAACGCAATTAGAAAAACAAAATACCTTACGGTGACACATCCCACACAAAAATCACCAGAAAGCTTACATTTGAATGGGATAGTTAAGAGCATTCCCAATTCCCAGATATTCATGGAAGCCTTAGTCTGTAAAAGCAAGACTCAGTTGTCCAATACTCCCAGGTTATTAGGTGCTGTACAGTACTACAGGGCAAGGGAAAAAAAGAACACGAGTAGCTTCAGCTAAACATTTCAATTGCAGCTAAGGGCAGAAAGGAAAGGATGTTACGATACAATACAATACAATACACAAGGTTGGAAGAGACCTTCAAGATCATCGCGTCCAACCCATCAAACAATCCAACCCACCCAACAACTAGACCATACAGCCAAGCACCCCATCAAGTCTTCTCCTGAACACCTCCAGTGAAGGTGACTCCACCACCTCCACGGGTAGCCAATTCCAAAGGCCAATCACTCTCTCCGTGTAGAACTTCTTCCTAACATCCAGCCTAAACCTGCCCTGGTGCAGCCTGAGACTGTGTCCTCTTGTTCTGGTGCTGGCTGCCTGGGAGAAGAGGCCAACCTCTGCCTGGCTACAACCTCCCTTCAGGTAGTTGTAGAGAGCAATAAGGTCACCCCTCAGTCTCCTCTTCTCCAGGCTAAGCAACCCCAGCTCCCTCAGCCTTTCCTCATAGGGCTTGTGTTCCAAACCCCTCACCAGCTTTGTTGCCCTTCTCTGGACACGTTCCAGCAAGTCAACATCCTTCCTAAACTGAGGGGCCCAGAACTGGACACTGGACTCAAGGTGTGGCCTAACCAGTGCAGTGTACAGGGGCAGAATGACCTCCCTGCTCCTGCTGGCCACACTCTTCCTGATGCAGGCCAGGATGCCATTGGCCTTCTTGGCTGCCTGGGCACACTGCAGGCTCATGTTCAGCCTACAATCAACCAGCACCCCCAGGTCCCTTTCTGCCTGGCCGCTCTCCAGCCACTCTGACCCCAGCCTGTAGCACTGCCTGGGGTTGTTGTGGCCAATGTGCAGAACGCGGCACTTGGATGTGTTAAATCTCATGCCATTGGACTCTGCCCATCTGTCCAGCCTGTCGAGGTCCCTCTGCAAAGCCTCTCTGCCCTCCAGCAAATCAACTGCTGCCCCCAGCTTGGTGTCATCTGCAAATTTACTGATGATGGACTCAATGCCCTCATCCAGATCATCAATAAAGATGTATGTTACCTGTGCTCAAGACAAAAGTCTTTAGCTAGTCACTGTGTTGGGACTCCTTGCAGTCGCCATATACAGCAAGCTGTGTAGTTTGGCAATCAACATTTTCTCCACTTTCAGAAACAGGCAGTTTTGCACACAGATGTACCACAATCCAGTTCCCACGTTTCAAGTGGCTGAGCAGCACCAGTTTATATGCCAGTATCAGACACAGAGTTGCTTTACCAAAGTCCCTCTGTTCAAGTGATGAAAGCAAAATCAGGACTTCCATGACGCTGCTTCTTATTGTGATGGTATTTTAAAAGGCATCACAGTATCACCAAGGTTGGAAAAGACCTCAAAGATCGAGTCCAACCTGTCACCCAAGACCTCATGAATAGACCATGGCACCAAGTGCCACATCCAATCCCCTCTTGAACACCTCCAGGGATGGTGACTCCACCACCTCCCTGGGCAGCACATTCCAATGACAAATGACTCTCTCGATGAAGAACTTTCTCCTCACCTCAAGCCATAAACTTCCCCTGGCACAGCTTGAGACTGTATCCTCTTGTTCTGGTGCTGGTTGCTAGAGAGAAGAGACCAACCTCTTCCTGGCTACAGCCACCTTTCAGGTAGTTGTAGAGAGCAATGCGGTCGCCCCTGAGCCTCCTCTTCTCCAGGCTAAACAATCCCAGCTCCCTCAGCCATTCACTTGCACAAACACTCCAAATAAATAAATAAAATAAAGCTTCTGGATTTTCAGTACTCAGAAAGCATGCTGTGGAGGAGAAGCTGCCATAAAGCAACACAGCAGTGGTGAGGAAAGAAAAAAGAAATTATTTTTAAAATTAAAATCATAGGAGAAAGCTGTTTTCCAAATGAGAACTTGTTGAAAAGAATAATATGGAAGATCATGCTCATGATTTACTTAAAACTATAAAGCTTGTCAATACATTGAAAAGGGATTTCCATTTTAGAACAAGTAATTCTGACAAAGATACATTTTCAGAATGGTAAAAAAAAAAAAAAAAACCCTTTTCATAAACCAAAGCCAGGCTTAAACACATGCCTATTTATCCTTCCACAGGGATTTTAATGAGTTTCTCCTGTCACTTTAACCAATTGCTAAAAACATCTGTGCCATCTGCCCTCTGTGTCAGTTGTACTCTTAGAAACTGCACTTGCTTTTTCACTACACTGCAGAAGCAAAACCATTTGTGGGGCAAGACACTAATATTCCTTATAAAGTTTTGACTCCATCTTTAGACTATGCTCAAGAAGAGCAGAGTTGAGAGAGACAATATTCTCACTTTGAAGTAGATGTGTAGCAGCAAACAGGCAAAAAACAAGAGGCCATGCAAAGCTTTGTATGCATACAGTCTTCTAAGTTAGCTCAGTGCAGAAAAGCTCTGTATTTCTGAGAAAGGACTAGACACATAATGTGCACTGCACATTCTTCCCCACTCTGCATTCTTACCACTCAAAGGTATCTCAGCTTCTCACCAGCCTGGGTGGCAAAGACCTCTTCTTTCAGGATCTGATTTTGAATTTGCATGGAGCCAGCTCTTTCTGCTCTGCCCACACATTTCAGCCCTTTTTCAGTGGTGTCTCTGGCTCCCTTGTCTTTTTTCCTTCATAATCTGCTTGGTTCTTGCTCCTGCTGCATAAACCCAGACTCACATACCCCTGTTCACATGAATGTGCAATTTCAACCAGATTATTCATAGCGTGGTATTAAACATAAGAGCCCAAGAATCCAGTTTCTTATGAGGTAGGACCCCCACTCCACCCTGGAAAGTATTTGAAATTCACCTACCTTTGCAGCGGCCACGATGCGTCACGCTCAGGCTCGACTCCCGGCATTTGGCTCTCTGGTAGTCACACATTGACTCATATGTTCTGCCATCAGAGGCACAGAGAGGCTTGGACTGGGACCTGGAGCAATGCAGGTTACACTGAGGGTCTCTGTCACGGTCACTTATTAAAAACTGAAGGAAAGAAAAAAAAAAAAAAAAAGCAGGAGGGAGGGAGTTAAAAAACAAACAAACAAACAAAGAACGTTGGTTTGGTTGCCCAAACCAGAGCAGGGGGGTTTGTTTTTATGACAATAGCAGTATGGTCTGCAGTGCAGTGTGAGCTGCCTACCAAAGCTGACTTGGCCTGAAGGCAGCTTGAAATGAAACACATACACGTTTAAAATAAGATAAATAATAATAATAAAACTAAGAGTCTTTGCCATTCCATTTTCTGGAGCAGAAATATTGCTCACTCTGCCTCGCCTCCAAAAACATGAGGTGTGCAAAGCCAAACACAACCCACATGGGAAGGGCAATACTGAGTCACAGCAGCCCGACTTGCCCGCTGCCTTGCCGCAAGCAGTATAATGGTACCAGACAATTGCAGTCAGAGGTGCAAGAAACTTATCTCCTAGGATGGAGGAATCCAAATAACCTATCAAGATTAGCCTTGGCAGGTGAGCTATGGATGTGGCCAGCTTTATATTAGCAGTTGTTTGGGTTTTAAATTATGTCATCTGGGATACCACCCGTTACCAGCATACATACACGCTCCCCAAGCCGCATTTTGTTCCTTCCCAATGACATCCTGCTCAGCTGACAACTGCATTACATGCATCCCACAAGCTAATTGCACACTATGTGAAGAGCTACTCTCATGAAACCCATGTCCTTCTAAACACCTCTTCTTCCCAAGCACTCAGTTCAGATGCAGCCTGTTTCATACAAGCATGGCATTCCTTCCTTATCACTCTCTCCACGTGGACAACCCCAGTCTCTCAACTCCTCACCCAGATGACTTTCTCCATACCATGGTCACTTTGGTTTCTCTTCTGAGGACAGTGTGGCTCCTGCCCTATCTTCTGGAGATGGGGAAACCCACCACACACAAGAATGAGTGTTTACATTCCTTGTTCCCTGCAAATCCCCATGGGTCACTGTTGTACCCTCAGATGTCCTCTGAGCTACCTATAGAGGTCTCTCCCAAGTTCATACTGTTCCACTGAGCGCCTCAACTGCCAGTCTTCTTTCCCTGACCACTGTCACAGTTCCGGCAGAAGACAATAGCAGCAGCCCTTTTTGTATCCCACACTACCCCACTTAGTGGTTAGTCAGGCCTTTATTACCCAAACCCAACCACCTGCTCACAGGAATATATCAGGGGACTCGGGAAACAAGTCCCATGAGAATTAAGCAAAGAAAAGGGAAGCTAACCCTGCCTTTTGCTTCCTTTTCCCAAGCTCCCACCTCTTAAGCATCCTGCAAACCTTGGTGGGGGGACCCAGTTGCTCTCTAATACATCAACATCCCAGCTCACTGTCAAAGCAGTTATGAGCTGAGTGGCTCAGTGACTGACAGACACCATGCCTGCATGAAGCCATGGCTCTCCAAGTGTGTTGATATCTGAATGCCTTACAGGGAAGTGCAAGTCGCTGCCATAATCACCTGGGTGTTACAGCTGCCTACAAAGCTGTCTGCTCTATGCTTTGAGGTTAAGCTGTTGGAAAAAAAAAAATATATATATATATATATATATATATATATATATATATATATATATATATATATAAAAAACACATTGCCTGAAGCCAAGTTTGGGTTGTTTTTTAACCATTAAGAGCATGCATCTCTGAAATTTGGGGGTTTTTTTTGACATGAAAAAAAATTAAAATCCTTCAGTCCCTTTTTCTCCAGAATTAAATGAGATAAACAATCCAGAAGTTTCATATGCTCATATAAAAACATTAGCTCTGTACTGCTGGATGTTTTGAAGAGTCATGCATTACTCAAGCACCTATTTAAACATGACAGCTGTGAAAAGAAAGCGAGGTCTGCACTTGTTTGACTGTCAATGGGGCAAACCTTTCCCCCCTCTCCTCCAAATCTCATCTGTCAGAGACTTGCCAAAGTTTGTAACAGCAGTTTTTAAGATGTTTTTGTTCCTTTTCTGCATCGCTTTCTATAACCTGGCAACACCTGTTCCAAATAGGAAACTGGAAAATTTAAACCTGAAGGCAATTTTAAATTGTTTATAGAGACCTGGACTAGACTATAAAAACACTGTAAAGCTGGACCAGATTTTTGCCCAGTTCTTGTCAGGGGCTGAACTATCACAGGTTAGCTTGAAATTGCTCTGGGTACAGTAATCTTTCCGTAGCCCCCTGAGGTAAAGATCACCAGTAACTGAACACACACGGCAGAAAGCAGACAGAAGGCACCGAATGCTTCATCCTAGTGTGTGATATCAAAGACCCTGAAAGGTTCACAAGGCTTTTCAGCTGCCTGTATAAACAGACTTTAAAAGCAGAGCTGCCCCAACACTGCAGCACGGTGCACAAACACTATTCACCTAAACACAGAAGCCACTCTGGTTCAGAAAGGGCACATGCAACCACCATTTATCACAGCTTTGAGAGCTTGAGCTACTGGCATGAAACTTTCTGCAAATTCTGTGTGACAGAAACAGAGTTATCCAGAGGTACACCAAAACCACTGGAATACTGGGTCCCAGCATCAACCTGTATTAAGAACTCGCTGAAAACTCAGCATGTATCATGAAAATTCACTTAAATCTTCTGCACCCTGTACCAAAATACTTTGTATAGAGAGGCCTTGCAGGCCAGGAATGCCTCTCCTTCCAGAAAGGGCATCTCTGAAGATTAGAAGGTCTCTCAGGGCTGACAAACAAGCTAAACCTAAGGCTATGAACAGCTTTCCTCCGGTGCCTCTTTGCAGAGGGACAGGGAGGACCAGCTCACCACTGATTAATTGTGAGGCCCCGAAGGAACACGCAGAGCACCCCAATGTAATCTGTGAAGCACTTGCCTACCCAAACTAAGCCAAGAACCATGTTATTAAAAAAATGAAATAAAATTGAAAAACAAATTAAAAAAATAAATAAATTCAAAGCCTTTTTAGTATTTGCAATTTGGATTACAGTAGGGAGCCCACACAGCATGTTAGGTGCTTTCCAGACACTGAAGATGCCACACCTGCCTTGCCAAAAAAGTTAATGGTTTACGTAGCTGCACAAGATGCTGCTTGTTTTGTTCCACCAGATTATCACTGTAAAAGTCTGCATTCATTTCCAGAAGGATCCAGCATCATGCCTTTCTTATCAAGTTTCTTCTCATGTGATCTGACAGCTCTGCCAGTAAAGCTGGATCTCCTGGAATATCACTGAAGGACTCCATGAACTCCCCCTCTACAGCAGGTCACCTGGTTCACTGTAGCTTAGAGCTCTCGGCTTGGTCACAGTATCACCAAGGTTGGAAGAGACCTCAAAGATCATCAAGTCCAACCTGTCACCACAGACCTCATGACTAGACCACGGTACCAAGTGCCATGTCCAATCCCCTCTTGAACACCTCCAGGGACAGCGACTCCACCACCTCCCTGGGCAGCCCATTCCAATGACAAATGACTCTCTCAGTGAAAAACTTCCTCCTCACCTCCAGCCTAAACTTCCCCTGGCACAGCTTGAGACTGCGTCTTCTTGTTCTGGTGCTGGTTGCTAGAGAGACCAACCCCTTCCTGGCTACAACCACCTTTCAGGGAGTTGTAGAGAGCAATGAGGTCTCCCCTGAGCCTCCTCTTCTCCAGGCTAAACAACCCCAGCTCCCTCAGCCTCTCCTCATAGGGCTTGTGCTCAAGGCCTCTCCCCAGCCTTGTTGCCCTTCTCTGGACACGTTCAAGTGTCTCGAAGTCCTTCTTAAACTGAGGGGCTCAGAACTGGACACAGTAATCAAGGTGTGGCCTAACCAATGCAGAGTACAGGGGCACAATGACTTCCCTATTCCTGCTGGCCACAGCAGCCCTGTCAGGTTTCAGACAGTAAAATGGTGGTTCTTTGTCCTCTTTCTAGCTGATAAGCATTCATGCTATAAGAAATCATCAACACAGTCCAGCTACTAGCTGTTTTGACTGTCCATGCCCTACCACCCAGCAAAGAGCTCTGTTCCTACCATTTCTGCCTGTCCAAGAGCACAACTGCCCTCCTTTTTAAGTGGCCTCAGCCACTTGTGAAAAATAAAACACTGGATGAATGCTGAAATATGTCTGCCCATGGGGAAAACACTTGAATTTATCATTTTAACCACTAGGACTACAATTCATAAGTTAATCCTTCCCAGTTCTTTATTCCCACTTCAAGCAAGACGACTTTTCCAAGGAGCACATCCCTGCTCCAGAAAAGCACCTTGGCCACCACAGGAGAAATGGCTGAGCCAGGCTGAGGGCTGTGAGGAATGTGCACAGGGTGCCCTGACACTTGGCTACCCAGCTGAGGCAGTGACACAATTCTCTGGTCCCTTCAGCAGAAGGGTAGCAAGATAAAGTATTCTGCATCTTACACCAAACATCCTATTGTGACTCCTGAAGTTCGAATCAAAGCTTGATGTCCGAACATCTTCAGGACAGCAACGCAAACAGGCTTTGCAAACAACAGATTCACCAGTCACAGAGCAGTGTCTGGTGCTCCACACTCAAACACACAACGTGAACAGGTTCAGACTCGGGGGAAAAATAACCCTGCAAACACGTGCAGCACTAGCAGGTTTCCAAACTTCATCTAGAACAGAGAGAGAAATAATGATCTTAGCTTTGAGATTTCTCAAAGCTTCTTCCTGACATCTCTGCTTCCATTTGTTTCAGGACAGACCACATCCAAAACAAATGGGAGTGGAAACAGCGTCACTCACTTATCAGTTCTTTTCTCTCTTTCCTTTACCTCCACGACAGCAGAACTATTAAAAGCAGAACAGAAAAACAACACCAAAAAACCCCACAGCAACCCATAAACACACAAAACTCCACTAGAGAAAAAAAGAGAGGGAAAAAACCCACCAAACAAAACCCCCACCCACAAACAAACAAAAACTATCATGAACAATTTCTCTGGGAAATGTTAAAATTGAGCAGACTGCAAATTAGATCTCTTGAATGAAGGCTCAACACTAAAATAAGCGTAACACTACTATAGCACAACAGTATTTGTACTTTCAGAACATTTGCTTACATGAAGGAAGCCAGCACAGCTCCTTAAGTTGTGAGTCCCTGCCCTAAAGAGCTTCCAGTTCAATGCAGCTCTCAGAACATCTTTTTATGTCAAATGTTGCATCTGTTTAAGGACATAAACCTTCTCCTTCAGCAAATACATTTACACAGGTGCTTGCTGAAACCACTTCCCAAACTACTTTCTGCTTCTTCAGACTTGAAAAGAAAAAGGAAAGATAAGAGGTCAGAATGAAGTTAACTTTGCCAACAAAGCATATCTGTTCTTTTTCTCCACACCTCAACACCACTGCTGACAAACAACAAACACTGATTAAAGGGTTTTTAATGCCTGTGAAGGAAAGCAGACTCCCTGCAGCTGCACAGCAGCTGGGAACGCTTGTGTTATTTAGCAGAGAAAGGTCTGACCCCACAAGTGAAAATGAGCTTGGTGGTCACTCATTCTATTCACCATCTGGATACGTTATAAGCACAAACAGAACAGCACAGCCCTTTGTGATGGAGGCAACGGGAAATGGCCAAAGAACCGCAGTACTCGGGTAATGTGCCTTTGCCAGGCTTCAGGGGAAAGAGGGAGCAAGGGACACAAGTGACATGAACATGAGAAAGTGGAAGGCTATTAAGAAACTAATCTACAGGACAGCAGTCCTGAGGTGCCTCTGTGGTCTGGCAGCTTTGCTTCCAAGTACCACAGGCAGCTGCCCAACTAAACTGAGGAGTACAGACCAGGCAAACAGCATGTGCATTGCCTTGACCTTCCAAGCTTGAAGACCCTCAGAATATATCTTTGGGGGGAGGGGGAAAGTGATCAATCCAGGCACATTCATATGGCACAGCTCACCCACCCATTTGTCTAAGCACTCAGACTGGCCTGTCTTAAGTATAAATGGGCAACTCCATCCTGAGAATTCCCCATGAAAGCCATACCATTTTAGACATTAGGTGAGACTACACACTTCTGGACATTTGTTGCTGTTGGAAAGCATCATTTCATACTTCCTAGTTTTAACCTCACAAATTTATCCCCAGGTTTCAGGCTCCAAACTGGTGCAGCCAGCCACAGTTGAGGCAGAGTGGGGACCAAGTCCCAGTTTTAACCACAGCTAGACTCAGCCCCATGGCAGGTTGCCTACAGGGCACAAGGTCTTTAACTTCAGCCTTAACTTTGGGACTTCAGCCAAGTTTCCTGCCATGGAACCAGAAGCCTAGCAGGCCTCAAAAAGTGTCAAAGATCCTGGCTCTAAGCCAGAGAGCCAAAATCCTTGGCTTCTAGGAATACAGAGGAAAAAAAGATTGAAAGCTTTAGAAACTCAAGATGGCTCCCAGTCTTCCATGTGCAGAAAGACATTAATCAGCCAGAGCTACCAGAACTCCCAACAGTGTGCCAGAGTGTCCAGTCTCCCTCCTGAAAGTGCCCATGCAGCCTCAGAACCTTAGTGAAAAAGGCTTTCAAAGCGTGCTTCTTGGGAAGTCTGTGTTTTGGGGCAGAGAAGGAAAAGATTGATTTATTGTAATATTCCCTTTTTGGAAGCACAAGTTTGTCTTTCACATGCATGCAGGCAACTTTGGTTAAAGAATACATTTTTAAACCAAAGTCTCTCAGAGTCCTGTATCTTAACAAGCTCCAGTTCCAGTGTGGGTGCTTTCTAGCATCCTATAGTTTTATACTGAGACTTAAGGCTTTCCCAGGAAAGGTCACAGGCACTTCCCCCAGACAGAAGGAACTTACAAGAAGGATATTGTAATGCTTCTCTTCCTTGAGTCATCCCACCTGCAAAGTGAGGAGTCTAGCCTAAGTTAAAGCACCACTTATGTTTCAGCCCCAAGCCCCCAGCTGTGCAAACAAGAACGGGTTCAAAGCACACAGCCTGTGCTTGAGGATGGTGAAGGCTGGGCAAACATATGGGATCACACCACAAAGCAGGCAAACTCTAAAAGTATTTTGTAGGAGTTGAATTCAAGAGTTTTCTGCCCTGACAGGATAGAAGCCTCAGTTTTCTACAGTGATTCTCCCTTCCCCCCACCATCCTCCCTCAATCTGTTTTGTGTAAGCTACAACAACAAAGGAGAGCACTTCAGCATTGCATTTCATCTGCTCAATGACTTTTAGGAGGGAAATACTTTGGTTTTCTTCACTAACTGATCCCCAAAGATGATGTAGCAGCTGCACTCTGCTATTAGAAGATAAGCTACTACTAGATCCGAAAAAACTGCCTAATGGCATATTTGAAGAGGCCACCTACAAAAAATGGTTCAAGTAAAGCCCTTAGAATCTGACCCAGAGAAGCTCTACTAGGGGTTTTTTTTTGTTTGTGTTTGTTTCTAACAGAAAAAGTCATTGCATGCAGAGAGTGAACTTTTAAAATTATACCTTCATTTGTTTTTAAGGTGCAAGTGCTTAACTATAGTTTACTTTAGGAGAGAAAATGTCAGAGACCTTAGAGGACCAGATGTTCATATTGAAAAATAATCCATTATCCCACAGAATTTTTACCTACACATCATGAAAATCTTTATGAAAATCTGATTTTATAAACATCAATCCTGTTTGAGCATCTACTGAACCAATCAGCTGAACAGAAGAGGAAACCAAAACTCTGAAACACAAAATAGACATTTTCAAGGCTCACATTTCTAACGCAAAACTCCTAAAGCTTCCTGGTAAGTTTGGCAATATTGAAGTAGAGACTGATTTAATTCCTTGGAATTAACATTACTTGAGCTTCTTTCAAAGCTCACTCTCCTACTCAGATTATTCTTGCAGCCAAGATGACATGTAAACTTAGAACAAACTTAAGATTAAATTCAATTTGTCAAGCACATCGACAAGAGAAGGCATGTTTAACTTGGACTGCTTCTTCTCCTTAGCTTTGCTACCATACATGTTGAACCAGATAGAAAATCCAGATGTTTGCATAGTCAGGCAATGAACTTCTTGTCCCAAAGAAAACAGAAGCAAAACTCTCGTTGACATAAAAGGTGGAATCTTGTGTCTAGTAAATTGTACTGTTTAATACCTTGATCTAGTCTTTTTGGCTTAAGGAGTCTTCTGCTTATTCAGCATAACTCAAAAACAAACTCTAAATATCCTTTTGTATAACTTAAGCCAAGTTAGTCTCCTTTGAGTAACCATATCCCCTGCTTTAATTTGTCATAATAATAGTTGAGGCTGTTCTGCCCTAGCAAATGTAGCAGGATTCTAACTTCTTGCTGTCACTAGAAGGTGAGAAGACAGCTACTCCATTGTAAAATGATATGGGTTTGTCAAAATAAGCTCTCAGGTACACAGAAGTGTTGAAGTAATGTCAGATGTATACTTTAACAGTTAAAGGATGGTATCACAAGCAACACTTCCAGGAAGAGCGATCCCCATCCTTACACAAATGCTGTCATGGTGAATGCTTTAAACCATGCTTCATGATCTGGAGCAGACCCACCTGGCCCCAGTGCTCTCAAATCATGGAGGAGACTGAAGTACCTGCTTTTTAGCCCCCACTGTAAACCACTAAAAGCCAGTTCCAGAGTTTGCAGAGTTCTGTGCACTCACAAGGGAAGTTTAGCTACACAAGAAGCAGCTACAAAAGCTGCTGGCCTTGAGCACAGCCCTATGAGGAGAGGCTGAGGGAGCTGGGATTGTTTAGCCTGGAGAAGAGAAGGATCAGGGGTGACCTCATTGCCCTCTACAACTACCTGAAAGGTGGTTGTAGACAGGAAGGGGTTGGTCTCTTCTCCCAGGCAACCAGCACCAGAACAAGGGGACACAGTCTCAAGCTGTGCCAGGGGAGGTTTAGACTCGAGGTGAGGAAAGTTCTTCACTGAGCAAGTCATTCGTCATTGGAATGGGCTGCTCAGGGAGGTGGTGGAGTCGCCGTCCCTGGAGGTGTTCAAGGGGAGATTGGACATGGCGCTTGGTGCCATGGTCTAGTTGTGAGGTCTGTTGGGACAGGTTGGACTTGATGATCCTTGGGGTCTCTTCCAACCTTGGTTATACTGTGTGTGATACTGTGTGAATACTTTCTTGAGCCTATTTTCCCCTTTGTCTTTTATTTGAGCTTATTTTCCCCCTTCCTCCCTTTAGTAGGACTGGCTATGCAGCCAGCCTAGGAAATCATCTCCGCTCCTCACAAGAGCTTGAAGGAGTGCAAACAGAATGGGTAATCTGTAAGGCCAGTTTTGAGCTCTTGAATTGCCAGAAGATGAAAGTTGACATAATTATAATCCACAGTAATTTTCCCCTCCACTTATTTTTAATTCCTTCCTAAGAACTCCACTAGAACCTCTTTGGGGCCTATCACGACTCAAGAACAACAGTGCAAGACCGTTCCCTTGAATGCTTCCAAATTCCTGTTGATGTGAATTTGCCAGCACTACAATAATACCTCTCACTATGCTGTGTAATGAATACCATGACATTTCAAATGTGTTTTGAAGGGCAGGAAGGTCTTCGTATCAAATAAGCTTCTCATGTAAGTCTTTGTTATGTAATGTGGGAATACATACTAACTGCAACCACGTTCTGCTGAAGTGTTCTCAAATGCAGTTTAGGCTGGATATTAGGAGGAAGTTCTTCACAGAAAGAGTGATTGCCCACTGGAATGGGCTGCCCAGGGAGGTGGTGGAATCACAATCACTGGAGGTGTTTAGGAAGAGACTGGATGGGGTGCTTGGTGCCATGGTTTAGTTGATTAGATAGTGTTGGATGATAGGTTGGACATGATGATCTCAAAGGTCTTTTCCAACCTGGTCAATTCTATTCTATTCTATCTGATCAAGGAAGTACAAATCTGTTGACTTGCCATCAGTAGCCTGATAGTTATAAAGAGCTTCACTTTAAATCCAAAGCCTTTAAAATATAGCTTCATCACCTCACATCAACTCATCTAGACTCCTTTCTCATGCAGTGTCTCTCAAGAATTCAAAGTACTTTGCCCTTTCCTTCCACAGTGTTACTGCTAATGAGCAGGGCACCTACTTTAAGTGGAGTCTCTGGGTCAGCTGATAAGCTTTCCAAAAATCCCAAACTGACAAGATAAAATTTTTTTTTCTCCTCCCATCAGACATTCTCCCCAATAAGACAAAAGTGTTCTGCATATATCATAGACCACCCACTACAAAAAGCGCATATCTAGTCTCACCAAAGACAGCTTTGGAACTCCCTGAACAGCGTCTTCTAGGTCAGTATCATCAACTCCCTTTAGCACAGACAGAATCATGGAATCAATAAGGTTGGAAAAGACCTCAAAGATCATCAAGTCCAACCTGTCACCACAGACCTCATGACTACTAAACCATGGCACCAAGTGTCACATCCAATCCCCTCCTGAACACCTCCAGGGATGGTGACTCCACCACCTCCCTGGGCAGCCCATTCCAATGGCTAACAACTCTCTCAGTGAAAAACTGTCTCCTCACCTTGAGCCTAAACTTCCCCTGGTGCAGCTTGAGACTGTGTCCTCTTGTTCTGGTGCTGGTTGCTAGAGAGAAGAGACCAACCCCTTCCTGGCTACAACCTCCCTTCAGGCAGTTGTAGAGAGCAGTAAGGTCTCCCCTGAGCCTCCTCTTCTCCAGGCTAAACAATCCCAGCTCCCTCAGCCTCTCCTCATAGGCCTTATGCTTGAGGCCTCTCTCATTGCCCTTCTCTGGACACATTCAAAAGTCTCAATGTCCTTCTTAAATTGAGGGGCCCAGAACTGGACACAGTAGAACACACAGCAAAATAGGTTCCACTAAGCTTTCATCAGGCCAGGTAATCTTTCTCCAATGTCTAGTCCATACCACAGCCAGTGTCTCATTTCAGTCCCAGCCATAGGTATTAGACACTATTATTGTTATCAAGTCAGGCATATAAAGAGGGCTACTATCTCTGAAACTGTTCTACTCTGCAAGAAGATCCTCACATGAGGCAACATCATGATTAAACAGTTTACACAGTTCAGTAGCCCTACCTTCAGATTTGAGCTCCAGTGGAAACAACTGTACAAAAGCACTCCTTCGAATACAAATGCTTTGTTCTTGTAGAGCTGATAGGGTGGAAAACTGTCACCCACTAAAACTCCATAGCTCCACAAGGTTTACTCCTTCTTAAATCAATTCTTCTAAAATACTGAAAGAGGCATTCAAATTTAAGCTGGCATCCAGCCTTCATTATGGTGGTTGTTACTGCTGCCAACAGCAGAACCAAGAAGTAGCTATTAGAAGTAGCTGAGCTCATTAGTTCAAAACCCAGCAAGGGCTGGCTGCCCATCAGCAGAGGTATACTAACTGAATGCCAAGACTGAAATTCCATTGCACAGGAGGGATATTAAAAAAGGAGGTACTGCAAACATTAAAGGATTCTTAACTAGATTCTTACCCCTACATGATCCAAAGACAATGATTAACCAAAGATAACTCTCAGGGGAAGATGGCTGCATCAGGGGCTTCTCCCCATTTCATTTGGCTTTACGTGCACAATCAGCACTTCAGTGTCAGAGCTTCAGAAGCACTCTTACTACTCTCTGAGGACACAAATATCTTGACATACCTCCTTCTATAGGTCAATCTTGCCATCTCCAGAGAGATGCTCAGAGTTGGGTTCTGGTCCCATCAACCACGCAGATTAACAGAGTTTGCCCATATTTACTCTGTTGCTCCTAGTCTCAAAGAGAGTGATGCTAAGTAAAAAAGATAGGAGTTTATCCTAGTTCACACATAATAGCATGTTCCCATATTTAATACAAAGTAGCTTGTGCTGCCAGTGTTGTGAAAGCAGCAGCTTCCTTGTTGTTATGGCTAACTTTATTACAGATCTCAAAAGAAAAGGTTTTTTCCTAGTATCACAGAGGCTGCTTCTTAAGGGATAACACAAGAATAAACACACTCTCAGTAGCTAATAGCTGAGATACCCTCACTGCCCCTACAAAACACTGCAGTAGTAATATCCACCTACCAATACATACATATATTTTACATTGTGATTGCTCTGTCTGATCTGCAGACAGGTAATTTTAGACTCAACTTCATACAAGCTAAATAATATTTGAAGACATCATTTATAAACACTAACTCTTGTTTTAGCAAGCTAGCAGAGACTTCAGAACAGCCCTCCAGTAGGGTGCTTTGGTTACCATAAGGGTCCCAGGCTTGGTTTCTTAACACTCACTGATTCAAGTGCTCAGCCCACCTTGGCAGATTCTACAGTGACCCAAAATGACACATTAAGTATCATAGTATCAGTCAGGGTTGGAAGGGACCACAAGGATCATCTAATTCCAACCCCCTGACATGGACAGGGACACCCCACACTAGACCAAGCTGGCCAAAGCCTCATCCAGCCTGGTCTTAAACACCTCCAGGGATGGGGCCTCAACCACCTCCCTGGACAACCCATTCCAGGGCTTCACCACTCTCATGGTGAAGAACCTCCTCCTCACATCCAGCCTGAATCTCCCCACCTCCAGCTTCATTCCATTCCCCCTAGTCCTATCACTACTTGATGCCCTGAGAAGTCCCTCCCCAGCCTTCTTGTAGGCCCCCTTCAGATACTGGAAGGCCACAATGAGGTCACCTTGGAGCCTTCTTTTCTCTATGACAAAGTTTAAATTCAGAAAAACAACACAAAACCAAAACAAACCACAACCACCACCCCCAAAAAAAAACCCACACTCCAAGTAAAAAAGGTAGTCCTGCTAACCAAGGAAAGAAATATGCCAGGCAGGAATTTAGAGCAAGAGGGAAAGAATCGGGAAAGGATGTATAAAACAGAACTGAAACTCCTGTCAAAAGTCAGGAAAAAGTAAAACCAACAAAAACACACTTTCCCCCTAACTCCTTAAGGGAAAGGGTCACTGCAGCCCTGTGTTGCATTGTATTTTACAATGTTTGCAGTAATTCCTATCTACCTTTAAGCATTTAAACAAAATGCTTCCCTCAGTTTTGTAAGGAAAGCCAACCCTGGAGTTCAGCCCTTTGTACAAATTAAGTGCTGGGCATCGCTTGCTTGGGCTGTCAGGCAGTCAAAGCTTTCTTGGACAGCACGAGCAATAGCAGTGCAGCTTTTCCCCCTCTACTAAAGTCTTCCTGGATTGCAAGCAGGAGAACCTGCTGTGCACAGAAGGCTCAGGATATAAGCTTCAGTTCTGCTGGTATGAAACAATCTTTGTTCACTGTTCCCCTCTCAAAAAAAAAAAAAAAAAAAAAGTCTTTTAATATGCTAAAGTATGACAAACACATGATAAAAAGCTTTCCACGACAGACAAGATGTTTGTACTAGTGGCTTCAGGAAATGGGAAGAGGTAACCCAGAAACTCCAGGCCAGTCAGCCTGACCTCAGTGCCAGGGAAAATGATGGAGCAGATTATCTTGGTGGCAATAACTGTGCACCTGAAGGATGGCCAAGGGCTCAGGTCCAGCCAACATGGATTTAGGAAGGGCAGGTCCTGCCTCTCCAACCTATCTTCTATGATCAGGTGACTGCCTGGTGGATGTGGGGAGGCCTGTGGTTGGACCTATTTCAAACAGGAGCTCATGAAGGCACAGGAACTGGCAGTTCCCATCTGCCAAAAGATGAGCTGGCGGGGAAGGCGACCTGCCTGGATGAGCAAGCAGCTCCTGGAGGAAATAAGGGGGAAAAAAGAGGCTGTATCACCTTTGGAAGGAGGGGAAGGCTTCTCGAGGTATGTTTAAGGAAGCTGTTAGCAGCAGTGTGCCCAAGTGGCCAAGAAAGCCAATGGCATCCTAGCCAGTATCAGGAATGGCGTGGCCAGCAGGAGCAGGGAGGTCATTGTGCCCCTGGACTCTGCATTGGTTAGGCCACACCTTGAGTACTGTGTCCAGTTCTGGGCCCTTCAGTTTAAGAAGGACATCGAGACACTTGAACGTGTCCAGAGAAGGGCAACAAGGCTGGGGAGAGGCCTTGAGCACAAGCCCTACAAGGAGAGGCTGAGGGAGCTGGGATTGTTTAGCCTGGAGAAGAGGAGGCTCAGGGGTGACCTCATTGCTCTCTACAACTACCTGAAAGGTGGTTGTAGCCAGGAGGGAGTTGGTCTCTTCTCTCTAGCAACCAGCACCAGAACAAGGGGACACAGTCTCAAGCTGCACCAAGGGAAGTTTAGGCTCAAGGTGAGGAGAAAGTTCTTCACCGAGAGTCATTTGTCATTGGAATGGGCTGCCCAGGGAGGTGGTGGAGTCGCCGTCCCTGGAGGTGTTCAAGAGGGGATTGGACATGGCACTTGGTGCCATGGTCTAGTCATGAGGTCTTGGGTGACAGACTGGACTCAATGATCTTTAAGGTCTCTTCCAACCTTGGTGATACTGCGATACTGTATAAAGAATTCTAAGGCAAAATGCTCATGCAAGGCAAGAATGAAGGATCCATGTTAGCTCCACCATAGTTAGCTGCTATGCCATCATCTGCAATCAAGACAGACAATACTGCTGTACACACTGAAGAATAAACACTGTCTGATTTCTGCAGAGAGGACTCCCTCACCATGGTTCTTCAGGGTTTCTTCCAAGTCCCAGCAGTGACCTAGATGCTGATTGCTGAACTTGAAAGGAAAAAAGAATCAGTCAAGCATCAGCACAGCATTGCCATTTGCTGCAGAGTCAAACTACCCAACACCACTTCAAAAAAGGAGTTGCTACCATGTAAGTTTTTCTAGCCTATTTGAGTTCACACACCTTCCAACAGCTTAGGAGTGAGGATGCATCCTACTACTGCTGCTAAATGATGCAGTAACATTACTGTGACACTAGCATGAAAAATCTGCTTTAGCATGAAATTCTGTTTATGCAGGAGTATTCTCTATGCTGAAGTGACAGACATGGTTTGTATGATGTTCCAAACAGAATGCCTCCTGTTGAGACCTACAAGGAATCATAGAATCGTTTGGGTTTGAAGACCTTTAAAGCCACTGAGTCCAACTGTTAACCTAATGCTCTGAAGTCTACCACTAAACCATGTCCTTAAGTGCCACATCTAATACATCTTTTAAATACTTCCTGGTATGGTGACTAAACCACTTCCCAGATAAGCCTAGTAAAGGGCTTGACAATTCTTTTGGTGAAACTTTTCCTACTATCCAACCTAAACTTCCCCAGCACAACTTGAAGCTGTTTCCTGTTGCCCCATCACTTTTTACTTGGCAGAACAGACCAACCCCCACCTCACTACTACCTCCTCTGAGGTAGTTTTGGAGAGCAGTAAGGTCTCCCCTGAGCCTCCTCTTCTCCAGAATAAACAATCCCAGCTCCCTCAGCTACTCCTCATAAGACTTGTGCTCTAGACCCTTCACCATCTTCACTGCCCTTCTTTGGACAAGCTCCACAACTTCAATGTCTGTCTTGTAGGAAGAGGGAACATCCCTAAGCAGTGAGGGATGCTGCCACAAGGTCTGCAGGTTTTAGTATGTAGAAAAGGAAGCAATGACAGGGATGCCTTCAAAAGAGAATCATCTACAAGTATCTTGATGCTGCACCAGGCTGTTGGTAAGAGTTTCCTCAATCTGTAAAATTCCTCTCCAGTCAAAATGCTTCCCTTCCATCCCACCATGTTATACATACACTTAGTTCCCATATCCAAGAAAAAAGATGCTAGTGACTGACCTTCATACAGGCTGTTCACTCTCACAACATTTTGTACTGTTTTTCACAACATTTTGTACTATAGAACTGTTTTTAGTGTGTTTCTTTTCAACTTGCAGAAAGCATGCTTTGAGCTACACTGAAGCGTTATTTCCCCCCCAGAGTTTCAGTGAGGCGACTGCAGAATATTCTTGCTGATTCCTTGTTCCTAGAGACAGCCAAGCATTCCTTATTTTCTGCAGAAGTAAGTTTTAGCACATTGCTAGTTCTACAGTATTACACCTTAAACACAAGAGAAGTTAACTTTCATTTTCACCAAGACCCTTGCAATTAAAAGCCCTCCAAGCCAGTGGGGTATCTTCATACATGTGGACTGACAGCTCCTCATACAGGTGTCCACCTCTAGTCCAAATTCACACAGCATTCCTCAGCTTAACTTTCCTCCAGTTGTATTTACTGGAGTTCTACAAGTGCTCAGCTAACTTTGTGCTGCAATTCATATGCATCTCTCTGGTGAAAGCTTTAAAAAATAGCTATATAAAAATCTAATACACATATTGGCCTGGTTTTGCCATCTGCCTCCCTGAAGGGAGCAGGGTATCAATCTTAATATAAGCAAACATGAGACCTTTTCACCCTAAGTCTCTGTCACAAAATTGCCAAGATTATTGCAGTTCCTCATCTGCCTTTTCAGGACATGTTATTGAGAAAGCTGTGACAAAACAGTTATGGCTTTATCTGGATTCCTCAGATTTTCTGAATCACTTTCTGTCTGGTCTAAGACCTGGCCTCAGAACAAACACATGCTCAAGCTCACTGGTCAGGCTTCTCCCAGTGGACAAAGACTGAACTGACATTTTTAATTGACAGAATTCAAGGGGGCTCTGATACCAGCTTCCACATAGTTTTTTGTGACTGCCTCAGACTATAAAAAGCAGTACTCATACCATCACTAAGTCTGGATGATCACAGTGAGCTTCTGCACAAGATTAAGCAGTTTTCTTTCTTTATACCTTCTGTAGCATAGGAGGCTGTTCAGTATGATCTCATCTGAACATGACCCCAATGATCAAAGTTCCTCATTGGAGGCCACTGCTCACCTCTCCAGCAGCATGACCTATAAGATGAGCCCAGCAAGAAGTGGCACCAGTAGGGAGGATCAGAAACAGTTCTTGTTTCATCAGCAAGCAGCACAACTGAAGCTGCATACTGCTCATGATAGTATACTGCCTGAGGGGATAGCAGGCAAGCTAATGCATTGACAGGGAACAAAGGAGATGAAAGATCAGTAAACACTTGTCCCCATCCACCTGTGTACAAATTACAGCATGTTTTTTTTTTCTCATCCAGACAAGACAACACTAGCAAATCACACTCCCTCACCCTGCTCAAATGTAACCCTCAGGAGAGCTCTAGTCACTACAGCTAGAAAGTGTTGCAGATGCTGGTTGAGGCTGGTTTAAAAACAAGAAGATAGCAACAACAAAGGCCGAGGCTGTGGGGGTTGGCATCCACCTCCCCAAAAGCAGCTTAGTACTGTCTAAACATTAGCAAAATAGTGACAGCAGCATTCAGGGAATCAGCTCTGAGTGGGCTTCTGGTTGAGGAGGAGCCTATTCTGGAGCAAAAGTCCTTTCTCTCCTGTGAGCTCTGAAAAGTTATCCCAGGCACTAGCCATCTGAGGAAGCATTTAGAAGTCCTAGTTTCACCTGAAAAGGAAAAACAAAAAACAACTCTTGACATGCTGAATCATATATCATCCCTCTTTTTACAAGACTTTTGGTTCATACCAGGTGGCAAGAGATAACTGGAAGGGAAATGAAGTTTAAGAAATCCAGAGAAAAATCAGCCTTACAAATATGGAGGGAATAGGGGGGGGGGGGGGAGGGAAATTATGTTGTTTGCTTGGACTCCAGGCAAATAGTAAGTCAGTTTAGGTCAACTATGACCCGAGACTAAATATTCAATTTCAGAAACTGGGCTGACAGACATCAAAACTGGTTTTGTGGGTGCATAAGAAAATGGTTGTGTACCTGGCCTAGCTGTATGATTTCATTAACTTTGGATGAAGATGTGGCCACCACATGAAGATTCCAGCCTAATTCCGTCCAAATCAACCATGACTGCCTGCTACACACACTTCTCCAGCCAAGTCTCCTTGTAACCATGCACTCACAACTTCTCCCTTTTACTTGCTTGCTCTTTGTCCTTTTTATTCCAGTCCTCTTAAGGTTAAGATGCCCTACACATTTAGTCAGCCCTCTTCCAGCACTAACTTGGAAAATACTGAAAACCCTTGAAAAAAAAAACATTAAGGCCAAGAAGAGTCATCTCTGCTCCTCCCAGCTGAGGTATGCCAGCTCTCGCACACAAAGACCACTCCTATAATTGACTCTGAAAGACTTTTTTCATATAGCAATTATATTAACATCTTATATACACAAATATCGTTACCAGCTCACACACCAAGCATCTTCTCAGGTTTATTCACATGCCAGGCTGCTGGTTCATTTCCATCCCTCATGACTGCTCCAGCTCCTCCCCTCCCATCCTCAACTCGTCCAGCTTCCTAGACTTTTACTCTCTTCCCAGTACCTGTTACAAACCCAAACAACTTCAGCAGCCATTTTCTCATTTAGAATAGAAGTAGAAAAAGGAAGTTATTAACCAGACCCTCTAAACCCCTAATTATACTCAATAATCCAGTTCTGTCACTGGATGCTATTTCAATCCCCAATCCTCTGCTTCTAGTTGCAGCTCAAGTACCAGCACGTTCCTTTGTTTTCACAGAACTTCTGACTCCAGACTACAAAGAAGTCAGTCAGTTCAATGTTGCCCTGTTTCTGATCCACCAACCCAGATAACAAATTTTAAACCTCAACAGCAGATTTTTCTTCCATTAGTTTTCAGTGACAGGAGGATAATCAGAAGCCCAGTTTTCTGTTGTTGTTAGCTGGACACCACAGTCGTTGGCCACACAGCTGTGAAGCAGTAGCTCAGTTTCTTGCAAAGATCTTTCAGAAGCACCACGCTACAGTTACAAGTGGGTACCAAGACATTGCCAAGAAAGCATTAGTGTTACCTAAAATTAAAGTGGAGAGGGGAAGAGCAAGAAAAAAAGTAAACTCAATTTTTCCTCAAGAAAATACAAACTATCTGAAAACAAACTTTCACTTGTCCTGTAGAGAAGCCACCTCCACATTCATCTGCCTTCCTCCTGAGTACTCAGAGCCTGCTAAGAGCATAGGACTTACACAGGACTGGTAGTCATAGTAATCTCCAGGTCTGGTGCGAAGTCTCTGCCAAGGAGCTTCCTTCTTCCTTCTCCCCCCACCACTGGCATTTCCTCAATTGTAAGAGGAGCCCAATACAAACTTCTCAGGATAATTTAGTCAACTTTAATCTCTTGGTAAAAGGGAGAGATGTTTCAGTAGGTAAAACCAGAGCCAAATCCTGAACACCTGCAAGCAAGGTTTAGGGGAGGGAAGATCTGAAGTTTGCATGAGAGGTTGATAGCTGTATTTGGCTCCAATACACAGATCTATATCCCCTGCTTATTTCATTGTTCTCCACTCAGAAGTGGATTCTGTTACAGAGCAGGACTGAGGACTAAGAGCAGAGATTTTCAGCAGAGCATTATTCTTAAAATGGAGTCACTTTAAAGTCCCTGTAAGAGGTTAAAGAGCTGTGAATGGGTTAACCTGCCTGGTTCCCTCCAACACAGAAGTGAGGGAAAAGTAACACACAAAACCAACGCTGGGTTAAAAAAAGAAAGAGTTGAGATAAAGAGTTTAATGCACAAATACCTTAGCCTATTTGCAGTACAAGCACAGCAGAAATCATCACCATTCCTCATCCCTCCTTGTCTCACTGCCATCCCAGTGGAAGAGAGCCAACACCCCAAAATCCAGAACCCAAAAGCAGCAACCAAAACAGGAAGCCACTCACCTTACAATATGAACTTGAAGCCCCACAATAGCTTGCTCCAGCCAGCACTTTCATTTTGTGGGTGGCATGAGGCAGGACGGTTTTGAATAATAACAACAAATTTTTAACTTAACCTATGATAATCCTCTAAGTTACATGAGCCCCAGGTTTGCAGAAAAATGGAATACTTCTGTGTAGTAACTTACATGAGAAAGCCCTGAAGCAGGACCTACATGAAAAGAAGTATGGAACCTTAAAACCCTGGAAAGCTGGAGTGCCCCAAACATTTTTTTGTTCAAGTCAGTTCTTGTTCTAGGCCCCTCAGTTTAAGAAGGGCATGGAGACACTTGAACATGTCCAGATAAGGACAACAAGGCTGGTGAGAGACCTTGAGCACAAGCCCTATGAGGAGAGGCTGAGGGAGCTGGGATTGTTTAGCCTGGAGGAGAAGGCTCAGGGGAGCCCTCATTGCTCTCTACAACTACCTGAAAGGTAGTTGTAGCCAGGAAGGGGTTGGCCTCTTCTCAGCAGAGATCAGTAGCTAGCCTTTGCAGTATTTCACTGCAATATGGCCAGGCTAGGCCATATTGCTCAACAAGTAGCAATTAACTCAGATTCATTGGGTACTTAGTAAATACATAGAGGAAAACCACACCAAGTCACTCTTCCTAGTTAATCCTATTTTTTTCTTTTCTTTTTTCCTAGTTAAACAGAAGTCATCATTAGCAGCAGAAGCACCCCGTGACATGGGAGTACTGATTGACAGCCACCTGAACATGAGCCAACAGTGTGAACAGGTGGCCAAGAAAGCCAATGGCATCCTGGCCTGCATCAAGAATAGTGTGGCCAGCAGGAGCAGGGAAGTCATTGTGCCCCTGGACTCAGCACTGGTTAGGCCACACCTCGAGTACTGTGTCCAGTTCTGAGCCCCTCAGTTTAAGAAGGACATCGAGACACTTGAACGTGTCCATAAAAGGGCAACAAGGCTGGGGAGAGGCCTTGAGCACAAGCCCTATGAGGAGAGGCTGAGGGAGCTGGGGTTGCTTAGCCTGGAGAAGAGGAGGCTCAGGGGAGACCTTACTGCTCTCTACAACTACCTGAAGGGAGGTTGTAGCCAGGAAGGGGTTGGTCTCTTCTCCCTAGCAACCCGCACCAGAACAAGGGGACACAGTCTCAAGCTGCACCAGGGGAAGTTTAGGCTGGAGGTGAGGAGAAAGTTCTTCATTGAGAGAGTTGTTAGCCGTTAGCATGTGCTGCCTAGGGGGGCAGTGGAGTCACCATCCTTAGAGGTGTTCAAAGAGGGAATTGGATGTGGCACCATGGTTTAGTAGTCATGAGGTCTTGGGTGACAGGTTGGACTTGATGATCTTTGAGGTCTTTTCCAACCTTATTGATTCTATGAAACATTAGTACTACATGGGAAGAATCTTATCATAAACAGTTCAGGCAGAAATAGTGTTACTAGCTTGGAGTAGCTCTGCTTTTGCTAGTGGTGCTATATGATAGCTTCACAACTAAGCAATACTGGAGTTGCTTACCTTCATCTCAGTACATGTTAACCAGGACCCCCCAAAAAGAGGGAATTAACATTCCTATCAACAGCTACTCAAAGGCACTTCTACCAGGTTGGATTAATGCAGGCAATGCATTAAACCTGCTTGACAGGTTGATTCTAGCTAGCTTGACTTCTATTTGTCACCTTGTCCTTGGACATGTCGTGCCATTTTCTACTTACAATCCTTCCCCCAGCGCAATTGTATGTTCTGATAAATTTTGCCACTCCCAGGCTTACATCAGTCATCCTTTGGTACCATGAATAAGATTCTCCCACCCCCTTGATCAGGGCCAGCCCACTGAAAGCAGCAGCACCACAATCCTGAACACATTGCTTTTCCCCTTCACACCGTCTGGTTACACTAACTGGAATACCGGCTGCAAGAGCCACAGGCCATCTGACCCACCACAAATATATACCACACTTGCACTGCAGAACTACCACCAAAGGTCTGTTTCAAGACACCTAATAAACAATTTATCATAAGCACCTGTAATAACTTTCTTCACACATGCTCTGACTACTGAGCCATGTATTTGTATTACCCTTAAGCAACACCCATGTATGCACAGGATGTTTATACACATACAGAAGTTACTTTCATTTTTGGTAGTCACATATTAAAAGAATTAACTAGTGGTCAGAAAACAGAAGGGAGCTGCATGGAAAAATAATTCCCTAAGTCATTCATCAACCAGAAAATTGAACAAGGGAATCTGTCTGAGGTTTTTACAACAGCTTGCTTGTGGGAGGACTTAGTCATGGTCATCAGTAGCAGAATTGTTCACTGACCTCTAGTCTTTGTCTCCACATGGCAAACTGTCTGCACTGGGTTCAAGTGCTAAAAGAATATCTGTATCCTAACCACAGGGCACTGGGATTCTCAAGTCCACTGAACAGCTCAGATCTGCTGGAGGGTAGAGGAGCTTTGCAGAGGGACCTCGACAGGCTGGACAGATGGGCAGAGTCCAAGGGCATGAGACTGAACACATCCAAGTGCCGGGTTCTGCACATTGGCCACAGCAACCCCATGCAGTGCTACAGGCTAGGGTCAGAGTGGCTGGAGAGTGGCCAGGCAGAGAGGGACCTGGGGGTGCTGGTCGATGGTAGGCTGAACATGAGCCTGCAGTGTGCCCAGGCGGCCAAGAAGGCCAATGGCATCCTGGCCTGTATCAGGAATAGTGTGGCCAGCAGGAGCAGGGAGGTCATTCTGCCCCTGTACACTGCACTGGTTAGGCCGCACCGAGTCCTGTGTCCAGTTCTGGGCCCCTCAGTTTAGGAAGGATGTTGACTTGCTGGAATGTGTCCAGAGAAGGGCAACGAAGTTGGTGAGGGGTTTGGAACCCAAGCCCTATGAGGAGAGACTGAGGGAGCTGGGGTTGCTTAGCCTGGAGAAAAGGAGACTCAGGTGTGACCTAATTGCTCTCTACAACTACCTGAAGGGAGGTTGTAGCCAGGTGGGGTTGGTCTCTTCTCCCAGGCAACCAGCACCAGAACAAGAGGACACAGTCTCAAGCTGCACCAGGGAAGTTTAGGCTGAAGGTAAGGAGAAAGTTCTTCATTGAGAGAGTGATTGCCCATTGGAATGAGCTGCCCAAGAAGGTGATGGAGTCACCATCACTGGAGGTGTTCAGGAGGAGACTTGATAGGATGCTTGGTTGCATGGTTTAGTTGATTGGTGATGTTGGGTGACAGGTTGGATGTGATGATCTTGAAGGTCTCTTCCAACCTGGTTTATTCTATTCTATTCTGAAGTTCTTAAGAGCAGGAACAGTGTTGACTGAGAAAGGTAAGTTATTTAGCCCTAACAATGTGATAATGCTAATAAACCAGTAACACCAGAGATATTCTGTAACTTTTGATTGTCTTAGGACTTGTTTTATATGGTGATTTGTGGCACCAGCTTGGTATTTTACCCTCAGAGGATGACTTGCAACTCATTTCAGGGAGAAAAATAATCACAATACCTACAAAGAAAACTTGCCCCAAAACCAAACTGAGTATCAGGACAGATACTGACAGATCTTTAGAAGGCAGCAGGCAGAATGGCAAAGGGTGAAATGAAAGCCCAGTACAAAAGTCATAGAATCTTTAACTCTGAAGACCTTTCCTAAGACTGCATGAGGTTTGAAAAGCAATGTTCATCATGAAGGTTGCTTTAATTACTCTCATCTCTTGACAATCCAAACAGGGTTTATTAGGAGTGATCTCTACTTGCTTGAGTCTTTCAGCCCAAGTCTCTTGTCCACAGTCTTCTGTAAGATTTATCTCCTTGCACTTTACAATAGAGGAAGCAATGCCAAGAACAAGACTTTTTCCTCCAAGATGTTTTAGAAGCAGTGAGAACAGCAGATCTTGTGCCAAGGCAGCTCATAGATAGTATCACTTCTACCTCTTACCTCCCTCCCCTGCCATAAGAGCTCTTGCATGGCAAGCATGTGCTTCTGTGGCAATTAACATAAACTCTGTTTCAGACACTTAACGCCTATAAATAAGCAGCCCAAAATAACTGAGGATTACAGAAAACAATGAGACACTACTGCCATCTCAAGCATTTAGATAACTTGTCAGGACTAGTAGCCTACAGGCTGCATCCAGCTCTCCAGAGAACCAAATAATCTCTTGCCACTCAGCAAGCCAACTGTTTGCAGTGAGGCTCTGGGGTGCAGGAGCACAGTGTTGAAGGGAAGGGCAAGTTCTGCCATATTAGCCTGTCCCTTGAGTACTCAGCACCCCTGAGTGAAAGAGCATTGCTGTATATTGATGCAATGGAAACAGTGTTCCCAGTGAGGGTTCCAGCACCCCAGAAGCAAAGGGGAGTGACATCCACACTTCTGTCTCAAGACATTGCTATTTCAGAGTTTGTTAACCAGCCTCAAGGCATCGACATGGGACTGCCTGGAGGCAATCATAGCCTTATGCACCACCAGATATTTTACCCTCCTCATCCTCAAGCCCTTCTCTAACAGACAGTCTCAAGCTGCACCAAGGGAAGTCTAGGCTTCAGGTGAGGAGAAAGTTCTTTACAGCGAGAATTGTTCGCCGTTGGAATGTGCTGCCCAGGGAGGTGGTGGAGTCACCATCCCTGGAGGTGTTCAAGAGGGGATTGGACGTGGCACTTGGTGCCATGGTTTAGAGGTCTTGGGTGACAGGTTGGACTTGATCTTTGAGGTCTCTTCCAACCTTATTGATTCTATGATTCACTAGACTAGTACTCCAAGAGCTTTCTCCCAGACATTGGCCTTCACCCCCTCTGCCATGCGGTTCCAGCCTGTCCAGCCCACATATCTGTATTTGCTCCCTGAACTACAGGCAAAAGACCACCCTTGCTTACATCTGCACCTTTATCAACATCCTTAAACTCCAAGCTCACCTTTCCTCCTAAATTAAATGGGCCTGACATACATCTACTCACCCACCCCTTTTTCCAGATTTCCTTGTCATTCATGCTAACAAAAGTTTGGAGGAACAGGGTTTTGGTTTTTTCTGTTGAGCACATTCCTGCTCTTAAATTACCAGAATCTCTAGTGTGTCTTAATGCAAGTTTTACCAGATTGCAGGAATGATGTTGGAAGAGATTCTTCTCTGAAGTTCCCAAACTGAGACAGACACAAAAGTATCCGAGACATTCTTTGCTCTTATTCAGGCTTTAAGGCAGGGATTCTCTTAAGTGCTGTGCAACACAATCAAGATTAATTTGGGGTCCTATTTAAGAACAAGAATATCCAGGATCCTGGATACATACATAGCCGCTTTTATGAAATAAAAATGACTTATTAAAAAGATCAGTTTAAAGCATCACCTGTTCTCTTGGCAGGGCCTGAAAACATCCCTCATTAACTGGAGATTGCACTAAACTTTGCCAAAACGCCGTTTAAAGGGGATATATCATAAGCATATCATAAGCTTCAGAGGTTTTGCACTTCTAAGATTCCTTTTATCTGTTGACTACAGCACATTGACTAGGAAAACAGCTCCTCCACATACCTGTAAGGCAGGCATTATCCCACTCTAGGTGAAAAGCTTTGGAGACAGTAACTTGGTCAAGTTCACAAACTGAGCCAGTAGAAAAGATGAGAGCACCAAGCTACCACCATTCTGCAGGCATTTAATGCCTGGAAAGCTATTCTGCCCCAGCCTCTGGTCACATTCAGATAGTCACCAACAGCATATCCAAGAAAAGAGCACCATAATGCATCACTGTGGTAAGTTGTCCTGTGTGGTTAACTCCTTACACCACAGAGGTCTTTTCTCTACTTCCAATTACAGTTGTGAAGGATACAGGCTTCACTTACATACAATGTCTGAACTACAGAGCAGCAGTTACTGATGCAGCCTGGCTATTTAGCATAGGGAATGGATGAATAATATTGGACAGAAGTGGATGAAGCTGTGCTACTGCTTTAACCTAGCCAGTACAGCAATCACCCTTCAGTGCGGAAGGGTTACACAAGAACCTATTACTGTTTTTATACCATCGCATGGATATTGCAGTGAGGACAAGACAGAGCACCACTATGCACTGTCTGACATTTTTCACCTGTCAAGGAAATGTTAGGTACAAATATGCACAAAGCATTACCAAAGCTAGGATCACCCCAGTTGGGTGAAGGCATGCCATGCATATTGTGGAGTTACTTGGCTTATTTGGGCTCTTAAAGAAGTTACATATATACCCAAGCCCAGCAGTTCAGTGGAATTTGAGAGTAACATGCCATGGTTTTCCTCATAAGAAGTTAAAGCTTCATTCATAGCTCACTCAAAACCATGAGATACTAATCCTCAGAAGAGCAGGCAAATTATTCCTTTATTGGCCTGCAAATTCCTGCTGCCGCTCCCACAATAGCTGGTGCCTTCCCCTTCAAAGGAGAGGGGTCAAAAGAGAGGAAAAATTCAACACTAACCTGATGCTCCAAGTTTGACAGAGACTTAGATTGTCCATGTAAGACTCTGGAGCTTTCCATCATGTTTGACATGTTTACTCATTGTTTGAAAGACTTGAAAATCCTCTTAAGTTACCTAATCACATCCTGTGGCAAGCTGAAGATACTTGACATTCTTCCCTTCCCTTTCCCCACCTTTGGGGCAAGCTAAGCGTAAACATGGCACCAACCCAACCACAGCAGAGCCAAGTACCATTTAGGATCTCAAAGGAGTACCCTGTGCCCTCAGAGGTTAGCACAACACAGGAGGTCCAGGCACTGTCCCTTCCCGTCACCTAACTGCCCTGTGGGATAGAAAGCATTGGGAGAGGCAGTGAAGGATGAGTTTGTTTTCTGTTCTCTCAGCTGCAAGTCTAGAAACACATGGCAGCTCTTTTGTAAAAGAAAAAAACATAGTTACCCACCCACCTAATGAGGAATGGTAAAAAAGTAAGGCAGCACAAAGCAAACAATGAGGCAGCACATGCAGGAAGGCAGAGATGCCCTTAAAATTCTTAATTTACAAGCGGTAGACAAGAAAGGAACCAGAAAAAGTAGCCAGTCTGATGGGGCATTTCATTCTTAAAATTACCCACAGCACGTAGAGATTCCTTTAGAGTGTTCCCACTCTGCAAATCTGTGGCAGAATATGCACACTGCTGACAATCCAGCTTAGTATACTTAGGGTATGAGGAGGAGATCAAGCAGGACTGCTGTTAACATCATCAGTTTTCACAGAGAAACCCACTCAGCTGTTGACAAGCTCAGAGTCAAAAACAGCAGATCTAAGGCATGCACCTTTGTGGGAGACCAAGAGCTATAGGTTTTGGCAGATGTACCTAGGCCAACTGCTCAAAGAGGCTACAGAAGTTGCATGCAAGCTTTAGCAACTGTTTTGCCATCTCAGTATTGCTCCTCCCAATCCAGCCCAGGAACGTCCAAATTCAGTGTCAAACAGGACTGCCTGGATAAACTAAACCACACAACTGTAATCAAGTGTAGTATCCATGATAAAACAAGCTGAAGAATCCAGTTCAATGCTTAATCATTGGAGTCCAGATCTGCTGATACAGCGGTTAACAGCCTTAAATTACTTCCTTGCCTGCTAAATAATGACTCAGTTTCCAGACTTGAGCAGAAGCCTGACAAGTTTGCCTGCACATATTTCTCATTTGAACAAGTCCACACTGTTCAGACTGAAGCAGCAGTCAATACCTGCTTAACCCCTCAGACATCTAGCCACGGCTGTGCAGAAGTACTACATGGCAAGGTAGCTTTTGCTACTTTAGAGCTAGGAAACAAGAAGCTGCAGTAGGAATGATGGGGAAGAGAGGAACTGCACTGGGTTTGTTCAGAAGCTTTATTCTCTTCCTACTGAAGTAAACAAACTGAACTGAAAAAAAGAAAGGACTGGGCAAGTATTTTGTCAGCTATATATCCACTGTATTAGAATAGGACAAAGTACCCTTAAACAAAGCTCTTACCAAGTCTGTGATCTACTTCAGTCAATATCCTAAAGCCTAGTGAAGTGAAATCCTTCAATTCTTGAGACAAAGCCTTAACACACTGGGGGAGCACCACTTCAAAGACCACAAAAGAGCAAAGACAAGTCTTACTGCATTTTAGGCTAAATTGGTTTTTTTTTTTATCATGTTGTAGCTATTTAGGAGTTCTCCAACTTAAGAGACACCGTGAGTAAGTTATCAGAACACAGATTCTACAGTCCACAAGCACATTTAGATGAAAGTAAGTCATCAAAAGCCTGATGCATAACCTAATCTTTGTTCATTCAGTACAATCTACTAACTACAACTTCCACTGCTTTTATTAATTACTTCCAGAGGTAATTGCTCAGTTTCCAGTTCAAAGCACTTTATATTAAGCATGCAAGAAAGCCATCTCTGAGACACCTTATCAGTATGCTACACACCAATGCATGCACCTCCAAATGGCACAAATGCCCAATTAATTATATCATTAGGCAGGCAGACCATTCAAGTGGATTTAAAGCATCTAATTGACTTTCACCAGCAACACACTGAAGGGAAGTTGAACTACTACATTATTAGAAGCCATGGTATATTTAAAGATCGGATTTGAAGGCAAGAACCTTGTAAGCAGTTTTGATCTTGAAAATTCTTCAAGGTGTATTCCAGTTTTATTTCTTGGCAGGAAGCAAGTGCAGAGAGGCAATTATGCCACCAAACACATTTTTACCTTCTCTAGCCATCCCAGGTTTTCCTCCTCAAAAGAAAGTGTTAGATAACACACAGGCAACAGCATTCAAAGCCAAGCAATTACTTTAGGACATGAACCTAAGTGTTAGGAGCTCACACCTGTAGCTGACTTGCCCACACAGACCTCCAGCTGCTCCAAGTCCCCAAGTCAATACAATACAATACACCAGGCTGGAAGAGACCTTCAATATCATCGCCTCCAACCCATCAACCAATCCAACCCACCTAAACAACTAAACCATGGCACCAAGCACCCCATCAAGTCTCCTCCTGAACACCTCCAATGAAGGTGACTCCACCACCTCCACAGGCAGCCGATTCCAATGGGCAATCACTCTCTCTGTATAGAACTTCTTCCTAACATCTAGCCTAAACCTGCCCTGGTGCAGCCTGAGACTGTGTCCTCCTGTTCTGGTACTGGCTGCCTGGGAGAAGAGACCAACCACTGCCTGTCTACAACCTCCCTTCAGGTAGTTGTACAGTCTTCCACTGCTCTTGTGCTGTAGAGCAGTGTGCTTTTTATCTACACAGTGTGAAGTAAAACCTGTTTTACCTCATACTGCTGATGTGGTTCTCTACTGTGCAATTCTGAAAGTGTGCCTTGGCTAGCTTCCCATTTTAATGTCGGAGTATCTGATTATTTTCTTAAAACTCAGGCTCTTATAGAGGGGGATGATCAAACTCTTCTGTAGTGGTCTCCTCAGAGAAGGTTTATTGCCATCATAAAAAGGTAAAAGTACCCACACATCTCACCTCTGGAATGCTTGGTATTTCAAAACATTTAAATAATTCACGTTAAGAAGTATTTCCTGGATGTTTTCCATCGTTCCTCCTCAAACAGTTACAGTCCATGTCCCCAGAATGCATACCTCCAGCTACCTCTTCCTGCAGAGCCAAACACCTGTGTTTGTTATCTGTGTTTTATCTCTGTTCCAGATAACAATCCAGCCATTCCTTGTGCAGTAAAGCCACTAGAGGGCTTTGACATTTACTCCAAAAACAGGAGTCAGTTCAAGAGACAGGCCTTGCCCTATGCTTAATAGGGAAGTCAAAGACACTGACTTCCTCCACTCAAACTCCTCTTCACATAGGGATCACATCACCACTTGGATGCTCATGCATAGAGCTAAATGAAAGGTATCCCATGGTTATCATAATTGCCTTAATACAAGATCTGAGTCTTCATCTTAAGTCAGCAAATCACCTCATCAAGCCACAAATCACATCAACCTTTATCTTCCCTCCCTGGCATACCACTGTGTACATTGGTCAAGTTTTTGCCATCTCATTTCAATTCTGGGTTAGCTTGGAAAGCAACAAGGATTTCTGAGTGTTCTCCATCCCATGTGCAGACAGCAACACTATCTTCTTTTCAAGGCTAAGTTCAACACTGCTACACCTTCCACACCTACTTCCCTCATTCCTACCAAGTGCCTTGTTCACAGTTGCAGACTGAAAAGCTTTAACAGACTGTTTACATACACCCATGACAGATTTTCACTTTCACATGCTGCAGACCTAAACAAGAACTGAAGGTGACTAACAAGCCTGCATTCAGATTTAATAAGCAACAGATGAGCATTGAAGCCTTACATTCAGATGAATCATCTCACTGTTCTATTTCAAGCAAGTACTTAAATATTTGACAATGGTGAATAAAAAGCAGCTGTCAAGAACCTTATACAGTGTGGCCCTCGGACATGATAGCAAAGAGAACATAGACGTTAGAAGTCTTAAATTAGTGTGCCCCAACTAGACTAGATCTAGTTCATCCCACTCGTACCCAAGGACTCGGTTTCCTTCCCCAGTTCAGACAGAGGCCTTTCAGCATATACATAGGGCCAAACTCACCCATCAAAACCTCTTGGAAATTTAGTTTCTAGTGCACCACAGATAACTCTTCCAGGTTCTGAGGAGCGACATCATTATGCCCTCAAGGTGCTGCTCCATATCCAGTTTGAAAGCAGTTTTCCCCAGGCATCACACAGCAATACTGTAACCAATGCAATACACTCACAGAATCAACCAGGTTGGAAGAGATCTCCAAGATCCTCAAGACCAACCGATCACCCAACCCTACCTAATCAACCAGACCATGGCACCAAGAGCCTCACCCAGTCTTTTCTTAAACACCTCCAGGGACATCGACCCCACCACCACCCTGGGCAGCCCATTCCAATGGCCAATCACTCTTTCTAAGAAGAGCTTTTAAGATCAAGCCTAAACTTCCCCTGGTGCAGCTTGAGACTGTGTCCTCTTGTGCTGGTGCTGCTTGCCTGGGAGAAGACACCTGGCTGCAACCTCCCTTCAGGTAGTTGTAGACAGCAATAAGGTCTCCCCTGAGCTTCCTCTTCTCCAGGCTAAGCAACCCCAGCTCCCTCAGCCTCTCCTCATGGGGCTTGTGCTCCAAACCCCTCCCCAAGCTTGTTGCCCTTCTCTGGACACATTCCAGCAACTCAACATCTTTCTTAAACTGAAGGGTCCCGAACCACACTGCTCCAGAGGTTGCATTTTGACCTTGCACAGTTCAGTAAATGCAAGTACAACATGACAAAGTATGCCAGTTTAGAGTGTCTCCAAGGTCATCCACTCAGCTCCATGAAGCCCAGGACATGGTCTAAGATCACAGGCATATACTCTACAGTCATTGGCAAAGGTGAGTATCCTTGGAGAGTTCAGAAGTACATGAAAACAATATGGGTCTATCCACCACCTGTATATCAGGTATGCAGGGAAAGCATCTGGAAAAATGGCAGGATAGAAACTAATTCTGATGGCAAGGTTGGGACTTCTCCAGCAGAAATGTAGGATGTGTAGTTTTCTTTTAGCAAACAAGTTCTTGTAGATAGCCGATGTGGATGTTTACAGCAAGCCCAGACAATTCTGATATTCAATGATGGCTACGCTATGTATAGTCTAGGCAGAAAGTTCTGCCAGCACAGGACACCAGCAAAGTGTTCGTGCTAAAAGCAGAGAGATTTGCTTTCAGCTGAAGTTAGCCCAAAACCCCTTAACTCTTCTCACATTGGTTTGCCTCATTTCACATTAGCAAAGAAATAATCCACTATTGCTTTGAGACATGCCCCATTCAAAGTGTGGGGGGAAATCCTCCCCCATTAACAAGCTTTATGGAGAGCCTTAGCCTACTTTATCTTAAAAAAGCTGAAGAAATAGTTTGCCTTACACTTCCTTGGAAGTGAAGTTACTCCTCATGCATGTAAGACTGCTCTTAGACTTGGCTGGAACATCATAGCAGAACACTGCAACTGTCAGCACAAATGTGGGTGGAGTAGGTGTCTTTTTTTATTAGCAGACATTAATATTTGTTCCTATTCTCAGCTATCACAACTCACGGTGAGTACACACAAGCTCTGCTTTTGCCAAGGGAGAACTTCAACAACAACAAAAACAAATACACAAAACCCACAACTCTTTAGTCTGAACAGAGGGTAGTAAGCACAACTAAGTTAGCCTGGCTCCCAGGTGTACTCTGCAGGAAAGGAAAGCAGTGTTTGATCTTTAAACTTACAGCAGAGAATTAGAGTGGCAACTACTTTTTCACAAGGGTTATAATAATGGGACAGCATTAAAGTTCACTGCTAGCACTTCCAGACTTTGCTTGGAGTTCTTCAGTTCAACTCTATGATTTACTGCAAGTCATGTACCTACCCAGTGTCAGTAAGTTATGTTATTGCCTCTTGCTTAGGACTAAATACCAGGTACTACTACTGATCCAGCTATGGATGAAGGGAAGAGTTAAACTAGCCTTTGAAAGCAGTTAAGAAGCTGGGCTTCTGTCACAACAGAGGTGCACCTACTGTCAAGTTGAGCATCCAGTCACCAAAAGACAAGTTGCAAGCAGACATGAATTATTGTTTTTATTAATTATTAGCTTTTAAGCAGCTATTTCAAAAGTTAACCTTACTCAATTCTCTAGAAGGTTGCATGAAAGAAACAGCTGAAGCAATTACAAGTGTCTTAGCTTGTCAATCACCAGAAGTGCTAAGTCAGTAGGAACAGAAAGAGCCAGCATGGTCCACCCCTACAGCTAGCACAGGCTGGCTATCAGGAACTGCACTATTATAACAAGCTCCTATAGCCTAAAAGCTGGCCAGCTTTCAAGATAAACCAGTGCTTCAACCAGGAGGCTAAGACTGCCTTCAGTAGCTGTCCTTTATCCACCACCTTCATCTACAGCTGTCCTTGACGACCAAAGCAGGCGACTAAATCCATCTTCAGCTATTCAATTGTTAGGCAAAATTTAGGTGTCAGTCCTGCCACAGGAATGACTTGTCTGGCAGCAGGCCAAAGCACCAAGGTCAACACACTTGGATCAGACAATACACTTGGACATGAGCTTGGAGACACAAGCCAAAAGTATGGAGGCAGCATAAATAACTGTTTATGGACCAAAAAAATCAGACTAGAAACAGGGTGCTGCAGCTTAGGAGTACCCAACCAAACTTGCTGTCTGTTGCCCTTAATTGCCAACAATCCTAACTCAAGCAGTGGTGCTTCTGCAGCTAGGATAGACTTGTTTTTTCATAAATTGCTTTATTTAAAGGTTGAACCTCCCCCAGAATTCTGCTAAAAGGCAGCAAGTAATGCAAGCAAGTTCAGTTCCATTACTGCTCTAACGTGTAAGGTCAGTAAGTGCTTGTGAATTACTGCAGTGGCATATCCTTCATGAGGCACTGAGAAACAACTTGATGAAGTCCCAAGCCCTCAGATTAAACTGTTAGAGAAGATGGCTGATTCTGGAAACTTTAAAAGGTCTGTGACCAAAATGGCTAACTTCTTGCTGTCCAGCAGAACACAGAATTTAAAGGTAACAAGGGAAAAGTTTTTGATCTCAGGAGACAGCAAAACACACATTTGTTAGGAAATAAGAGAAATTTTGGTCTTTTGTACAAGTTATTTAAGTAGATAAGCATTGGGCAACAGCTTCTCCCTCAAGTTCCTTCTGTTCAAGTATTTTATATTCCTTTCCACCATCTAGCACTATTACACACCAAGTTTCAGCACCTGCAACTAAGAAGAAAACTGCTCACAAATGAAAGCTGATGTAAAGTTTTGTCATGATCCTATGCCTCTCTCCTGGCCTCACTGGACAACATTGACATAACTAGCTAGGCTTTTTGCTGATAAAGGCCAAACATACTTTCATCAGGGAATCAAAACATGGGAAGCTTTGGGTTTGGATTCTAATGATGCAGAACACCAGATCCAGATGTTACATAGATGCTTCTCTAAGTTTCCAAAGTTGAAGTTTGTCAGGAATTGCAGTATCTGACACTCTTTCAGAATTACTCAGTACCAGGACCAGCAATAGCACTTCTTCCTACCATCAACTGTGTGCTCTTCCAAAAGGGAAAGATGAAAAGCAAACCCCTAGGTTTGGCTGTAACAGCACTGAAGTGTCATGCCAACACTTTGAGAGGCTCCTCACTGAGCCAGAACTTACAGAAATAAATAGCATCCAGGTGCTTGAATTCCTGTGGGATTTAGCACCCATCACCCACCCAACTCACTGCAAAAGAACTTGCATCAGTACCCTACAATCTGAAGCCTCAGTAGTGGGTAGAACCTCAAAGAACTTCAAGTAAGGTGATTAGGCATTCCTCTACTTACTACAGAAGTAACACACATGCCTGCAAATCAGCTGTCCACAACCAGTACAGAACTGCAGTACTCTGGAAGCAGAGGCACTCCTATGCAAAAGATGAGCACAATCAATACCTTTCTGAGAAGAGAACCTGGAAGTATTCAGTCAACATTAGACTACATCTTCAAGCTTGTTTAGATGCATTTGCACGCTTCACAGCAAACCCATATGCAGCCTCTGTAAGAGATCCACACAGCACTGGAAAGGATTGAAGTAGCTGACTTCAGGGCACAACCAGTTTGACTGACATGTGAACTCCACGTTGGTGGTACTTCCAGAAGTACAGGCACATCCATTGCTGACTCTGCTGGAGGCTTTCCAGACCAAGGCAGCATTGCTCCTTCAGCCTGTAGGCTGACAGTGTAGAACCTGGTCTGACTGACTGTGTTGGGTCTACATGTCTCAGTTTAAGCCCACGCAGCCAGCAACAAAGCATCAGGCAAGCCACTCAGTCACTCCCACCCCCTTCCAGAGGGATGGGGAGAAAATACCAGGAAAGGCTTCAGAATTGAGACAAAGGACAGAGGAAGCACACTCACCAGTTATGGCCATGGACAAAAAGACAAATACAACTTGGGGGGGGGGATGATGTTAAAAAATCAATTTAATCTAAACAACAAAACCACCATCAATTCACTAATGAACCAGAGCAGAAAAGCAAGAAAAACCCCAGATGATAGGAAATGCCTTCCCAGACTCCCCTCTGCTCCTGATTCACTACCTCCTCCCACTTCCAGTGGCACACAGGGACAGGGAACGGGGATTGTGGTCAGCTCCAAGATGTTTTGTGTTGTTTCTGCCACTCCTTCCTCCTCAGGGAAAGGACTCCTCACAGTCCTCCCCTGTGGCAATGCTGCCACAGGAAACAGTCCGCCACAAAATTCTCTCACCAGCATCTTTTCAGCGGGCTGCAACCCTCTGAGCAATTAACTACTCCAGCACTCAGCAATGGCCTTCAGGAGCAGTCCACCAATTTGATATGGGGTCTGCAGGTGGGATTCTGCCCCACTATTGCTCTTTAAAGACTGCACAGGGTCAGCCTCCCATCTCACAGAATCACCAAGGTTGGAAGAGACCTCAAAGATCATCAAATCCAACCTGTCACCACAGACCTCATGACTAAACCATGGCACCAAGTTCCACATCCAATCCCCTCTTGAACACCTCCAGGGATGGTGACTTCACCACCCCTCTGGGCAGCCCATTCCAATGGTGAACGACTCTCACCATGGGCTGAAGGGGAATAGGCTGCTCTGGTGTGCCTCTTCTCCTTCACTGACCTTGATGTCTTAATAGCTGTGTCTCAGGTCCTACCCTCTCCAGAACAAAAGAGCACAACTAACAGGATATTCCCCTCAAATACATTATTGCAGAGGCACTGATTGGCTCAGTCTTGGCCAGAGGCAGTCCTCAATTGGAACTGAGGGAGCTTCTCAAAGCTTCTTACAGGACCCACACCAGTTGCAGCATGGTGCAGAAGTGGCCTCTGTGAGAAGTCAGGGGCTGCCCTGTGCTGGACACAGCTGGTTCCACAACATACCCACTGAAGACCAAAGGTGGGACCCTGAGCCAAAGTGGTGGTGCTTCTGAAAATAGTTCAAAGGCAAAATGTCACATGACAGGGAGAGAAGCAAGAAGCCACTGTATGAATGAGGTCAGAGAAGGAAGAGCTCTAGGTGTCAAAGCAGAGGTTCTTCTGCAGCCTGTACATGAGATCAAGGTGGATCAGTGTAGTGGGCTGAAGTTTCCCAGCATTAATGTTTAAGCCAGACCAACTCAGTTAGAAGCAAATAAAGCTGTATTTACAAGCAAAAACTACACTCTACAATGGAATGCCAGGTATTGCCCTGCAGCCTGTGGAGAGGATGCCATGCTACAACAGTTGGACATATCCTGAAAGAACCTGCAGCCCCCAGAGCCCATTATGGGACAGATTATTCATTTTTTTTTTTTCTGAAAGACTGCAGTCCACACAAGAGATCCATGCTGGTGCAGGCAGAAAAAAACAGTGATGAGGGGGCTGGCAGCTGGGCAAGGTCAATCAACACCACCAGCAAGGAGAAAAGCACAAACCTTTCCAGCTTGCAGATTTTAGGCACCAATCTCCCTTCAGCAAATAACTCTCCCCATACCATTCAGTCCTGCGGATAACTTAACTCATTAGAGACGACTGTAGCATAAGTAAGCAATAGGGATCATTTGAAATCTAAGGAAGGAAGCTTTCCCTGGTATAAATTAATGTCAGCAAATCAAGGAAGGGAAAGGATTGAAAATTAAGTGAATGCAAATGATCACAGTTCTGTTTTATCCTGTCACATTGACCCAGTCAGAGGTTGAGGAAAACTGTTGACCTTTCCGACTGATAAAGTAACATCTGCCTTTTGTTTTTCTTTTCTAGCCTTCGAGTTTATACTGCACTCACCAGAGGATTCCAAGCTTCAAGACAGACACTTGCCACTTATTCATTCAGACCTCCCTAAGTGCCTCTTTCATAGTTTGTAATGTTTGTTGAATCACTGCCATTTGAGTTTTAAACTGGGATGATTTTATAATCTTAGTCAACTTCCATAAAAGACTTCCCCCAAAGGAGAACACACACTTAAAGGGAAGCTTTCTACAAAGCCAGGCTCACCATCTGAAAGCAGATTGTCCAATTAAAGCTGTTTAAGCTGAGCAGCCTCTGCATACAGCACCAGATTTATCATGGATGTTACCCTATAATACATCCAGAAAGATTCCTAAGAGCCAGCTGTATATTCTAACCACTATGAGCTGTGAATAAGATGACAGTAGATACCATCAGTTTCCTGCCCAGAAAATATCTAAGACAGAGACATGTCTCTCTAAAGTAAGAGGAAACTTTCTGATACTTTCCCTGTACTTCAGGAATTTAAGCCTCCAAGTCAAGTACTCAAGATGAATAGAAGCCAGACAGCAGCTTGACAAGAGTTTCAGTTAAAGAGTTGAAATTGCAGCCCAGCAACTGCTTTATCACCAAAAATAACAGAGCTGGGGAACAAGGAGGAAGAAAATACTCTCTACTCTTCAGGAAATAAATTCTTCCTCAAACCCCACCCCCTGCCTATTTTAAGGCTTCCTCTATTCAGAGCCATCACATCCTGATTGCAATTTAGTATAGGGCATTAACTAAACAAGCTTCATCAGTGTCAGCATTTATAAATGCTGTCTTCAGTTAGCATCTTGTTGAATCCAGCACTGACTTCACTCAGATGCTTTCTGTAAACAATGCCTCTCGCTGGTGTCAATCACCTCGCAATAAAACAGATGCCAAGAGACTCTTGTATTTTTACATCAGCATCTGCTAGTGAAACAAAAGCCACTAGCAAGTCCCACTAAAACAATATTAGATAAGCACGGTTCTACCCATCAGAACACTGGCATGAGATTTAACAAGATTATCTCTTCTCACTTGATCCTAATTGGTTGCCTTAGGAAATGCATGGATATGCATGAACATTAGTCTACCATACGGTGAAGAGTTGACATGCTTGGCTTAGGTTGTTTGTAGTAATCCCTAGGTTTGCTTTCTAATAAATACTAACCCGAGTACAGCCAAAGATAACACCCTGTTTTGTCCTTTTAATCTAAGCTGACCTCATCATGTCTATCATCGACCTTCTAGCACTTCCCAAATACAAGTGCTTGTAATCTCCATGGTTTCATGCAAGGTGAAGACAAGGAAGGAGAAGTGAAAGTCTCTTTAGCTTTTGCTCTGACATGCTGCACTTAATCATTGCACTGAAAGGTTGGTTACACCTCTACACCTGAGAAGAGTTTATCAAAGCTGAACAAACTGAAAGAAAACATGTCAGGTGGAAAATGTATGTTCAGTTTAACTTGATTTACTGCCCCAGTGATTTCCAAAGAGAAGCATGAATTCCTGAAGCAGGACTCACCTTTGCCAGAAGGAAGGCTTCAGGCAAGGTTTAGCAAGAACTACCAAGTTCAGAACTGTTCTCCCACTCCTTGTCCTGCCCGAATAGAAGCAGCACACACAGGGAACATATCATGGAGCAGACTTTGACAAGAGTCTGGACGTAAGGTAAAAGTTAGTCAGAAGGTTTTTGTCTGCAGGTATTCTCAGGGTGACACTATCAGCAGGCTGGTTAACTTGGAAGTAGTTGTAGCGGAGGGTCTGCACCTAAGGTCAGAAGTGGACATCTTAAGGCAAACAACAATAAGCTAAGAGTTGCATAAGACACCTGCGAAGGTATCAAGTTTAATAGAAAGAACAGATAGTGAGATAAGATACCTACTTTTTAACATAGGGAACTCAATATTCTTTGATAAAGAGGAAAATATGCTGACAGCTGAAGTTAGACTTTCTGTTGTGCTGCGATTCGCTCAACAGCACAAGCTAAGCTTCAACTATAATTAAATCCTTCTATTTGCAAACTGCATCAGATTTTCCTACTGATCCCTTCCCAACTCTTCTGGAGCTCCTGGTGAGGGGGAAGTCTCCAGGTTATGTGACGCAATTGTGGAAGCTTTTCTGGTTTTAGTTTATCTTCACGCCACCAGAACTAGAAGCATATCTTGGAGGTAAATTCTTAGAGTTCCAATAGGAAACTTCAAAACTTAGTTTACTTCTGACACTCACCAGCTATTCAACCTAGATCAGAATCTCAAATGCTTGGGCTCAAATTGTACTTGCCTCATAACTGGGTCAATTCCAGAGATGTTGAAGGGCAAGTTTTAAGAATGCTCAAATTTACTCAAGTGTGACAGATTATTATTTTTTCTGCCACTCAGTTCCAATTTCAGCACTAAAACACCCTAGTGTGCTAGTAAACAGAGTTTTTCCTGAAGTCAGCTTCACAGGTGAAGCTCAGTTTGGGAGTTTTGAATCTTGAACTACTTTTATGCAAGAACCACACACAAATGAATCATGACAGCTTCATCCTCCTCAGGTAAGAGCTAACACAGCTACACATTACAGGTGTTTATACACTGACAGATTTCACAAAACAGAGCAGATGAATTAAGGTGCTTTGTCCTGTGGGTGCTTTTCCATCCAGAGCAGAAATCTGCAAACCACACATTGCAGAATGTTTGAGCAACAACTGGTTTCAGTTCCAACGCTGCTGCCAAAGTGCTTCAGGTAAAGAAGCCCTTCTTTCTTTTGTGGTAAAGAAAAGCTCATCTTCTTTCTGTTCTCAGGCCAGGTAATTTAGAACTACTTTAGGTATCTATCGTTCACAATAAAACTCCTGAAATTCAGATAGCCTCATTGGCAACTGATAAAGATATGAAAAGCATCATCAGCCCTAGTTTCACACTGAAGGCTACCCACCCCCCATCCTATTCACCATCAGGAAGCACCTATACTAGTGACAACATGGCAAAAATTTAACTTGGCCATTTATTTAATTCTCTAGCAGCCACCATCTTTAGTTTAAACAGAATCCTGATTTTTCAGAGTGTGCACATCTGATAGGTGAGCTATGAAGTCCAGGAGAGTTCCTGCTGCTAGACTTTAACAACTTCTGCAAGCTTTAAGAAGGGTAGTAGCTTAGATGACAGCTCAAGTACAGCAGAACACAATTTTTATGCTTTTTTTTAAATGCCAACACACTTGTTGCTTCAAGTGAACTGAGGAGAGGACAAAAACTGGTAGCCTTGGAAAACTTAAGACATCCAGAATTCTTTGGATCCAACTGGCCTACTTCAGTGTAAGAGTCCCTAACTGAAAAAAAAAACCACACCAAACTAAAAACCACCACACCCTACACAAAGGGTTTAACCATCACCAGTGGAGCACATTTATGTGCATTTAAGTAAATGGCTGTAGGAATTGCAGCTACTACTCCTACAGTTTAAGATTGAACTGGGGAGAGTAAAGAGTGCAAGACCAGCTACTGCCACTGAAAGAACCGTGTTGCCTCAAGGCAGCACAGCATTACTAGCTCTACACAGCCCAGAGCAAGCCAAAGCCTATAGAAGACAGATCTGATTTTCAATCCTGCATCCAAGTGTATGAGTCCTGCTCCTAAAAATACTGGCTGTACCTTTGTAATAGTAAGAGATGGCTTGTAGACACTGACAAAGTTAGAGGAATGCTGTCAGCAAACCTGATAGAATGGAATAAACCAGGTTGGAAGAGACCTTCGAGATCATCGCGTCCAAGCTACCATCCAACACCACCTAATCAACTAAACCATGGCACCAAGCACCCCATCCAGTCTCTTCCTAAACACCTCCAGTGATGGTGACTCCACCACCTCCCTAGGGAGCCTATTCCAGTGGCCAATCACTCTCTCTATGAATAATTACTTCCTAACTTCCAGTCTAAACCTCCCCTGGTGCAGCTTGAGACTACATCGTAACGCATTTCTTCAATGCTTATCCCCTTATGGAAAGCACAAGCCCTTAGATAGGTGGCACAGCCACCAGCCACCACTGAAGTAGTTCCTTCCACCATTTGCTATTATCTATTCATCTGCCATCACTTCAGAGTATATCTATAAAGATGCAGGACAGCTTCTGTAGAATAATCTGAGGCCTTTAGGTACAGCAGCATTATTCTCCTAAAGCCAAGAAGTAAGGCAATGAACTTGCACATATGTGCAGCGCACTGAAAATATCCTGTCCCACGGGAGCCACTTTCAAAAGCTAAGTTAAAGCTCTAGCTTTAACAGAGTTCTGAAAATTATGCTAAATGCAGAAATATTTCAGATGCATTGCATCTAACTGAGGTCAAATAACATCACCAGCAGTGGTCCTAAAGAATCCAACTGGCTGCAGCTTACTACAACAGCAGGAAGATATGGCAGTAGCGCTGCATTACTGCCTTACACCAGATCCCATACCTGACAGAACCCCAAAGCCTTGGAGGTGGACAGTGGTACTCTCTCAGTTAGAAGGGTGGAGCCAGTTCTTCTAGATTTACATATTTTTAGATGAAGACAAAACAGGAAACAAGAAGTCAATCCCTAGAACTTTGCAGAAAGAAAAGCAGTGTTCATTGCAAGAACAGCCCTGCTCATTTTATACATACAATTTCTTTATGGGGTTAGAAGTACTTTGCTTCCACTACAACCAAGAAATGTACACATTAAAACTCACCCTTTCCTTGCAAGTTTGGAGCAGATTATCCTCTAGAGTCCCAGACACACACAATTTTAAGAGCTACTTTTGCACACAGCTTATCTATTCCTGCCACACTTGGGTGCCCACTTTTAGGTACAGCAGCAGAATAAGCAGAGGAAGAAGCCAAATGCAAAACTCAAGGCAGAAGCCAATGAGACTTACCATCATTTTGTATGGTAACTAGACCCAAATTAGAATTAGCTGCTTGGTTTAAACAGAAACCCCTTTATGTGGCCAGTATCCACAATCTCCAACTCATTTAATATCCTTCACTTGGAAATTACACCCAAGAGCTTTTTAGTTCTTAACTTTTACATCATTCCACCAAGTATTTGTTTAAGCCTAAGTGCAGACTGCATGTAAATCTGCTTCAAAGAAATGGGAAGGGAAATGGTTTGATGTATCAGCTACAGTAGGCTCTTTAATCTTCATGCTACACCAATCTATGCTGCAACAAAAGATTATCATCCCATCTGCTTCTGACTAGTGTGTAGCTGGTACACACAGAAGCAAGATCTAGAGATAGCGTACATCTGGACATCTTTTCTAGGCATGTCTCTGCTGTACATTAAAGGATACCACCACCTTTATTTACCAGGTGTTTTCATTTCAGGATGCTTCCTTATCTAATTGATTCCTAGTTTACTCCCCCTCTGTAGGGAGGGAGCCACACTGCTGCTTCTGCAGCCCAAGAAGCAGCCATCAGTCTGCTCAGTTCCACGGTGGCCACAGAACAAAAGATAGTTAGTTACCTTTACATTAAGGCTGTATTGGAATGGTTTAATTTACTGAGCTAAAGCCTAAAGTATCAGAATTAGAACTGAAGGATCAGATGATCTCATTTTTAGAAATAAACAGTTCTTAACCCAGTATTCTGGAACTCCACAACAGTATAGTATGTGCAGTACTCCATGCATCACAACAAGCTTCAGTGCAGCAACTAAGACAGTGGACTTTTCTCATTGGAAGGCAGAGTGTGGCTTCAGCATGCAATTTAAGTGATTGATCTCAGTCATGGAACAGGGTAGAGAACAAGGACGGATAACATTTTCCACATTCCTTCTGGTCTGTGACCTAGCTAATGGGAACAGAGGACTGGTAGCCAAGAGAAACTCTGAAACAGAATCTGTCCACTAAGTGTTTGGAACCTCTCCTCCCTATTTGAGGATCAGCACTTCCCTCTGGATATGATTCCAATTATCATTAACTGGACCAGCAGCCAAGAAAATTCTCAGAAAAGCAAGTTAGTTGATCTGCCCTACTCCCCCGTTTTCCTTATTCCTACACACCTTCACTCCCTATGATTCTTTTTCTAGCAGAATCTCACCCAGGAGAAAGCCCTTACCTTCACCAGACCCTCAACCTCAGCTTTAATCAAACGTCTCAGTGTCACACAGAATCACCAAGGTTGGAAGAGACCTCAAAGATCATCAAGTCCAACCCGTCACCACAGACTCCACGACTAAGAGCAGGCGTCTTCTACTCTAAGGAGGGTGAAAATGATATTATTTCACTTTGTCACAAGACTCAGAATAGGGAAAATTGTTAGGCCAATGCTCTTTCAGCAGTGGATCAAATATAACTTTAGAGTGACAAGGGCTGCCATGTAGCCCTATGGGGCCAGTCTCAATAGGTTGTCTATGCATTGCACAGAAAGAATGTACACAGTCTGCTTCCTTCTCCTTAGCCACTGCAAATCAAAGGGTTTGAGGCAAGGCAACCCAGTACACAGAACCATGGCACAATGTGTAGGTCCTTACTCAAGTACTGTGCAGTTTGGTACTCTATGGCACTTACCTGCATACTACTGTTCTGCTCAAATGAATGAATGTTCTTTATCCAGAGGCAGCAGCTTCTCATCAAGAGCTCTAGCTCCATCTCAGGAGAGGATTCTGGGTGTCCATGGCAAAGCAGGCTACCTGCCTACACACACCAGTTTCTGTATGGCTTCCTCCACCTGCAGGGATGAGTCTGCCAGCAGCACTGATGGGTAGCTTGTCTAGGTTTTGCTGCCAGACTCTACCTGACTAAACCCTGAGCCAACTTTTAACCATGAAACCTCCATTCCTATGGTAACTAGTGTTATTTTCCCATCTTTAGGCACAGGTGCCTCCCCTCGAGGTCTGAGTTTGCTCTCATTTCTCACCTACCACTCACTTCAGTGCACAACTACATACCACTCCAAATGCGAACACCTGTCAGGGGGCTCTCAAGAGCAGCTGGTTCAGCCACAAGCCAGTGGGAGGCAAGAATGCACAAACCCAACATGGGCATGATCTCCCAAGCAGGCTACAGCTGAGAAACTGCCAGGAAAGTCCAACAGTGCAGGCAGTTGGAGACTTACAGAGGCTTCTAAGTCACTGCTCTAAGGGGAGAAGCACAACTGCCCCAGAGAGGCCAGCATGTGAACATCTGACAGGACAAGCCTTCCACTAAGGCTGCTACTTCAGGGTGCTTTAGGCACCCTAGGATCATCCAGTCAGGCCCAGGTCAGTCTGAAAGCCACCCTCAAAGGGTCACAGAACAGCATGTATGCTTTTATAAGCCAAAGACTGTTTGCTCCATCACTCCTCCCCACGCTGTAGGGACTGTGCTTACAGCATGCAGGTCATGCATGTACTCAGGTAGTTCAGGCTTTCCTCAGAGCAGTTCTTGGAGGAGGTCATAACTAAATTTGTCTCCTTAATTCCATAAGGAATAGCATTTGTGAGTGGGTAGGCCTGCTGCACAGGGCAAAGGAGCAGATGATTCTTAAAAATGCCCATGAATATGACTGACACTGTCTACAGTGTTACCGCAGCATCCCACAGGGGTCTCAGTTGCATCAGGAGACTACTGTGATAGGGAGAAAAAAGCCATCCAGGACAGGAGCCATAAGCCTGATTTCAAGGCAAGGCCTCATCCTGAGGGACCTGACTGCTCTCAGGCTGAAGAGCTGCTGATAGCCTACATGAAGTCACATACAAAGAGCTCCTTTGTACGGTGGGTGGTTGTTTTCAAGCATTATACTCTGGTATGACTAGCTGTGCTCTTGTTATTCTCCAATAGCTACAATGATTAAAAAGAAAGAAAGTAAAAAAGGCAGATGCACTCTGTCATCACCAGAAGGGCTTCAGTGCCAAAATACTTTCTCCTACAGGCAGTAAAACCACCACACAGAAAGCTTCACTGGCTCAGGTGTAAGCTGCTGAATATACACCTTAACTGCTCATGTGAGAGTCGCATCCCAGTAGCTTCTCTGTGAAAGCAAGCATCTTACACTGACCTTACCCAGAAAGCTCCAGTGCAGAAACAATTCACCTACAGCATGGGCAGCCCTCAGTGTTGGGGCAAGAGCCTTACAATGGAAGAGCTTCTAGAAGAAGCACAGGAAGCTTAGAGTCCTACCAGTGCAGCAACAGTAGTTAAGCTTGTAACAACCACCACCAATGAAAAGGTCTTCCTAGTTTAAGATGCAAGGGACCACATCTGCTTCTCTGCCAGAGTTTCATTTGATGACAAAACAGTAAACTACCATGACTACACACCAAGCTTGGTGAAAGATTTGCTGTGCCACAAAATCCCTGGACAATGGTGCCAGCATCAGAGAGCTTGTGTGTGGCAGCTGCTGGGGAGTTCTGACAGGAAGCCATCAGGCTGTCACACAGCAGGCTAAGTGTGACAGTCAGCACAGCAGCCTTCAGGGATTAGCCTCAGTTTCACCTGTATTGCCTCTGTTTAGCTTTCAACGTGAGCCTGAAGTTTATTGTGTAACACTTAACTGCTCTGTCAGATGTGCCAGCCCCAGAAGAACTGGGAATTCAGCAGCCAAGAAGCAGACAAATGGAGGTTTGTTTGCTTAGGGTTTTTTTGACATAGTAATGTCACAATTAGCTCGAGATGGCAGGATAAGAACATCTGAGATATTTAAACAGCAGTATTAATATTTCAGAGCTACTACACCACTGAAATGAAGTTTACAGTCATCTTACCAATTGCTTCAGGCCATCTGGAAATGAAAGAAGCCAAGACAGCATCTGCTCTGCAGTGATGGCAGTGAAGATTACCTTAGCACATGACTACTGCTAGAAACTTGAAAACTAGTCCAAGAGGTTATCATTGTACATGTTCCACCAGCTACAAGGCCTGTCCCCACTGCTGCTGCCACCAGCAGAAATAGACGAGCAGTTTCTTTTTCCTGTGTCAAATCCTCTGGTGGCCAGAAACCTTTCATTAGCAGAGGTCATCAACATGGCTATTCTCATAGCCAGCTCAGGCAGCTAAAACACAAACTCCAAGACCACACAGAGCAAGTCAGATGCTACAGTGTGTTTTCCTTTTTAGAACATGACCTGCTGTTCCCATACTAATGCACTGGAACATGATGTTTCAATATCCTCCTGCAAGAACTAATCCTGATCCTCAGCACAGTTGCATAATGTATAAAAAGCAAGGCAGACCACTTACTTTTATACACATCAGGGAATTCAGCTGTCTAACATTAAGATCTAAATAAGATCAAGGAGAGGCACAAATAATTAGTACACCTCCATGTGAAATTAAAGCTTCCACATAAGCAAGAATATCTCACCCAACCAAAACAGAGCACCTGTAGCCAAAAGTATTTGCCATTGAGTAGCAAATCTGTCCTGTGAGGGGTACTTACTCCTTCCTTAAAATGAGTCTCTCCATCAGTAAGGAAAACTAAGACACTGAAGTCCTTCCGTTGTTACTTGCCAGTGTAGACCTTTCAGGAGTTCAAAGACACAAGAGTCAGTCACTGAAAAACTAAGTTTCACTCCTCTGTTCTACATCGACTCCACACGGAGCATGTGTAAAGACACCTGCTTTGTGGAACCCTCCCAGCAGGGCTGCAGTGAGAACACACTGCAGATATATGGCACAAGCTGTGATGCTGCTTGCTCCTCCAGAGGGAATGGCAAAGCTACAGGATCCTTTTCAGCACTTTTTACCAGGGTTCTTATTTGGAGTTCTAACTAGTAGCCAGCTGCAGAAGGGAATGCACACTGCTCTGTGGCACTCCAATTTATGCATCGGGATCCGTGGGGATCTTCATAGTTTTACTATTTACTACTTTCCCAATAGCACTGAACTGGAAGGCTCCCTCATCTCCAACTGGAATGCCTCTCAAGGAGGGATAAGGCATGTTTCCATGCATGAAACTAGGAAGAAAGTTCTCTGCCATAAGTGGAGCAAGCTGATAACAGTCACACATCATACTAAAAATGTAGGGGGCCTACATAGACCTATCTTTGAGCTAGGAAGACAAAGGTCACAATTTGTTGTCCAGATGAGGGAAAGCAGAGCTTAGTTGCACAATCTATTTAATCTGCTAAAAACAGTACTGCTCAAATACAATACATGGTAAGAGATGCAGGAGCCAGCCCAAGTCAAGCTTCCCATCTATCCCTTTGGGGTTAAAGAGGGGGAAACAGCACTTGTCACACAACTCCAGATGTCATGCCAGCAGAGAGAATGTGAGTGGAAAGCAAAGCCTGATTGTCTTTTTCCAGAAGGCAACACTTTTCAAACATTTTCTAAGCATAGCGCTCTTCACAGCTACAACAGCAGAACCAACCAAACAACTGCATAACACAGATCTTCTAGAGTCTGTCAAGTGAGGAAACAAGTCACACAACAGCCTTGGGCTTCCAAGTTATTTCTAGAACATTCAAGAGATCCTTTCACTTGGGACTGTTGTTATTTAGTTTCAGTGGGCCACAGCATATGTACAAAAGCCAGATGTTTCCTACAGGTCATTGATGCTCCCCAAGTGTTAAGGATTCATGTAACTGCCCATAGTATTACTGTAACAGGAAACAGCAGGCTTTGTACATCATCTGAGAGCCCACAGTACCTCAGTAGGCCAGTTGATAGTAGATGCACTTGTTATTTACTTTGGTATTCAAAGAATCACAACTCACTTCATCCAGAAGTTGGATCCCTTATTGGCCTAATCAATGTAAATACATTGATTTCTCTTCAGCAGTCTTAGGTTTTCATCATTTTCTGCAAACAAGCAGCAAGCCATACTCCTCTATTTATACATTCAGAGAGAGTCCTGGCTGCCCAGCTTAGCAACACCACCACAGTAGCAAGGGAAACACAAGGAGAAAGATCAAGAGCTTGCTTCACGCATTACTGCCGCTCATTTAAACTCACTGAGTAGGATTCAAACCTACTTGCTCACCTGTAAAAGCATGTCATCTCGCAAACAGCTTAGTTCTAACGCTTACCATACAGAACAGAGCATGAAAGGGTAACCATCTATAGGTAACCATCTATAGGCTCAGACCACACCACACATCTATAGGCTCAGACCCCAGAACTGCAATGACACACCCCCACCCCCTCATCCAGGGTGTGTTCCTGACAGAAATATGCTCCTGATCACAAGTCAGCATAAAAACCACTGGTATAACTGAGTAATCATAATTTAAAAAAATCAAGAAATTTCTTGTGCACACTGGAGTCTAAAACATGGCACCTTTATCCTAATGACAACTTTACAGGCAATAGCTAGTCACCAGAGGAGCTGAAGCTCTGGGGCTTATGATATTGATCAACGTGGCTACAAACAAATATGCTAAACTCTCCACCCTCACGTGGGCTTAAGCATGACACTCAGGAGGGTGAGAAAACAGGCTTCTCAGAAGCTCACAGCCTTCCAGTTAAGAGCTTGTAAGTTAAAACTTTCAAGCACATCTTTCTACAGAACTGAAGACATAGGTGAGACGTACTGTTCCCCAGTCATGAAGGGGAAAACAGCAAAGTCAGAGAAACAGCAAAGTTGGTACACTTACTCCAAGCAAAAAAGTAAATCAGTAGGCCTTTGTATAGGGCTTTCCACTCTCCTGAAGTAGCTGCTATTCCAAAGACAGCACAGCACAGGGAGCAGTTAAAACGTCTGGTGAAGTGCAGTACACAAAAATGGCACGTATAGAGCCTGTTTGATAGACAGGCTCGTTGTGCAATTATTCACTACCCTCAGGAATTTTTTATTTGGTTCTTTGTTTCACTTGCTCTTAATCAAAGCGTTTAGATACCAGTGCTGATGAAGGGCCCTAGTCATCCAGTGAGACTCTTACATATCACCTCAAAGCTCCTCTCTATTTGGCACCACTCCAGTTTGGAAGTTTATGCTCGATGTCGGGCAATACAGATATATGCATAGGCACTCTTATGTTTCCCCATCATTTAAAGCAGGTTTCCAAGAATTTATGGCACACACTAGTTCTGATCTGCCACATTCTAACAGTCGCTGTTACACATCTGGCCATAAAAGAGGCTACACAGCACAGCTGAACAGAAGGACACCAGTGCCTCCAGTATAATTTCCATATCTCTGTGAGGCATTTAGTAGTCATCTCACTCAAACAGCACTTCTACTAAAAAAGAAGAACGTTGCACTGAAGCCCCTTATTGTTATACTTGGGCTGAGCAGGGATTCCAAAGACTCCTGCTCTTGCCTAACCATGGTGTAAGTTAATTAGGTACCACATTTCATAGCATTTTAGACTGATCAGTCAAGAATGCACATGGTCAATGCATCCAACACGCCTGCAGAGAGATCAAGTTTTTCCACTTCCCCAGAGCTGTGCCTTCAGCGCAGCATTGGCTGAAGAACAGCTACTGTTTTGCAGTTTTGTAATTTAAAGCTCTGCTGCTACTCCGTAGTGGTGCTGCAGCCGTAACATTAGCTCACAGGGAGGACCATATTTAGAAAAGATGTTGGGTTCTCCCCCAGAGCAATGTAATAGTTTGGTAAGTGAAATTAACAGCCCCAGCAAGAGTCAAACATTGTCAGATTAAAAACACAGAGCTAGACTCCTACGGGGCGAAGTCTGGGCTGAGGGCATTGAGCTTTATTGCAGGGATTCATTTAATCCCTACTTGGGAACAGGAGAAGAAGGGGGAAAAAAAAAGAAAAGAAAAGAAACAACCGAAAGTCCTAAAGCTATGTGCTGGGAACAGGGGCTACATTAAATGCAAGAGGAGCACAATAAAAACCCAGCCTGCCAACCTCCCCCCTACCCCCGTGTTTTTTTTTTCCCCTGCAATAAATACCAACCAGTTAATACCAATGTGCACACTTCGTGCGTTCAGCCGGTTCCCGGCTTCCAACAAACGGGGAGGCCCCTGGGAGGATCCGCGCCCGCGGAAGCCGAGCGGGAGGCACTGGGGGGGCGCCCGGGGCTCCCCAGCGCCCACCGCCAGGGCTTCACCTGCGGCGTGGAGATCGCGGGCCGGGAGAAGGCCAACCTGCCGGGCAGGGTGAGCAGGAGAAGGGCAGCCCCGCGGCCGGGGAGGCGGCGGCTCAACTTACCCGGGGCCCCGTGGCTCGGTGGCCGCGACCCTGAGGCAGATATACCAGCAGCAGCAGCGCCAGCAGGAACGGGCGAGACCCCGCGCTGCGCCAGGCCCGCGGCACCATCGTCCCTCGGGGGAGGGCAGGGAGATAGCGGCGGGACTCCACGGCCACCGGCAGCGGCTCTCCCGGGCGGCTGCCCCTCAGCCCGGCAGCAGCGTGTCCGTCAGCCTGGCTCTGCCCGCTCCCGTCGCGGCAGGTTACCCGCCTCGGCCATGGGGATGCCCGTTATAAAGCCGCGGCGGGGCGGGGCCGAGCGCCACTGACTGCGGCGCCCACCTATCGCAGCGCGGTGTCTGCGGGCCGCAGCCAATGACGAGGGGGCAGCGCTGTCCGCCCCGCCCAGCCCCGCCGCCGCTGCCGGGCGGGAGGCGGGAGGCGCAGGTTGGCCCCGGGCGGTGCGGTGCTGCCGGCGAGGGGTGATAGAGGCGGGCACCGTCCCCTGCCCTCGGCAGCTGACGGGCTGCGTGGCTGCCAGGCAGCCCCGGGACTGGCCCCCGCGGAGGCCGAGACAGCAGAGCCGCTCAGACGGGTCGCGCAAATGTGTTAAGCACATCTGGCGTGGGAAGCTGGTCCACGTACCGCTCTCCTTCGGTGCGGCGCTCTTGGGTCAAGGCTGTTGAAGAAACAAGTTCTTGTCTCCGGAAGCGTAGGTCCTCTTGTCACCAGCATGCCAGGGCTCAAAGCTTGGATGACATGCAACCGCAGACACTATCTGCCTTCACCTTCCCAACTCCAGAAGCAGCTCTGTAATCCGTTGCTCTACTGCCCAGCAAAGCCTAGAGATGTTGTTGCAGAGGTGATGTGCTTAGGGTCTTTGGTAATACGTACGGTGCACCTGGAAAATCGTTCCAAGATCAAGTTTGACATCTCTTGTGACAACAAGCTTTATTGTCCCCAGCTCAAGTTTGATACCTCTTTGGGACAAGCCCTTCTAGGCTGCAAGTGTGTCCCAGTAGGTCCAAATATAACCAGGCACTCCAAAATGGGAATCTTGAGCAAAAAAGTGTTACATCACACGACAGGCAAGTGGGTGCATCAGCAGAGCAGGAGCAGAGTTAGAATGGTGACACATCTACTGGTCTCTGCAGGCATGTCTGTCCAATTAGGAGCTAAAGAGAGAGCAGTACTGTGGCAGCGTAATGGCAGTCAGCTGTAGACTCTGAGCAGTGGAGATGGAAAACAATACCAAGCCTCTATCTGCTTGAGTGAGTGGCAGAGGGATCTTGTGAAACAGACTGACTTGCATTTGCACTGAGTCCTTAATTTTTTAATTGCAACATGAATTTGGTGGAGGGCAGGGCAGAGGCCCAATGTTTTGCAAAATAATATGCCCAGCATTCTGCAAAATAATATGCATAGGAGATCAATGCCGTGCACGTAATTGTGGTAATAACCTTTTTTGTGGGACTGTTTTGTGGTGCTCTTATGGAAACACATAAGACATGCAATTTCTTCATACATCATATTTAACTTTCTCTACTCAGTGACATTACAAGAGGCAATACTTACACTTGTGAAAATTCCCTAGAGTGTATCCGCTAGGTATGGGGAGAGGCTGCTACACCCACACAAAGAGCCTTGTTACACAGTAGAAGTCATATAATTCTGGCATCTTATCAGAGCAAAGCAGGGTGTTTAGCTATAGTGGTTGCTTTAATGTTTCTTTTCTTTAGGAAAAAAAAAGTGCTAAAAAATGCCAGGACATAACATTTTGTCATTGGCTTACGCAGGATAAGGCATTTGTTACTCACACAGAGTTCTGCCAGTATTCATTATTCTTGGCTTGCAGATCTCTGGAGATCCAAACCCAGTACCCCATACAAGCTTACCGATATACCTTAGCCCTCATCTTCACCACTCTGCCATCCTGGTCCTAAGATTTTCCAGCTCTTCTCCAATATGGTCTTGCAGTTATCCTCTGATTTTCCATTTCAAAGTCTCTCTGATCCCCACCTGAACTTCTGCCATTCCACATGACATGAACAGAGACACCCTGAGGGGAAGAGGAGAGAGAGAACTAGGAAATCTGAATAAGTGTCCTTGTGTACATCAGTATCAACTCTCTTGAGGTTGGACAAGTTATACCAGTGCACACCTGACATCTGCAAAAAGACAGGCAGAATCTAGTACAGTTTTGTGGAGGCGTTGATCCCACCACTGAAGTACCACATCACCTCATAGTTAAGGCTTGATTAAATTCCAGTCCAGATAATAATATCCCACTTGCCTACATTCCCTTCTCCAATTTCATAAGGGAGGTTTTTTTGCATCTGACCTATTTTGTTTGATGCTTTCATGTATTCTTTATGACTTGTACTTTAAACGTGGATGTCTGTCTTTGGTGTCTTTTCCACAGCCATGTATTCCAGGGTCTCTCTGCTATATAAATGATCATTACCACAATGAAAATATGTTTGTTTTTCTACTGGTTAACAGAGAACACTAGTTACATTGGAAGCCTACCATCATCCAACACCTCTGAGGCCTTGACACCAACAGCATCTTGACACCAACAGCATCTTAACACCAACTGATATTCCAGAGAGGGTTGGAAATTCCTGGTAACTGAGCTCTTTAGCCCCTTTATGGTCCTAGCTGTTTATAACTTTGCAATGTGCAACATGCCTTGACCAATATTCCCATAGCCAGGCTCTCCTCTGTAGGGGTGTATACTTCCTTTGCAGATAACAACTGCCTTAGTGCAATAACCAAGCCCAGAAAAGACGCCATAGCCTGGCCTGTGTACCACAACCATTACATTGCACTGGGCTGTTCTGCAACCAAAAACCCTAGCAAAGCATCATCCAGGTGGATGGAGCACATCCAGCCCCAGTTTAAAGACACCACCAAGAGAGAGAATAAATGTCTTTGTTCCAGGGGTGAATCACCTTCACTGTTGAAAGTGCATGCCTCACTCTTTGGCATACTGGGCCTGGTACTCCAGTTGGCATAGGTGCACTTTACTGGTGTGTCATCTTCAGAGAAAAATAAAACAGAATGATGAAACAAAGTTTTGTGCCACTAAATTGTCTCTTAATTCTCTCCAGGTTGCTGGCAAGCAGGAAGTCCTTGCCTTGGGCACTGGTGGGATTCCAGAGTTGCTGTGAGCCATGAGAAGACTACTGTCCAAGTGTAAGGGCCCCCAACCCTCTCACTTGAGCTCTTCTGAAAACCTCTGCCATCACTCTGAGGATGCAGTGCCAAACACTGCACTGGCACCATGCCACTTTAGTCAGTGGTGTCTCACCAGCAAAGAACTTGCCCAGGGTGTTTAACTGAAAACTACAAAGAGAAAGGGGCATGGAACTAGAAGAGAAGTTGTTCTTCATGTCCAGGCATTCATACACCAGGCCCAACATTTGGATCTTTTGGAGGAAGATAGCCATAATAAATTCAACTATGCAATGCTGATGGAGGTAGTGCTGAAACTAGTACCGTTGGGGCTTGTTGGGTATACCAGATACAGCCTACAACTTGCACCTCTGAAGACTTACCCCAGCATGTGCCTGTAACAGTTGATGATTAATATCTTGTTGCTATGGCACCTGCATATCATGTGCACCACCACAAACCCATGGCACAGGATGTGTATATTGGTGGTCTTGACAACTGTTCAGAGAGAGCTGTTTGATTGCTTTGATTATTTGCCTCTGCATCTACTTGCCTTGTCCTCAGACAAGTTTCAGAAGATCAGTGTCCTCTTTTGAACAATATTGGCATCCACAGCAGAACTGTCACGGGATCTGTCTGCCACAGCTTCCATCAGGGAGTGTATCCCTTCTTGGAGACATTTTGTAGAAATGATTACTCACACTGTCAGTAAAGAAGAATTTTTATATCTCCAAACAGGAGCCAATCACTTTCAGGGACCAAATTAATGTTAGTGGCTCTTTTTAAGTCAGTGCTCCTGCAGCAGGTCTGAATTTAGTTCACTTTTTGTCACAGAATTAGTGAAGAAGGATAGGGGAGCGGATGTGGGTGTGGGGATGTGGGCGTGGGGGTGAGTTGGTGAGTGTGGGGGTGTGGGTGTGGTGCATGTGCTGTGAGATTAATCATTACAGGTTGTAGAATTTAGAGAGCTGGGTTTTTTAACGTTGTGTTTAAGGGATTGTTTGGATAATCATAATCAGAGAATTACCCACTGCTTCAAGGCCTTAAATGCTGAGAACCTGCAGCAGTGGAAAAGCATAGTAGAAAACTACTATGCTGACACCCCCAAATCTTCATCCAAAGGCAAATTAAGGGCAGCCCCAAAGAAAGACTCGAAAGCCACAGCTGAGCACACTCATGCCTCTAAACCTGTTGGAATGGCAGTCACAGGTTGAGAGAGTCTGTGCAGTTACCCTAAAATGAGATAGAATACAATTTCCCCAGCTCCTCAAATGCAGCCTGGATATGAGGGTAGTGGGAAGAAGTAAGTGTGACTCACAGTGATTATGAGGGTAAAAATTAAAAGTCATTGGGTTTGAAAGGATTCACACCACAGCACAAGGCAATTTTACACTCATACTACTGTCAGCACAGTTGCTGCTTTGGGCAAAGTATTCACACTTGTTAAGATGTGGAGACACATTGCTAGTAGTATAACTTGGGGTGTACTTCTGGATTATGTTAACAAAAAGGAGGCTCAGCCTCTTGTGAAAGCTAATTATACATATGCCTGAGTGAAACAGAAACCTCAGCAAATGTCCTGTTAGGCTTTTCATCTTGGAAGGTGTTTGCAGAATGTTCACTTACCCTTGAACAAAAAGCCTTGTATTGCAAGTCTTTTTCCATTAGATCCACCTAGAGCCCACCACTTCGTTCTTTATACTCCATACCCTGTGCAGACCTTTTCTCTTAAAAGTGTACTAAACTGTGTGGGTCCTGGCTGCACTTCTTTGTTTTCCTAAAGAGTTGTTAGCAGTTCTGGTTATTTCCCCACCACTGCCAAACCCTCCTCTCTCCCCAGTGCCCATCTATCTGATCCTACTAGCCAGCCAGAGCTCCATGCCCTGATGTTATTCCACCACGGGAAGAGGCTGTTGGCCATACACCAGTATTGTTATGAAAAACCCAGAAGAGGAATGCAGTGAAGTGCAAGATGTAATAAAGAGGCAGTAAAGCCCATTTGAGCTTCAGTATGTTTTTTCATGGCACTGAAGCACACACCTATTTTTAAGGGTGGAACCTCTACAATAACCTGGCTGATGTTAGCCTGTAATCTGCCAGCTCCTTGATCACTACAAGGGTAGTCTCCTGTTTTGCCTTTTTACTCTCACTGAAGTTTTGCAGATTCTAGGGTATAGTGTTGAGAATCTGTATGAGACTCAGTGCAGTGCTGGTGAATGATGGGTATTTTTATAGCACAGGAAAGTTAAATGACTCTTCCAATAATTTAACAGCTTTCTAATGTTCATTGTGCTGCCCTTTTTGTGTGTGTGTGTGAAGTAAATATAATATCTCTCCAGGCTGTAAAAGAATGCCAATTGACCATATCTTTAGCCTTTGGAATCTTTAAAACTACTTAGGCATTTGCCAGGTGGTTTTGGGTTTTGGTTTTGTCTTGTTTGGGGTTTTTTTTTGAGTCAGCTAGGAGATTGAAGTTGGGTTCATCTCCATATGGACTCCAGAAGAGAAGAACTCTGTTCCAACCTCATTTATCAATCTTATCAAGGCAAGGCTTCTTTCTGCTCATCCTGTCTACCTGGGTGGGATAGACGGAAAGTGGGTGGAGAAAGAAATATCTCCATGCTAAAATTTTGAGGACTGGGGTACTCTGGGAAGCAAATGTGAGAGAGAGCAGGTGATGAATTTCCCATACACGAGCGTGCTCAAAAGCACAAAAGAAAGAAATGCGTGTGGGGGAATCGTGCCAGGGCACATGGAAGGCAGGACCCCCTCTCCATGTGACCCTGCACCAACACAGACAACAGCAGCTGAGGGAGGAAGCAGATGAGCACCAGGCCCTCTGAGCTCAGCTAGTCATGATATTTGGATTACTTTCTGTTGCTTCTGCGTGTTTACCTTGTCTCAGAGAGATGTTAAGATGAATGGAATGAAGTCTTTTATGCCACAGGTTAGCACCTCCCTCATCCACCTCCCTCTATCAGCACTCCTTATCCTCAGGAAACTCGGAATCAGAATTGTGTCATAAATGGCATGAAAGCAGCTCAGAAATACACTCCAGAAAGGCTCCTCTTCTGAGCTGGGGAGGCAAGGTGGTGACAAAACAGCAGAACACAAATTCTAAAATGCTTTGATCCTGCAATTTTTCATCGGGGCCAAGAGTAATACTTGTTATCAGACAAGCAAAGTTTGTTTTTTAATTCTCTACCAGTTTCTTAGCACTGATTTAGGCTCCACACTGACACCAGCAAGACTGCACTTAAATTACAGCCCTGAGAACATGTATCCAAAGCTGAGCAGAGTTCAAACCTCAGCCCTGTGCCGATACAGAGTCTTTTCTGTTTTAAATTGCCCACCCACTCACTATTCCCAGCTGCCTGAGCCACATAACCTTCAAAGACCACACACAAGGTGCAAGAGCAATAGGGGCCTGTTGAAAATTAAAGTGTAACAGCTTAGTCAAGAGGATAGGCTACAGCATTGCTGCCTAGAAAATGGGGGCAAGGAATGAGGATGGAAGGGCAGATGGAGACCGTGGGAGATCTGTGCACAAAGTGATGGGAATATGCTTCAGAGTGTATTTTACAGAAATCCCCTACCCTGAGCTCACAGATCAGCAGAAACACATCACTTCCTGCATGAAGATGGGCAAGAAGCAGATCAGGAAGGGAGGTGGTGCTTTCTAGAGGACAGAGATGATACTGGGGTCCCAGGGTTTGTTCTGAGCTTGCCTGTTGGCTTGCTAAAAGGACCTGGAGCTGGTCAAAAAAACTCTCTATTCCTATTTTTGCCTCTTGAGCAAGTGTCAAGAAGTATAAAAGCCTCATGTGGATGTTGTGCTATCACCACAGCCCCTGACAGAGTGCGAAATCGTCAAAGAGCTCCAGTTCCTTCTCCCCAGTGCTTCTGCTGCAGGGACCTTGCTCTGAAAAGCATTTGTTTGAATGCCATATAGTAGCGTCGCCTATTCCTCTCCTCTCCATTGTAACAGCACATCCCCATCAAAAACTAGAGAGCATTGCAACACCACTCAGAGGTGACACAAAGGCAGGAGCAGGTCAGCACTGTCACACATCACGGTGCAGCATCCCCACGTTCTGAAAAGCACGGGGCCCTTCTGCCCCTTGGATTCCCAGGGTCTGAGGCAAGCGGGTGAAAATCATCCTTATCCCGAGCATACCTGCTCAGATGGCCGAGTTTGCTGGGGATTTGCACAAGGGACTGCTCATCCCCAAAGTGCCTCAAAAACATCCTTAAGCTTTGTCCCTTCGCTTCTATACAAAAAGAACATGTGTTTATACGTTCCTACACCAAGATTTTGTGCCTAGTCGCTAGCCGAGGCTAAATACTTAAAGGCTGAGTCAAGCTGTCCTCTAACTGTGGGCTGGTTTGCCCATCACCAAATGAAGCGGCTTCACTGCTGAGGCAAGGCAATGTTGTAACAGTGCACGGCACAGCCCAGCCGTCGGAACAAGAAACAACGAAGGTGGTTTCTGACAGAAAGTGCTCAGGGTGTTTGAAGAGGCAGGCTGCCAGGGCTCTACGGGTATCATCCTACTCCCTAGGCCTCGGTTGGGACAGCAGCTCAGGAGAGATGAAAGGAGGAAAGATGAAACACAACATGCCATGAACTTTCTCGCTGCAGTTCTGATTACTGCAAGAAAGCAAGCCAAGGAGGCAGTGGAAGGAAAGATTCAGTCAAGTACCCTGAAATGGTAGTCTGAACTCAGAGCCACGTATGGTAATTAGCATGTGTGCCTGAACTAGAATCACAGATACAAAAGCCCTTGCAGCATTTTCAGGCTCTGACATTCGATCCCAGACTTGGGCTTCAGAACACATTCAACAACAAACAGAGCAAAAGACACCGAGACTGGAATGTTAGTAGCTAATGTTGTTACTCTATTAGTTTTGTTACCTTCTGTAGCGAATGGCAAAGGCACAAAAAAATGCAGGTGTGCATGCGTGACACTTCCTTCTTCTGACCCCTGTAGCAGAAAGAAACCTTCCAGCACACAACTGCCTGCAACCAGGTCTTTGAAATATCCCACTGTGATACATATCAACCTTTTCCTTTTGATTGATAGACCTTACTGGGGAAACACAGTGGAACAGATGTGTATGCATGGGTGCCATCAAATGAATTTTAATGCTTTCTTCCCCCCCCGCCCCCCCGCCTCCCACCCACAGGCTTATAAAATTATTCTGGAAGGCATGTGAATCCTAAATAATGGGGGAGGGGAGAGAGAGGGGATTAAGGGACATCTGAAGAAAGTAGTATAAAATTGCACTGAAAGCAAAAATCCTCCCACCATAACCTACCCTTGTCTACCTCTGTGTCAACAAATATGCAACCAATTAATGTAATTGCAGAGTTATTTATGGCGCACAGGAAAGTTTAGTCAGGGACCCTGAGAAATGAGGTTGTAGGGATAGGAACGCCTGGGTTTCCCCCTCGCCCCCTTCTTTGCAGATGTTTAAGTTGACTTGTGGTGTCCATGTGTCTCATAACCAAGAGCCTGTCTACTTTGCAGGTGTTGCTTGCTGCATGGGGGTGGGTAAAGGGGATGAAAGGAGACCTGGAAAAAGAGTTGGGGTCTTCTGATTTCAAACTGTGACCAAAACATATTGGTTGGGTGTAGATATTCCTCCCCCGACTCTGCAGCCTACAAAAGCCCCATACTTAATCCCTTCAGATGACCCTTGCAGCAGCAGCAACAACATTTGAACACAATAGGGGGAAAAAAAATTTCTTAGCTCCATGATTTGATTGTTCGGGGTGACAGGTTTTTTACTGTTCAGTGCCCTGCACAAGAGAGGTTTTAATTAGAGCTATTGAGAGGTTTGAATTGGCACAATTAGGGTCAGCATTAATGACTGCTGCATGTGTTCTTTTGAACAGTAAGGGCTTTTTTTTTTTTTTTGGCCCATGGACAGGAGGGGGTAGCAGCTAATGAACTAGGAGAGTGCAAATTATCTCCGCAAAGCTGGGGCAAGTGTAATACACACTGCAGATAAAGAGAGAGCAGGAAGAGAGACCACAGCATATGGGGCTAATCCAGTGGATTTTCCAGCAGAGTGCTGAGCACCATCATGACCCACTGCTTGCTATTTGCTTCTTCAGGTGCTGAGGCTGTATAGATCACTGACAGAGATGTGTTTCTTGCATTGCAAGTAAAGACTTCAGAGAGGTAAAGCATACACAGTGTTTTCTTACTAGAGAAAAATAATAAACCAGCTGAGAACAGGAGGCTGCTTCAAAAACAAGGACATCATTCAAATTGGTACTCCTATGAGTAGGCTTGTAGGCTTTAAGATCTCTCCTTCAATTCAGTGGGATTCTGGATCAGTTCAAAGAAACACAGCCACGTAAGTGAGATACACATATATACATATGTTTGTGCACAAGTACCCTTCCTCCGTGTGTACAGAAATGCCTCCAAACATGCAGACTACAGCACTAAAGGCAGATGCAAGAGAGCATCATGGATGTGACAGCTGTGCCAAAGGCTGCTCCCACCCCTATTGAGTAAACAAGAGTCCTCACAGCACATGTAACTTGACTTCAAGAGAAGATTTCCACGGGGCATACCTATGGTCTCCTCAGAACTTGCAGATCCCCTGAAACGTGCTCATTACACAGCCTCTTCCTGACTCACACAGACCATGAAGGTGTGCAGAAACGGTCCTGGGTTACAGGAGGAATATATTCCCATGCCACTTCACCAAAGCCAAAGAAGCCTCACTTCCACTTAGCTGCTTGTTGGAGAAAGGGCAAGTAAATGATGGTGACAACAACCAAGTGGGTGCAGGGACTGACTAGTGGCACAGGACTTGCCCCACTCCTGTAAAGAGCCTGTGTTGCCTCTTGGCCATGCAGATCCTCTCCAAAGCACAAGCCTTTTCACTCCCAGCCTGGAACAAAGGTTTTTAGTGCTTTCCATTTGTTAAACTGATGTTTTGGTCTTGAGTTATATTAGAATAACAGTTCTCTCTGCACCTTTGAACCACAGAAAGAGTTTGTTTAACTGACAGGTCCCCAGCATGTCAGTTCCTCACTGCCCTCCACTGTGTGCAGCAGGAGACAGCCATTTCCCACTTATATATGCAACACTGTTCTTTACTAGCAGTGGGATCACCTCTGGTGGCTGAATCAACCTGTAACTACCTTCTGGCCTCCAAAACACAGAAAGGACATCACTGGTAGGGGTACCTGTGGGCCTGTCTCAGAACTGTTAGTACAAGCCAAGCCAGATCTCTACTTTGTCTGCTGTAGCAATGTCTCCTGAGCATGACCCAAAGCTGGAGATACCTTATCAGACAATATGCACCAAAAGGTTGATTCTCTTTTCTGAGTTTCCAGATGACACCAAGCTGGGTGGCTGTGTTGATCTGCTAGAGGGTAGGGAAGTTTTACAACAGGGTCTGGACAGGTTAGACTGATGGACAAAGGCTAATTGTATAAAGTTTAACAAGGCCAAGTGCCAGGTCCTCCACCTGGGTCACAACCACCCCATGGTAAGCTGCAGACTTTGGGATGTGTGGTTGGAAAGCTGTGACTCAGAGAGAGACCTGGGGCTATTGGTTGACAGTCAAGTGAATATGAATCAGCAGTGTGCTCAGTTGGCCAAGAAAGCCAGTGGCATCCTGGTTTGTATTAGAAACACTGTGGCCAGTAGGGACAGGGAGGTGATCATCCCTCTGTACTCAGCCCTGGTGAAGTCACACCTCAAGTATTGTGTTCAGTTCTGGGCCGCTCACCACAAGATGGATATTGAGGTGCTGCAGCAAGTTCAGAGAAGGGCAACAAGGCTCATGAAGGGCCTGGAACACATGCTCTATGCAGAGCATGTGAGGGAGCTGGATTTGTTCAGTCTGGGGAAGAGGAGGCTGAGGGGACACCTCATCACTTTGTAGAACTACCTGAAGGGTGGTTGGAGTGAGGAGGGGGTAGCCTCTTCTCTTCTTCCTCCAGGACTCCTCCAGAGTCTTCCTCCAGAGAAAATGGTTTCAAGCTGCACCAGGGGAGGTTCAGGCTGGATATTAGGAAATATTTCTTCACAGAGAGGGTTATCAAACATTGGAATGGTCTGCCCAGGGCAGTGGTGGAGTCACCATCCCTGGAGGTGTTTAAGCATCATGTGGACCTGGTGCTTAGGGCCATGGTTTAGTGTTGACCCTTCAGTGCTGGGTCAAGGGTTGGACCAGATAATCTTTGAGGTCTCTTCTATCCAGATGTTTTCCCTGATTCAGTAAACACAGCTAGTTGGTAGAGCAGAATAGAGCAGCACCTCTGTATGTACATACTGTTAAAGGCCTTACCCTCCTACACTTTTCAGAACAGCATTTTCAGACAGTCTTTCTGCAGCCATCCCAGAGCCAGAGTGTGCCCACTAACAAGCAACCACTCAAATTTTTGAGGCCCCACCAGTGCTTTTATTGGCCAAGCAGGTAAAGCTGTGTGCATGACTGGAGCACAGAAGCTGGGTGAAATCCTGGGTGTGCAATCTCAGTTGAGAACTAGCCAAATACTTCACCTTTCATATGTGCAAAAGAAGACAAAGGTACCCAAAATATGGAGGAACTGGGGCTCTTTGGTGTGGTTAAACAGAGGTTTCTGTGTATTTCTGTTAGTAGGTGTTCTCAGATGTTTCAGTGTCTCCCACTGTCTCTAAACATAATCTACTTCTCTAAAAAAAGAAATCCCATTTATCTGGCTTTTTTATGTAGGTGATGCAAATTACATTATTCTTACTTATATACTTACTTGCAGAAGTTTAGTCTGCAACGTGAAGATTAACCACTGACGCTGTTGCAGTCCATTTGTAGCCTCTGAACAGATGCAGACCTGATGTGCACTCACAACTGTGATAGTTTCACTTCATTCTAAAGGTGAAAAACAGTAGCCTGGAGAGAATCACAAAAGCATTCAGGCTGGAAGAAAACCTCAGCATCACCAAGTCCAACCGATAACAAAATTCACCCCTAAACCATATCCCCCAGGCACCACATCTAAACGACCTTCAAACACACCCAGGGCTGGTGACTCAACCCCCTCCCTGGGCAGCACATTCCAATGCCTGACCACTCTTTCCATCAAAAAAAAGATTTTCCTAATGTCCAGTCTAAACCTATCCAGTCACAGCTCGAGGCTTAAGATCTTAAAGGACTTTTCCTACCTAAATGATTCCGTGATCGTTAAAAACCGTTGTGGTGCTAATGCCCACAACCTGTGAGAGTCAGTCTTGTAAAAGATCTTTACCCAGATGTGCCAGCCTCCTGCACACACAGAGCCCAGGCAGGCATCTGCTGTTGCTGGCAAGAGCTGGAGTCGAGCAGGTGGGTGGCAGGAAGGTGAGAGCATAGCTGTGGTAGCTGCTGAACCATGGCAGCTGCCTTGCACAGGGCTTTACCCCAGCAGGGCTCCATCCCTCCACAGCAGTGTGGCCCTCTCTTGGGAGTGAGCAGCACAGCTGCAAGTGGCTTTATCTCAGCTGGCACCCCTGGGTGAAGACAACCCCCTGCCCTCGGCTGGTCAAGAGGAACAAGTTCCACTGGCACTCAGCAGAGATGCGAACTGGAGTGCCAAAGAAAGGACAGAGACACAGAAAGCATCTCATCAGTGCTTTCCCCTTTTGCCATTGGTTCCTTTCACCTCCTCTCCCCTGAATCTCTCACATAAGGCCTTCAACTGTTCCCACAGCCAGCAATTTGGTTTGGGCAGACATCCAGCATTGCTTAGCAGATCCAAAATGACACCTCACACATTCTTGAATGTGTGAAAGAAACAACCAAGCTGAATCGCTTCACCACTCCTGGGGTACTAGAGGTGATACTGCAGACTTGCCAAGGAACATGTGAGGACATCCACAAACATTTCATGACCACCTCCTTTGAGTCTGCTTTGTTATTATACAGGCGTGGGGTTTGGTGTCAGCTGGAAAGCTGAACTTAGGACGTCTCAGAGGTGACCTCTGCCTTGACTTCCTTACATATTTCTCCAAAAAGGCAAGACTTTACAAAAATGACTTAGATTTACACTATCAAATAAATACATTGAATCTTCATATAGATCATTTACAAGCAAATAATAATGTGGCAGCCTGGAGCACGAATAGCACTGCAGCCACCAGGCTGTCACCTGGAGCCTCTCCTGAGGTTAAGCTACCTGGGAAGGGTGTGGAAGCTAACAGACACAAGAGTCTATGTGACATATGGAAAGCTGGATCTGAGAGAGAACATTGTAAGAAGCTGGCTAAAGCTATAGGTGGTGGTGTAAGGGCTGGCTGGATCCTGGACCCCATGGCTGGTTAAGGGGGGACATGCGAGAGCAGCAGCCAAACAACACAGCTAGCTGGAGTGGAGCACTAGGGACACGCTGGGAAATGGGACCTTGCCAAGCCGGTGTGCGTGGCAACCCCAGCCTTAAGAGCACGTGAGGTTGAGATGAGCTTGCTAGCAGTATCAGAAATAAAAAATCCAGGTATGGATGTGGCAAAACCAGGACAAAGGAAGAAAAAGCAGTTAGATGCAGGTTGTCCTTCTCAACTGAGAAAAAGAAAGGGAGATGCAGGAGTGGCAAAAAGAGAGGTCGAGAAACACAGAAACTGATCTGCAATTCATGTGGCCCAGAGGGCCTGGGAGCATTTGTCAAGCAGTCCTAGGCTTGATCACTGCAGCTGCAGCCAGACAATCAACCAAACCAGGTTTCTGGACATGCCAGCACAGTCAGACCTGCTTCCATCACAGGAAGAGGACAGCAGTTGGCAGTACTGGGGAGGTGCTGGAAAGTAAACACCAGACAGACTGAGCTTCCCAACGTGAGCACGTTGGTGTGTATTCCTGGGTGAAAGGCATTAGCAGCTGCTCACCACTGTGTAACAGACAGGATTTAGGGGTTTCTAGTTTCTTCATTTTCGGTTAATACAGATAAACGCTTGGGTCTAAAGAAAGTGCCTTATCTACCTTCAAACTCATGGTCTACACCCAGGAAAAGTGTCTTCCAGGAAAACAGTTTGAACTGAGAAACCAGTATTGCCTCTCCTCTGCCTTAGTGCATGCACTCATGGGGAAACACAAAACATGCAAGAAGCCTGTCTCTGAAGTGGCACTTAGTAAGCAGTTCAGCAAGCAAGCCCTCCCGGTGGAAGCTATGAATGCAGACTTCAAAAACATGTCAAGAAAAGCAGACTACTCAGAATCTACTTAGTCTGAGCTTTGGCAGAAGGCTTGACCCAGTCTTATTTTACCAGAATTACTCAACCCATCTCCGACTTAAAAGAAATACATTTTGATTATGAGCTTCACAGCATTTCAATCACTGTCCCTCAGATCATCTATCAGCCAGCAGAGGCTTTGCTTTGCCTAGCTTCTCTGTGTTGTTTTTTTGCCACACCACTGCATTTGGTGAGAGGCCTTGAGCACAAGCCCTATGAGGAGAGGCTGAGGGAGCTGGGATTGTTTAGCCTGGAGAAGAGGAGGCTCAGGGAGACCTCATTGCTCTCTACAACTACCTGAAGGGAGGTTGTCACCAGAAGGGGATTGGTCTCTTCTCTCAGGCAACCAGCACCAGAACAAGGGGACACAGTCTCAAGCTGCACCAGGGGAAGTTTAGGCTCGAGGTGAGGAGAAAGTTCTTCACAGAGAGAGTTGTTAGCCATTGGAATGGGCTGCCCAGGGAGGTGGTGGATTCACCATCCCTGGAGGTGTTCAAGAGGGGACTGGATGTGGCACTTGGCGCCATGGTTTAGTAGTCATGAGGTCTGTGGTGACAGGTTGGACTTGATGATCTTTGAGGTCTCTTCCAACCTTATTAATTCTATGATTTTATGATTTCTGTGCTGCAGCCAAAGCAGCACAACTTGTGAGCAGTGATGGTAACGAGTGACCCCATGGAGATTAGGCTGTGAGACATCTCTCACTGGCCTGAATGTTGAGCAGTGGGTTTCCCCTCAAGGCCTTCCCTCTATGTTCTCTTTCTTCTGGGAGATTCAGACTTTGGTGTAGATTGGACCTTGCATAGGGAGCCCAGTAGCCCTCAGCACCTGGAGCTTTATCTCTTCTTTCCTAGAATAGAATAGAATTAACCAGGTTGGAAAAGAACTTTGAGATCATTGAGTCCAACCTATCGTCCAACACTATCTAATCAACTAAACCATGGCACCAAGAACCCCATCCAGGCTCTTCCTAAACACCTCCAGTGATGGTGACTCCACCACCTCCTTGGGCAGCCCATTCCAGTGGCCAATCACTCTTTCTGTGAAGAACTTCTTCCTAACATCCAGCCTAAACCTCCCCTGGTGCAGCTTGAGGCTGTGAAGGGAAGAGAAGAGACTGCTTTCTCTTACTCCAGAGCTCCTGTTTCCTTGCCCTCTGATGTAACCTCTTCTAAAGGCAGTTTGTGCTCCAGCCTCACTACAAGGAAAATTCTGTACATAAGAGCCCTTTTTAAAACTTGGGTGTTTCCAAGACACTGGCAGGAGGATGAAAGACACCAAATATTTTGCTGAATGCTCTCTTGCTGAAGAGAAATATGCAAAGCCATACTCAGTATATCATCAAATTAATCAGATATAACCAATGTCCACTGCATCAGTGTTTGTAAGAGAGCAAGAGAGAGCTGGGAATCTTTAATACAGCTAGCAGAGGGAACAACTATGAAGAATTCTCCACAATTTGAACTATTCATCCAGTTGCTTTTTTATTAAATCCCTTTTGGCCACCCCAGGGTTGTTGTGGGTTTTTTTCTTTCCCACTGTTATGGAGATTTTTCAGTATTGTTGCCTCATTTTGGGGGGAAGGGTAGGTTTCTCCTTTTGTCATATCAAGCTCCCTTCTTGCATAAGGGAGCAACATCAGCCAGACATGTTCTGGGTGGGCTTGAAAAAAAATGCACAGCTGATGTCAGGAAAAAGCAATGAGAAGAACAAAATGAACTGCACAATTATTTAGGAATATAATCAGGAATTCTGATGTACACTGTTCAGATTTTTGTAGGTAAATCCATCACTCAATCCATAGCCACAACAAGCTTGTATGCAAGGGTTTCGGCAGTCTAGAAGGGTAGCAGATCTTCCCACCTGCAGTACAAGTTGATCAGCACCTTTGCAAAGGTCACGGTACCTAGCAGCTCAGCCCCTTCACCAGGAGTTCTAATCCCATGCTACATACCACAGACAGCAATGGAGCTAGCTGGAGAAGAGGGACATCCACTTATGACCTCTAAACATCTCAGAGTCAATCTTTGCACTGATTTCTCAGCAAGCCTGAAAACATCAGCACTTACTGGAGACCCTACAAGAAAGGGCAATTTGTCATCACAGAAGAACATTTCATGTGCAGTATCAGTTTAGAGTGGTGTAAGGAGTCTGAAAGTTACAGTTCCAGTTACAGCTATGGTCTTGAGTTTAATGCAACCAGCTGGGGAGCCACATCCTCATTTTCTTCATCTGTACTATTTTCACTGCCTGCAAATTGTAGACCTTCCCCTAGCCCCATCTCCTCCATTCTTGAACAGAAGCAACTCAACATAGCCTGCATTGGATTGATGGCAGCTAGTCTCTCTAAAGCAAGATCTTGCACAAAATAATGTAGGAAGTCCTGAAAAATCAGCATTTTATCTCAGTCCTCAGTCAGCAAACATCAGCAAAGCTGATGCTGGTAGTGTGACATCAGGTCCTTCAGCTAGGAAGGACCAAGATTCAGGAACAAGCCAGCACAACTCTGCTGTCTAGGCAGCTCTAAACCAGAATGCCTTAGGGCTTCAGCACTGTCATGATGGTCTGGCCTCAAGGAAAGCTTCCCACAGGGTGTTATGGCAGGAGTGTAGGTAGATGGTAGAACCTTAACTATAGTGCAAGTGAAGATACAGTGATCCGATTTTAAGTAACAATCAAGAACATGTGTAGGATTCTCAAGATGATGAAGTATTACAACCTGAGAAACCAGTCTTTGTTGGTGTATCATTTAAGGACCAGTTAGTTCATGCTGCAGGAGACAGTCCTTCACTGACTGCAATAGTTGCTAGGGTGAGGTGTCTGGGGAGCTGATCATAGAACCAGTCAGGGTTGGAAGGGACCACAAGGATCATCTAGTGCCAACCCCTGCCATGGGCAGGGACACCCCACACTACATCAGGCTGGCCAGAGCCTCATCCAGCCTGGGCTTAAACACCTCCAGGGATGGGGCCTCAACCACCTCCCTGGACAACCCATTCCAGGGCTTCACCACGCTCATGGGGAAGAATTTCCTCCTCACATCCAGCCTGAATCTCCCCACCTCCAGCTTCATTCCATTCCCCCTAGTCCTATCACTACCTGATAGCCTGACAAGTCCCTCCCCAGCCTTCTTGTAGGCCCCCTTCAGATACTGGAAGGCCACAATGAGGTCACCTCGGAGCCTTCTCTTCTCCAGACTGAACAGCCCCAACTCTTTCAGTCTGTCCTCATAGGAGAGGTGCTCCAGCCCTCTGATCATCCTCGTGGCCCTTCTCTGGACACCTTCCAGCACCTCCATATCCCTCTTGTAATAGGGGCTCCAGAACTGGACGCAGCACTCCAGGTGGGGTCCTGGATGTCCTTGGCTCCTGGAGCCCCCTCTCTTCCAGTGGTTAGACTGATATCTGTCCAGCTGGTGACATTTCCAGCACATTACTCCTTGACAATGAAAAGCAAAATGGTAAAGATGTGCAAATGCCTCTCAAAATACTGACTCCATGCAAATGATGAGAGGAACAAAACCAACCAACCAAAACAACAACAAAAACCCAAACAACAGCCAAAAAAACACAAACCAAAACAAAAAGCAACAGTAACAACAAAACCAAACAAACAAAACCCTAAACAAAAGGAGGGCTTTAAACACACAAGCAGCAGCTGGCCAAACACAGGCACCACTGCATGGAACTCAGGGTGCTGAGAAACAGCCATATTGCAGCAAATACAACACACTTTCCTGGACACTGCATAAAGGCAGTACCTTGGAATGTGCCTGGAGCACCAAGGCTAACTCATTCTTCTGAAAAACATCACTTTCACCCCTACAGAATTAACTTATTTCTGAGAGTTTTAAAAAGAACTTCCATGCACAACCCACAGGAAGAAAGTCTTTGCAGTATGGACATTCCCAGAGGTAGCTGCACTCCAGAAGGGAGATATCTTAATGCAGGGAGGCAGAAACAACTGGGGGGCGGGGTGGGGGTGGGGGGTGGCAGGACAAGGGAAAAAGCAGCAGTTGCAATGCAAAACTGTTATTCATCCCTGCTGAGGGCATGTAAGATAAGAGAGGTCCTGCACCCTCTGGGGTCCCAGAGAGAGGCAAGATGAGTGGCTTCAGCTGCATGTCCCCAGCTCTTGGGAAGTTCATTAGACAAGGAGGGTCCCATCTCAAGAGCTGCAGGATTGGACTCCCCAAGATGTGCATTAGGTGAAGCCTGTGTCATGCTTTCTTGCTTATGAATTTAGAGGTCACTGGGCTTAAAAGCAAATAAATTTTCCTCTTCTGCCAACAACCTAGCTGAGCATACAAGCACTGCAAGGTCACATTAGTGCCTACATAGCATCTTTCCCACATAGCCATTGCTGTGAATTAACAGAGAAATCCTCTTTAACTGACGCAATCAAAACCGAAGGCAAAACTTCCACTGCCCAAGCCCAGTAATTGCATATGTGATCTCAGCCCCACAACGTCCCTTGAAGGCAGCAATAACCACCACCAGACTTCTCTCAAGAGGGTGCTGAACTAGCCTGTCACAAGCAAAGTAAGAGGATGATTTTCCAATAGTGATTAACTAAGCTGAACCCTGAATTTGAGGTGAGATTTCTGCTGGGCAAAGCAGCCTTCATGGTTTCTCTGCTGATACTTCATGCCCCTTCCTCACTGCCTACTTCATCTCTCCAAGCCAGAGCACCCTGCCTTCTGCACAGCTCTCTGCATGGCCAGAGCAGTACCCTTTTTCTTCATCAGGCCAGCAAGAATCCAGCCTCACTCTCACATCTACAGGCGTGTTTGCAGTCGTTCTGACTTTTCTATTATGTGAGGGCCGAGCCTTTGGGCTGCAGTAGTCTAGGGAGTGCAAAGCTGGGAATCTCAGCACACATCTGCACAGCACCCCTGCCAAGCTGCCCAAGCCAAGAGACAGGGGAAGACTTCCCAGCAAGCAAGAAAGAGCATAACAGAGTCGAGCAGAAGCACTAGTATCCAGGCTAGAACTCATCAAGTTCTGTCTTTCTCACATCATTCTCCTGAATGGGAGGGAGGGGGTGGAATTAAACATATCAGTAACCTTGTCTGCTCTTTACACTTAAATCCTCTGTTTAGATGCAGAGGATCAGGCTGGTACAGGGACCATAATTTAAGAGTGCTCGGTGGATGGGGTCCATTATACAACCCCCTGTCTGTATCACCTTACATATAGAGCACATATTGATGAAGGGGAATTTCTGCACACTGAATAACATCCATATGTTACCCAGGAGAAGTTTCCTGTGCTCAGTGCTGTCCCATTAATTTTCCTGCTTGTTTTGACTGTTTATCTCTTGAGCTGAAGTGTCCAGAACCGTGAAAGCCATAGCCAAGGGAAAAAAAAAATCAGTAATATAAACATCATCAGTATGTATGATGGACACACAGAGAGAAACATTCCAGGATGCAATGCCTTGTTTCCCACATAGCTTGGTTAGGGCTAGGATGCCTTGGAGTTGTATTCTGCCTCATCTCCTTTCCATTTGCCTCCAAGCAGCGAGGGCACTTCGAAGCCATGAGGATTTTTCTGGCCCTTTAACAATCCCCTTGTTCCCCAGACTTCCTCCTTTCATAGCTCCCCCCCCCCCCCCAATGTGCTCCCTCCCCTTTCCCCCTGGGTTAGTTAATATGTGCCAAACCCTGACACCCTGAATGGTTTCCCAACGCCGACACTAATCACGTTTTCGGGAGCAGGTCAGCAGTGAAGGAGCTGAAATTCGTGTGAAAAAGTCCCCGGGATGGCCCCCGTGCCTCACACCTGCATGCCCTATTCATCTGCACTGTTTACACATTGTCATCCACAATTAATTCTTTCCAGGGACGCTCCACTGCCTGCCCTCCCATCGCACAGGGACCCCATTCTGAGCTGTTGTGTCTGTTAAATTGAGCATGGGGTGCTGCGATTAAATTAAGTTTTGTGGCTCTCTCTTTCTCTCCCTCCCCTTCTCTTTTCTCTCCATTAATAACGATGCCTGATAGAAGATTGCTGGCACTGGAGTAAAGAGGTAATTACAGGCCCTAAAAGTAGGGGAAGAAAAGTTTCTGTGTGGAAATGTGAATGGGGACATCTCTTCTGGCCAGCCAACACTGCCCTCAGCATGAAGTGGGAACCACAGTTCCGTGAGATGCCCAGGGGATGAGAGGAGAGGAGGGCGTGGGGCTGCGCATGAAGGCCTTCCACAGACAGAGCAAACCAGCAGAATTCATACCCATGAGAGCCTGTACCCACTGGCCCAAATACAGGCTGTCTTCAGCAGGTGACATTCCCACCTTCTGCTGCAGCTGTGTTTGTACCTGCATGTGGCATCCCCACCTTCTGCTACAGCTGTGTTTGTACCTGCATGTGGCATCCCCACCTTCTGCTACAGCTGTGTTTGTACCTGCATGTGGCATCCACCAGCCAGACTGCTCTTCTCCCGAGGTATCCAAGTGCACTGGCAGAAATTCCCTGGCCTATGTGGCCACCTTCCCACACTGACGTGCTTCTGAACTGTGGAGTAAAAGATGGAGTGAGAACTGTACACCAGAGATGAGGAGAAAACAACAAGATGACAGAAATTTGACCACATTCCGCAAAACCTCCACGAGGCAGCAGCATTTTTTTTGCAAAACCTTTCCCCCGTGAGCAAAGTGGACAACTGGTTTTTATTACTAGGATGCCTGCAAAGCCAAAGAGCCTTTCTTGGTGTGAACATAAAGCATGCAGCTCTCAGAACAAGTGGAGTCAGGTAGATTTCACTTTACTCACCACTCACAGGACTCAACCAGGCTGCAGCCCTCCAGCAAAGAACACAAAGTGTCCCCGTGGTAAAAAAGGGCAGCTCTCAGACCCTTCCAGCCAGCAGCCTGCACCAGAGCTACAGCAAGCTACAGAGCAGCCTCTGCTTGCTGTTTGATCATGTCAGACAAAAAAATCCCCAAACAACCAAAAACCCAAACCTACAACCAAAAAACAAGTTCTGAGGCCCCAGTAGCCAAGCCACACATTAAACATAATGAAATTCACTGGCCATAAGCAGAGTGGGTTTCAAGGCTTGGAAAATTGCAGCCTCTCTGATTTTTATCCCTGTGCAAGAAAATTGTCCCTCTAAGAGAAAAATCTTCATGGCAACAATTAACACACCCAGCCTCCCCATAAACACTGCTGTATATTGTTACATGCACACATGAAATGTGCTGGAAGCACATGCTACATCCCCTCTAGTGCTGAACTAATACAGAGGAATGATTGAATCCACCTTCTGCTTTCTTCAGCTGAAGCATGGCCCTTTTTTTTGTGGCAATCCATGATGAAGCCAAATAAACAACAAGGAAGGTAACTGCCACAGGTGAAGGCAGGCACCTTTATGGGATGACTGCTCTACAGCAGATGTATTCACAGGCACTGAGAGGCCTTAAAATGAGTGAGGTTTTAATACCTTGAATACTCCTAAATATCGGTGTGGCTCCAGGGCAAATCTGTTTTGTTTTGCCGGTCTCCTTATTCATTCTGTGCTTCCACTTAAAAACTAGGGAGTTGTGCTCATCGTGCACCCATCCCATAGCATCTACCTCAGGTTGTTAGTGCTTCCTACAAGGACAGTATCTGAGGAGAAAGTTCTTCACAGAGAGAGGTGTTAGCCATTAGAATGGGCTGCCCAGGGAGGTGGCGGAGTCACCATCCCTGGAGGTGTTCAAGAGGGGACTGGACGTGGCACTTGGTGCCATGGTCTAGTAGTCATGAGGTGCTGGGGGACAGGTTGGACTTGATGATCTTTGAGGTCTTTTCCAACCTTGTTGATCCTATGATTCTAAGGAAAGCAGCCTCTCAAAGTGCATCAGCTATACTTGTTACCCTTCCAAACATCCTCCATCACATCAGTTATGATCCTGCAAGCTTTAGGGAAGGAGCCTGCCCGAGTCAGACAGGGAGCACCAGCTTCCAGCAACTGCCTGTATCCTATTGCATCAGCCCACCTCTCACCACCTGCACCACTAAGGAGAGCCAGGCTTCTTACTGAGGTCATAACAGCCCTTTGGGTCTCCAGGATGCAGGACAGCTCACACCAAAGCCGTTCAGACTGCAAGTCTCATTTCTCAAGCATACAGGGCACTGTGTTGCATGTCTTAGACTCTCCTATGCTTGGTGAAACAAAGCTATTTGTTTTGCATTTACCTTGCACCACACCTTGGGATAGTCTCAGCTTGTTAGCAGAAGGGGGAGGAAGCCAGAGAGCGGGCAGGCATAAGGGACAGGGTGCTACACAAGTGCTAGCTGATGTTGTGCATTTACAGTTGACAGTACTTGAAGAAGGTCCTGGGGAGTGGAGGGAGCAGAGGCAGGCTGGCTTGCACAGGTCAGGCTGGGCACAGATAAGGATTCACAATCAGCATGATCATCAGGTTTGGATCTAGCTGGTATTCTCAGCTGGGTGTGGGAGCAAGGCAGCAGACATGGCACCAGCAACATGCTCCTGCTTCCCTACCTCCTCAAGCAGCCAGCACAGCCTTCTTGTGCAGTCCTTCCAACTGGGTGCAGAACACACAGATTTTAGCAACAGTTTCCATCGCTTCCTGACAAAAACACTACCACTCAACAGGACAGGAGCAGCTGAGCCAAGAAGTCTCCCTGCACCACCAGGCATGCTGCAGCACCAGCTGCAAACACTGCCCCAGGGCTCCTCTCTTTATCCATCCCCCTGAAGAAGCAAGCCTGATCCTTCTTTCCAGGTGGATGAAATCTGCTCAAAGAGCAGCTGAACACAGGTCGTTACAATGGAGGCACTGGAGCAGCCTCAGTGGTGGGCATTGGGAGCTGCCTCAGTAGTGGGCGTTGGGAGCTGCCTCAGTAGTGGGCGTTGGGAGCAGCCCTACCTCTCTCAGCCTCAAGGGAAGGTTCACACTGAAATGATTCTCCCGAAGCAGAGCTGCTAGTACTCTTGAAGACACAATGAGCACAAAATCTGCAAGCTGCCTGCCACCATTCCCTCCCACCCAAACCCATGAGAGAGGAGGATGCTCAGCAAATCACACCACCTGCCCAGGCAATAAACCATTTACTGAAGGATGCACCGTTTTGAAGTGCTCTATAAACATGTATTAATCAATCATTAAATAATTAAGATGATTCCCTGTTCTTTTTCTCTGGCACTCCCTAGCTGATCAACGTTCCTATAGCAACAGAGGAGCAGGGCTCAGGGCAGGGGGAATGCGGGGCTTGGGGAGGCGTTGTGAGGAGGGGACCTTTGGTCTCCAGCCCTCCAAAAGTCACGCAGGGCAAGCGGAAGGGGGCTGCCAGAGGTGACATGCAGGAAGGAGGCTTTCAATTTTAATGGAGATTCTTACGATGACAGTCTATGCAAACAGGTACATGAAAGGGGAGAGGAAACGGACTGGGGGAAGGGGGCAGAAATTAACCCCGGTTCGGATTTCAAAGCCAAGGCAGGAATAATTTTCGTAGCCGCGAATATTCGCGATGCACCTTGTGCTCCTCGGGTTCAGACCCTGCATAATCCTCAAGCTCGGGGTTCTGAAATTACAGCAGTGGGGGAGGGAGCCCAGCCTGGACAGTCCAGGAACTGTGGTTGTCCAGGCTGCAGCCCCATCACCTTTATGGTTCCTTTGTGTCCCCAAAAGCCACTGCTGAACAAAGGCCCCCGGCCTTCTGCTTGCAGGGCCCTTGCAGCTGTTTTGCAAATGAGATTACTTGATTGGTGAGCAAAATCAGAGATCTTTTGAAGCTGTTGCCCAGGAAAGGGGAGGGAGAAGGGTTCAATTATCCCCTACAATAAGTAGTAGGATCTGCCTGGTCCTATTGAGAGCTGTTGAGAATGAGCCAAGGCAATTTTTAGACTGACTTTTAGGCAAAATGCTTCAGAATGCTGCATCCACTTCTATAACAAACCAAAAAAACACCACCACAAACAAACCAACCCCAACCAAAACAACCAACAAACAACCTCTGAGTCTGCTGATGTCCTAAAAGAAACTCCTGTTCTTATTCCAGCCCCCAAGGAGCAGGTGAGCTGGGGTCTTTAGCTTGTTGGATGAACTGCTCAAGTGGCCCTAAAGGACAGCTTCACTGCTAGGTCCAGGGGAGCAGTTTGCAGCCTGAGGAAGTTTACTGGTATAGCTCACATCAACACCTATGCAGATGCTCGCTGGGAGATCTTTTTTTTCCATTGGAAAACAGCTTCTGCAACACAAAAAGTGCCTGTGGGAAGACAGGGGTGCTGCTGACAAGAAAGGGTGTTTTGTTGGAGGTGAACCGGAACGGAGTGCTTTGCTCCAGCTGCCCCCAGATTTTTCATTTTAATCGAGCTCAGCATCAAAATGAACTTTCCCAAGAAGGCCTCCTCTTTCCTGTGCATGGGGCTTGTGGCTGAGCTGCATTTACTGAGAACAGCATGGACTTTGCCCAAGCTTTATGGGAGCTGGGCAGAGCTCCCAGGGAGCACAGCCCAGAAGAGAGAATGGGACACGAACCCAAGGAGAGGCACTGCCTACTTTAATGTTAAGCAGACTTGAAACTAAGCATTTCATGTCACTTCAACAAATTGAAACAAAACATTCCTACCTCTGAAACGTCAAAATGCTTCACTTTGATCCCCAAAATGTCAAAACAGAACATGGGAGACTTTTCTGAACATGGCTGTTTTAATTCCAGGAAACATTTTTTTTTTTTTCTCTCTCTCTCCCCCCCACCCCCTTTTTTTTTTTTTGTTTTGTTTTGTTTTGTTTTGTTTTTCTTCCCCAGTTTGTTCTGTTCTGGAAAACAGAGGCAGAAATTCAGCATTTCACACAACTGTGCTTAGACCCATTTATCACAGGAGGGACCAATATTGCCTAAACACGTGTACGCTCCCACTCACGCACTCAGCACATCCACTGTGCCTTTCAGGCACCTCCAGGCCTCTCTCAGGACTGGTTCTACCACCCATATATCTGCCAGGCCTCCAGCCCCACAACCTAAGGATGCCTTTCAAGTCTGCAAGAGGTCGCAAGTTCCAGGGCATACCCAGCACAACTGCCAAACACAAGCAGCAGCTATCCACAAGGTACCCTAAAAGCAGGGTGTTTAGGACTGGCACAGCCATCACTGCAAGCATTGCAGGCTTCACACACAACTTAGTTCCCTTTAGAGTCCTCCTGCTCTCAGCTAGGGCAGACACAGGGTTTGGTCTGACCCAGTTCAGACCTTGTAGTGTGGTGCCAATGTGCATAGCCAGGAACCGGTTTGAATAATCCACTGCTTTGGGGAGCAATGCTAAGAACAGCACTTAATGAAAGAGAAGAGGGAAGGGTGTGGGAATTTCACAACTTCAGCATAATTTGACCAGTGATCTTAATTTATATTGCTGAGGATTATGGATCCTGTCCCCTAGGCAGGGTTAAGAGCAGCAGAAAGGTGACTCACCCCTAATCACGCGTTGCATATGCCCAAGGTGGGTCCACAGGTCTATTTTTGCCTCAGTAGGTGTAATCCTAACACTGCGTCTAGTAACAGTTTGATGACTTTATGCAGACACAACTTGAAGCGTTCTTGCCCTCCAGCAAAGGGCTGCAAAGGGCTGCAAACATGACTGGCTGTGCCACTGTCCCCTTGGAGAAAGTGCTCCCCTCCTCTGTGCCAAGTAACAGCCAAACCAGGCAATGAAGTCTTCTTCTGTGCTCCCCCCACTGTTCTGTGTCTCGTATGCTTGGGCTAGCCCTCCTCTTGCCAAAAGCTAAACGACATCCTAAACCATCTTTGTGCATTCATTTTTCACAGACTTTCAGTGCTGGTTTCCTCTCTATCATGTATCTCCAAACAGGGTCCCTTGATGCCAGGTGGTGGGATAGTTGACATGGCCAGACCACCCAGGTACACCTTAGCCTGCTGGACCAGACTGGCCAGGACACACTCACTCCACGTTCCTCTCTCAGCACACATTGCCTGGGTTTCCCTGCTACAGGCCAGTCTTTCCTTGGTGCCTTCATCTGGGGGAACTCTTCCATATCTTGGCATCTTCCTTACTGGGGGGGGGGAAAGGCTTCTTTAAAATATTTCCCAGCAGGCATTACTGCAAACACAGCAACTCTCATCAGCCCTGGACATACACCGTGGGACCAGGAGATATAGTTCTCTCATTTTGTATGACTAACCCCTAATAATAATTTGTTCTGTTAATTCTCTGATTCTCTCCAACCCTTCCAAACTCATTCACCTCCTAAGCATGAAAAAATAAACTGTGGGAACAATTCATACTGCATCTACAGCTAAACAAACTCTCTTGGGTTCCACTGTTACCCAAACAGTACCTTCCAGGCTCGTTCCCTGTGGGTTGGCAGTAGCTCAGCACTTGCAGGCTCTCCCCGAGGCTTGGATCCGGTGCAAAATCAGTGTTCTTGCTGAGACCTTGCAGTCTTTTCACAAGGCTCCTGCCACAGCCTGAAAGAACATCCAGAAGGCTTTATCCATCAATGGGCTGTCCTGGGCTGGGAGAGGAGAGCGGCTCTGAGATGGGCTGGCTTCCAGGTGATGATTATTCCCACCTCCTAGAAACAGCTTGCAGCAGCCTTGCCAATTGCCAGGATGTGGCAATTCCTAAATATAGGAAGGCTTTAGGCTTTAAAATATGATGCATGTGATTAGGGATAGAAGTGCAGTGACATTTGGTGGAGGCAGTACATCACCTCTGAGATGGAAGGCATGCATTGTTTTTAAAAAATGAAAGATAATAAGACAAAAAAATAACCACAGGAAGAGAGGAAATCAGCTCATAGGTTGTGTTCCGGAAGTCTCCTCAGTGAGGTTTCAGATGTGCTCTGATGCCACCATAGTATAGTATCAGTCAGGGTTGGAAGGGACCACAAGGATCATCTAGTTCCAACCCCCCTGCCATGGGCAGGGACACCTCACACTACATCAGGCTGGCCAGAGCCTCATCCAGCCTGGGCTTAAACACCTCCATGGATGGACCCCCGACCACTTCCCTGGACAACCTATTCCAGGGCCTCACTGCTCTCACAGTGAAGAACTTCCTCCTCATGTCCAGCCTGAATCTCCCCACCTCCAGCTTCATTCCATTCCCCCTAGTCCTATCACTACCTGATAGCCTGAGAAGCCCCTTCCCAGCCTTCTTGTAGGCCCCCTTCAGATACTGGAAGGCCACAATGAGGTCACCTCGGAGCCTTCTCTCTCTCTCACCATCCCACTTACGATTATTTCAAGGCTATATTAATACGTGGATGGGGAGTGTGGCTGTTACCATGGGCACATATCTAATCAAACGGGGCCTAATTATGTGTGTTACCCAATCTGGCACTTCAAGAGCAATTCAGTGATGATTCTGCTGCTTGTCTGATTGATAACACGATTCTCCAGTACGCTGCACGTGTTTTAATTTCTGTTCTTTGACCAAAAGCTGTCTAGCCAACAAGCAGCGTTTTTCACTGGCAAAAGGCACAGCTAATATTAGCCACTGCATTCAATCAATTATGCTTAATAAGCTAATAAATATATGTAGGGCTCTCTGTGCTGTGCTCAGTCACCTTTAGAAAACACTTCATCATCAGTCACTGAAAATTAAAGGCTCTCTTTTCTCCAAGGACGAGAGCACTTTTAAAACTGCATCTTAAGATTATAAATTACGAGGCAATTCTCTTTATAAATAGCTGTAGAATTGATGATTCTCTTTAGCTTCAAGACTGAAAACAGATTCTTTATATGTGTCTCAAAGTTATGGGAGAAGCAAGGAATTTTTCAGGAACGTGCCAGAAGCATGTTGGTGATGCTCATTTTTATGCCCCCACTAGATGGAAAGAGTGTAAAAATCCAATCCTGCCTCTCCCACTCAGCTATGGGGGTCCATGGCCCAAGCAGGAAACAAGGCTTTTCCTCTGACACCCATGGAAGAAAGGAGACTACCAGCAGGACAGCGGGATAGAGGCTTGCAGAGATGAGCCATGGTTTAAGTCGTCCATGACAATAAGCTGGGAGACAAGACAAGAGCCTGTCAGACACGGGTCAGCAGGAGTCAAGCTTTCAGGGAGATGAGTCATCCCCACCTGCTCAGGTATGGCTGCTCAGAGCATCACGCTTTCACTCTCTGCCACCTCTTCACTCACTCATTTTTCACTAAGTATATTCAGGGAAAGGACAGAGAAAGGTCCCTCTGGAATTTGCCCTGATCCGTACCCATCACACACATACAGCCGCCAGGAGAAGGACACACAGTCAGGAGAACCTGTCAGTTTGAGCAGCCTCTTTCCCCTCTTCCATGCACTGAACAGATGATGTGAGGGAAAAGAGACCTTGTAAATCCCCAGGTCACCAGAAGCACACCACCTTCTCTGCACAGTTATGACAAAGATTCCTCAAGTCTGCAACAGATGAACATGCAGGGCGTGGAGTTAACACGTTGGGTACAAGAATGAAGTGAACTGCCAGACTGCAAGGGAACTGGTGTGGCAGAATAGGAAACCAACCAGACCACAAGGGATCTAATTAAGGCTAACAGTAGAAAAGTGCTGTCTAACCAGAGCTAGTGACAACTAGGTAAGATCATGGCAAGAGGTCTTAGGAAGTACCTAACAGGATGACCCACATGATGTCCAGATGAAAGATCAAGTGACAGGATGGCTTTGGGGAATTGTTTTGGAAATCCATTACTGAAATCCCAATTACTGATCAGAGAGAAGACAAAGAATGTTTTGCCCTTGCAACCCCAGTGCAGATGGGTCAAAGACACCCAGGTAGGCACCAGTTTCCCAGTGCCATCAGCACAGGTATCCTGCCCCCATTGTCAGCTGGTTGGTCTGCAAGGGCATGACTTACCCAGCACGGCCAGGCTGTGTTGAGCGGTGATGGTCCTGCTTCAGCTGGTCAGTCAGCACATGAGGGCTGGGTGTCCAGAGGGAAGGGACAGTTTTTTCTCAGTTGTACCCTTGATAGGACAATGGGCAATGGATATGCAGCACGGGATGTTCCACCTCAACATGAGGAGGAACTTCTTCACTGTGAGGGTCACAGAGCACTGGAACAGGCTGCCCAGGGAGTTTGCAGGGTCTCCTTCTCTAGAGAGTTTCAAGGCCCATCTGGATGTGTGACCTGTGCTAGCTTCTATGGCCCTGCTCTGGCAGGGGGTTGGACTTGAAGATCTTTGGAGGTCCCTTCCAACCCCTAACATCCTGTGATCGAGCCAGCATGACTGGCTTTTGTATGGCTGGCACTGTAACACTTAGGTTAGGAGCTGTTTGTGTATGATTGAAGCGTTAGCAATAAACCACGAGATGGTAGCTGGAATGTGGGTGCCCTGGTAAAAGATGGGATTGTGTCATTCAGCATTCCCCATGCTGGTCGCCATCCAGTTTGGGCAGGGGGTGGCCTCTGTGCAAATCTACCTTGGAGTTCCCAGCTTTAGTTGCTCTGTGACACCAGGCACTGCACAGCCTCCTCTCCCTCCCCCACATCATTAAAAATAATTAAACTCTTGTCCCATGGTGTTCAGGTGTCACAAGACAGCTGGTAAGTCTCACCTCTAACTACCCACTCAGCTGTGCTGGAATAGCAGTGCTGCAGATGCTGCCTGTGGGGCTCAGCCCACTGCCACCAAAGCGCCGGGCGAGCTGCTGGTGGGGCACTCCCAGCTCTGCTCTGCTTCCCAGGGCACAGTAGGGAACCACAAGTTAATCAGCAGTGCCTCGCCGCAGGTCAGCACACCAGCTATCTGCATTTTCCCGTGTTTGTCATTTTCCATCAGCTTCCATTTTCCTCCAAATCTCTTTGGTGTACCAATTAATGCAGAGGGTTTCCATTTACTTGGGCTGTCCAAATCCAGCCATGCACAAGCACCCCTCCACCCCCTACCCCCAATCACTGCCAACAGCTCGTAATGCATTTTAACTGCTCCTCGGCCTTTGATGTGTCAGCCTTCTGGGCAACGTTATCATTACCCTTCATATACCTCCGTAGGTGAATGTGGCACTCTGTAGCGGCTCACACGTGCTAAGTGCGAGCTGGGGCTTGCTTCTGTCTGAAATAAAACACATTGTCCTCAGAACTGAGCCAGCAACCTGCCCTCGTGGCCAAGAAGGCCAACCCTAGCCTGGGGTGCACATTAAGAAGTGTGACCAGCAGGTCAAATGAGGTTCTTCCTCCCCCTCTACTCTGCCCCAGTGAGACCACATCTGGAGCATTGTGTGCAGTTCCAGGCTCCCCAGCTGAAGACAGGGAGGGAATTAGTGGAGATAGACCAGTGGAAGGCTATGAGGATGATGAGGGGGTCTGCAGCATCTCTCTTACAAGGAGAGGCTGAGAGACCTGGGAGTCTTTAGCCTGGAAATGAGAAGACTGAGAGGGGATCTCTTAAATGTATAAAGTGGTCATGAGAAAGGGCCTGGGCTCTTTTCAGTGGTGCCCAGTAATAGGACAAGGGGCAACAGGTACAAACAAAAACACAGGAGTATCACTTGAACTTCAGGAAAAGCTGCTTTAGTTTCAGGGCGACAGAACACTGGAACAGGTTGCCCAGAGAGGTTGTGGAGTCTCCTTCTCTGGAAACTTTCAAAGCCCACCTGGACATGTACCCATGCAACCTGCCCTAGGTGAACCTGAGTCAGCAGGGGAGTTGGACTATATGACCTCCAGAGGTCCCTTCCAACCTTTATTATTCTTTGTGATTCTGTGAAGAACCACGCAAGAATTGTGCCCTCTTTGTTAGCAACACCCTAAGCAAGCCCAAAAGAAACACCAATGACATCCTGGCCTCTGGAGAGCTTATTACCAAAGGGCATGAGCAAATTTTGGAAGTAATAGGACGAAGCAAAAGAGATATTTACCTGGGGAAAAGCCTTAGTGGGCACCACGTTAGAGCAAGCAGATGGTGTGCCTTGCACACATACACGTGCTGGAAGCATCAAAAGCAGCCAAATTCAAGAAAATACAATAGCAGCTTTTAGGGAGCCTGGGGCACTGCAGTCCCAGGCCGGGGCATTCTTTGCAACTTTGGAGCCATTTAGGGCTCTGAGGGCTCTCTTAATGGAAATAGTTACAATTGCATTTCTCAGGGAGCGTAAATCAGCATGGGTGGGGTCAGGCTGATGATTTGGAAGGGCGTTCAGCCTGGCTAGGAAAATGTGAAAACATTCAGAGCCCTAAAACCTTAGTCAAAGATGGTGCAGGTTAGCTCAGAATGCTCCACAGGGGCCACACAGCTTGGGGTTCCCCACCCTCTTCCTGCAAGAAGCTGTTTTTGTGAGAACTAATGGGTACACAATGTCAACGTGGGTGCACGCAGAGGGGTCAGGGGGAGGTGGAGCAAAGTCATTTCTATGGAGAGGTGTCAGAATCCCTGAGCTCAGCGAGGGAAAAGCTTCTGGGCCAGCAAGGGAGGAGATTGTGGTCAGCGAGGGAGGAGAATCTGTTCTTGCCTAACCAGGCTCCAGCCTCCGAATTTTTCTACTCATTTTACCATCTTTTCTGACAAATGGTGGTAAATGGCTCCCCTGGTCTCCACTGTTATCCTAAAGCTGCAGAACAAAGCCCTGCTCATCATTGCCCTCCCCTGATATTTTAGTTGTTTATAATTTGAAACTATTTTTGAGCAGACCAGAAGACAATTTCCCTCTTGCAGACATCATTCTGCAAAGGCTGGGCTATGTCCCTGCAGCTAAAATACCAGCATAGGGAGCATGGCTAGCCCCAAACCCTGCAGTTCTGAAAGGGGCTCATGCTGAATTAAACTAGGACTGCCCCCAAAAGCTGGGAGGAAGGCAGGAAAATGGGCTGCATGGGCCTCTAAAAAAAAAAGAATGAGCCCAACCCCACTTCCCCCAAAGCACTGGGGGATAAATAGATCACAGAAAGGAGCTAGGGGAACATGGTTCCAAGCAGGGCTTGGGACACTGAGCAATAGGCTGCCATTTTGAAGCAGCTAGAGCCCAGGGTGTTCATGGTGTTGTGGTGGAAAACAGCCTTGCAGGGTATGACCCTGGCTTGCAAAATAAACAGGCCCCCGAGGGATCATTCTGCAGCGGCTGCTGACGTGCAAAGCTGGCACTGAAAAACAGAAACTGTGCTGTCTGGAAATACAGAAGGGCAGCACCCAAGGGAGGGTGGCTCAAGGTGGGAGAAGCAGAGGCAAGAGGGCAGTGTTGTTACCAAATCTGCATGGGGTTTCAGGGAGGTCATTCTCCCGCTGTACACCGCACTGGTTAGGCCACACCTTGACTCTCGTGTCCAGTTCTGGGACCGTCAGTTTAGGAAAGATGTTGAGTTGCTGGAACGTGTCCAGAGAAGGGCAACAAAGCTGGGGAGGGGTTTGGAGCACAAGCCCTGTGAGGAGAGACTGAGGGAGCTGGGGTTGCTTAGCCTGGAGAAGAGGAGGCTCAGGGGTGACCTCATTGCTCTTTACAACCGCCTGAAGGGAGGTTGAAGACAGGCAGAGGTTGGTCTCTTCTCCCAGGCAACCAGCACCAGAACAAGAGGACACAGTCTCAAGCTGCACCAGGGGAGGTTTAGGCTGGAGGTTAGGAAGAAACTCTTCACAGAGAGAGTGATTGCCTATTGAAATGAATGGGCTGCCCAGGGAGGTGGTGGAGTTGCCATCACTGGAGGTGTTCAGGAGGAGACTGGATGGGGTGCTTGGTGCCATGGTTTAGTTGATTAGGTGGTTGGATGATGGGTTGGACATAATGATCTCAAAGGTTGTTTCCAACCTGGTCTGGTCTGGTCTGGTCTGGTCTATTCTATTCTATTCTATTCTATTCTATTCTATTCTATTCATGCTCCACCAAGAGCAGCCTCAGGCTGGGGGCACCTGCTCACAGGAGCTGCCACACCATGCAAACAAGCCCTCCAAGGAAAGATGCTCTTCTCTTCATGAGCCCTTGGAGGAGTCTGCATCCTGCCAGCAAGTTTTGCAGGCTATGGAGATAACCGATTCTCCAACCAAAGCTGCTGGTTTGTGGAGGAGGAGCTGTGCACCCTGTGACTCGGTGGAGCACAAGGGGTGCTGCTGCCCCTGGTGAGCTCCACAGATCCTTTCCCCACCAGGACACAGGGCTTAAAGACCTCAGAGAGGGTCTGCTGCCTGGCAAGTCTGAAGCACATGGCCAGATGCAAGGCTGTCTGGAGCAATCCCAGCTGCCCCCGCCACCTCCAGCTGCCATTCCAAGCCCCCATGGATGGAGAGGGCTCCTCAGTTGCAGGAGAGGCCAGCCAAGAATGAGAGGCAGAAACAGTTAAAGTTGATGGCAAATCAAATTACCAATAGAAAACATGATCTGGGCAGAGAAAAACATCCTTTCCAGCACTGCCAACCCCACATACTCAGAAGTTATGTGTCAGGCTCCAGAGAACCATGGCTTAAAAATCACAGGAGTTTTTGTTCTGGTTTTTAAAGAAAATGAGAAATGTTTGAGCTTTTTTTTTCTTTTTTCTAATTGCACTCTGGTTTCTGGAACTTTATGATCACATTTTCAAACTTTTCTCCAAATCCCTGAGGGCTACAAAGCTTCTATATTTTTTATTGTAGAATAAAGTTGAGAAGCTCACCTAATGCCCACAGCTCTGGGGCAAACAGCAAAGATCAAAAGACTCAGGCTAAAATGAGGAGAAGAGGAAACGCTGGAGATCTCCAGCACAAACACCCTGCAGAACACGTGGCTTCCACTATTTTTCTCCAGTGTTGCGCAAAAAACACACTTTAAGAAGATATTTTGCTGCTTTAACAAACATCACATTGCTCAAGCACTTTGTTTGCCAGCACGGAGAGAGCAGGTCTTCGCTGATGTTTCCCTCCAAGAACAATGTTGCTAGCAACCGAGGGCTGCCGAAAACTTAAAACTGAGGCTGCTGTCCCAGGCTAAGGGGGCCAGAGCAACACCCTGTTTCCAAGAAGTGTGTTGTGTGTTCAGGGGTGACCTTATTGCTCTCTACAACTACCTTAAGGGAGGTTGCAGACAGGCAGAGGTTGGTCACTTCTCCCAGGCAACCAGCACCAGAACAAGAGGACACAGTCTCAAGCTGCGCCAGGGGAGGTTTAGGCTGGAGGTTAGGAAGAAGTTCTACACAGAGAGTGTGATTGCCCATTGGAATGGGCTGCCCGGGGAGGTGGTGGAGTCACCATCACTGGAGGTGTTCAGGAGGAGACTTGATAGAATGCTTGGTTTAGTTGATTAGGTGGTGTTGGATGATAGGTTGGACATGATGATCTCAAAGGTCTCTTCCAACCTGGTTATTCTATTCTATTCTATTCTATTCTATTCTATTCTATTCTATTCTATTCTATTCTATTCTATTCTATTCTATTCTATTCTATTCTATTCTATGTTGCTGCTCACAGAGCAGGAAAGGTTGGGAAACATTATTCAACATCAAAACTTCCACCTTTAGCTTGAGCCATACAGAAATACAGACCCAAAATGGGCAGGTGGGTGCCATCCCACTTATTTTCTTCATAGAATCATAGAATCAATGAGGTTGGAAGAGACCTCAAAGATCATCAAGTCCAACCTGGCACCCAACACCTCATGACTACTAAACCATGGCACCAAGTGCCACGTCCAATCCCCTCTTGAACACCTCCAGGGACGGTGACTCCACCACCTCCCTGGGCAGCACATCCCAATGGCGAATGACTCTCTCGGTGAAGAACTTTCCCCTCACCTCCAGCCTAAACTTCCCCTGGCACAGCTTGAGACTGTGTCCTCTTGTTCTGGTGCTGGTTGCTAGAGAGAAGAGGCCAACCCCTTCCTGGCTACAACCACCTTTCAGGTTGTAGAGAGCAATAAGGTCTCTCCTGATCCTCCTCTTCTCCAGGCTAAACAACCCCAGCTCCCTCAGCCTCTCCTCATAGGGCTTGTGCTCAAGGCCTCTCACCAGCCTTGTTCCCCTTCTCTGGACACGTTCAAGTGTCTCAATGTCCTTCTTAAACTGAGGGGCCCAGAACTGGACACAGGACTCATGGTGTGGCCTAACCAGTGCTGAGAACAGGGGTACAATGACTTCCCTGCTCCTGCTGGCCACACTATTCTTGCTGCAGGCCAGGATGCCATTGGCCTTCTTGGCCACCTGGGCACACTGCTGGCTCATGTTCAGCTGGCTGTCAACCAGTACCCCCAGGACCCTTTCTGCTTGGCAGCTCTCCAGCCACTCCAACCCCAGCCTGTAGCACTGCATGGGGTTGTTGTGGCCAAAGTGCAGCATCTGCATAGGTGCTGCAAGAACTGCCACATCTCCTTATGGGGATACCTGTGCTACGGGGCAGAGAGACTGCAACCAATAGATCAGTCTGTAAAGAGCTCGGTCATTCTGTAAGATTAAAGGCTGATCCGAGTGCAGATCCACTATTGTGCCTCTTGAAAGGATCTGGCTTGTAACAGCCTGATTATTGATTGCTGCCTGTAAGAGAATGTGATACTCTCTTTTGCACCAGTCCTCTTAGCTTTATTTACTGTCACACTTGCTGAAACATCCTCTTGTAGAGATAATGGCTTCCTTTCATTGCTGTCAGAATGAACAAATGGAAATAAAAACATGCCACTAATAGTTGTGTCCTACTCCAATTAAAGCAAGACAAAGGCATTGCACTGCTGGGTTTGGCTCACCATTGCCTGGATGCTGGGACAAGCCCAAGTACAGGGGTTGACCACAAGAATGCCAATAACCGAAAGACAACAGTGCCCTAATGCATTGGTGGAGATCAAAAATGTGAGGTTCCCACCAGCCCAGAAACTCAGCACAGCATCCAAGAGGGTGACAAAAACAGTTGGTGCCCAGATCAAGATCCAGCACCTGGAGGTGCTGCTCTAGGGCAAAGCCCAACACACATGGGCCTAATGGGCTGCAAAAGGTTTTCATGACACATCTGCACCATGCAGAAAAGCCAATGGTTCAGTTCAGACTGGAGGCAACAGGACTTCTGCCGAATGGCACATACCATCTCCCAGGGTGCTGGGGCCCCTGAGCCAAACCCCTCTCAGACCAAAAGATGCACCTAGAGCCCATCTCAGTAAGTTCCCAGCCTTCCAGTGCTGCATCAAAGCACATTAGAGCTCAGTACCACATCTTACATATTCCATATGTAGTCTCCACATAGTCTCTGTCCTCACCAACAGGAAGCAAAATGCCTCTGTCTACATCAGTGGAAGAGAGGCGGAAATTCCTTACCTGTGTGGTACAGCTGGGATATGCAAAGAAATAGGTCCAGCTCTCCTCTGCAAGCAAGAAGTTCTTCACAGAGAGATTGACCATTAGAATGTGCTGCCCAGGGAGGTGGTGGAGTCACCATCACTGGAGATGTTTAAGAGGAGACTGGATGAGGCACTAGGTGTCATGGTTTAGTTGATTAGATGGTGTTGGATGATAGGTTGGACTTGATGATCTCAAAGGTCTTTTCCAACCTGGTCTATTCTATTCTATGCTATTCTATGCTATTCTACTGTATGTCCTTCCTCTTCAGGCTGAATCAGGGACTCATCACAACAGGTACAAGTTGAAGAAAAAGGCAACCAAATAAGGGCTGTAAGGGGAATAGCAAAACTCCCCTCCAAATCCAGACAAAAAATCATTGACATAACCACATCACCAACCACCCACAGAGCTTGCCCTGTGAGCAAACAGGTGACCATACCCAAGCACCGCTGTGCACCCAGATATTTGTTTAGCATTACTCCACTGATTGATTGCAGCTCATTCAAGAGCTGGGCCAGTATTCCAGCACTGACCCAGGGCAGCCAGGCTTCAAAGATCCCTTGGGATGTGGTTTCAGATGTCCCACCTCAACTGCAGTGCTGCTTTGTGAAGCCCTGTTGTCCCCCTACTCACTCGGGGTGCTCCCTTGGGCTGGCACTTTTGGAACAAGGAGATAGTGGTAAAGCAGGGAGCAAGACTTGGACTGACCTCAGCCATCCACTTAACGGCTTTCTTGGTCCCAAGCCTCATGAACAAATGTGGTACATCCACTGCAGCTGTTTCTGCCTCTTAAAGAGATCTTCACTGCTAAGCAAGCTAGCAGGTCCTCTTCTGGAAGTGGGTAGTAAACCTATGGGAGAGAAGTTTGACCTTCTAACATGCATGGTTTACAGCTTTCCCACACAGGCTGTGAGTAACCACAAGAGGAAGAGAGAAGAAAGACAAGATAATTTCCAGGCACTGCAGTCAACAATGCAAGGGTGACAAAGGAGCAGACACGAAGCAGGCAAAGCCACAGGCTCCGCAGTGCCAGCACTGTTTTCCTCCTCACTGGCCTTGTAACTCCAAAATGTCATCTTGGTCCTAACATAGCATATTGGCAGATAATTTACCCAAATTGATCCACAGGTGAGGGTTCAAGTTTCTAGGTGGCTAAAACTGTCTCGTTGCTGGCTGGAGCATCATCTCAGCAGCTCAAGGATGATTTCCAGAGCTGTGTCAGGACCTAGTCTTTGCTGGCATTCCACCACCACCTGTAAAGGCGCTGAGGAGCACAGAATGCTCTCCTCTGGCACTGCATGCATGCCACAAGGGAACCCCAAACTCTACCACTGAGCCCTTGCAAACAAGGCAGCAAGCTGAATGGCTCTGTGGCACTGCTGCTCTGCAGCCACCCGGTGCCACCTCAGGGCTTATTCCTAAGATTAAACTCTGATGGAAATTTCTCTCTCTTACCAAGGCAATTTGGTGGCCCTTCAGACAGGAATTTGGGAAGCAAATGGAGGGGAAAGGCTGGATGATGAGTCTACCCTTTCAGAGACCCCCTGGTTCTTCCCTGGGGTTTGCAGAAGGATCTTGGACTCTTTCCCTAATCCTTGGCTATTTCCCAATCACCTTCTTTCTTACTTCCCACTTTTCTAGCCATCTCCTTTATTAAATCTTCATATTGACCATGTAGGAAGAAAAAGCTGTTTCATGTCACTGATGGAGCAGTTGAAAGCTGTGGAGGTAGAACCCAAGCACAATCTAACCAGTGTAATTATTTAAACTACAAGCTTTGATGCAGGTGACGTACGCTCACCTCAGCTCAACGTGCAATTGCCCTCCACCGGTGTACGGCATCCACAGCTGGAAGCTGGGCAAGGCACTAGGGAACCTTCTGCCACCCAGCTCTGCTCTCCCAAGTCCATGCCAAAGAGGCTTCTCACAGCATTTTCTGAATAGCTGTCGTCCTGCAAAGATCATAAGAAGAGCAGAGCTCATTTCTCCCATAAAGCTAAAAGCAAGAGATCGGATACAGGCTCAAGGAAGGTCCTGCTGGCCTGCCAACAGCATTTCACCAAAGCTTCAAGGAAACAAAAGCACTCAAATTTTTATGAAGCTGTCTTTGACATCTGGTCCCTGAGGAAATGAAACAGTCAAAATTAACTAGTCCTACTAATTACACAGTTAACAAGTGACTACAATAGACAATAAATAGCTCTTTTCCCACTGGGAAAAACGAGCATCGCAGCTACAAAAAATGCTCCTTTCTGTGGAGTTGCTCCCCAAAACTTTCACCCTTGAGGTGAACCCTTCCTGCAGGCATGGGTAGCAAAATGAGAGCCACCTTCTCTATCTGGGAACAAGGGGTGCCCCCAGCATTCCCCTCAATACATGCAAAGATCCCTCTCCCATCAGCAGGGGGTTTCCTACCCCAGACCTCCCCACCAAGGGAAAGCAGAGCCTCTCCCACACATCACAATGTTGCACTGGCTGCTACAGGCTCCTTAAAGAAAACCAAGTGGCTGTTACAGTGGTCTGAAATCCAAGGCTATCTGGGTTTTCTAATAATAAAAATGACCCTTCTCCAGAAGTAGAGCTCTCTGTCTGGAATAACTTAAAACTCCTTAGGATAGTAACACTGCTGAAAGAACAGGGCAGGACCCTTCCGTGACACCAAGATCCTTTGGCACTTCATGGTGCCAGTGGAAAGCTTTGCTCCAGAAGACAGGAGGAAGAGGCCACCTACTCTCAATGGCTCAGTGTTAGTCTCAGTGGCTGAAATGTCTCACTTACACTCTTGGTAGCAGCTTTCCTTTCTCCAGAGCTCCTCACACTGCTTGAGGCATAAGCAACGTCCACCTGGCTAGAAAGCTCAAATTTAGAACCACCTTCCTAACACAGAGGAGAGGCTTCAGGGTAAGCTTGGTTTTCACTGCTGACTGATGGCGGCATGATCCAGCTCACACTTCCAAGTCCTCTCTGGGTCTCTGGTTTAGACAAAGCTGGCAGTAAAATCAGAGAATGGTGCACTCTCTCCCCTCCTCTGGTTGTGTCACTAAAGCAGCCAGATGCTGGCACTGTGCCTCAGCAGGTGCTAATTTAGCCCACACGGATTGCTCTTGCATCATTTGTTCTGGGCACAGATTGGTTGCAAAATTGATTATCTTCCTATCTAACAAAGTTGCAGAAGAGTCATGGGGTTTTGAAGCCTGAGGGATGCTAAATGGGATTTGAATAAATAGAAGCAACTTTGACTCCTATCTGCAAAGAGGAGCAGCACTAGAGCAGGGAGTCAGCAAATGCCCAGCTGTGGGGAAGAGGGCACAGCTGCCACACAGTGGTGTGAGGTCCCAGCCACCCTGCTGCAGGGCGCTGGGATGGGGCCCTCATCCCTGCCAGTGTGCTGCAGCAGACAGAGCCAGGTAGTGAACTGCAGATCACACCACTGCCCATCACCAGCACAGGCTGGCAGCTGCAGGAAGCCTCCAGTAAATGCTGCTGGTATCACAGCAGGGCTTTGAGCCTTGCTGCAGGGAGCCAGCAAGATGGTGCAGAGCGGGGGGATCCTCTCCAGCTCCCCTTCACCCAGCCCTGCTACAGCTGTGCCCGTTCCCTGCAACATGCTGGGTAGCATTACCTGAGTCAGATGCCAAGGTCATGTCTTGGTTGTGGGCCAATAGAGTGCAAAATCTGACACAAATCAATCTACCGCTGTTTCTGTGTGGATGTGTCTTCTGGGCAACCACTGGGCTGAGCTCAGGTTACATTAAATTCTGCAAAGATACCAAAGAGATGACAGTCTCAGCTGCAAACTGGAAACCTGGACCTCACCTCCCTGCCACTGAAAGGGGCCTGTGAGCCCTTTCAGATTTACAAAGCTTCATTATGCACGCATGAAACGTCGACTCCTTTGGTGTCTTTAAAATAGCAGAGTCCACAGCACAGCTCATTTTGAGCACCAACAGGAAGCCTGCAAACTTGTATACATATTTTCTTTGATATCTCCTTTAGTGCCTCAGGCCTGTTAAGCATCCTCTGATGCCTGTTGTGTTAGGCTGCCTCTCTGAATTGGGCAGTATCTGGCTTAATAAAAACGATCTAAGCAAAAGCACCAACGGTGAGACTGTTTTACGAGCTCTTTTATCCTCGGAGAGCAACGAGGCTCTGGGCATGCAACCACTGCCCTCAAGTGGCATGAGCTGTGCAGGACCCGCCACGAAGCTCCTTAGCTTTCCTCAGAGCAACGGCACAGGCAGAGGCAAAGGCTTTCGCACAAGGGGCAAGATAGACCCATAGAATCAATAAGGTTGGAAAAGACCTCAAAGATCATCAAGTCCAACCTGGCACCCAACACCTCATGACTACTAAACCATGGCACCAAGTGCCACATCCAATCCCCTCTTGAACACCTCCAGGGATGGTGACTCCACCACCTCCCTAGGCAGCCCATTCCAATGGCTATCAACTCTCTCTGTGAAGAACTTTCTCCTCACCTCGAGCCTAAACCTCCCCTGGCACAGCTTGAGACTGTGTCCTCTTGTTCTGGTGCTGGGTGCCTGGGAGAGGAGACCAACCCCCACCTGGCTACAACCTCCCTTCAGGTAGCTGTAGAGAGCAATAAGGTCTCCCCTGAGCCTCCTGTTCTCCAGGCTAAATAACCCCAGCTCCTTTAGCCTCTCCTCACAGGGCTTGTGCTGGAGGCCTCTCCCCAGCCTCGTTGCCCTTCTCTGGACACGTTCAAGAGTCTCAATGCCTTTGCTTGAGCATGCTTGAGGTGGGAGGCAAAACATTTTAAGAGCACCTAGAAATTTACTTCGCAAGAAGTGAGTGCAGGAAGCAGCCAAATGAAGGGGAAAAGCACACATTGCTTAGTGAGGGAACAAAGGGCTTACTTGCCAAGCAGGTGGTTTCTTCAAGGCCAAAGCCTCCTCTGAACAGGAGCAGATAAATGTGGCCATTAGGTCAACAGCAACCTGTCATGGGTTACCAGCTGCATGCCCCTGCACTACCTGAGCCCCACCACCCCCAGGTGTGGAACCCTGCTCCTTTCTCACAGAGACCTTATTGCTGTCTACAACTACCTGAAGGAAGATTACAGCCAGGTGGGGGTTGGTCTCTCCTCCCAAGCATCCAGTGACAGAACAAGAGGACACAGTCTCAAGCTGTGCTGGGGGAAGTTTAGGCTTGATCTTAGAAAGAAGTTCTTCCCAGAAAGAGTGATTGCCCATTGGGATGGGATGCCCAGGGAGGTGGTGGGGGTCAATGTCCCTGGAGGTGTTTAACAAAAGACTAGATGATGCACTTGGTGATTAGATAGGGTTGATTAGACAGGGTTGGGTGATTGGTTGGACTTGATGATCTTGAAGGGCTCTCCCAACCTAGCTGATTCTGGGATTCCTCCAGCCATGCTCCTCAGTGGTCCCACCTTCTAGGTCCCACAGCATGAAGCAGCAGTTTTAGAGCTGAGATACATTTGTTTGGCCATATCTGAACACGTGCCCCCAGCTCCAGTGCCCATGGATGTCCCAGCATGATGCAGGGTGAAATAATGATCCCAATTTATTTTGTTCTCTCAACAAATCTGTCCCTTGGCTCTTGTGGTGTTTCCTACACTGACTACTGGGAACCAGCAGGAACACTTGGAGAGCAAAATCTAGCAGGCATTTTTTTAATTATTGGGGGTAGTGGAAATGTTCTTCTCCAGCCCTGTGAAGACAAAGGATGAGAGGGTTACAACATCATCACTTTAAACCCCTGAGCTTCACTGAGCTTGCCAGAGGGTGGTCTGGGCTCCGCTGAGGCAATGAGGCTTTATAACCACTTAATTGCCTGGCTTGACCCTTCTCACACCTCCTGACAGAAGTCAGTTTGCAGCTAAAAGGCAAACACAGTGAAAACAAGCATTTTGCAGGAAAGCTAGGGATCTGCAGGGGAAAAAAAGCCTGTAGGGAGGGATAGAAAGTTGTTGTGGGCTTTGCCCTTGCTTTTCCTCCTAATTCCTATGGATCTTGTCCATATGCTACCTGGGCAGTCCTTACTTGTGTCTGGAAATCTTCTAGACAAGCAAAGAAAACCTCCTGCTTGCTTAGCCAGGAGCCCAGGAAGAAGGCTGGGCAGTACCCTTTGCCACCACAGGGACAGGTAGGTGTCAAAGCACCATCTGTGATTTATGGCCCTTGTTCCCAGGCAGGGCATCGTGGTGCTCACAAGGGTGCAAGAGAAGCTGCTTGCGTGGATGTACAGCAACCAGCAGCTGCTGGAATGGCTCTGTCCCACACGGCCGCAGGCACCACTTCTCCCACCCAATGCAAGATGCCTGTGATGGGCTCCATGGCTGTTGTCAGTGCTTTTCTGGCCTGGCTGCTAGACTGGAAAACAAAGTTTCCAACTGAAGTGACAACATGTGGGGAGGAGCAAGGAGAACGGCTCTGACATTGCTGCCTGCTGCCACTGGTGTTTCCGGAGTGATGGGGCTGGAGAGGCTGAGCCTGCTGATCTCCCAGATGAAGAGGAGTGATGGACACATTACTGCAGCATTATAATGCGCTTCAGCAAAGGGATTAGAGCTTGGCCATATTGCAGCAGACCTCCCTGGCTGAAATCCCTTCCCCTGTCCCCTAACACAACTGTCATATAACAACTTCTCTAGATACAAGGCTCTTTCAGAGCCAGGTTTTATATTCTGCAAGATTTTTCCAAGGGGAAAACATTTTCTTGAAGCAGAAGGCTGAAGAGTGCTGTTGCTTACCAAGCTTGGCCAGGAAGGGATGAAGCAGCAGGTTCTCACTGAAGCCTTCCACAGCTGTATCCAAAAGCATGTAAAGTAACAGCATTTACTCCCCTCTAGTTGAATGTGTCCAGCTTTGTATGTTTCTAGGGACTCACACCATGTCTAGTAGCTGGTTTAAATCAATCTGAAGGCAATAAAGGCCTTCAGTGAAGGAAAAACCTACAGAAGGATCAGGACATTGAGTCTCCTGAACGTGTCCAGAGAAGGGCAACGAGGCTGGGGAGAGGCCTCAAGCACAAGCCCTGGAGAAGAGGAGGCTCAGGGGAGACCTTATTGCTCTCTACAACTACCTGAAGGGAGGTTGCAGACAGGAGGGGGTTGGTCTCTTCTCCCAGGCAATCAGCACCAGAACAAGAGGACACAGTCTCAAACTGCACCAGGGGAGGTTTAGGCTCGAGGTGAGGAGAAAGTTCTTCACAGAAAGAGTTGTTAGCCATTGGAATGGGCTGCCCAGGGAGGTGGTGGAATCACCATCCCTGTAGGTGTTCAAAGAAGGGTTGGACATGGCACTTGAAGCCATGGTTTAGTAGTCATGAGGTGTTGGGTGACAGGTTGGACTTGATGATCTTTTCCAACTTTATTGATTCTATGATTCTATGACCTGGGGGTGAGGCAGACAACCTGCCCTTCCCGGGATGGCAGATCCAACACATCCCCTTTACAATCAGGGACAAGGAGCAGTGGAGAACTGAACTGAGACTATCCCTGCAGCAGCTGGAGAAACAACCTTCTTCAGACACCTCCTCAGGTCCTTCTTCCTGCCTACGTGGCAGCTGCGCAGCTCCCATTGCCCTGCACACCAGAGCACTGAGCACGTGTGCTGTGCAGCCTTATACTAAATGCACAGTGCAGCTACCAGTGTGGGGTGGGGGAAAGCTGCATGCTTGTCTCTGCTCAGAGAGCCTGGGTGATGCCTGCGTGTCTGAGTGGGTCGTAGCGCAGAGCACCTCGGGTCCTGAATGCAGCGAGCATGGTTTTGCACTGAGAAGGTTGGTTGCCATGCAGAACCTCCGCCCAGTGCTAAGAAGGGAATAATATTTTGGGTGCTGGTGAGGCTTGGAGAATTCATTCCCATATGCAATCAGAACATTTCTAGACCACGACAGATTTACCACATCAGGAAAAGAGACATGAAGGCCTCTAAGCATTTATAAGAGAAGTTACTCACCCACAGAGGAAATTTCTTCCCAGCCCTTATATTGAGAGATTGATTTATGGCCAGAGGCACAAGCATTTTATAACCCTTGATAAAAATAAAGTACCATGGATGCATCATGGTGATGCAAGGGCAGCATTGCCCTTGGCAGCATCTTGTGGACAAGAGAGAATAGAGAGAAGGAGAAGGAGAAGGAGAAGGAGAAGGAGAAGAGAAGGAAGGAGAAGGAAGGAGAAGGAGAAGGAGAAGGAGAAGGAGAGGAGAAGGAGAGAAGGAGAAGGAGAAGGAGAAGGAGAAGGAGAGGAGAAGGAGAAGGAGAAGGAGAAGGAGAAGAAGGAGAAGGAGAAGGAGAAGGAGAAGGAGAAGGAGAAGGAGAAGGAGAAGGAGAAGGAGAAGGAGAAGGGAAGGAGAAGGAGAAGGGAGGAGAAGGAGAAGGAGAGGAAGGAGAAGGAAGGAGAAGGAGAAGGAGAAGGAGAAGGAGAAGGAGAAGGAGGAGAAGGAGAAGGAGAAGGAGAAAGGAGAAGAGAAGGAGAAGGAGAAGGAGAAGGAGAAGGAGAAGGAGAAGGAGAAGGAGAAGGAGAAGGAGAAGGAGAAGGAGAAGGAGAAGGAGAAGGAGAAGGAGAAGGAGAAGGAGAAGGAGAAGGAGAAGGAGAAGGAGAAGGAGAAGGGAAGAGAAGCGAAGCGAAGCAGAAGCAGAAGAGAAGAGAAGAGAAGAGAAGCAGAAGCAGAAGCGAAGAGAAGAGAAGCGAAGAGAAGAGAAGCGAAGCGAAGCGAAGCGAAGAGAAGCGAAGAGAAGCGAAGAGAAGCGAAGAGAAGCGAAGAGAAGCGAAGAGAAGAAGCGAAGCGAAGAGAAGCGAAGCGAAGAGAAGCAGAAGCAGAAGCAGAAGAGAAGCAGAAGCAGAAGCGAAGCGAAGAGAAGCGAAGAGAAGCGAAGAGAAGCGAAGAGAAGCGAAGAGAAGCGAAGAGAAGCGAAGAGAAGCAGAAGCAGAAGCAGAAGCAGAAGCAGAAGCAGAAGCAGAAGCAGAAGCAGAAGCAGAAGTGAACTGAACCAGACCAGGTTGGAAACAACCTTCGAGATCATTGAGTCCAACCTATCATCCAACGCTATCTAATCAACTACACCATGGCACCAAGCACCCCATCCAGTCTCTTCTTAACCACTTCCAGTGATGATGACTCCACCACCTCCCTGGGCAGCACATTCCAATAGCCAATCACTCTTCCTGTGTAGAATTTCTTCCTAACATCCAGCCTAAACTTCCCCTGGTGCAGCTTGAGACTGTGTCCTCTTGTTCTGTTGGTGGTTGCCTGGGAGAAGAGACCAACCCCCACCTGGCTACAACCTCCCTTCTGGTAGTCATAGACAGTTCTTCTGGTTCCTTTTCCTCTGTGCAAAGAGTCCATCTTTACCAGTTTTGAGCAAGTCGCCCTCTTGCTCTCATCAGACATGTCCTCAGAGTGCAAGCAAATGCTGGAAGAGGTGGAGGACCAGAGCAGAAGCTAACCAAACTGCACAACATGTTATTGAGGTGAATGTGGTCCACAAGTGATTGCTCAAAACACAGATTACTTTTTCAACACCTGAGTGGTAGCCTGAAAGAGAGCTCATGCTTTGCTCACATTGATTTGATGCTAATTGGACTTCAGAATCAATCTCTTTCTCACTTCTCCAGACACTTACAGAAGAAGGGACCTCTAAATCCTTCAGCAGGATGAACAAGACCACAGGAGCTTTTGAAAACCCAGAGCATTAGAGCTCAGATCACACAGAAAGCAGCTCTGTGACCAGTGTGGCACCACCACCATTTGCATTCAGCCAGCAAAGCCCTGAATGTGATCCTTGTTGTGGTCCTCTTTGTCACCATGATTATCTCTGGGGTGTACAATGGATAGCAAAGAACACAACTCACCTCAGGAAACCCAAAGGCATGGCAGTTGCCATAAGGGCCCAGTATGGCATCATGCCCTTGACAGCATTTGCATTGGGCAAGCTCTTCCAGCTGAGCGCTACAGGATCCCTTGCCATCCTCATCTGTGGCTGCTGGAGGGGGCAAAAACCTGTCCCACATCTTCAGTCTGGCACTGAGAGGGGACATGACTCTCAGGTGAGGAAAGCTCATTGCCCAATCCAGTCATATCACTGGTTCAGAAATAAGTGTAATTGACATTAGCGATCCCCAAGAAGATGGACAAAGACTGAAATACTAAGTCTAGAAGATTTTTAAAGCACCCATATTTCTCAGTGAGCAAATTTGTCCTCACTTCAAAATGAAATGGGATTTAGTACCTTTCTCTGAAGCATATGGCATGCTCCTTTTAATAAAGAGATGGGTGCAGGAACACTTTTTCACCTCCCCATAGCAGTACATACAGCATGCATATGCGATATCTATCCATTCAGCAGCAGACAGCTCTGTGTTACCCGAGCATGCTGTCTGAAGAGGCTGCATTACTGAGAACACCACCCTCCAACAAAACCTAGCAATAAAACAAGATCCAGGGTGGAAACAAGAAACATTACTTTGTCTTGTGAATTCCTGAAATGCCAGCTGCATCTGTAAGGAGGGTCCCATCTGAACTTGAGTGCTACAAGCTGGGGTCGGAGTGGCTGGAGAGCTGCCAAACAGAAAGGGCCCTGGGCGTGCTGATTGACAGCTGGCTGAACATGAGCCAGCAGTGTGCCCAGGTGGCCAAGAAGGCCAATGGCATCCTGGCCTGCAGCAGAAATACTGTGGCCAGCAGGAGCAGGGAAGTCATTGTGCCCCTGGACTCAGCACTGGTTAGGCCACACCTTGAGTCCTGTGTCCAGTTTTGGGCCCCTCAGTTTAAGAAGGACATCGAGACACTTTAACGTGTCCAGAGAAGGGCAACAAGGCTGGGGAGAGACCCTGAGCACAAGCCCTATGAGGAGAGGCTGAGGGAGCTGGGGCTGTTTAGCCTGGAGAAGAGGAGGCTCAGGGGTGACCTTATTGCTCTCTACAACTACCTGAAGGGGTTGGCCTCTTCTCTCTAGCAACCAGCACCAGAACAAGAGGACACAGTCTCAAGCTGTGCCAGGGGAAGTTTAGGCTGGAGGTGAGGAGAAAGTTCTTCACAGAGAGAGTTGTTAGCCGTTGGAATGTGCTGCCCAGGGAGGTGGTGGAGTTACCATCCCTGGAGATGTTCTAGAGGGGATTGGACATGGCACTTAGTGCCATGGTCTAGTCATGAGGTGTTGGGTGACAAGTGGGACTTGGTGATCTTTGAGGTCTCTTCCAACCTTGGTGATTCTGTAATTCTCCCTTCTCTATTCATATATCTTCTACAACCTAACAGTGATGTTAAGACAGAATGATGGGAAGCCTTATATTAAAACTGTGTGTCCAGATTAGTAGGAAAATTAGCACAATCCATTTAAGAAAGCCTCCTTCCTTCACTGAGGGGCACTTTCCTCATCTCAGCACTGTAATGACCACATGCTCAAAGGTCCTGGCAATTTGACTAATGCCTCTGCCTCTGGACCTTTACACAGGAGGACTCTACAAGGGTGATTGGGAGAGCAAGGTACCTTATAAAGGATTAATCACCTCCCTGGTGCTAATGCTAATCCCTTGTACCATCAGCACCATCTTCAGCACCCAGGCTTTATCATCAAGGTAAGAAGTATCCTGTGCTTCCTGCCTTTCAACCAAGGGCCTCAAGTAAGTTTTCACATATGGAGGCACAGCAGTATCAACTTCTTTAAGGTACACCACAAATCAGTGAAAGGACTGAGGGCAGAACTAAAAACATTCACCATTTCAAGAAAAATCCTCCACCTTTTCCAGACCAAAACCATTTTGTAGGCAGCTTCCCATATTTGTTCTCCTTTACTGGCTTCAGCCATTTCCTTTTGCTGCAAACAGCACTCAGGAATCTCATAGGGACTGTCCCTGACTACTGCTGTAACCAAAGACCACCCCAGATTTAGAAAGCAAAGCCAAACAAAACCAGCCCACTGTTCTCAGTGTTCTAGCACAGGGCAGAAAGTCACCCCAGGGAGCTGCTGCTTAAACTGATGAGGTGTGTACCCAGCAGATCATAGAATTGTTAGGGTTGGAAGGGACCTCAAGGTTCATCTGTTTCCAACCCTCCTGCCATGGGCAGGGACACCTCACACTACATCAGGTTGCTCAGAGCCACATCCAGCCTGGCCTTAAAAACATCTAGGGATGGGACTTCTACCACCTCCCTGGGCAACCTGTTAGAGTGTCACTCATGGGGAGGAATTTCTTCCTAACATCCAATCTGAATCTACCCACTGCTAATTTTCTTTCCATTCCCCCCAGTTCTATCACTACCTGACACCCTAAAAAGTCCCTCACCAGCTTTCTTGTAGGACCCCGAAAGGCCTAGGTCAGTAAGCACCCACTAATCCCACCACCTCCTCTGTACTGCAGGCATTCAAACAGCAAAAGCAAAGTTTGGACAACAAACTACACCATTGCCTAACTCCAGAGCTCCACTACCAGTACTTGGAGAGCTGCTTTGTAAACCTGTTTTCTGTCATTTATTTCACTAAGGCTTCATCCCAGAGAAATTGGGACCAAGGACAGCAAGAAAAGGGTGCCAAGACTCAACAGCAGGCCTGATAAAACTACATAAGGAATCACTAACCTCTAGGAAGCATGAGTTGAGCTCAAGCAGATGCAGGAGAACCAGAGCTCTTTACACGTCCCTTCACTCAGCACAGGGCAGTGATGACTAGATTGTTTCAAAAGCACCTTTAATAGTCTAGCATGACAAAGTGACTTACACTAGCCCAGCTGACATGAGAAGATCATGCTCCTGCCTGCTAACACCACCTTTCCATTTATCTTACTGACAAAAGAGAAAAGGAGTAGAGACTGGCTTTGCAAAAACACCTGGGGAACTCCATCCAAGCTGGACTCCAAACTGGAGAGACAGGCAGGAGAGCTACCTATTTTGCCTCACAAAATTCCCCATCTGCTTCATCTGCCTGATCACCAGACACCAATGAGACGGCCTGAAAACGCAGCCACCAGCTTCCACACATGCTGCAGGCAGACTCCAGCTGCAAGTAAAGTGGTTTCCTCCCCACCTGTGGAAGAGACCCACCATGGGACCTGCACAGACACACAGCAAAGCCTGAGAGACAAGTATCTGGTGAAGCAGACATCAGCTGGTTTGCACATAGACCAGGAAGACTTGCTTTTTTAAGGTGTCTCTGGGTAACACCACAGGATGGTCTCTTACTGATTAGTTGTAACATGCATGGTCCATGAAAGGCACTTCTGCACTCTCACAATCCACTTACATATGTGACAGACAGGGAACTGGGCACAGCTGGGGAAAATTTTGCTCAAGATTTCTCTTAGAATCATGGAATCAGTAAGGTTGGAAAAGACCTCAAAGATCATCAAGTCCAACCTGGCACCCAACACCTCATGACTACTAAACCATGGCACCAAGTGCCACGTCCAATCCCCTCTTAAATACCTCCAGGGACGGTGACTCCACCACCTCCCTGGGCAGCCCATTCCAATGGCGAACAACTCTGTGAAGAACTCTCTCCTCACCTCAAGCCTAAACTTCCCCAAACTACTTCTTGTTCACGTTGTGATCATCTTTACGTTAAGCAGGGATGGTTGTGCTACTGTTACCTGCTGCAACGATCATTCATTCTGTCACCAATATGGGAAGCAGTATCATGGTTGTCTGCTATCACTCCTGGGAGCTTCTTCCTTCATGCCTTTTATTGGATTCCTGCTGGGCTATGCTCTCTGCAGTCTTCAAGCTTAATGACCAGTATGTTCCTCAAATCCCTCCTTTCCCCTCACTGTGTCACCAGAAAGAACAGAGGTATGCCAGCTCTGGCTTCTGGTGCAACAGTGAAAACAGGGGTTTCAACGTGGATGTGCTCTTGTAGTTTGAACACACATTGCAGTCTCACAAAACAGGCCCCAGGAACACAAGCAGGGACAGGACAGGACCAAGTTGGAAGAGACCTTTGAGATCATTGAGTCCAACCTATCATCCAACACTATCTAATCAACTAAACCATGGCACCAAGAACCCCATCCTGTCTCCTTTGGGACACCTTAGGAGCCACAATTCTGAGCAACCACCCCGAGTTTTGCCCATATGAAAACCCCTGCCTGCATGAGTTCATTTTTTTAATATCATTTACCTGCAGTTGTCCCAGTGGCACATGTTGGAAGTAGCTGTTGAGGGCATCGCTGAAGATTAAAGCAATTTCTCTAACAAAGACCCAAAATGAGGTATGAAAGTTTCTCAGTGCAGGATCCACCCTGACCCAGCGGGCAGCTAAGCGGTCAGTGGACTGCCTGACAGTCACCCCTGTTCCCAAATCCAAGCACTGTGCAGTGCACCACTGCTCTCCAGAGAGCAGAGGCCAACAAAACCTGAAGGTAGCTACGCAAACTGCTGCAGTACACCAGTTTTGGGTCCAGCAAGCTGTCCATCTGGAAGCAGGATGAGCCTTGAAGACGCTCTTGTAGGAGTCAGCGCCCGGTGCAGTTCAGCATCTTTGTCAGCGATATGGACAGCGCTGCACGAGCAGCAAGCCTGCAGATGATGCTAAACCCAGCATGAGTGCTGACCTGCTACTGCAGACAGACCCAGACAGGTTAAACCAATGGGCTGAGGTCAACTGAACGAGGTTTCACAAGACCCAAGTGCCAGGTCCTGCACTTTGGTCACAACCCCAATCAACACTACCTGCTTAGGGGCACAGTGGCTGGAAAGCAGTCTGGTGGAAAGGGATCTGGGGGTGCTGGCTGCCAGCCAGCTGAACATGAGGCAGCACCGTGCTCAGGTGGCAAATAAGGCCAACAGCATTCTATCCTGTATCAAAACCAGTATGTCCAGCAGCAGTAGGGAGTGATTGTGCCCCTGTGCTCAGCCTGGTAAGGCCACAGTTTGAGTACTGTATTCAAATAGAGGTGCCAATGGGAAGACACTGAAATCCTGAAGCATCAGGCTGGTGAGGAATTTGTAGGGTACATTGTATAAGAAGCAGCTGAGAGAGCTGGGGTTGTTTAGTCTGGAGAAGGCCAAGGGAAGAGCTTACGGCTCTCCACAACTACCTCAAAGGTATCAGTCTCTTCTCCTAAGTAACCAGCCATAGGATACGAGGAAACAAGTTGTGCTAGGGTAGGTTAACATTGGACATTAGGGAAAACTTCTTCACTGAGAGTGGTGAGGCATTGGAACAGGCTGCCCAGCAAGGTATGGGGTCACCACCCCTGGAAGTGTTCAAGAGGCCTGTGGGTATTACCACTTGGGAGATATGGCTCAGTGGTCACAGTAGTTGGGTTACAGTTGGACTCACCGTCTTGAAGGTCTTCTCCAATCTTACTAACTCTATGACATGACACCAAGCTGTGTGGTCTGGTTGACATGCTGGAGGGACGGGATGTCATCCAGGAGGACTTGGACCGGCTGGAGAGGTGGGCCCAAGCCAACCTCATGAAGTTCAACAAGGCCAAGTGCAAGATCCTACACTTAGGTCCAGGCAATCCCAAACACAATATAGGCTGGGCAAGTGGCTCAAGAACTGTCTTATGGACTTGGGGCGGCAGTTGCTGCTAAAACTCAACACAAGCCAGCAATGTGCACTTGCAGCCCTGGCTGCCAACCATACCATACCATGAGATGCATCAAAAGAAGTACGAACCAGCAAAATAAGGGAGGTGTTTCTCCCTCTTCAGCTCTGCTTTCATGAGACCCTACCTGAGATATTGCACCCAGTTCTGGTGCCCCCAGCATAAGAGGGGTATGGAGCTACTGGAGTGGGTCCAGAAGAGAGCCACAAAGATGATCACAGGGCTGGAAAACTTTCCCTGTGGGGACAGGCTGCGAGAACTGGGGCTATTCAGCCTGGAGAAAGGGTGGCTCCGCAGAGACCTCACAGCAGCCCTTCCAGTTAAGGGGCCTGGCTTGCAAGAAAACCAGGAGAGGCCTTTTTACAAGGACTTGTAGGGACAGGAAAGGGAATGAATTGAAGCTTGAAGAGGGCAAATTCAGACTGGGTATTAGCAATAAATTTTTTACACTGAGGGTGGTGAGACACTAGAACAGGTTGCCCAATGAGGCTGTGGATGCCCCCTCCCTGAAGGTGTTCCAAGGCCAAACTAGATGAGGCTTTGAGCAATCCAGTCTAATGGAAAGTGTCCCTGACCATGGTGGGGGGGTTGGAACTAGATCTTCAAGATCCCCTCCAGCCTTAACAATTCTATGAATCCTATGAATCTTAACTAAGAATGAAGAGGCTCCTCCCAAAAACCTCTGCTTCATAAATGCAGAAGCCGATGTAATGAAAGCCTGGGTGTCCCTTTTAAATGGAAGTTTGTCATCACAACAGCCATGCCCCAAATATACCACAGACAACACACAGTGCCTGCAAGGCAAGTGGTGCGGATTAGAATAGAATTACCAAGGTTGGAAGAGACCCTGAAGATCATCGAGTCCAACCTGTAACCATAACCTCACAACTAGACCATGGCACCAAGTGCCACATCCAGTCCCCTCCTGAACGCCTGGGCAGCCCATTCCAATGACAAATCACTCTCTCGGTGAAGAACTTTCTCCTCACCTCCAGCCTAAACTTCCCCTGGTGCAGCTTGAGACTGTGTCCCCTTGTTCTGGTGCTGGTTGCTAAGGAGAAGAGGCCAACCCCTTCCTGGCTACAACCACCCTTCAGGTAGTTGTAGAGAGCAATGAGGTCGCCCCTGAGCCTCCTCTTCTCCAGGCTAAACAGCCCCAGCCTGCAGAATACAAGCAGAATTCAGAACAACTATTTATAGACCAAGTAGTACCCAGATTTATCCTGAACAAAGTGGATGAAATCCTACCCCTTTCTGGTCATTGGGTGCCTTCAGCCACCCAGGATCCAGTTGGAGCCAAGTCCCACTTCAACAGATTCTCATAATCACAGGAAGCAGGATCAACCAACTTCAGGGGATGCAGCTAAACTTGCATCATACATCACTGCTGCCTTGACCCCTGAAGGCTAAACCACTCTTCTTCCACACCTCTTCATGTGATCCACTGTCTAACTACCAACTTCTGAGGCCTCCCACTCCCCAAAGCCAGCTAGGAGTAATGCAATTAACTCCCTATCTGACCAGCTCTCGGTGCCTGCTCCCGGCAGGTCCTGGCAGCTTGGTGCAGCGTCCCTGTTACAGATAGATACAGGAGGCACAAAGGCTTGCTCTCGATTGTTAACCTGGTGCTCAAGAACTCTGCAGCAGTGTGGAGAAAAGGCAGCAGTTTATCTTCTGCAGACACTGAAGACCAACCTCCTCCAAGGACAGACCTCACTCTGAGCAGAGCCATCCTGAATTTCATAGAAACTAATCCAAAGCCCAGCTTAGCCTCTGGAGATATTTTCTACAGGTTTCACTGAATTACTGGAGTAAGACTGTAAAGCAGTTTATTAAAAAGCAAACAAACCAAACCACTTTTTATTTTAATTCAGTTCTAAAGCTGGCTCCTGTATCTTGGGTGAGGGCCTGAAAAAACAGGGTGAGTGCAGAGGGCTGCTGCCCCTGTATGGCACAAACACTAAACCAGTCTGCAGTACTCCCAAGCCCATCAACTGAAACCCCTCCTCATTCCTCAGAATAAAAACTAATGCCTACAAAAAACCTTTATGCACAGCTCCATGCTCTCACACGTGTGCACACATACACCTTGGATAGCAAAATCCAAGAGACTTGTCCATTCCTCTTATTGCTGTAAAAATAAAGGTGCCTAAAGGACACAGCATGATGTCTTTGAAATTATGTTAGTTCCCCTCCATGCTCCGACCACTCAGTGATTGCTTTATCTCAGATCCATGTTTAAGGAACATTTAAACACTCTCCCAACACGAGGCCTGGTCACAAATAAGACACTAGAAGCAGGTATATGTTTCTTTATACTTTATCAGTTATTTAATTCATAAGTATTAAGAATTAGGGTCCTTTATAGAATATCATTACCACAGGGCAGTGAAATGAGCATCTTTAGTGTAGTGCAAGTCATATTAAATGAAAAGCTTTAAAAATAGATTTATTACCAGTACAGCCCAGCAAGTAATCTGCTGACCTGTAAATGAAACAATGGTTCTAAAGCACAAAAAAATACCCTCTGAAATAAAGCTTTATGTACAGCACACGTAGAGCTCTTAAGATGCCTAAAGCTATCAGTTTGAGATACTAAACTACTGTTGCTCCCAGTTGCTACTCACTGTTGAGTATATTGGGAATTAAGTGTTCAGATGACTTTCAAGTGTACAAAACATTTGTTTGCTTTAGTTATAAAGAGCTCTACCAATATACACAAACTATACACTTCAGACATTCACAAAAAATGTGAGCAAGAAAAGGGTTATCAAAAACATTTAATACAATTAGTCAATAACCCTTCCCACCATGGTCCACATCTACAAAGATCCTTCCCCACCCCCCTCCAAACCCCTCCCCACAGAAAGTCACATACTTACCACAGGTTTTAGCAAGTATGGTTTAAAAAAGGCCCCGAGGGCAAGTTATTTATAGTTCAGTTGCCACTGTCAACAGATCTGGACCTCGATCTAGACCTCTGCCGATCCACAGATGAGGGGGACTTAGATCTGCTGGAAGAGCCACGTTTCTGGCTCTTTTCTGGCACCGGAGATCTGCTAACTGATCGAGACTTGCTCCGGCTCCTGCTCCTTGACCTGCTGTAAGACTTGCGGCTGCGGGAACGGGAACGGCTACGAGACCTGGATGAGCTTCTGCTACGAGACCGTGACCTGCTTCTGGACCTACTGCGAAACCCAAGAGCACTACTATTAGCAATTGAAGTCACAGACCATGACAATGACCAGGCAATTCACCAGCTCCCAGTCTGGTTGCCTAGCCACTGACTTGAACGCTTCATTATTCATTGAGAAAGCTTTGACTAAGAGACCAGAAATCCATACCTGTATCTTTTGCTGCCTTCAATTAGTTTGATTTTCCTTCCATTAATTTCTTTACCAGAAAGCTTTTCAATAGCATTCTTTAAATCACCGTAAGAGGCAAATTCAACCACCCTACACAAAAAAAAGCAGAACACAGGGCTCAGGAGTCATAGTTTCAAGGACAGAGTAAAACTAAACAAACCGTCCTAGTAAAACTGAACAAACCAACCAAATTCCTCAAAAAAATGTCATGCTACTCAGAGTAGTTATTTTTTGTCCTAACTCAAGCATGAACTAAAAAATTCCACTCCCTCAATACCAAAAAAGGCCTTTTCAGAGAGTAGCTAAAACTAAAAACTGTTGCTGAGCACTGAAAGTAGCCAACTTCCCTCCCCAGGTATTTTACACACACACACACACACTACAGATTTCAAGAGATGATTTCAGGGTCTTACCCTTCATTTAACTTAGGTCTGTGTGCATCTGCAAAGGTTACTTCCCCAGCTTGTCTCATGAAGTCTTTGAGATCCTAACACAAGACCAGTTATGTTATGCAAAGTAGGAAAATTATAACATCTCTTATAACAGATTACTTAAAACAAATGAAATAAACTTATGACTACTGAAAGAGAAGATGTTAGATAAATTACAAACACGGCTAATTGCCACCCTTGTATTCTACCAAAACTGAATTATCTGAATCAGGGCACGAAATAAATGAAGGGGGGAAATAAAAAAAAAAAAAGCCTACTGCTTAAAACAAAGCACTAATGAAGCATCTTAATTTTAGTATACAAAGATTATATAGCTTAAGAAAGAGAGAAAGAGAGAGAAAGAAATAGAAGAAAGCACATCTGGATATATATACTGGACTGAGTGCGAAATGCTACCCATCTATTTTTGCACTACTTCAGCCTCCATTTATATTACAAGTCTTACAAGCATACAGAATTACATTTACATAACACCAATCATTTTGTGCCCCATATGCCATTAAAAATATAGTTTACTTTACCTTTATTAACATTTCCTAGGCTAGCCAAGCGGCAAACTGCATTAAGCGACCGGAGAAACCGTCATGACATATGCCCGACTGGCTCTTCGCCACCCACTTGACGAACACTACCCAGTCGATGGAAGCCATTAATCGCACTGCCCTCCCTATTAGGAGACTATTGATGGATCCAGACATTCTCTATGCTTGATGTTACCAAGGACCACTTTACTGCGATCAGGATTCCAACGACCACCTAATTTCGTATCTTTCAATTCTTTTCGACCGGGACCTCGTTATTCGGAAGCGTTACAGAAGAACAGCTCTCAACTTAGGAATCAGATCTCGTTAACGCTCTGGGACCGCTGCAATGTGGCACTTTAAGGAGTGCATCGATTACGTCTAGACCGGCAAACACAGATCTAGAGGTGGCCAAGTGACATTGTAGGAGCTGACTGGAAAGTCAACCAGGCCCAACCAAGAGTGACCAAGACAGAACGATTAGGATAACCCACAGGCACTCCTCGTCATAAGGCCAACGACACAGATAGGCTGGCAAATAAAGGGTTTAATACGTGGTTAAAATGGATTTTAAAAAACAAGAAAAAAAAAATAAATATATATCCTCAAATACATACATTAATAATTATTACAAATTAAAATTAACTAGTTTTTCATTCAAAACAGATTTTAAGTTACTGTAGTTAAAATTACACTAATTACGTAAAATTCATAAATTAAGATTTACATTTTAACTAATTATCTTTACAAAACAATTTACATCACACACCCCTTAAAAGACACTAAAATAGTTAATTGTGTGTCAACAAACCTGCCAGCTCACTCGAGAAGACAGATTTTCTACTATGAGGCGATTTTCTGTTCTTACAGGTGGGGCATTTCTGTTTGGAAAGAAACAAGCCAGATTTTTATTAAGGATTAGAATAACTATGCTAACATCAACAAAAGCTGCACCAATAACCAATATCAGCAAATCATCGTTATTACAAGTTAAGTAGGTTAATGCCCTGACTAATCTAAAACAAGTATTAAGCGCTTTTAGGCAGGAAGTATAGAAACAAGTATATTCAAGAAGCTTTGTAATCCTCACTATCCTACTGACACTGAAAGGACAATTACTACCTTTCAACAACTCATTCTAGCTCAAGCAGTCAGATTGGATGAGCGCACACTGTTGTTTTTTAAACTACACCAGCTAAAATCCATACGCACCTCCTATCGCTCCGTGGACGGCGGCTACTAAAACGGTCAGAGTACCTCCCTCTGCCTCTACCCCTAGAGCGTGCTCTTGCATGCTCAATTGTAACCCTAAAAGAAAAACAAAAGGAAAATAAAACCCCCAAATCAGTAAGCTTTTACATTCTATGTTGTCCCCGACAGTTACATTAATTACAAACCACAACACAGTTTGAACAGCACAGATAACACAAGCGAATGCAACTCACTTCAGACTGATTTCAGAGTTATGTATTTATGAAACAGGGTACATCACCTCTCACTGCAAAGCTCCTTTCCATCCAATTCATAGACGGCATCATCTGCATCCCTTGGATCCTCAAATTCCTGTAAAATCACAACAAAAGCATCCAAGTTAAAAAACCTACATGTCTCAAGATATTAATAATTGCTAATTTCCCACACGATACATCCTTCACTGAAAACGAACTTCATTAGCTTCATACGTAACAAACACACGAAATCAGTGTGACCACTACCTAGAGCCCGGCAGAAGGGCGCACTTACCACGAATCCAAAACCTCTCTTCAGGTCTATGTCCCGGATTCGGCCGTACCCCTTGAAGAACCTCTCCACATCCTTCTCCCTGGCTGCCGGGTTCAGCCTCCCGATGAAGACGCGGCAGCCGCTCATAGCTGTGGTTGGGGAGCTCTCTGCGGAGACAAGAAACCCAGCCCCGTCAGCGCCCCGGGCCCGCCCAATGACTCAGCTGGGCTCCACCCCGCGCAGCCGCATTCCCTGCCGCAGCCCGAGGCTGGCCCGAGGCTCGGCCCGGCCCCGCGCCGGCCCAATAGGAAGGACACAGATGGACTCCACCTTAACCTGCGCCAATAGGATGGCGATGCTTGCCTACGGCCCCACCCACATCACGCCAAGGCACTGCGTTACTCCGCCCCCGAAAGGCAAGGGGGAAAAAAACATACGCCATTGCTTCGCCACAAAATGGCGGCCCGGGCCGCGCCCAACAACGGCCCCAACGACACCCGCTCTCGAAACCACTACGGTGAAACAGACTGACGAGAAAACTACCCGTAGTCAGAGCCTACCCGGCTGCATAGGCGAAATCTCCCTGTGCCGCCGACTCTGGAACCGCCCCACCGAACCCCCCTGCCCGATGCGCTCTGCAGGGAGGTCCCCGCTCTCCGCTGCGTCAGGCCTCTGCCTTATTACGAACCTGGGCTGCGGGTCTCGGTGCGTGCCCAGCCAAACGGGCGTGCGAGACAGTCAGCGCTCAGATAGCGAGCAGCTCTCGCCTTTCCTTCCTTCCTCAGCGATGACTGGCTCCGGACTGCTGCGCAACTCCAACGCTGCCTTGCGAAATGGAGGCGGCCTCACGCGTCACCGCTGCTCCGCGTGACGCTGGGGCGGCTCGGCCATTGGCTGAAGCGGCGTCCCCGCCTCTTCCCCAGAGAATCCAGGTCAGAGCGGGGAGGGGGCGCTGCGCTGGCCGGGAGCGCTCCGGCGGGCCCGGGTGACTACGCTGGCCTTGACCACCTCGGCCGCCTTCTTAGAGGGCTAGCGGGCCAAGGCCTGGCTCTGTATGCGGAGAAGTGTGCGGACGGGCCCCCCACGCTACCTACCCCCATGTACTCGGGCCTTCCCCAGAGCCTCGTCGATGCGCGGAGGAAAGATGGCCGCTGGCGTACTCGTCCTTGCCTGTCGCGGCCTGGGCTAGGCAACCGATGGCGGTGTGCTAAAGCTGCCTGTGTAGAAACAAAGCTGAGCGGCGTTAGTGCTGGTCCGGAGCGTGGAAAGAACACTGTGTTACTTTTTCTGGAAGCCAGTGTGATAAGGCGTGAAAGCGTAAACCTGGATTGTCAGTGTTGCGCAGCACAGGGCTGTCATTAAAGCTGAGGTGATTGCTTAAAGGCAGCCATCGGGCTCTTCCACTCGTACAGCACACGCGTGCTGCACCCGTGTGCCAGGTAGGCACAGGAGTGGGCAAGGACTTGCAGAAAGAGGCATTTCTTGCCCAGGAGGAAAGAGAAGTATGTAAGGAGTACCTGATGTGTCTGCATCCGCTTCTGAAATAAAGTGTTTAATGACAGCTGTGTTTCTGTGTTACATAACTGCTGGATTTTTATTTATTTGTTTTAACAAATTAGCATCCAGATGATTGGAATAAAGGCAACAAAGTAACCCAAGGGATGTTCTAGTTTGGTAGACAGAGGTTGCTCCCTCTGTCAGGGTCATTGCTAGACTCATGCCCTGCTGGCTCTACAGGCTTTACACAGGATTAGCTGGCACTTAGAGCTGTACCAGAGCTAGACCCGAGAACAGTACAACCCTTTCTGATAGCAGTGCCCTGACCTGCAATCCCACGCTGCCTCAAATCCTACCCCCTGCCTATTCCCCCTGTGGACTGTGAAATGCCATCTTTGTCACACCCAGTGTCTATCATTAGGCAGCTTTATGAGGATGGACTTCTCTTTTTCATGCTTAGTCACTGACGCAGATTGAATTTCACTGGAACAATACCGCACATGGTGGCACTGACATCACAGCTTTATATGGCTGCCCCCACAAGCACTCCTCAGACTGCAACAGTATGCAGAATCCCCGCACCAGAAAAGTTACCTCTGCTATGTGCAGGCGAGGATGAGAAAGGCTACAGTATAGCTAAAGGTTTAGGGAGGACAACTAACAGCGCTCTCTGCTTCTCTCTTTGATGACAAAGATGCATGCTTCCTTTCCATGCAGTGGCCGAGTCTGTGAGAAAGCAAAGATGGTGCACCCATGGGAGAATCTGCAGTAGAGGGAGGACTCTGAGCAGTGAAAGGCAACACTTGTGATTATCCCTGTGGATCATAACCTTTACCTGGTGAGGAAGATATATTCAAGTATGCCATCCAACACCAAACACTAATCATTTCACAATGCGTTACGGTGTGCTAACAGGTACCATGGGAACAGACTCACCACCAGGGCTCTTCTGACTGCAGAGTGAGCTGGTTCACAAGCTTAACCAGCAAAAACTAACCCTGAAAAGGCAGCAAGCAGGTTTCTGCTGGTTTAACTCCCTGAAAAATGGGTTGTAGCAGGATAAAACCAAGGGCTAGCACTGGACAGAGAGAAGAGGAAGGGGTAGGAGCTGTTCGTTTTAGCGTGGAACAGCAGCCTAAAAAGCATTGACTGTGTTACTGCAAGGCAGTGATCTTTCTGTGTCACATTTTTAGACTGCTGGAACAAGAGAAGCAAAAGTCAGGGGGGATCCAGAAGACAAAAACCATTTAAAAGGTTCCTTTGTTACCAAGGGTGTCACTGACATAAGGTCATGTGCTTTTTCACTCATGGGGGCTTCTCATGAGCAGGCACATCTGTTTCCTACCCAATTTTGCTGAGTTTTATGTTAACAGGAAGGACTATTTCTCCCTTTGGCTTAAGACTGTTTGAATACCACGTAGGACTTGTTAATATTGCTGCCACTGCCTAGCCCAGTGATGTCCACACCCCTACCTTCCTTGTGACTCTGGACTGCTGAAAGCCATAGAAGCAGGCTGAAATTCTTCCAGGAAACTAATCCCATCAAGGTAAGTAGGTAAATACAGTCATTATTATGAAGTAAATAAGGGCATGTATCAGCAGAAGAATAAAGGAAAGCTGAAAAGAAGTGCCAGCCACCATTACAAGCCACTGTCACCACTATCTGATGCTGCTTGGGGAAAATAGATGTTAGGGATTAATTCTTCACTGTCTCTTCCAAACGTAAAAATTAGATGGCATGAAATGAAACTAATGAAGTTCAAAACAGGCAAAGGGAGGTAATGTTTCTTCACCAACTGCTAGTAAATCCTCTGGCTAAACCTTCTGGAGGCTGCTTTGTATACAGGAAGCTTATATAGTTTATAGAATCAATGAGGTTGGAAAAGACCTGAAAGGTCAGCAAGTCCAACCTGGCACCCAACACCTCATGACTACTAAACCATGGCACCAAGTGCCACGTCCAATCCCCTTGAACACCTCCAGGGATGGTGACTCCACCACCTCCCTGGACAGCACATTCCAACAGCTAACAACTCTCTCTTTGAAGAACTTTCTCCTCACCTCCAGCCTAAACTTCCCCTGGCACAGCTTGAGACTGTGTCCTCCTGTTCTGGTGCTGGTTGCCTGGAAGAAGAGGCCAACCCCCTCCTGGCTACAACCTCCCTTCAGGTAGCTGTAGAGAGCAATAAGGTCTTCCCTGAGCCTCCTTTTCTCCAGGCTAAGCAACCCCAGCTCCCTCAGCCTCTCCTCATAGGGCTTGTGCTCAAGGCCTCTCCCCAGCCTCGTTGCCCTTCTCTGGACACGTTCAAGAGTCTCAATGTCCTTCTTAAACTGAGGGGCCCAGAACTGGACACAGTACTCAAGGTGCGGCCTAACCAGTGCTGAGTACAGGGGCACAATGACTTCCCTGCTCCTGCTGGACACACTATTCCTAATGCAGGCCAGGATGCCGTTGGCCTTCTTGGCCACCTGGGCACACTGCTGGCTCATGTTCAGCCAGCTGTCAATCAGTACCCCCAGGTCCCTCTCTGTTTGGCAGCTCTCCAGCCACTCTGACCCCAGCCTGTAGCTCTGCATGGGGTTGCTGTGGCCAAAGTGCAGCACCCGGCACTTGGACTTGTTGAATGCCATCCTGTTGGACTCTGCCCATCTGCCCAGCCTGTCAAGGTCCCTCTGCAGAGCCCTTCTGCCCTCTAACTGATCAACTCCTGCTCCAAACTTGGTGTCATCTGCAAATTTACTGATGACTGACTCAATGCCCTCATCCAGATCATCAATAAAGATATTGAACAGGATGGGGCCCAGAACTGATCCCTACATCCTACAGACAGCCTTAAATCAAGGAGAAGGGGGAACAGGGAAAAAATGACGCTGAGTATGAGGCTCTAATTCAGAGACTCTCTCTGCTGTTGCTGAAGACCTTCTGCAGAAACTGCTACCTCCCAGATTTATGGGGAAACTGCTTGTATAAACCATAGACTCCAGCACTTGCCTGGATCTGCCACATTTCAGTGAATGGAAGCAGAAATGCAGCCAGCATCTTCTCCTGCTGCGGGTGGATATATTTGCTACCACTTTTGCTGTGGTTCTCCATGTTAATCTCTACCTTTCTTTACTTCCTCCTTTTCTATATACTTGTTTACCTATGCATTCTCTATCCTTTTTCTTTGCAAGGCTCTGTGAAATAACCCATTTCTGTTCTGAACTAAGTAGCTTCCTTAAAGGTAGCAGGAACGAGGGCTCAAGAGCTGCTTAGAAAATGTCTCAGGGAGATGGCAAAAACTAACTAGATAATTTGATCTTTAAGCATTAATTGTGTTTCTTCAAAATAGTTAGAGGAAGAAAATAGGAATTGACCTAGAAATAACAGAAATTCAGGAAAATTTTGTCACTGGGCTTTTCTATTTTCCCATTTTCAGGAAAGCTCAAATGCAGGTTTCCTGGGTGTTAGCGTCAGGCTGAGAGTCCTCGCCCACCAGCCAGGAATAGATTTAGCTGTTGCACTCTCTATTCACTAGGCTGTGACTCAGAAAGGTGCTGCCCTGGGGTTGTGTTACTGAGCAGTCAGAGATAGGGAGCCTGGCTGAGGGCAACTCTTTCATAGTCTGAACAGCTCCTCACTGCCTAAGCAGCCTTATTTCAGCTGGCTCCTGCTAGAACCCCTTGCATACAGCTCCTCATGCTCCTCTTTCCTAATCAAACATGATAGTTAACATTCTATTCATTATAGCTCAGCAGCAGTATTCAACTAGTCCTGGAGGTGCCATATGACAACAGGGGGATCTGTAGCTCATCACTGAAGTTGCAGACCTTACCTCAATTCAGGTGAGCCTTAATAGACTCAGGGCTGTGCTAATAGCTGTGGCTCAGGAAAAAAAGCAGTGGAGACAACAGCTGATCACATACTCTTCTCTAGGATATGGAGCCTGTGTCTCTGCAGCTGTCTCTGTGTAAGGCTGAAAGGCAGATTAACAGCAGAACAGCACATTGTCACATCAAATCACATCCCAACAAAGATTTAATCATAGAATTATAGAATTGTTAGGGTTGGAAGGGATCTCAAGGATCATTTAGTTCCAACCCCCTGCCATGGGCAGGGAAACCTCACACTAAATCAGGTTGCTCAGAGCCACATCCAGCTTGGCCTTAAAAACCTCCAGGGATGAGGCTTCACCACCTCTCTGGGCAACCTGTGCCAGTGTCTCACCACCCTCATGGGGAAGAACTTCTTCCTAACATCCAATCTGAATCTACCCGTGTCTATTTTTGTTCTATTCCCCCTAGTCCTATCAGTACCTGATAGCCTGAGAAGTCCCTCCCCAGCTTTCTTGTAGGCCCCCTTCAGATACTGGAAAGCTACAATGAGGTCTCCCTGGAGCCTTCTCTTCTCCAGACTGAGTGGCCCAAAAACTGCCTCAGTCTGTCCCCACAGGAGAGGTGCTCCAGCCCTCTGATCATCCTCGTGGCCCTTCGCTGGACACACTCCAGCATGTCCAGATCCTTCCTGTAACAGGGGCTCCAGAACTGGACACAGTACTCCACGTGGGGTCTCACCAGAGCAGAGTAGAGGGGGAGAATCACCTCCCTCAGCCTGCTGGCTATGCTTCTCTTGATGCAGGCCAGGATGTGATTTGCTTTCTGGGCTGCAAGTGCACACTGGTGGCTCATGTTGAGCTTCTCATCCACCGGCACCCCAAGGCGCTACACACCATCACGGTTTTTACATTATCTAGCACATGCCACAAAGTTTAGGTTAGCCTTATGTTTTATGCTGATTTTAGCCAGCTGCAGAAGGTGCTACTTGGTCAAACATGAAGCTCATGGGTAGGAAGTAGAAAATTTTTTTTTTTCCCTCCTTGGGCTAATATTTGAATCATCATAAAAAGTTTACAGCAGTTTAGTGTGCTTAGTTGTAGTTGCTTAATGTGAACCCATGAGGAAATCTCACACCGCTGTGCGAGTAAGCTATGGACTGCTACAGAAAGAGTTTACTGCGTCAGAGATATTTATAAACATTTAGAGGGTAATAAGAGCTTCTACAGGACCACGTGTCCTTCCTTGGCCAGTTCTTTCAGACCTTTACTGAAAGGTACTGAAGCCCCTTTTGGATTTAACTCAGCATTAGATGTACCCCCGAAGGGCAGCGAGGCTGGTGAGAGGCCTCAAGCACAAGCCCTATGAAGAGAGGCTGAGGGAGTTGGGGTTGCTTAGCCTGGAGAAGAGGAGGCTCAGGGGAGACCTTATTGCTCTCTACAACTACCTGAAGGGTGGTGGTAGCCAGGAAGGGGTTGGTCTCTTCTCTCAAGCAACCAGCACCAGAACAAGAGGACAGAGTCTCAAACTGTGCCAGGGGAAGCTTAGGCTGGAGGTGAGGAGAAAGTTCTTCACAGAGAGAGTTGTTCACCATTGGAATGTGCTGCCCAGGGAGGTGGTGGAGTCACCGTCCCTGGAGGTGTTCAAGAGGGGACTGGACGTGGCACTTGGTGCCATGGTTTAGTAGTCATGAGGTGTTGGGTGACAGGTTGAGACTTGATGATCTTTGAGGTCTTTTCCAACCTTGTTGATTCTGTGGTTCTATGAAATACAACCACCGTCCTCAAGGCCATGGTCTCCCATTGCATTTCCAAGCAGCTCAAATCATACCACGTCTGTTTTGGCAAATCATCTGCTTTGTTTACACAGACTCAGGGACTAACCTTGGCAGCAGCTTTTGTTTCTTCCACAGGGCAGACTGCGAGTGCTGAGCTTGTCATGTCGTCTTCAGCTTCTGCTCAGTTGAGACACAGTATTCATCCTGAAAAGGGCCCAAAGAATGTAAGTTGTGATAAGGGAAGAACAGGATGAAGAAAGTTCTCGTATTCTCAAGCAGCCACACTTTTAATCCTTAAGAAACTCCCTGAAGTAACTAAGGAACCATCTCTGTGAAATCTCCAGCACCATCCTGAGTGCTCAACTTCCTGATTCTTTTTGACTGGTAGGCTGCACTTCAAAGGTCAGAAAGACAGTGGAACCAAAGATTGAGTCAGGAATTTGTAAGCATTTTCATTCAGTGAACTGCCTGTGCCAGCAAGGTGAGAAATCATAAACTGGCAGCTTCAAATTAATCCAATACTCCTTATTGGAATGATTAAGATAGCAGGCAAGGTGTGTGTGTGGGGTGGGGGAACCAGAGGTGTTAAACCAAATTATAATACACATTTTAGTCCATTTTTCTTAAGAAAGCAGGAAAATCCCATGGGAAAATCCACTGTAAGCTGGCAGCACAACTTCTTGAGTTTGCATTCAAAATAGCTCCTTAGCAAACTCGAGGACAATTCCTTTGGGGAACTAGGGATCTCTTCTTAGCACAAACCCATTCAACACTTGCAATAATAATTTGTTCAGCAGATTAGAGCACGCAGTGTTAAAACATGCAGATCAGTCAGCCTGGAAAGAGTTTCAGACACTATGAAGACCAGAACAGCACTTCCAAATTCAGAAACCGAAGGAATGACTCAACAGCAAGATGAAATTCTGCAAAAGCAAGAACAGGCTATGTTTAGGTAGTCTAATCCACCAGCATGAAGATTAGAAATACCCCTGTAGGAAGCAGCAACATCTCTGAAGCCTTGAGCCAAGGTGGATTGCAACCCAAAAAGAACAAATAAACCAGCACTGCAGAAACAGGTAAAACCCACTCTGGGATGGGACAATATAGGGTGGGATATTTAAGGGCCAAATGGTGATGCACTCAATGACAGTAGATAAAGAAGATTTAACAATGACCTTGGTTTCCTTACAGCACAGCTTTGCTCCAGCATGCTTGTGGCTGCCACAGAGTTTATCAAGAGCAATACATAGTGCTTTCTTTTACCTTTAAGAAGCAGAGGTCAACCCTTGTGTAGGAGGCTGGAGTGCTATCAACACTCTAAGTGTCTTGACATGCTTATATGATCTACTTTAACATGCCTGTCAAGTCTCAGGAGGAGGGTACCTGTCCCATCACTAGTGGGTTTATTTCTTATACTCAGGCATTATACTAAGCAAACCAAACATTCACAACCCAGGAAAACTGGCAGTAAGCTGGAAGCACAAGAGACTGTTTAAACTACCTGTCACACTACCCAGGTGAAAACACCAAGTAGAAAGGGCAAAGTTTAAATGTATTGTATGTGACATCTGTATGACATCCTGATTCCATCAGCATTCTGATAGATGCTGCTGGGAAACAAGCTGTAACTTCACTGACTGTTTAATCATCCAGTAATTATGCCTACCCTGCACAGAATGTTTATGCCACCATAGTTACTATTTAAAGTAACATAACTCTTTGAAAGTACTTGTATCACTAGAGAGGTCTTTCTTTTCCTATGGTCTGACAATTCAAGAATGCATGATCTTCCCATAGATAGGATTTGATGCTACAGTCCATTCAGTAGCAGACTTGGTTCAGGAGGTTCCATTTCCCAGCTTCTCCTACTTGCTTTTCTCTTTCCTTCAGTTTTACTGACTCAACTTTCAGGGCTACTACAACATCAACTCTTTTGTGTTTTGAACCAGAACTACCACTTCTCCCCCTTGACAGGTCTCAGAGGAGCAGTAACTCGATCTGCATCTCTCCATATCCACACCAGAGAGTTTACCTCTGAAGTGCTCTTTTCCTGCTGGGCACCGTGCCACCATGTGACGTCAGGCCCTTGAGCTTTAAGCCACCCTGTGATCTGTGACAGGGATAACAGCACATAGTTAGAATAACATGGCAGGACACTGGAATCTGCCCCTCCCCTAGCCCACAACACTAGCCACCCAAGCCTCCAAGAAGGTAACAATTAAGTCTCTGAATATTTCCCTTGCAAGCACAATTGGCAGAAAGGTTACTAAAAAACCCCAACCCAAACAAACAAACTATTCAGCAAATTAGGACTCATATCCTCAGAAACAGGCTCTTCCTGCAAGAAACACTCCATCATCATAAGGAGTGTTTGGTGCTACAAAGCACCCTCATCTGCAGGCATTAAGAAGTGATTTATACCAGCAGATGTAGAGGTCAAGGTGGGACAGCCCCCAGTGTGCAGCGTCAGAAAGGCTCAGGGGAAGATTTCACATGCATCTCTTAATCAGCCTTGACTGAGCAGCACTACTCTTTTTGCAGACTTTAAAGGCCAAGATTAGGTCAGCTCATACCAAGTGAACCTCAGATCCCCACAGACATCTCCAGTCTTGCCTCCTCAGTCACCTCAGTAGGCCTCTGAGGAGCTGGTTGCTAGCCAGCTGGGGCCAGGCAAGCACAAAGAGCACATGGAGCTGATCAGCGTTATCAAATCTTTGTCTTCATCAGGGTTTACTAACATGGTTAGTTAGATTTCACAGATGGATTCAAGCCATGTGCTAGGCTCAGACGGAGTAGCTTCATATTTCAGAGCCAGAGAGGAGCAGAGCTGTTCTGCCCCAGCTTAGAAAACAGATGCACAGTCAGGCACCATGGGTACACTGCAAAGGACAATGCCAGGAGTGGTGGTTTCTGTTTCTAGCCAGTGAATCATTATCTGTTTGCATTAGTTCTGGTCCTTCTGCAGTTCTTGCTCTAAAACACCTGCTCACTTGGCACAGGAATTGGTGTCATCTCCCATAAGGCAATGTCCACAGTGAAGCTGCCTTCCCAAAATCTCTGCTCAGATCAGTGACTGCTACTTTTTCAGCATTTAGCTGGTAACATCCCTGGTGATGAAAACAGGGGGGTTTGTTCAGATGCCTTCTGGGCTTTGCTTATGAACACAATAGCCAGAAAGCCTACTGTTTAAATAACATTCTAAACTGTTTTATCAAGATTAAATGCTTTGGGGAACAGGCATATTTTCTATTTGCTCTTCCCCCTTGACCAGAAGCACCTATTGCTCTAGAAATAAGCATTTGGCCTCTACAGTGCCATGACCATGTGTCTGCCCGCAATAAAAGACATGATTATGCAGATCTGTCTTCTACTTGGCACCATTTCTGCAGCTCTGAAACAGCTTCTCTCCTACACAACCCTCCAACATCCCCAGCTGCTAATTCCCAGCACATCTACTGGCAGAAGAGTTTTCTTTTGTTACTGTCATCACATTTAAGCATTGGATGGCACACAGGATAAGCAGCGGGCACGGGCTGTTGTTTCTGGCAGGGAGAAAGCTGAAAGACAAAGGGCCTGGCAGGCCAGTCCACTGTGCAGTGTTTGCCCTGTCTCCTCACCATCACCTCCTGGCTTTCCTGAAGCAAAGGAAGGTAGGCTCCCTTCCCGGCATACAGACGAGTCTAGAGCCTCAGCTTCCGCCATTCCCTGTTGGAAATCGATTGAATAAAGGACATCACGAGGAACATCCTTTTCTACTTAACCTGCATTTCCCTTTCAAATTTCCTCCTGTCACAGGGAGTTACCAGCCTTTGAAGCAGGTTATAAAGACTCCCTTTTCCTCCCTGGGGACTGTTCTCTTTGGATGGTAGTATCAGCCTTCCTCTGCTGTCCCTGCTCTGCTGAGATAGATGTACGTATTCCTTTCATCATCTCTTGTAAGTCCATCCAGCCTCTGATCATTTCATTGCTCTTGTGTGACCATTTCTCTGTTTTCCTGCATTTTAGGCTTAACTGCAATACAGATGATTAAAATGAGAAATATCACAAAGCTTGAATATGTGGCTACTCCCCTGGGTGCCTCCCACCCCCCTTCCCATCTGTTAGTGAGAGTCAACCTCCTGGCAGCCAAAGCAGCTTTCTTGTCAGGCTTACGAGGCTGGCCTGATCAACCTCTGCTGCTCTGGGCTGCATGCACTGCTGAGAGAGGAAGGAAAATGGATTCCCTGTCTGCTGAAAACAAGCTCTCTTGTGACCCTACCTCGGCCATCCAGCTGAGATGGAAATACAGACATAAGGCACTGGCAGGCAGCTTCATGGAGGAGAAGAGTAGTAACCCGGGGAAAATGCTGCCAGGCTCTGCACTCAGTGTGTCACATGCTGTGACCAAGTGGTGCATGCAGGGAGACTTGCAGCAGTCCCAGCGACTGCATTTGGGGCTTCATCCGGTCCTGGTTTACAACATTTGTTTTGGGTTTCTTTCCAAAGCTAGGGAAAAAAAAAGAAGAAGAAGAAGAAGAAAATAGGAAACATATCACAGCATTTATGTATTTATTTGTTTCACTCCCTGTATATATATAAAAAAAAAAAAGGACAACTTTTAAGCTTTGCTGTTTCAACTAATAACGTTCATGTTCAAGGAGAAAAAGGGTGGGTTTCGAGTTAAACCATCAGGCACCCCACCTGCAAAGGTAAGAGAAGCCATGGCTGTGTAATAGCCAAGTGTGCCATGATCTAGGCCTCATGCTCTAACAAACACCTAGGTACCCAGATGAAAATTCAGCCAATAGCTGCCTTGTGTGACTGTACAAAATGAGCCACAAGGCACCACCATGAAAGCTGCTGAAAGAGGGAATGGAAACCCTTGCCAAGTAGTTATGCTCCATTTTTGTTATACATCCTTTTAACCTCAACAGCTGAATGACATACCAGCTCACAGCTGCCTTATTTAAAGTTGCATTGATTCCACTCTGTTGGGAGCTTATAATCAATACCAGACCCTGCATCCTTAATATTTGCTATGGAGACAGGCAGAAGCAAAGCACTTCAATCAAGGCAAGTTTTCTTCAAGAAGCAGAAGAGGGAAGGAATCCCCTTCAAGCATTAGTATCCCCCAGCTCCTTCACCAGACTGAAAAGGAGACACACAGAAGTTGCAAATAAGCAACTTTTTTTTTTATGTTCATGGGGTTTGGTTTTAGTTAGAAACCCAACAAAAGTGAGTGCCTCTCAAACAAAGGAACACTGAAAAACCTTATTTCAGCTAGAGACCAAGGCTTCCAGAGAATGGCTACGAGGATGTTCAGAGGGCTGGAGAACCTCTCCTATGAGGACTGACTGAAAGAGTTGGGGCTGTTCAGTCTAGAGAAGAGAAGGCTCGAGGTGACCTTATTGTAGCCTTCCAGTATCTGAAGGGGGCCTACAAGAAGGTTGGGGAGGGACTTCTCAGAACATCAGGTAGTGATAGGACTAGGGGGAATGGAATGAAGCTGGAGGTGGGGAGATTCAGGCTGGATGTGATGAGGAAGTTCTTCATCATGAGAGTGGTGAAGCCCTGGAATGGGTTGTCCAGGGAGGTGGTTGAGGCCCTGTCCCTGGAGGTGTTTAAGACCAGGCTGGATGAGGCTCTGGCCAGGCTGATGTAGTGTGAGGTGTCCCTGCCCATGGCAGGGGGGGTTGGAACTAGATGATCCTTGAGGTCCCTTCCAACCCTGACTGATTCTATGATTCTATGATCTGCAACTGCACATAGTCTATTTCCAGGGAGTGCAATAGAAAAGAATAGAGTAGAATTAACCGGGTTGGAAAAGACCTCTGAGATCATCAAATCCAACCTATCACCCAACACCATCTAATCAACTAAACCATGGCACTAAGTGCCTCATCCAGGCTCTTCTTAAACACTTCCAGTAAGGGTGACTCCACCACCTCCCTGGGCAGCACATTCCAATGGCGAACTACTCTCTCAGTGAAGAACTTTCTCCTCACCTCGAGTCTCCTCACCTCTCCCCTGGTGCAGCTTGAGACTATGTCCTCTTGTTCTGGTGCTGGTTGGCTGAGAGAAGAGACCAACCCCTTCCTGGCTACAACCACCCTTGAGGTAGTTGTAGACAGCAATAAAGTCTCCCCTGCGCCTCCTCTTCTCCAGGCTAAACAACCCCAGCTCCCTCAGCCTCTCCTCGCAGGGCTTGTGCTCAAGGCCTCTCCCCAGCCTTGTTGCCCTTCTCTGGACACGTTCAAGAGTCTCAATGTCCTTCTTAAACTGAGGGGCCCAGAACTGGACACAGGACTCAAGGTGTGGGCCAACCAGTGCAGAGTCCAGGGGCACAATGACTTCCCTGCTCCTGCTGGCCATGCTATTCTTGATACAGGCCAGGATTTGGTTGGTTGTGGGGTTTTCTGGTTTGTTTTGTGGGGGGTGTTTGTTTGAATATTCACTATTTTGACCTCATGTACAAATCATCTTTCCTGTACTCCATCCCTAACTAATTTCTCTTCTTAGAAGAACCCAGCTTCGTTCTTAACTCCAAACTCACAGCTCTGTTGCCACTTGGCAGCGAGCCGGGGCGGGCGGGCGCTAGGTGGGGGTGTGGGACTGCCGTGGTGGGTTTGGCGAGCAAGAGCTGACCCAGGGAGGAGACAGCGCTGATCAAAAGGGAGACCATCCCGGACAGGTTTTAAACAAGGCGAAACAGATCCCCGTGACACTACACGGAGGCAGACTGGGTGGCACGGCACATACCCTGTGGCCCAAACGATCACGCTGGGGTTGCGTTGTGTGGCTGCTGCAGGGAGGCTGGAGCGGCTGCTTTCCCTTCACCCCTTGTGCATCCCTGCCTTCCCACCACGGCTTGAGGGTCAGCAATAAGATGTTTCCGGGTGGATTTGCGCTCCTGTGGGAAAGGTCAGGATGCAAGGGTGATTTGTAGCCTCACAAACCGACTGAAAAATCCCTGGTATAAAAAGATGAAGGTGACTTCATACAAACATGGAACAGGAGAGGAAACAAAGGAAGAAGCTTTTAGTCCCCCTGGACCACTCATAATTGTCTCTGCCAATGGCAGGGGGAGAGCAAGGCATTAATCCTTGGTTCTCAGCTCACCCCTGTGAGGACACAGTTCAACCAAACCAGCAGCACACTTTGCTCTCTATTGCACTAGCAAGAAAGACAATCCAGTTCCAGCACCTCAGAGGTATCCCAGTACCACATGCCCCGGCATCCAGAGCCCTCCCACACAGTCACATTTTTACCACCTTGCTCTGAAAATCCTGGGTTTGCTACCAAAATGCAGCAAAGAAGAAAGCTAACCCTCCTGCATGAGTCTCCCAGGGTCCTCCCTCATCTTGGACTGGGAACAGCAGGGCTTCCGTTTGATTCCCTGAGGCATGGCTCTGACTGTTTTAACTCAAACTCATTAGCCACAAGGCAGAAGAAGAGAGTGATTATGTAGCAGGTGTTGCCCTAGGCCTTATGGTGAGGAGAATCAATATTTCTGAATTACCATTTCACTCATTCCCTTCAGGCACAGCCTGTGCTGAAATAAAGGGGCTGTCCCCCAGAGTGATGCTGGATCATGACATACAGAAGCAGCAGGAGCTCCCACTTCAAGCAGAGGTCTGGAAGGAGACGAGCTCAAAGTGTCATTGAAAGCCTTTGTTTCCCCACCTGCAATGCAGCCTCTGGTACGATCTGAAGGAGGTTGCTTCGGTTCATGCTTCCTGTCCCCACCACCTAAGCAGGGCCAGGGTAGGCCTTCCTACACACTGAGGTGCAAGGGAGATTTATAAATTCCCAGTGACTTGAAAGGCTTATGGAAGAGCACCAGAGAAGCACAAGAGAAACACTGAACAGTTTCAGCAGCAAATAAGCTGTTCTAAAGCTCCCCAGAGAAAGCAATTATTTGGAGCTGGGTTACGTTTATGAGGGGAGACAGTCTGTAAGATGGTAACAACTTTGACTGCAGAGCTGAAGCTGTGATCATAAATCTCTTGGAAACAGCCATGAGAGGGACATTTCTGCCATCCTGCACAGGCAACTCATGGAGATGGAAGAAAGTAATTTGTGCAAGACTGCTATCCTCTGCCCTGCAGTACCCAAGGACAGGAGTGGAGGGCGAGGTGAGAAACTCAGCACTGTTGCCCCTTAAGTGCCAGGCTTGGGGGGTGCTGCCTCTGGCTCCCATTGAGCCAAGGAGACTTTGCCACCTGAGATTTTCTGGGCCCCCCAAGAAAACTCTGCTGCTCCCAAACCTGGGCCCTGCTCTCCTCCACTTAGGTTTAAAGATAAACATTATGTACTTTCTGAGTATGAGCAATGCATTAACTGTTTTTTAAGGGAGGGTGTGCCTGATGGGCACAGCCAGTGCAGAAGCAAATCCAGTTATGTGCCATCTGCAGTCAGCAGCTCTGCGCAGCCCAGCACCGACTTTGAGAACAGCATCCCCAGCTGCCATGGACCTGTAAGGAGGGTCAGAGAATGTGCACCACCACTGCCAGCTCTCTTGTGTCCTTCTCCCACCCCTAGCTACTGCTGAACCTCAGGAGGATGGCAGCCTAGGCACAAGGGTCTACCTACACACACACACACACCCCCTTACCTTTGCAGTACAGCAGTAGTAAGCGGAAGGACTTGCTGCTGAGGTCTCCTTAGTGCTCTCAGGTATCTAGAGAATGCTCCAGACCACTATTGCTCTCTCCTCCTTCCCTGGGAGCATCAACTCTGTGCCCAGCAGCAACCAACTGCCCCTGCTGCAGGCTGCCCCAGGGCTGCTGGTCACTGTGGTTTAGCATCTGTTGGGACAGGCAGAGCATGTCTGCCCCATGAAGTGGGTCGTGTGGCCTCACTTGGGATCCACAGGCCTGAAAGACCAACACTGCTTGCCAAGAAGAGCTACTGAACAGCATGGTCTCAAAAAACATCTCCTAAAATAGCTACAAGGAAATGAGTGACATGTCTAGAGAACCAGACAAGGAGACAAGGGTGTTTGTGCCCTGAACTCCAGTATGTCGGTACCAGTCTGTGATCTTTTTCCCCCCAAATCTGTCTTTATTAATGGAAGTAACGTGAAAAGCCCAAGCTGTGCCCTGTAGACTCACCATGGGCTAGGTGAGTCCACCACTATCAAAGATCAACCACCTTATGCCAAGGTACCCTCACCAGTGCGCCTTAGCTCTGCTGTATCACAGCCCAGGTCTCACTGAAGGTTAACGTGGGGAGTTTGCTGTCAAACATCATCCTGCAAAAGGGAACACAGAGAGCCCATTGCCCGTGTTTGTTCATCCCTTCCCCTGCACCCTGGGTGCTGAGAGAAACCACTGCAGTTTTACCAAGTACCACAGCTGATGAGATATGGGGACTGGCAGTGTGTCCCAGCCAGATCCTGCTCTCCTCCAGTGCAGTGCTTGTAAGGGACCCTCTGCATGGCCCTGGAAGGTGAGGAGGAGTGGATTAACACTTCACAAAGCATAGGGTTTGTCGGCCCATCTCTGCTGGTACTTTTCTGCTTCAGCAGATTCAGGGGGAATCTGCATTTTGTGGCACCCTTAAAACCAGGCCAGAGGCTTGGGGAGGTTGCAGCAGGGGCAAAGCCACAGTGTATCAAGGGATGATTTGCTAAGGCAACCCCTGGGCAGCACTGCCCAGTCGCAGCCTGCAGCAGCCAGGGCTGGTGAAGAAAGGCTCCGGATGCGCTCAGGCCTGTTGGGGAGCTCAGAGCACGTGGTCGGAATGGGGCTGGGGCGTCCGTGGCTTTGTGTGCCTGGAAAATACACATGTACAGAACATCCTGTTTTGGAGCCATGCGGCAGAGCGTGCCTGCTGGCAGGATGCCTGGTCCTCCTGGATGGGCAGGACCCCATCTGTCCCCTTTCCTGAGCAAGTTCCTCAATGCTGCTTTGTGTCAGGGTCGATGTCCTTGTGGAGAGGCTTCCGGAAGCGGAGGTGTTCCTACGTGCCCTGGCGAGCTGTTAAGGAGGATTTCCCAGACCACCCACCTCAGGCCGGCTTCCCTCCGGCTTGGCTCCCACAGTCATTTCTCATTGCAAGCACCAACAGAGGTGACAAATTATTTCCAGTGAGTCTCATAGATAAGAGCTTCAGAACAACAAGAAGGGCACATTCCTGGCTGCCAGAACTGCTGCAACAGGAGACCACAGTCCAGTAAAACTCAGTAATAATCTAACAGCAAATCCTGGAGTCCAACAACTCCTACATGCCAATTCTCTGCTAAAGGAGGGAAAGCACAGACCACAGAGCTCCAGTTTCATGGTGGCAAAACTACAGTAAGACCAGCTTGCCGTCTGGGAATAACTCAAGGAATAAATTGAAATGGGAAGAAGACAGAGATCACCTCCTCCACACTCGTTAACCTGCCAGTTCCTCCACAGAGCATAAAAATCATGTGTGAGTACAGAAGAATCTCCTAATATCTTTAAGGACTTTGAACAAATTGGCCAACAGAATCTCCTCTCTCCTCCTCTTCACCTCTTGTTTCCTTACATTACCAACAGATTTCCTTAAAAGAAAGGAATGCTCACCAGTAGCACACTTGCCTCAAAGAGCAATGTTACCTTAGGCCTGCAAAGCAAACCAAACAAGAGTTAAAAAAAGCACCTTAGCACGAACAACAGGTGTCTGTTCTGCTCCTGCTACCCTTCTTGAGCAGTATGACTACAATACAATACACCAGGTTGAAAGAGACCTTCAAGATCATTGCGTCCAACCCATCAGCCAATCCAACCCACCTAAACAACTAAACCATGGCACTAAGCACCCCATCAAGTCTCCTCCTGAACACCTCCAATGAAGGTGACTCCACCACCTCCCTGGGCAGCCCATTCCAACGGGCAATCACTCTCTCTGTATAGAACTTCTTCCTAACATCCAGCCTAAACCTGCCCTAGCGAAGCTTGAGACTGTGTCCTCTTGTTCTGGTACTGGCTGCCTGGGAGAAGAGACCAACCTCTGCCTGTCTACAACCTCCCTTCAGGTAATTGTAGAGAGCAATAAGGTCACCCCTGAGTCTTCTCTTTTCCAGGCTAAGCAATCCCAGCTCCCTCAGCCTCTCCTCATAGGGCTTGTGTTCCAAACCCCTCCCCAGCTTTGTTGCCCTTCTCTGGACACGTTCCAGCAAGTCAACATCCTTCCTAAACTGAGGGGCCCAGAACTGGACACAGTACTCAAGGTGTGGCCTAACCAGTGCAGTGTACAGGGGCAGAATGACCTCCCTGCTCCTGCTGGCCACACTGTTCCTGATGCACACCAGGATGCCATTGACCTTCTTGGTTGCCTGGGCACACTGCAGGCTCATGTTCAGCCTACAATCAACCAGTACCCCCAGGTCCCTCTCTGCCTGGCCACTCTCCAGCCACTCTGACCCCTACCTAGAAGAGGGAAGAGCAGAGTCTGCACCCAGCTTCCCCTGCACACTGAAGACCTGCACTGTCTGCACCCATGTATTTGAAAGATCTTTCCAGTGTCTGGGAGACTTCACACCAGTATTTTGCCAACAAGAGCCATCTTCCCTCCAGAAATAACATCCCCGTCCTATGTGTATTCCCCAAGATTAATGTATCCCAAGATTAATTAGCTGTTTACTACATCACTCCTCCCTCCTCTCTGAAGTTCTCTCTTGCCATACATCATCTCTCTAAATCTTTCTCCCCCTCCCCTTTCCCATCATTAACAATTTGGCCATACTTCCCATGGACCCCCACCAACAAAAGGGGACACCACAGCAGCCATAAGTTAGTGCTGTAGTCATTCCACGCATGTTCCAAGCTCAGCAAGCAGAAGGCTGGAAACAGCCCATGCAACAGTTGTTTCAAACACTTCCCAAAAGGCATCTTCTTTCCTTATATCAAATCCAGACCCAACTTTATTCCCTCTTTGAGGCCCCCCCATGGCTTTCATCCAACCCACATCTCCTGGCACATTCAGCCCCTCTTACTTTATATTGCTATTGCTTTTTCTCACACACAGACCCAGCAAGCATGTTTCCTACCACTGCTGTGGGAGAGCCAACTAACCACTGTGTCCTCCTCCCACCTTGCATCCTTCCTCTCCACCCCTGACTGATCATTGCTGTTTGCTCCCAAGTAACTGTGCAACCTGTGCTAGATTCTATGGTCCTACTCTGGCATGGGGATTGGACTTGATCATCTTCCAAGGTTCCTTTCCAACCCCTAACATCCTATGATCCCATGAACTCAAGACAGCACAGACTAGGTTTTATTGCAGGGAGCTGAAGGAGGAGCAGAGCACTTGTGGGGGTCTCTCTGTTAGGAAATTGCTCCATGTGCACACACTGCTACAGAAACCAAAGGCAACCTTGTGCAGTAAGCCTGCACCTGAGATCAGGCAGGATGAGGAGCATTTGCTAAAACCAACTGCCATGAACATCAGCAAAGACAAGGCAACAGGTCCTGATGGCACTGAGTGATCACAGCCCTCCCAGAATGGCCCTCAAACCAACCTGGCCCCGTCTCTCTCACAGTTATATGCAGGCTCACCAAGGGTGGACTTTCCTTCTGAGAGTGGAGGATGAGTTTGGAAACAGATGATCCTTCTGCACCTTGAGTCCTGTGTCCAGTTCTGGGCCCCTCAGTTTAGGAAAGATGTTGAGTTGCTGAAATGTGTCCAGAGAAGAGCAAAGCTGGTGAAGGGTTTGGAGCACAGCCCTATGAGGAGAGGCTGAGGGAAATGGGGCTGCTTAGCCTGGAGAAGAGGACGCTCAGGGGAGACCTTATTACTGTCTACAACTACCTGAAGTGAGGTTGTAGCCAGGTGGGCGTTGGTCTCTTCTCCTGGGCGGCCAGCACCAGAACAAGAGGACACAGTCTCAAGCTGCACCAGGGGAGGTTTAGACTGGTGTTAGGAAGAAGTTCTTCATAGAAAGAGTGATTGGCCATTGGAATGGGCTGCCCAGGGAGGTGGTGGAGTCACCTTCACTGGAGATGTTTAGGAAGAGACTGGATGGGGTGCTTGGTGCCATGGTTTAGTTGATTAGATGGTGTCGAATGATAGGTTGGACTCAATCTCAAAGTTCTTTTCCAACCTGGTTAATCCTATTCTATTCTAGGGCCACCCCAACTCTGTACCTCCTTCTCCAAGCCATTTGAGCATCCCTAGGCTACAGTTTCACCCTGACCTTCACATGGCATACTGCGCTACCTCAACATAATTCATTGGCGATCTGCATGACTTCCAGCCTTGAAGACCCAAGCACTTAAACCAAACCAACAAACCAAGCCACAGATCAAAGCTTCACTTCAAAAGATTTTTTTCTTTTTTAATTTAGAAATGCAGTTATATACATAGAACAATTAAATTAAACTTTGTACAAATATTAAAATACTATCTTCACACCCACTGCAATGTACAGGATACCAGAAAAATAATATATATATATATATATATAAAATAAAGCAAACCAAAACCCCATCAAGTGACGTCCTGCACAGCATCAATTTATGGTTCTGTTGTGAAATTCCCACATAGATAAGGAGTACCATTCTGCAAATAATTCCATAGTGGTGCAATTCAGATTGAAAAAAAAGAAGAAGAAAGAGAAAAAGGAAACAGAGGAAAGAAGAAGAAAAGAGTAATGCACAAAGGCAATCAAGCTCCCCTTGGATTCGCATCAGCAATTACCATCAGCCTGCCCACCGCATCGCAGGACATCTGCTCCACAGACAGCTCCCTTTGTTTTCTTCTGCAGGGAAGCAAATTGGAGAGTCAGAACTAAACCATTTTCCAGTGCAACTCAGTTGCCTCTGTCCTTGGCTTACTCGAGGGCAGAAGCAAAAGCACAGCTCACGGAAAGCGCACGCAGAGCATCAGCAGACCCCACTCTGGCAGGTACATCAGACACAGAGGGTCGAGTCTGAAGAGAAGTGTGGGAAGAGTGCTCTGTCCTGGTGTGGAAGGGTGGGAAGAGGGAATGGAGGATTTGGGCTTGGGGGGTGGTGGTGGGAAGCTTATCTCCTGTATAAAAATACATCTTAAAATGAAGCCTGCTCTAGGAAACCCCTCTGTACTTTCAAAGACAAGAAATGTTTTCTGGTTAAGTTCTTCTGCAGAACAAGGCTTTCCCACAAAGAGGAAGTTCAAACTGAGATTCCCTGGTAAAGACCAGGGGGTGAGGATGGGGCGAGACAGGATGTGCAAAAGGATGGGATTTATTGCATTTATTTACAGAAACCAGAAGGTGAAACTGATGTAATTAGCTACCCGGATAGAGCAGTTCAGATTTTTGCCTTTCTTTTTCTTTATTAAACAACTGCTACCAGAACAGTAAAGCCAGGTCTTGAAAGCATGTTCTATAAAGTTCAGTAAGGAAATCTCCATGTGTCCAACCAGTTGTGTGTCAGTAAATTTTTATACAGCAAGCCTGCTGGTGTCTGCTAAACCATCTCAACAAAGCACAAGCTTCCTTTACAGCCCCCTCACTAGCCTGCAGCATACCCCTGTTTTCAGACACAGCTCTTCCTTAGTCCCCTTCTTGTGTTGCCTTTTCTGTGCTGCAAGTGATTGAAAATGCAGCACAGAAAAAATGCTGCAAATCATCCCAGATTATTTCCAGTGGCTGAGCCTGTTACACTGTCTCACCCTGACTCTTCAGTACTGGCCCATGTCATCCACCTCTGGGAGCACCTTAGGATGTTTCCTCCCCAAAACAGATTTCTTCCTAACACACCTGACTTCTCCATGTGCTGAAAGGCCAAATAAAAGCGTCACACCAGCACTGAAAGGCCAAGAAGAAAACCTCAGGGGAGACATTGAAAGAGTAAACAAGCAGCACACCTGCTGAGCAAGCATTCTTCTACACACCAAGTTCCCTGGTGGTCAAGAAAAAAGGACAAATGCACACCACACCCCCCCGCCCCCCTTAAGCTTTTCTCCCTCCCAAAGTCATGAAATTTTAAGTCTGCAACAACTCCACAGGCTGGCACGTTGCAGCACATCTCTCCTCCTGATTTCATTGTTTACCTCTTCTGATAGGGAGATGCAAGCCATTTACAGCCAGAACACACAAACTCATCTCTCTCACCAGTGCCACTGCTGACCCCCTTCGAGGCGGCAGCAGGCTCTGACACAACCCAAGCTGGCTTATTGTTTGAGCTGAGCTTCATGATGCAGATCGACAGGAGACTGCCTCGCTTCCCCGTGCCTTACTGTCAGCTTCACTTTCTGGCTCTCTCAGGCTGGTCCAGTTCTGCAGTGCCTGGGCTGTAAACACTGCAGTAGGTTGCATTTTAGTTTTTTTAAAACAAAACCAACCAACACAAAAAAAACCCCAAACCAAACACCCCCCCTGCCCAACCAACAACCACCACCCCCTACGAATGAACTATGCAACTGAAAGGGAGCCAGGAGGGTTGGTTTTTCTTTCCTATTGCACATAATACACCCACATTTCTGAAATGCCCTGGGTTTGTGGCCTATCAGACTCCAGAAGTAACATACATGTTTAACATAAGTGCTATTTTATCTTTCCAATGCAGTTATATCATTTTAATGTCCTAGAATGTCACAGGATCCAGCATGACGAGAGCATGAGATGATTAGGTTGGGAGTCTTCAATAAAAAAAAAAAAAAAATAGGTAAAAAGCCTCCCTTGGAATTCTTTTGCCAGACAGAGGTGGGGGGAAGGCAAGGAGATTGTGGCCCCATCATAGAAGAAAAAAAATCAGTATTACACCTTGCAAGGTTGAGCCCCTGAGCTCCCCATCTATGACACTGAGGCTGCACATACCTATGGCAAGAGCCAAAGAAGATGACAAGAGGAAACTCTGCTCAGAATGCTCCTGAGATTGAGCAGAGCTCGCAACCAAGGGATCTTTAAGCCTCAGCCCTCGCTCCCAGCAGTAAGGACAGGACTGTGCAATTTATAGTTTTTCCTAAATCTCTGCCCAAAGTATTTCCCAATCCTTCAGCCTCTGCATAATTAATAGAAGCATGAATGAGTAACTGTCACTTGATAATCAGTCAAGTGAGGCTTGGCTTCCCCTCCCCCTCGAGAAACATTGACAAGTAAACACCTCTCTGGTTCCTCTGCAGCCATTCTACCTCATTCTATATGGCAATCAACTCCACAGCTGAAGACGTGAGGGAGACAAATGGGATGCCCCCAGACTGTGTTCCACGTTCTGGCTTGCACAGGTCCTGGGGGCCTGCTCCTGCAAGTGCTGCTGCAAGGGACAATCTTTCCTGCAAGCGCTGCACTGTAGAGACTGGCTGATGATTTACCCTCAGCAAGCCAACAGAAGGTGCCTGTTATGCCTGATCACAAGATCTACACTTGCATATTTTTCTCCACCTCTGCACTTCCCCCCTTCTGATGAAAGCTGTTTCCCACAATTCTCTAAATGAAACTAAATCAAAGCACTCTTCTGTGCAGCTTGCTTCCACCTCTTCTCCCAAACTGAATTTGCTCTTCTAAACTGACAGCTGCTTGCTTTACAACAGCAGAGGGAGGAGGTAGGGTGACACGGTACATGCATTCTGCTGGTGGAGCAAGCACTCCTCCAGCAAGGTCAGGCCTCCAGTTCCGTTGTGGGAATCTCTCACCACCCCAGTGCTAAAGCACTGCCTCTGGCAGGAAGACAGCATGTACCTGACTTCTATACCCTGACTGCTGACTTCGAGTAGACAGGACCTTAAATGCATAAAGAGCAACTCCTCCTGCCTCACCTTGGTTAGGTAGCAGGAAAGAAGTCATGTAGTCTTCCCTCCATGCTCCCTTATGATTACATTCACTTGATCCCTCCATCTGTCCTGATACACCAGTGAATGAGAAAATGTGCTTGAGCTTAGACCATGTTCAAGGTGGGAGTGAAAACCAAAACACAAACCTCCCCACACTTATCTTCTAAAACTCCAACAGCAGATGTGTAAACATTTGCCCTCCACAGTGCCTGCAGCCGAGACACTGCAGCCCACTGCCAAAGAACATGGCACTGTCATCATCCAAACTGAACAAAACATGACCCAAATGGCATTTATCAAATCCTTGTGTTAATGCAAGGTATCATGAACAACAGGGAAGGGAGTATGCAGCAGTGCATTTTTAAATCAGTAACATCCCTCTGAAGCACAGACAGGGAAAATGGGATTCTTCCATCCACAGGCACAGGCTCTCCCAGCTGTCCTGGGACTTAACAGCTAATCAGGAATGGAAGCAGCAGTAGGTAGCTGGATACTATGGCCAAGCTCCATTTCCAGGAACTGGAGCTCAGACATAAGGATTTTATGTATAAGGTGTTGTGGCACTGATACCAAGTGCCGTGCTAGTCTGTTCCTAAAGCAATGAAGATGGTGAGGATCATAAACCAAAAGCAAAGCTGTGAAGACAGCATCCCTATTTACCTATACATTACCACACCATGTGTAAGGCCATGACATTTTGCTCCTTCAACTCAAAAATGTAGCAGCTTCTCAAAGGGCAAACACTTCCCTGGTTACTTCAAGACAGCTACAACAGGGTACATGCATCTAAGAAACCAACTTCTTGCTGAAATCCCACAGGGCAGCATCCACACCTCCTGGGTGTAGAGAATGCTTTTGAGATTGGATCACCTAGCCCAGATGGATATGCCTTCCTGCAAAAGAGAGTCCTATTAACAGCCACCAGGACATTCTGACCTGCTGTGGGTAACTTTTGCTGGGGGGGTGGGCAGAGGTATATGTAATTTTGGATTTTCTTTTCCCTGCTATCAGGAATAAGTTATGGTGTCCTCTGGCGCTGCTGTCAATGTAGCCAAAATTCCCCCACAGAAACAGGCAACTGTGTACTGTTGCAACACTGTACTGTATAGTACTGTGTACTATAAATGCTGCTCACCCCCAGCCACAAGGAAGAAGCCCTTCTGTGGGCCCAATGAAGCCCATTAGGATCAAAGAGCAGACTCTTGCTGTGTGGTGCTGGCAGGACACACAAGCCTCAGAGAGCAGTTACCTAGATTACATCTCAAAAGGGCTGCCTCTGCCTGGAGATTGGACCACAGGAATCCAAGATTTTGTGCAGAACCACCTTAACTGAAAGAGCTTTGAGACATACAGCTTCTTCAGGAGAGCAGGACCACAAATTTGGTTCCAGTCCTGATGTCTCTCAGTGAATGGGGCCAACAGGGTGGGGTTAACTGAAAGTCGCATCCTCTAAGCTTTCTGGACCTTGCTAGCCAGTGGCAACTCTCCAAGGCTCCTCTACAACCTAATACCAGGAGCTGCTCTGGCACCACACCAAAGCCAAAAGGATTATTTTATTGGCAGTACAGTCCCAGTCCTAGCTTCTAGAAATGCAGCATAATTAAGTGGGCTGCATGGGTAGAGAAGGAAGGAAAAGGTGGTGGTGACGTTTAGGAATGGACCCCTGCAGATGGTTTACACACTGGGACTCTGAGCCTGCAGCGCTCTAGCAATTCTCAGTGAACTGTTACTGCACAGCTAAGCCATCACAGTCCATCTCATCCGAGGTGCCTCTTCACATCACAAGGTGCCCCTTCACATCACAAGGTGCCCTTCACATCACAAGGTGCCCCTTCACATCACAAGGTGGTGGTGCCCCTTCACATCACAAGGTGCCCCTTCACATCACAAGGTGCCCCTTCACATCACAAGGTGCCCCTTCACATCACAAGGTGCCCCTTCATGGGATCCCTCCCAAGTCCAGCTTCAGCCCCAGTGATGCGTTTTGTCTTGCCCTGTGACAGGATGCTGGAAGAAGAGCCTATGTAACACATACACTATATATCAAGTGTGTCTGCAGCCAGTGAGCAGGTAGCTTTAGCCCCTGCCCTCTGGGCAGCAGGAGGGCTGGAAAGGCTGATAAGCTGCAACAAGCCGGTGTGAGGAGGAGAAAGGCACGAGAAAAGAGCAGCTCCTCAGAGACTGCTGTCAAACATCTGGCTGGGGAAGAGGAGAGTAGAGCTCAAATCTGCTCTGTTCCTTGAGCCCCCGATGCTGATGGAATGGGGAAGCCAGCGCTGCACCAACTCCACTGGTGCATCCACGAGGCAACCTGGCAACATCCTTTGGATCTTCAGCTGAGGGCATCTCTGCTTGGAGGTATCCAGGGCACAGCTTGCAAGGATGGGGAAGGCTGCACAGAGTGCTTCTGTCCTGAAGGCAGGCGCAAGAGAGGGAGGAAGAAATCCAAGAGGGAGAAGGCTAGACAAACACAGCAGGCCTCATGCTTCCTTCAATAATGGAATATCTGAATGGTGGGGAGAGGAAACAAGAAAAAGGAGAAAAACATTAGTCAGACCTCTGCAGCTCAACACATACCAGAAAAGCTACTGTTGAAAGCAAGACAGGCTTTTATAAGATGGTAATGCAGGGGTCTTCCTGGCATTATAACACAACAGAAGGGACCACGGGAAGATTCTGCTCCAGCCTAGCCCAAGAAGCAGGACCATCACCAGCTCCAGACTTGAAAACCTCTGAGGACAGAGACTCCATCACCTCTCTGGGTGCCCATCTGACCCTAGCACAAAATATTTTCCTAATGTCTGATATGAACCTATCAAGTTACACCTTGTGGCCACTGCCCCATGTTCTGTCATCTGGCAGAGAAGAGTTTGGCTAGGCAATCTTTTCAACTCCCTATAAATTAATTGTTATCAGTTGCTGTCTTTGCCCTCAACTGCTGCTTCACCAGATTAAAGAAGCCCAGCTCCCTCAGTCACTCCTCACAAGCCCCTGACAACCTTGGCAGGCCTCCAACAGAGCCTGTCCAGTTTCTCCACATCAAGATACAGTATTCCCAGTCAAGCCTCACTAGTGTTGTTTAGATGAAGGCAGTCACTTCCCTTACAAACGAATCTCTTTCCCATGGCCTCATCAATCTTTTAGCTCCTCTAAATATCTAAGACATGTTTCTTACATGGGAGCAACACCTGGAAGTGCCAGGATTACCCTTGCCCTTACCTAACCTGGAGAAATGCATCCTCCTCCAGTAGCTGCAGCTTTCTCATCTTTGAGCCATAAACACAAGCTTTATGGTCTCCTGTACTGTACACAGGAAGCCTTAGAGGCAATACCTGTATCCAGGCAGTGCTACAGATGACACAGTGCAGTGGTAACACCCTCTAATTTCTACACAGTTTTTGTTGAGCTTCACTTTTGGATTTCTGCTGTTCACACAGCAGATGTGTATCTAATGCCTGTATCTCAGGACATGTTTCCATTTCCACCTTATAGTGGAAGTCCCCTCTAACGTTTTTACTGCACGGGTTCTGGGTAGCACTGCTACAGCTGCAGGCTACATACCATGGAACAGAAAGTTCTGCCCCAACTACAAGCTACTTACACTTCTTTCCTAAGACACAGTTTGTACAGAAGCTACCTTAAGCTGCAGCTTCATGTCAGCTCTGTCATGATAAAGCTGCTCCTTCAGGGTAGGACAAAAGTGAAGAATGCAAATGCAGTGACTGCCCTGCGCAGTAAATTGAAGCACATCCCTCTCAGGTTATCCCACATGCTCAGGCTGCAGCACTGTATGCACCAGAGCAGTAAGCTGTTTACTGAAACAGTCTGGAAGTGAAAGAGCCCAAACATCTCAAAGGATTTTTATTCCAGACACATCCTCCCACTAACCTGTTTTCCACAAACACAGCTATTTTACTGCATTTGCACTATGGTGCTGGGGGCTGCCATTTCTCTGCAAATCCTCTGCTAAGACAAGAGCGAAGAAGCAGAACGTCAACAGCCTCTCCAGACTGTCTTGGACGCTCAGTCTGAAAGTGCTGCATGCTTCAGAAGGTAGCATTGAACACTTTGCACATCTAAATTGTGAAACATGCCATGGGGACTGGAACACCTCTTTTCAAAAGCTCCTCTGGTGCCTGGCATACATAGGGGCATTCCTTGTCATTTTCACCCCAGGCAGTCAAGTACAGAACCTACTCTTTTAAGGGTCTCATTCAGAGCTCCTTGCCCAAGCCACGTACCATCTGTGTATTCCTCGGAGGAAGTGAGTGATAAAAGGCTCTGTATGTCACTGCTTTCTGAATCTTGGACTTCTTTGTGTACAGGTCTGCTGCTAGCCATGCCAGCTACCCAAGAAGAGGTGGCAGCCTGATGCACAAGAACGGTTTCAGAGCGCTGAGAGCCGCTGGCTTCACATAGTCCAGAATGCCCTGGGGCTTCGTCTTCTCTTTCAGAGCTACTGCAAGCCCCTTGGTCCTGCTGCTGCATCTCTCTGGCTCTGTTCTGCCCAGCTCCCTCCGAGAGCACGATCTGCACCCGGGAGTCCGAGGGCGGGATGCAGTTCCCCGCGCTGCCGTACACTGCTTCCTCGTAGGATGGCAGGGCCACCTGGACACCATCCACCACGATGGAGACCTGATCTCCAGACACACCTTGGTCTCGCCTCCAAGAAAGAAAGAGAGAGGAGGAGGAAAAAACCAAATCAAACCCTCGAGGATTTATATATATATACACACATAAAAGAGTTAGTATATGCTCTTGAGAACTCCATGAACCTCCCATAAGAGAAATCTTATGCTCACCACTGACTTATCTGGGGAGAACAGGCAGACACAAATGGTGGTTTAACAAGTGCAAGCAAGCATAGCCCTACTGTGAACTGCCAGAGCCATCAGCCAGGGCTGTAATCCACAGTGCTCAATGGATTTAGCAGCAAGAGCTGAAAAGGTTACCTTGCTTCCCACCTCACCAGCCTCCACAGCTATATCTGACAAAGATCATGACTCAGAACCTTCTACTGTCACAGCTGGCAGATAAAAAAAAAAAAAAAGGAGCTCTGACCACTGCTGATTTGGACTTCTTACACTGCCACACCTAGTACTGCCTGTTCTGCCACCTTTGCTGCTGGCAAGATAACCTCTGTCAGAGTGGGGCAGACAGCTATTAAAATGGCACAGGGTGACTCACCCAGACTCATAAATCAGAGTCCTGAGACAGAATTTGTCTTTTCCAGTGGTTTGGACTTCCCCAGAAAAGGGCAGACTCCAGGTCCCCAGCTCTCAGCTTCGCTGCTGTGGGACAGCCATGTTTCTGCTCTATTGAAGGAGTACTAGTAGCTGGTGACCCTGTTGACCTCAGCTGGGTCCCTCCTGTCATCCACAAACCCAGGCCAGGAGGGTTCTCCACCCACAGCAGGGAACAGCGGCAGCTTTGCACACGTATCTAATCAGCAGTATTGCCTGCACTCATGGTCACAGGATGGCACAGAACAGGCTGGTGGGGTGCATGTACATATCCAGACATCCTTTGGTAGCTCTCCAAGGCCAAAAGAGGTAGGAGACTTCTCTGTAGCCAGGCTAGTAGGGATCATTAACTTCTCACATTCAAAGCCAAGAGAAAAAAGAGCAAGGAAGCCACTCAGACGGTATGTTAGAATGGGGACTGCATCTGCATCACAGACCACCTTTCCAGACCCCTGCTGGGCCATGGGGCTGAAGTGCCACTGAGGTGATTAAAACAGGAGCAGAGAAGCGAGGGGGTAAGTTGCTCCAAAATGAAGACCTAAACCAAGCACTTTAATGGGTTTGTGGTACACAGAAACAGGATGCCTCTGAGCCCCAAACTCCAGCTACACTTACCTGCTGTGATGGAACGACTTGAGCTTTGGCTGCAGCAAAACAAACAGCACAACTAAGAGCAGAATCAGGGCGACAGAGCTTGCTGTGGAGGCTACTATGGACAGTGTGGGTACTCCAATTGTTGGAGGAGAGTCCTTCTCTAGAAAATCAAGAGGAACACAAGGTAAAATGATCTGCTCCCTTAAATCACTGCCCAAGGGAAGCAAAAACATCCACACTGCCCGCTCTCAGGAGCTACGCTTAGGTGCACAGGTGAGGAGCCCATGTTTCTGTACAGTCAAGGCACATCAGCTGTCCCTTAGAGGACAGTTTAGAGCTCAGGCTGATACCTCTCCTACAAAGGGAACCTAAAATAAAACATTCTTATGCAAGGGTCCTGTGGAAAAAGACAAGCCAAACAGAAAAACAGTGCAAACAGGCCATGGGAACTAATACATGGCAGCAAGGGTCATGTTTTATATAGATCTGGCTGAGCAAAAGCCAAAATAGTCCTGATGTCACCAGCAAGACCAATAATTGTCTAGCACAATAAGCAGTATATTTTAGGCCAAACAATAGGAAAAATTCCATGCAACATTTTTTTCTTGGCTAATGGAACAGCCTCCCAAAGGAAGGGGTGGAAGTCACCCAGCTGTGTATAGTTAAGATGCAACAAGTATTCAGTTTCTCTCACACAAACAAATGACAGGGAACAGAGAGGGAAGGCAGATACTGCTTGCTTCAGGACCCTTCCTATCCTTCCTCAGCTGGGTGATTGTACAATAATCAACTTGGCCTTTAAAGGTCCCTTCCAAGATAGGAATAAACTGGGAGCAGGGAGTGCAGCCTGCAGCTGGTATTACTGTGCACTACAGATCATGCCTAGAATGCTATACTCCCTAAAGCAAATGACTGTCTGTGTATGTTGCCTCTGCCCTTAATTTCCATCTTCAGGGAGATGTGAAAAATCTCCCCTTCCCACTGGCAAATGCATCCTGTGTTTCACATTCAGGACCTTTTTCCTCAATCCCCTTTTCCTACATTCAACACACGCTCTGGGAGCAGGGTCTCAAACTGCAAGGCAATGCAAGACACATCCAGGTGGGAACAAGAGGAAGAACAACAAGCAAGCAGAAGAAAAACGCTGGAGGGCCACTGTTTTTTAAGTCTACAGCCTGAAACCTATGCCCAAAACAGGCATGTAGGCTGGAAAGCCAGTTTGCATTTTCTGCATCTTCTATTGGGGTCAAACCCCCAACTGCTGGTTTAGTAGTTTGGAATTTGTTTTTCTCTATTTTTGTTTTTTCAGAGGTAATTTGACCTCCCCCAGCATAAGAAACAAGGTCTGGTACATTTTTCCCTATGGCAAATAGGATCCACTTTCAGCATCACTCAGAGCACTTCAAGTACACTCTATATGAAGCAGGTGGGATCTTACCCATTACCAATCATTTTAAGACCTACTGCTGCCTTCTCTACAGTTTCCCACCTCCTCCTCTCCAACCTGTCAGTAAGACTTGTAAATTAAGCCTCAGACATCACTAGTCCTGGCCAGTTGTTTCAAAGCCTGTGCTGTGAAGGCAATGTTTATTTCACTAAGTTAGATTATTTCTTTTTTAGGCCCCAAAGTTTTGATAAGGTCACTGGATCCTTCAGGATGCTAAATAAATCTGAGGGGTTTCTGCTCTTCACAACACTGCTTTAGCATGGAGATCAGACCAGATCTCCAGAGGTGCTTTCCCCTGTACTCAGCACTGGTCAGGCCACACCTTGAGTCCTGTGTCCAGTTCTGGGCCCCTCAGTTTAGGAAAGATGTTGAGTTGCTGGAATGTGTCCAGACAAGGGCAACAAAGCTGGGGAGGGGTTTGGAGCACAAGCCCTGTGAGGAGAGCCTGAGGGAGCTGGGGTTGCTTAGCCTGAAGAAGAAGAGGCTCAGGGGAGACCTTATTACTGTCTACAACTACCTGAAGAGAGGTTGTAGCCAGGTGGGGGCTGGTCTCTTGTCCCAGGCAACCAGCACCAGAACAAGAGGACATAGTCTCAAGCTGTGCCAGGGGAGGTTTAGGCTGGATGTTAGGAAGAAGTTCTTCACAGAAAGAGTGATTTGCCATTGGAATGGGCTGCCCAGGGAGGTGGTGGAGTCACCATCACTGGAGGTGTTTAGGAAGAGTCTGGATGGGGTGCTTGGTTTAGTTGATTAGATCATGTTGGATGATAGGTTGGACTCAATGATCTCAGAGGTCTCTTCCTACCTGGTTAATTCTATTCTATTCTTTCCTGCCAGTGCAGTGAAAAGCAGAATCATCAAGCTCTGTGCCACAGGAGGCTAACCGCCCCATTTACAATGCAGATTGGCTGTATGCATACACACAGAGGGGCAGACCACTGAGAACAGAACAAACCAGGTTGGAAGAGACCTTCAAGATCATCACGTCCAGCCTAGGGGAGGTACTGTCAAACTCCTCAGGAACAAAACCAGGTAGCATGGGAAAGGCTTCAACCAGAGCCTCCCCTATTTCTGGGATGACAGCTGTTGAAGTAAGAGGCACCACTTAAGTACTAAGTTGCCTTCTTCATACTACTTTCCATGGGTTGTCTCCTTGTGTGAGGGACTTTGAGCCTGCATCTCATGGTCTGCTATAGAAAAGCTGGTTTAATAAAGAACTGTGACTGTGAGCCACATTTATGGAATTGCTGGAGCAAGGAGAGGCAGCTGTATGGACTTCCTCAGCATCACACTGCCTCGGTGTTCAAGGATAATCTAAAAGCCAATGCAAAGGCAATTCTGCCTGTCCCTCTGGAGTCAGGGAGCACTCACCCGGGCTGAGCCTGCAGCTGACTTCCATGGCTGGGTTCCACTCTCCATTCTTGCAGGTCAAGTATTTATAATCTCCCTTCAGCATGTAGCCTTCCACACAGAGATACTCTATGACGCTGCCTGAAGTCAGAGGGTTGTTGCAGGGGCTTGGGTGGCATTTATAGCCTCCATTCTCAGGCTGAGGTGGCTGGGGACAATCTGGAAAAAAACAAAAGGCATCATGGAGGGCGTCTCAGAGGATGAGATCTGTTGCACAATAGACACATTGTAGTGGGTGTTAGGCAGACCTTCCCACCTAAGTTAAGAAACAACCAGAACTGAGAAGAAAGGCTGTAACACCACGGCAGAGAACACTGCTCAGTTTCACCTCTGATAGATTGACAGGTCTTCTGCAATGCTAAACGCTGCTTGTTATGCCAGTAGGACAATCCAGTTTTCAAGCACCAAACTGGTGGCATTTCTGAACAGTGACACAGCGATTCCACACGAGAGAGGCCCAGAAAACCTTCGATGCTATCTCTTCCCCACAGACATTTCACTAGAGGCTGAGGGGAACCTAAGAAGCAGGCTCTATTAGCCTCATATGGAAAAAGCATGAGACTGCTGCAAACAGTGAAGGAGGCAAGCACGGCACAGTACTACAGGTACAATGCCAAGGTACAGAGCTGCCCCATAAGGCACCTGGAAAGCTTGTATGGGCACACTGATTTTAGCTATTTCACACAGGTATGCCACCAACAGCGTGGGAATCAGAGCTTTGCTGCAGCACAATCAAATATTCCAACCTGTTTTTAAATAGGAATTTGTCACGTTAAGGACATCTCTAACCCCCCCGTTGACCTTATGTGAGGCTAGGAGTGCTGAAGGAGCGTCACCTTTCTTCCTGCAGCTCCCTTATCCTTATAGGTATAGGCATAACACCTGCTAGAAATTTTCATGTGGAATTTTCAGTAGCCATCCAAATAACACCAACCAACCACAAATGAGGAAACTGCATGGAAAACAGAATATTTGTACTGCTTAGAATTGCCTTTCCTCTGGCAGGTCACAGTGACCCTGCAGAGTAATCCCAACACCCCCTGCTGACACCATGTAGCTGCCTGGATGAAAGAGGGAGAAATCCAAACTCTCCTCTTGAAATCTTCCCAAATTTCACAAAAGCAAACACATCAGAGATGCCTCTCGAGATATTCTGGAGAATGGAAACCTAGCCAACCTCCCTTCCCTATTCTATCTGTGTCCAGTTCTGGGCCCCTCAGTTTAAGGGCGTCGAGACACTTGAACGTGTCCAGAGAAGGGCAACAAGGCTGGAGAGAGGCCTTGAGCACAAGCCCTATGAGGAGAGGCTGAGGGAGCTGGGGTGGTTTAGCCTGGAGAGGAGGTGGCTCAGGGGAGACCTCATTGCTCTCTACAACTACCTGAAAGCTGGTTGTAGCCAGGAAGGGGTTGGTCTCTTCTCTCTAACAACCAGCACCAGAACAAGAGGACACAGTCTCAAGCTGCACCAGGAGAAGTTTAGGCTCAAGGTGAGGAGAAAATTCTTCACCGAGAGAGTCATTTGTCATTGGAATGGGCTGCCCAGGGAGGTGGTGGAGTCACTGTCCCTGGAGGTGCTCAAGAGGGGATTGGACATGGTACTTGGTGCCATGGTCTAGTCATGAGGTCTGTGGTGACAGGTTGGACTCAATGATCTTTGAGGTCTCTTCCAACCTTGGTGATACTGTGATAACAGGGATCACACCATGGTGGTCCAAGCCTCTCCTTACACTCTGGAGCACATATTGCCAGATTCTGCCTCCAAGTGTCTGCTTAGTGTGGAACAGACAGGGAGGAAGAGCTGGGCAAAGTTCAAGTCACTGGAGTTTGGGCAGGACTTAAGCAGCAAAAGAAACCTTCAGCGATTCGTGCCACTGCGGAAAAATCTGCTACAGTGCAATGTGACCCTTGAACCACATTCACATGTGTGAATGCATCATACAGGTAGTGCCTTCTAAATGCCAGTAAACCCTGACATGAAGTGCTGAGTGAAGCCAAAACTCCTCTGGTATGAGTTCTGCCAGCTTTTTTAACTGCAACTCAATTTACTTCTTGAAAGAAAAGGTTAACAGGGGTCTTAGCAGCAGCTCTTCAAGAAGGCTTTGTTCTTAAGGAAATTTATTCTTCAAATAAGCCTCAGAGAAGCCACTGTTCCACGGCTCAAGAGTATTAACTGTTGCCTCTTCTATGCCTTTTTATTTTTCCTTTGTGCAGTAATTTCCCATTTTGTAACCAATGTTTTAACCCTCTGCCTTACGAGGCTTTCACTTCAACACTAACCATCAGCTGAAGCGACAGATTCATGGCACACAGACAAATTCCCTGCCTCACAGGAGTTTCTTGCTCAATTGCAAGGACCTATTTGAGTGCCAGAAATATTCCCCACAGCCTAACAACTAGTACCTCACTAGGCAACAGCAGAGCTGTGGTGAAAAGCTACTGTTGCCAGCAGCTGCCAAAACTCAGGAGCAGAGGGGACAACTTCCCTACACCACTTTATGCCAAAGAAGGTACCTGGAATTGCTTGGCAGCCACACTCAGCATCCTTCTGCTAACCAACTGGAGCAAACAGAGCTTGTTCCCTCCATTCCCCCATCTCCTGAGCCATACCCATGGTGGCAGCTCACTGTTTAGTACTACTGTAAAGTGCCACCCATGCAGATGAGGGTTTTGAGTAATATATACCAATCAGCCAGCCAACAAGAAACAAGCACTTCTTTACATTGCAGTAGCACTCTTAAAGGCTTGGAAACACCACTGCATCAGTCACCTACAGAACTCCAGCCTGGTTTCCTCATACAAGGACTTCAGGAGGTGCACAGCCACACAGCTGCGGATCGGTTTCCTCCTCACTTCTGCAGCCACTTGGCATACAAAAGGAAAGCAGCAGCTGGTAAGTGCATTCAGTCAGTAGTCTTTGACTTGTCCACTTCACACAGGGAAGAGATTTCAGAATTAGTCACCTCTCCCTTCCCCCCCCACCCCCGGCTTTCTAGGGCATTTGTCATCACAACATCTGAGAGCATCACAAGTGTTTTTAAATGTCACCTTCTCTGTGATGGAAGAACACTGTTCATGTGCTGGGGAAATGGATTAAAACACATGTGAATCAGGCAGCCAAAACACCAACACTCAACCTGACTGAACGTCTTGGCACGTTTCCATCTTGCCTGAAAGACCACCTGAATTATTCTTTGAAAAGCATCCTCAGGGAAACAGAGCATCTGGGGTGGGCTACTGGACAGTGCTGACGGCTTGAAAGATTGCTGGAGATAGCCCAGACAAGGGCTTGGGTGGCAAGATGATGGATTGGTGGTGTCTAAAAAACAAGAGACCATCAAACATTTCTGCTTCAAACATCTCTGTTTCCTGCTGAACCAGCTCCCTTTCCCTGGTAAGGCACAGCCCAGTGTACACAGGCCACCCAGAAAGCTTGGGATGGACAGTGCTTTCCCCTGCAGCAACCTGTCCCTAAGCTGTCAGTACTTTCAGCTTTCACCTGCTGTAACAGGTCTCTTCTCTATGTGTGCCCTAAACTGAGGCTGACAGAAGAAAGGTAGGGTCTGATTCCACACACCCCTCACTAAACAGCAGCAAAGTTTATGCCCCACGTTTGCAGCACTGGAATACCCTTGGCAACAGAGAACCAGGCAGAGTGGCCCATTGACCACTTTTGATGGAATAAACCACCGAGCTGGGTGCCAGCTGACACCTGAATGTGTGTCCAGAGCAGCTTCATTTCATCGGCAGAAGATGCAGCTAGAGGAGAATAGCTGCCTGTGTGAACTGTTTATTAGCACACCACAGTGTGGCTGCCTCAGGATGGTTCAGCACAGACTTGTTTGGGAACAGCCTGACACATCTTTCCTTCCAGCCCATGCTTCACAAATCAGCTGCTTTGTGGCTCAGCCCCAGGCTACAGCACTGCTGTTTGAATACTGCTTTGGCACACTGATGCTTTTTGAGGCATGCGATATAAACCATGGAAAGGGTTTAGTTGCCCTTCCCCCCACCCCCCACTATTTTAGCCCAAATTAAATCTGGGCAGATTTCAAGGGACACAGCAAACCTACCAGCCCCAGATTTACTTCTTTCAGGTTGCAAAGATGTGCAGCACATAGTGGATAAGCTGAAGCTTCCCACAAGGTTACAAGCCCTCCTTTAAATGCGTGGGACACCTAAGTACAGGTATGATAACAATCGACCCCCTTCCCAACAGCATCAGCCTACACTCACAAGGGCACTGTCTTAGATCTGAAGCACAAAGAAACACCCAGGAATTTCATCAACTCCCTCCATGAAACGATCTTGGAAGTATCCCAGAGCTTATGAAACATCTTAAAACAAATGTTCACGCCAGGCAGGGAGGAGAAAATGAGCCAAGTTACAGAAGTTATCAACTTCCTAGGGGGCTACTGACATCCTAAGCTTGCAAAGCTATTCCCAGCATCTTGATTCATGAAGTTTAAGACACACAGAAACTGGGGGTTTGAACACTGCAGTGCTCTGTGTGAAGGGGGCAGGGCTCTACTCCTTAAGTCCCCATTCCTAAGAGGTGCTGAAGTTTGTTGTCCTGGAAGAGATGGTTCTCTGCCAGCACACACTGAGAGAGAACAAGGAGGAGATAACAGACGAGAAGTCCAACTACTCTGAACATTGCTGAACTCTGTTCAGAGGTAAAGAAACTGTAATTTCCATATTGGCAGACAGGAAGAAAGTTATTCAGGAAGGCTCTGCAAATGCCATTCCAACATACTAGGTACTTAACATATACATAATTTTTTAATACACCAATTAAAAACTAGTAAGCCAGTACGCACCTTGACCCAGTTTCCCATCAAATCAGGCTAAGCACCATATTTTTTCCCTGTGTCTAGGTCACAGGAGAAAATACTGGCCTACTTCAAGAAGGGTTAACTGTTACATTCTTTGAATAGCTGTTACCAACTTGACACTACACAGGGTAACAGTAAAGAACCTCTTTTTTTTCTTGCTGCAGCCACAATGCCACCACATTGTAGTTTTACTGGATCCCTTCCCCATGGCTCTGCTAGCAGTAGAAAACTCCACTTGCTTTCTCTTCTACCAAATTCTTGAATAGAATAAACCAGGTTGGAAGAGACCTTCAAGATCATCGTGTCCAATCCATAATCCAACACCACCTAATCAACTAAACCATGCAACCAAGGACCACATCAAGTCTCCTCCTAAACACCTCCAATGATGGCAACTCCACCACCTCCCTGGGCAGCCCATTCCAATGGCCAATCACTCTATGAAGAATTTCTTCCTAACAACCAGCCTAAACCTCCCCTGGCACAGCTTGAGACTGTGTCCTCTTGTTCTGGTGCTGGTTGCCTGGGAGAAGAGACCAGCCCCCGCCTGTCTACAACCTCCCTTCAGGTAGTTGTAGACACCAATTGAATTGAATTATGACAGCAATTGAATTGAAACATGCCTTCTTTCAGAGACAGTAGGAGATGCCACTAATTTACCTAATTACCAAAGGATAAAAAGAATCTTCCATATGTTGGCTGAGCTGAAGCTGAACCATGGTCTTGAACGTCAGTGTGATGCAGAGCTATAAAGCCTCTCTAACAAAGTAGAAACAGCACGAACCCAAGCCACAGTCAGGAATAACAGCACAGAGGGAAGTAACTGGCATTCTGTGTGCTGGGGTGAAAGTAAGGGCTTTACATACTCAGGACAAGTCACAGGAGCACAGTTGAGCCTCGGTCTCCATGACTGAAATCCATAGGTAAGCAGATTTTTCAGAGCCCAAGAAAGATGAGCCTGCTGTGGCGAGGATCAACGCACAGCACACTCTGCTTACACACACAATGTAAGATTAAGACATGCCTTTTCTTCCTGCACCAAGCCCCTGCACTGTATTTCAACCCCTCACCTGCTTTGCTGGACAGCCTGACCACCAGAGGCAAAACCCAAATCCTCCTTAATTGAATGCATTCTTATCAAAAACAAACCAACCCCTAAACAACCAAACACCAACAAGTAACAAATAAACAGCAGAACAGGACAGCTATTGCTAGGCCTCATCTGCTGTGGTGTATAACTACAAGTTTGTAACTGAGGGAGAGCAAATTACTGCATTGCTCACCTTACGTGGGTGGACAGATGGGTATAACATTGCCTAACAGAGGGATGTTTTGCACTGAACACCCAGTAACATTTCTTCTCCTTCTCCACAGAAGGACGCAGAGGTCACTAAAGTTAGGGTGGGAACCGTTTTGGCAAAGTTATTGTTTATACTTGTCAGGCCCAAAATTCCAGCAACTTCAAGAGGAAGCTGGACTGAGCCTCAGGTAAACTCCTCAGACTAGACAAGTGCTCTAGCCTGTTTGAGAGTCTTCAGCGCAGTCAGAGGCATCTTGCATGTCAATGCCGAGGCATTTTGGAAGCAATTTGGGTAAACAATGACTGCTTCACTGGATCCCCTGAACACGTGCCCTGAGCAAATATATTAATACCCGGGCTTTCAGAGACACCACAACTTTTGTGGGATGTGAAGAGTGGAAATGGAAGATCCTAAGCTAAGTACTTCTCTTTCTTCATCTATAAGATCTACTACATTTAACCAGTATCATCAAGACTCAAAGAGGGAAAACACCTGTGGACAAAATCCACTCTCCTGATCTAACAAGGCGAACATTCCCCTGGCTAGTCTGGTTAGACCTGTCATGACTATCTCATGCCATCATGTCTTGCCTTGTGAGCAAATATCTTCGTAAAGCAGAATAGATAAGCACCCAGATAAACTGTCACAGTACTAGACAACATACCATTTCCTTCATGCTGTTCCCTCTGAAGCTGCATCCTAACTTTCCCGTGCTACCTTAGCTCCTCTACAGCAGGGGTTTTGTGGAAAAGCTTAAAAAAGGTTGCCTTGCCTTCAAGTATGTCTTTTTGTCTGTTTTGATATCTCCTGTTGCAGAGGAAGGCTTTCTCCTGATCACAGTCACTGCCTTTGCCCATTTATTCTCTTCCAAGTTGTGCTCCAGTGCATTCCATGGTGGCAAGGAGAGCTTCTCTGTTCAAGTTTCTGGTTCTAACATCTTTATTCTATCAGCCAGGGTTTGCCACTAGCCATAGAAACAACACATCTAGAAGAGCATCCAAAACAAACACAAGATACGCCCATCTTCCAGTTACTTGTCCCTGCCACGGAGGCCTCTGATTTTGAACTTGGGTAAGTTGTGTGCGTCCATCGCTGCAGTACAAGAGGGAACTACAAAAGCTATCACTAACTTCTGGCAAGGACCTTCAAAAAGCCTCACACTCCCTAAAGGACCCATGAGAGTAATCCTCCTCTACTCCCCACTTCAGCCTGGGTCTAGCTAAATGGGCAGTCTGCAACACTAGCTGCATCTGAAGCCTTTTGCAGAGACTGTGTGTTTCCAGCATCTCAGACCTGAGGCTCAGGTTTAATTTACACCATGCTGAAAACAAAGTTCACCATTTCTCTTCTCTTAAGCGTCCTGAATTGGCTTGTAGCAATAGGTTTGGGGTTTTCTTCCAGCTGCTATTAGTTTATAATTTCATATCCAGAGCTTCATCTTTTTTACACAATGCTTCTTCACACAAAAAAAGTGTGACAGCCTGACACAGACAGCTAAAAGTGTAAGAGACCAAAAATAATGCTCACTTAGGCTTCTAGAGGGTCTGACAATCCTAGCAGAGTGTTGTCCACAGATCCCACTCAGGAGTGACAATGAACATTAGTTTCTCCTTTGGAAGCAACAGAATGAATTTGGTAGCAAGAGCTCTGGAGACGTTTGCTAACAGAAGAAAGACCTTGTGTTGTCTTTGCAGAGTTCAGCTCTTGCCAGCAGGGCACTACTCTGCCTCTCCACTAATCTCCTGGTTGTTTAGTAAGCCAATAGGGAAACAATTCACCCCTCCCTTAACCCAGTTCTTGGATCTCTGTTTATTGGACATACTCCCAACCTCTGTCACTGGTACTCAGAGAAGCATGAATGTGACCCGACCAGATAATAGTGTCACTGCTGTCAGGCACAGCAGCAGGGTAGCCAGCCGGAGTTGCCAAGCTTACTTAGCGGCTTCTTGAGCAACAAAGGCAACACATCAGCCTCCCAGTGCTGCAGGCAGACTACGGTGCCTCAGCCTGCACCTAATAGAACACACTGCCCCAGTCTTTGTGCAAGTAAAATCTGGTATGGTTTTTAAACTTCGGGTTTTGCTCCTAGAGAAGTGGTTACCTCAAACCCTACAACATGTGTTAGAGCAGGACAGATCCCTACCTAGCATATGATGAACTCAAACCCTGCTGAGGGGAAAAAAAAAAAAAAAAAGTCTAAAAGTGGCACCAAAGCAAAAGGCACACACATAACCGGCAAACAACTCATCTTCCACACCAAGCACTTCTTCCATAAATCCTTCCCAACCACCAGACTGGACATTCTCTGTCCAAGTCTGTTGAATTTCTCATGAGAACCTCACCACCTATGCCCTGAAGAGTCTAGGCTAAAAATGGTTTGCTGTCTCAAGGAGTAAAAATAACATAAATAAATAAATACCCCTTATTTGATTCACAGAGCATGCACACCTATCAGGCTCAAGCCTCTCACTGCATCACTTTCTGGGGGAGCAGGGAAAGACATTGCATTGAAACTGACTGCAGAACAAAAAAGTTCCACAAACTGCTCTTGGGGGTCAGGATTTTTTTTTCCTTTTCAATCAGGACATTCAGTCACACACTTCTGCCTGAGGTGGGACTGGTGTTTGGCTGCAGGAGTCTTCTGCTTGGAGAGAGCTGATGGGAAGGAGGAGACTAACCAGCTTTGCCTTCAGTTTAAAACCCAGACAGGCAGCATCCTTGTTTTTCTTCCCGTCCCCTGTGCACACAAACCAGTCTATAAACAGCAGAAGCCACTTCAGGAGGGCTCTCCCTCCAGAGTTTGGTTTTAGTAAGAAAGGAGTTTGTTACTGTTTCATATCCTTTTTAGACTAGCTACGTCAACTAAACACCATCACTTACCAAAACAAAAACCACTTCCCAGGCAGCTGGTCTGCAAAGAAAAAGCACCTAGACAGGCTTTGATCAGCAGTACTGCCTCTTACCCACCCACAACTTCCTTCCTGTTGAGGATGCAGTGACAAGGGGATGGGCTTCAGTGGTAGATAGAAAAGTAGTCACCTCCACCCACACGCTCCAGCTAGTCAGGGTGCAATCACTTGAGTGATAAATAGCTCCAGGTTTCCAAACAGTGATGTTTGCCTGGATGCAATCTGGTTTTGAACACAGCAGCTTCCCACCATGCACCCTCTGCTCCTGCATTTTCCTCCCCAGTCTAAGTGTTTGGATTAATCACAGAACTGTCAGGTTTAGAAGGGACCTCAAAGATAGTCCAGTTCCAACCCCCTGCCATGGGCAGGGGCACTTCACACTAGATCAAGCTGTTCAGAGCCACATCTTTAGCCTGGCCTTAAAAACCTCCAGGGGATGAGGCCTCCACCACATCCCTGGGCAACCTGTTCCAGTGTCTCACCACTCCCATGGGGAAGAACTTTTCCTAACATCCAATCTGGATCTACCTACTTTCCTAGCCTAATATCACTATTAGGCTATGAAAGGGCTCATTAAGCCTTCAACAGATAAATGCCACTGCTTGTAACATCAGGGCTGTGCCAAACATGAAGAACCACATGCTTTGGACTGGGTTTTTTTGTGGCAAGCTGGCTCCAGGAAGCACACCAAAGGGAATCACATTTGAGACTTGACCCTCTCCCAATATCCAGCATCATGGGGACATTCAGGGAGACATTTTTTAGCACATTAAATTTCACCAGTTTCTTGCAGTATTTAGAAAGCCTTCTCCTGAGGGGACAGGTAAGTCTTTCCTGCTGGACACAAAATATGCTCCTTGCTCCCATTTCAGGCAAAGGTGTTAGTAGAGAGTTGGTTTGGTTGGGGTTTTTTTGTGTGTGTATTTTTGGTTTGTTTGACTTTTTCTTTCTTTTTTTGCTTATTGCCCACAAGTGTGCTAACCTGAATGTCTTCACTATAGAAGTACAGTAGCTGCAGATACAACATCTGATAAGAAAGCCAGACTGAAACTATCCCCTGTCAGCTGGAGGCAGCCGAGAACTCAGTGCATCTCTAGCCAGAGACATCATTACCAGATGCCCAGGTTTTCCTCTGGTCTGCAATTTGTGGTAGAAAGGAGGACTGGAACCAGGAGAACAGATTTTGAACCTTCTCCTTTTCAGCACTCTGGCTTTCTCTAGCACATGAGCAGATGGGCCATTTCCCAGAGGGACAAACCCCAGACTGCAGCTGCTGCTGGGGCCCAGTCACAACAGCTGAGACTAAAGGACCTCTTTATATTTTACTTACAGGAGGCAGAAGTCAATAAAAGGCCTTCATTGTGAGCACACACACTTCTCACCAACCCTGCCCCTAAAATATTTTAGGTTTTCCTAAGAACACACTGCAAAACATAACCCTCTTTTGGGCTCTGTGTATTAAACGGAGGCCAAACTCCACTGAAAAATAAACCCTCTGTCTTTACTGGCTCCAGATGCTGCTCACTCTGAAGCCAGAGGAGCAAACTGAACAGGACTGCAGCCTTACAGGGAAGTGCTTTTTTCCCCTAGGAAAGACATACCCTGAAGAAGAGGCTTAGTTTTCTGTACATCGTAATGCGAGTAAATGGGAAGAAACCAAAGCAAAGGGATTTGTATATATAATCATATAGCTCTGCATTCATGTAATTAGACACAAGCACTTACACTGTGTACAGTAACAGGCACCCCTCACACAGCCACCCCATACATACCAAAGCTGCCTTGTACTTTTCTCTTTTTTATTCCCCCCCCCCTTCCTTCCTTTAGGGCAGGGGAAGAAAAAGCAAGCAAGAAAAGACACTAATTGCAGCCTTCCACCAATGCAGTCACCATCTGGTAACTCGAGAGACACATGGAGCCGAATTATCTTAATTAACATGTTACAACAGTGTTTAAAAAAAACTCTCTGCTTATTAACACTCAGCTGTGATTAGGCAACCATAGAGGAAGCATGCTAGTGCAACATTAATTATGAGTCTTGTCTGTCTTTCTAATGGAAATAACGCTTTATTTATTTTTTTTTTCCCCAGTGGCTTGTCTCTCTCCTAAAAAGAAAACCATTAGCATCAAAGCTTGCTCTAAAACGTAGGTTCTACTTACATTCTGCAAGAGTTGAAATGTTTAGGCTATGCAAAGCTGCCACTGGTGCCTCTGGAGTGCTACAGACTGTCCTGATATAAAATAAACCTCTCTGCTTGGCCCTTAGAGAGCTTTGTTTCAGTCAGGCAACTCCCCCCTCACTGAAATTTTAGTGGAGAAAACAAGCTTTGCACCTCTCACATTCCTTCCCTGCTCCAGAATGGGAACACAGACTTTGCTGTATGCTAGGCAGGGAAAACCAAGACACAAAATCCAGGGCTTACAAAACACACATCCGTGAAAGGAAGAGTTCTGCGATGGAAAGCAGCAACCAAAACACAACTGCACTCCAGCAGCAGGTCTGCCTCCCTAGTAGAATGCTACTCACTATGACAACTCTGTTGTATTCCCTGTGTTAGGCCCACCTATAATACACTCCCCAGGGACATATTCCCGAATGATTCAGCCTGGAAGGCCCCAAGATGAGCACTGCCAAGTTTTCCAGACCTGGCTTCACGTTGTGTTAGTGCAGGACCGGCTGCAGCAGGGCTCTCATCCACACCAGGCATTCTGGACAGCAGGAGAAGGCCAAATCAGACAACAAAAGCCTGGTGCTTTTAAACAAAGCCAGGAGTGACAAATTAATTCCGGATACATTAAGGAGGAAGGGGAAACAAGGCAGGAACAACTGCAGAAGTGCTTTTAAGATCTTCCGATACAGCAATCTCGTTGCACAAGGACGCAGATAAACAAAAATTGCTGTTGGTCGTGTCTGCTGAGGTCCAGTAAGGATGAAGACCAGCATCCCATCCTGGCAGGACAGCATAAACAATTTGCATCTGGGCTGCAGCTGGAGCCAGCTGCACAGACACTTCAGAACAACCAGTGTGATGCAGGCACTTGCTCTCCCCCTGGGCACAGCACAGCTTTCAGAGTGGCACATGTTTCCTTGGCTTTTGTTTTCCAAGGCCGCTTCTGGTCTCCCCGTGCCTTCTTTCAGCCACCACATGATTACTTCCATGTGTTTGGAGAAGAAAATTAAGCAAGTGCTGTAATAACATTTCACATAATTGGTTTCAAAAGCAGAGTATGGGATGATCCTGCTTTTGAAACCCAAACCCACTATCACAAGTAGCATCCAGCTACTCCTGTGGTGTTTTTTCCCCCTCTCTCTTCAAAGATTAAGAGGGTTTCCCCTAAAAAAGTCACATTGGGCTAAAATTCTCATTACTAAGAAAGACAAAGAGTTTGAAAGCGTTTGCCATACCAGGCAGAGGCAGCCACAACTCATCAGGAGCCTCTCTTCCCCTCACAGGCTGCTCATCCAATCTTATTAAGTTGCAACAAGATTGCATTAAAAAAACAATTTGATAGTCCTACAAAAAAAGGAACAGGCAGTTGTGCAGGAACTCACAGCATCTTCTGTGCGGTGGCAGGTGAGGAGAAAAGGTATTAGCATGGCCTTTGAAGTCAAATAACATCCACTGTCCTTAACTATTGGTCCTAACTTTAAACTTCATTTACACTCTTCACACAGCTTTGACTTCTGCTGGACGCGATGATCTTGAAGGTCTATTCTATTCTATTCTATTCTATTCTATTCTATTCTATTCTATTCTATTCTATTCTCATCTTGTGCCTGCTCACCTCTTTCCAGAAACCTACAAAACTAGAAATTGGTCTCAGTTCCAAGGTAACCTGTACCTTTACCCTGCTGTTTCCTTGGCTGCTTCAAGATGTGTTTTCAATTCAGATACAGTAATATATCCCAAGGCTGCCTTTTTAGTATAAAGGGTTGACACACACTATGGGTCCTGCTCTCAGGAAAACCTCCTCAGAAAAAACAATGACATGATAGGAAAAAGCCTAACTACCACATGCTCATGCTGATTTTGGACATCAGGGTTTGATAGGACAGAGATGACCAATTGCTGCTGCCTGGTCTTTAAGCCCTGACTGAAATCAACTACAGCCCCTCTACTGATGCTAGCTGAGGACACAGGGGGAACATGCCTTCAGGATACAGACAAGCAACACTCGTCCCTACCAACAAGTGACAAGAAGCCTACAATTTAGCAGTGCCTCAGGAGGCTTCATTTCTTGTAGATTTCCATGACTACAAAATGCTTCCACTCCTTAACTTCAGCCTACTACAGCAATCAAGTTCCTTTCTCCAACAAGGCATTAAAAGTCCATTCTATAGCCGTTGCCCCAAATATATCCCTGCTGTGGGCTCCATCATGGCCACTCAAGCTCTGCACAATAGATCACCTGCCAGGTAACACTAACAGCAGCAGGAGTCCATTGCTTCCCTTCCCTTCTGAGGTAGGACTCAAGCAGACACCACAAACTTCCACAATAGGCAATCCTAAACTCTGAAGGAAAATAGGAATCTCTCAAGTAAGAATTTGAGAGTTCAGAAAGGAGCCTTGGTGTCTTTTGTGTGCACTGAAAGATCCCTGCACTAGTCCAGTCATGTTAAAGCTCTGCCCTGGTAGGTCCCTTCGTTCGCTAATGAGCCTTTCGCAGCCAGTTCATTTTTCATCCTTTCAGCCGCAGCAGCTCTTGCCTCTGAGTCAGCCTATCCCAAAAGTACTAATTTGGAAGTTGGGCCAAGGCTGATCTAGTAATGGCAGAGACACAGGAGATCACCAAACTGGGAAGCTCAAAGCCTTAGATTACTGATGATTCCCTCTGCAGCACGTCCACAAGTTGTTTCGCTGGGGAAAGGCAGGCAGGGAGAGCAATCCTAAAACCTCAGTCTGATACACACACAGAGCAATACTTTTTCATCCTGCCATGCCATTTCTCTTCTGCCCTTTGCCTGTGTTCAGGACCATTGCATGTATCAGAATCTAATATCTGGGCAGATTTGTTTATCTGGTAAGAATGACTCACTTCTGTCATGGGACTTGTCAGAACAAGCACTCAAATCATTTACCATTGGCTGGGCAGAACTGCAAAGAGTTATTAGTCCTGTCTCACTGGAAAGCCTTTCTTCAGCACACTCCATATTTTCACTCTCAATGTGGTTAAGCTGGCTGTAAATATTAAGTCATTTTTCTACTAGCTTTACAGAAGCTCAGCATCTTGAGCAACTCCTGAGAGGAAAACAAAAACTGCCCCACTTGGAGTGGGGGCAAGTCATCCTTTTCCAAGTGGGAGGCACCTCAGACTACACAACAACAGAAATAATCCACAGAGCAAATCTAGCCTTCCCAGAGACCACAAAGTCTTAGATAGAGACTCTTAGTTAATGCTGCAAGTTCAACCAATCTCACCTACATTTTCATGATCTGATTAGTTGATTCTCACTCAATCCAGAATAATAATTCAAAAGCTCTAAGATGCATCAAAAGTGAGGCTGAAGAACTAAGCCTCAAAACGAAGTTGAAGAGCCTGGATGTGATGCACGTTTCTAAATTGCCTAACACTGTTAACAGCCTTGGGCAATTTAAGTGCTAGCAAGGTGACAGTAGGAAAGATGGTGTCAGACTCTGTAACCCGCACTGAAACTTGACACCCACTCAGTATGTGGCCTTCTCTATTTACTGACAATGCAAATAACTGGAGAGTGGGTTTTGGAAAGAAGGGAGGTAACCCAGCGCAGCTATAGGCAAACTTGCTTTGCGACTGGGGCACGGCTAGCAAGAGGCATCAAGGTCTGGTGGGATGCTGCTGCTACTTGAATTCACCAGTCACAGTAAACCTCATCAGTTCTGGCAGAACAGCCAGAGTCCCACACATTCCACCTACTCAAATTCTGCTGGGGATCAAAAGCCACATGAGTAAATGGCACCTTAGTATAATCCTTACAAACGCAGTGTATAAAAGAATTCAGGTTTTCAACCACCTCTTTTCGAAAAGACAGTCTCATTAGACAAATGCAACAGCTTCCCAAGAGTGCTTTAAGCAACTTAATGGCTATGAATTAACAAACTGTCAAAAGCATACCTAGCAGCAAACATGAAATCTTCCTTTCTGTCTAAGCTCCTCATCCCAAACACCCACAAGGTAAACAGCGCTGAACTGAAACAAGCCACAATTGGGAATTTGTTCAAAAGCACAAAGCTCCTTTCCACAGCTGGCTAGAAAAGTGCTCAGCGAAGATACGCAGAAGGAACTCTCACCCTTTGAAATACTGCTTGCCCTTTGACGCTTTCACTATAGCCATTGGAGTCAAAGCACAGGCAAGTCAAAATATCCAGCTGAAAAAGCATGTAATGAAAAAAGGTTAGAGGTAGCAACTGCCAAGCCAGCATCCATTTTAGCTCTAGATGCGTGACAAAAACAAAGCAAGAGATGAAATACTTCTCCTTTTGTTTGACATAGAAAAGAGATTATACAACACACAGCCCCAAACCCTGCAGTATAGCTGTTTTCAAAACAATCTTTACAAAAGTGACCAGACCTCCTCAAGGGCTGCCAAACTTCCATCCCACCTCTCTGCACTTCACTGCTTTTGAGCAACAAAACCCACAAGGCTACATATATTCTTTGCTGCTTCTTCCGATTTCTTTTCCTTGTTCAATACCACAAACTAAAGCTTAAAAACCAAAGCCGAACAAAACCCAAACCCTACCAAAACAACAAGCACGCAAACACTCTCACATGCTTTATTGCAGGGTTGCCTTTTACCTTTCCTGCTGCTTTTGAGGCACAGCTGGCCTGACAGATGCTCAAGAGCCTTGGAGACACGTAACTCCAGCTCCTACCTACTGAGCCAGCCAAAAAATACCCCACTGCTGACTTGGAGATTATGGATCCTTACAACAGAGGCTGAGATTTTGAAGTGGGGGACAGTGCAGCTTCGTGCCTGGAACTAAGGCCCAGATACAAGGAGACCTGCTCCACTGATAGCTAACCTGAAGCCATAGCCTTCCTGCCTCAGGCTTCCTCTTTGAAGAGCCTTCCTGCCTGCCTCTTTGAATATACGATTTCAGGCAGTATGGAAAGTCCAATGCAATGATTTAAGGTTTTTGTCACTAATGTAATTGATTTCAAATGACAAAGATGTAGAGATTAATTTGACTGCTTCAATCTTTGTGTATCTTTCTACACAGGGAAATCCAGCTCAGGTGCAGGATTTCACAGTTCAGTAATTCTTCCCCATAGGTCTCTCAGACCTGGAGTTTACTTCGGCTTTTATTGTCATAAAGGGGACCAACACATGGGCTAGGGATGCATATGCTGCATTACTGCCTGTTTTTAACTCAACAGGGCTCCTTCTGTACCAGCTGGATTTTATTATTTTTGACATTTCATTAAGTTTCATTTATTGTTCTAAGACACTCATTTGCTCAGCTCTCTCAAGTCCCTTCCTTCAGCTGTATCTTATCGCTACAGCATCATCAGTCATGTCAGAGCAGTTCTTGCAAAACCAGCAAGAGTATTTCTCAAGGCAACACACATTTTAACAGGATAACAAGAGTGTGGAAATGCTCAATTGAGTTTTGGTTGCATGAAGTACCCAGGATCACACCTCAAGTGTAGCATTTCATCTGGATCACTCTTGAATTTGAAAGGCCAAGACAGACCTTGGGGGCTAGGAAAGCCTTATTGAAAACAGACTGTTGCAGGCCAGGTTCCTCCAGACAACTCAGCTGATTTTTCAGATGCTATTGCAAAACCTGGTTTCCTTGAATACCACAAGAACCAAAACAACATGAAACCATTTTCATTGCTTGTTACCCTGTGCACTTCCCAGCCAGCATTCACAGCATCAAGTTGAAGAAATTTCAAGTCCCTCTTCAGCTTCTCAACAGCTTTGCACCCTCCTTCCTCAAGTCCTGCTTCTCCTCACAACCCTCTTCCATCAAACATGCATGAGGAAATTCTTGCTCAGCTCTAGCATTCTCCCACAGCAGACAAGATGTTCAACTCCTGTTTCAATAGCTAGCTCCATAAAAGAGATCACAGTATCACAGTATCACTAAGGTTGGAAGAGACCTCGAAGATCATCGAGTCCAACCTGTCACCACAGACCCCATGACTAGACCATGGCACCAAGTGTCACGTCCAATCCCCTCTTGAACACCTCCAGGGACAGCGACTCCACCACCTCCCTGGGCAGCCCATTCCAATGACAAATGACTCTCTTGGTGAAGAACTTTCTCCTCACCTCCATCTTAAACTTCCCCTGGCGCAGCTTGAGACTGTGTCCTCTTGTTCTGGTGCTGGTTGCTAGAGAGAAGAGGCCAACCCCTTCCTGGCTACAACCACCCTTGAGGTAGTTGTAGACAGCAATAAAGTCTTCCCTGAGCCTCCTCTTCTCCAGGCTAAACAACCCCAGCTCCCTCAGCCTCTCCTCATAGGGCTTGTGCTCAGGGTCTCTCCCCAGCCTTGTTGCCCTTCTCTGGACACATTCAAGTGTCTTGATGTCCTTCTTAAACTGAGGGGCCCAGAACAGGACACAGGACTCAAGGTGTGGCCTAACCAAAGCAGAGTCCAGGGGCACAATGACTTCCCTGCTCCTGCTGGCCACACTATTCCTAATGCAGGCCAGGATGCCATTGCCCTTCTTAGCCACCTGGGCACACTGCTGGCTCATGTTCAGTCAGCCGTCAATCAGCATCCCCAGGTCCCTCTCTGTCCAGCTGCTCTCCAGCCACTCTGACCCCAGCCTGTAGCTCTGCATGGGGTTGCTGTGGCCAAAGTGCAGCACCCGGCACTTGGACTTGTTGAATGTCATCCCACTGGACTCTGCCCATCTGTCCAGCTGGTCAAGGTCCCTCTGCAGAGCCCTTCTTCCCTCTAACTGACCAACATCTGCTCCCAACTTGGTGTCATCCGCAAATTTGCTGATGACTGTCTCAATCCCCTCATCCAGATTGTCAGTGAAGACATTGAAGAGGATGGGGCCCAGCACTGTTCCCTGGGGGACACCACTGGTGACTGGCCTCCAGCTGGATGTGGCACCATTCACCACCACTCTCTGGGCTCGGCCCTCCAGCCAGTCCCTTACCCAGCACAGAGTATTGCTGTCCAAGCCACAAGCTGACAGCTTAGCCAGGAGTTTGCTGTGGGGGACGGTGTCAAAGGCCTTGCTGAAGTCCAGGCAGACCACATCCACAGGCCTCCCCACATCCACCAGGTGGGTCACCTGATCATAGAATGAGATCAGGCTGGAAAGGCAGGACCTGCCCTTCCTAAATCCATGAGATGCTATGGTTATCTGGGTTTCTGGGGGAAGTGTTGGGTGGGAATTTTTTTTTTTTTTTTTTGCTTCATTGTTGCTTTGGGTTTGGTTTTTTTTTTTGGTTGTTATTTGGTGGGTTGGGTTCTTTAAACATTTACCCACAGGAATAGGTTTTGTACATTTCAGTGATATTTAGTGGATAATAGAATTCTTGCTCTTTTTATCTGAATTGTCAGTCCAGCAAGACATTCCAAATTTGGTTTCAAGAGCTGCAGAAGCATTTTATCTTCACTGGGAAAGACAGAACAAAATGCTAAATTTACATCTTATAATCTCATTATAAGGGGGGAGGAGGGAAGGAGGGTGGACACATTCCAAAAGACAAATACTGTTTGCAAGAAAATCATTTATTTTTAGGTTCCTAATTCCTTAGACTATAAAAATGCCTTCCATTATTCTGGTCAACACAGAACACATGTATAGACACTGATCTAGCAGAGAGATTTCACAACCACCACCTTCTGATTCAGGCTTTGGAAGGGAAACATTAAGCAAGAGCAACCAAGACAGTAGGAGAAGTTACAGCCTGTTAGCTAAAAGCAACACAATCTCTCCCAAAACATGCAAGAACAAAGCCATGTCGAGAAGTTCCTTACAGAGAATAAAGAGTTTTTCAGATGGTCCCCAGGGAAGAATGCAGTACAGGAAGCTGTTGCAGCATGCCTGAGTCCCACAGGAAGCGCTCTGCCGAGCACAAAGTGGGGGAACATTCACGAGCGTTCCCAGCTTCTGCAGAGCCGGGGCGGGAGCTCAGAGGAATGCTAAGAACACCCTGGGGACTCTTCGCCTTCACACAGCTGGACCCAGCTCTACCTCCCACATCATCACAGGAACACATGTGGTAGGAAGCAAATACCCAAATCCCAGCTCCCCCCCCAGGATCAGTGCTCTGATCTCATACCATCTCAGCATCTCTTTCTCCAGAGAAAGTGCTTATGCTATCAAACACTGAAACCAGGGAAGGGCAAAGGTTATGCTGTTCTTTTTCTCTGTGTTCTCTCACCAGAGGCCTCAGTATGAGTACCATTGCGAGGGTAAAGTTTCTGCAGCTAGACTTCCTCCCCGGTACAGATCCAGCTGCTGAACCCACTTCACACAGCTTCTCAGGCCTCACTAAGCTCCTGCCCATCGAGCCTGGGTTCAAGACAACATGTGCAGGCCCTGGGCACTGACTCAGCAAGCCCCATTTCTGTTAAGAAGCAGCTCACAAGCAGATCATCCCCTAGCTTAAAAGCTGACCCCATGTACGTTCCCAAGTCACTTTTTCAGGAAGCTGAAGAAAGCACCACTTGCATGGGGCTCCCTAGGTCAAGGTTTAATTCAGGCTTGCTTAGTTCTGGGGCAGAAAGGCAGCTGAGGGGCAGCCCACACGTGCAGGTCACCAATTCCAGCCCACTCACCATGTCTACATCTGAACACTTTCCATGCTAAAGAATTCAGCACCCCTACTGCTATTTCTCTGCTGTCATCCAACCTTAGCTCCATGTCTCCCACAGAACTGAGTCTCCCTATGCTCCATAAACTCCCTGAACTGCAACGTCTCTCCTCCTCATTTAAACAGCTGATTCACAAAGTTCTCCATACAACAGATGTTCAAATTTCTCCCATTGCACTCTCTAGATGGTTGTTGGGTAGAGAGGCAATAAACCACCAAGCATTATGGCCAGATGGAGTTTACTAGTTGACACAAACGAAGACTCCAGACACAGCAAAAATAAACAGCGCAGATAGTGCCCCTACACCAACTGTTGCCAAGATGCAGTAATTCCCTGTAAGGCTATACCATGATGTCTCTTCAGCTGCACAGCAGGCCTCAGGCTACCAGAAGGTTTGGTGAAAATGCCCAGGCAGCTTGCATGTTCCTTGGTAGGGGAGGGAAAGCTTCCCATGGAACTTTGAGATTCACTTACTGTACAGTTCAGCCTCTTGCCAGTTAGCAAAGTTTCTCACACAATGGAAATGAAAGACTCAAAGAAATTACGCTATAAATAGCAGAAATGCTGCCTCCCCCCACCAAGAGACTTACTTGGGAACTCACAACTGTGTATGCAGACTCCTTGAGAACAATTCAATAACAGATATGGGTGCCTTATGCCTGAGAACTAGTGGGAAGAGCCAGCAGGGACAGAGATTATTTTGAAGATAAATTAGCATCCAAACTGTAAAATAGAGTTCCAGATCAAAAAAATCCAATCTGTTTGCTAAACCTGTCAGTTATTGTTCTGTAACTGATCTCATACACCAACACAGAATTTCAGAGAACAGCACATGCACTTGATCAGGAAGAATAAGCATTACAGGGGAAGTAAACAGTAAGTGGAACACTCCAAACTCAAACTTGATCACTTATGTCAAGCTTGCTAGGATATCTTGAATACATACCATCCAGGAAGCCTGTGGACGAACAGCAGGTATCAAAAAGCCATTCTGATGCTAAGAGACAGAAACAATAGCTCCTTCAGCAGAGCCTTCCTGGTTTTGTTCATTTGTTCCCCCATCTCCTCCATATGATTGGGAGAAATGGGATTTGAGGTTTTTTTAGGGGAAGAAAATAACAGAAAGCCCAGTCTTAGTAGTAAGGCAACAGGCACTGCAGAGCCCTGTTCAGCAGGCATCAGGGAGCTACCAGGACAACAGGTGGTATAGCAATTCCACAGCCTTTTCTTGCAAACTCAAGGTAATTTTCCTTTATTCCTATGTCCTCCACACCCCTACAATTTGCTCAGCTCATGGGAATTATTCCTTCTCACCACATATATCCCATCAAGGACAAGCACTGTCAGAACTTTCTTCCCATTGCCAACATAATTACAGTCAAAGACTGCCCAAGGCTGTCGGCATTCAGTTTCACAGTGGTGATCATGTCAGACAGCCTGCAGTGCCATCCTTTATGCTGCCCCTTGTGCACTCCTGCTTTTTCTATTCACTTTTCTTAAAAGCCTACTTTAACCACACCAGAACAGCTATATTCTGGCAGTTGACAGCAAGCAGAGGACAATACTCCCAGGAAACAGCTCAGACTCAGTAGAATGTAGATTAAATTCAAGAAAGAAAAGAGAAGCATTAAAAATATCTGCTTCCCAAACTTCCTTATAATATTTTGTATGCCCCATCTGTACTGAGAGACTGAGCAATCCAAATTAAACAGTTTGTGTCCCCCTCCTCCCAAATTACTGCTCTCTGGTCAGAGCACTCAAGTGGATTATGAGCACTCATCTTCCAGCTAACACCACATTCCCTCTGTGCACACACGCGAGAGCCTCCTAAAACCTCACCAAAAAAAGTAATCTTATGTTAGAATCAAGGTACAAAAAGCCCTTTTGCAAACCCTCTAGATCAGGTCTTGACATACATCAAGCAGCCAGGAATTCAGAAGTCACTGGTTCTTAAATACACGTGTTCAAGAAACAGATTTTCATTCTCCCAAAGGGTTACCCAGCAGCAAACCTTAAAATAGGTTCTCAGTTCTGATGCTGCAATTGTGCAAAAGGCCATTTTATGGCCAAACACCATTGTACTCCACCCACTCTCACCAGAAGTAAAGGCGACTCCCCAAGAAGTAGAAACAGAATTTTAATGCTTGGAAAATCCCAGGGTTCCTCCAAAACCAGACCTGCTGCACTTCTCCATTCTCTCTTTTTTTTGTTGTATCTTGCCTGAGGACTAAGAAGTCAAAGGCCTGCCAAGCACCAGGACAAGCGACCTGGATCACACTTGACTTTCTTCTCCCCATTTTTCTTCCCAGCCAGTATGGCATCATTCATAAAGTGTGTGAAAGTGCCTGTCTTGTATTAAATGCCATTATCTCATTTCACAACCCTGCCCCCCAAAAGAATCAGAACTTAAAGCCATGGAAGCAAATCACGTGAAAACACAACCTAGTTATTGCACATCAAAGCTGTCACTGTCACTCTTATTCTCAAGCACAGATGAGACAAGCAGACAGTTGGCATTTACTCTTTAACTCAGAAGGCAAACAGAAATCAAGTTTCAGTATCTCTTCTGCTGCTCTGGAAGGACACTGATCTCACTCCACCCTGCAACAACCACACTGCCAGGCATAGTGTCCCTTCTGAGGTAACATCACAGGGAAGAACAAACTACTAAACTGCACTTGTATTTTCCTCCCAGTAACTTTGCTTTTTGAAGTTACCCCTTCCTGCTCCTCAAACTCCTCATCAGCAATGAAAGTAATTTCCAGTGTGTAAGAACGCTTCAACAAGAGCACTCCCCTGTAAGAGGCAGTTTGTGATTGTACCTTCTTACTCAGGGGCACAGCTCTGCCAGTCACAGAAACTGTGTGCACGGGAAAGCAAAACACATTTAAAGCTCCACTTTAACACAGTTAAAGCAGTTTGAAAGTAAGAAGCTGTCATCATGTGGCAGGCAGAAATACATGGATTTTCTTGTGTGCTCTGAAGCTCACTGCTTGGAAACTTCTAATCCCGTTTACCAGCAACAGATTTTTCAGTCTAGACTCTGCAAAAAGCTTACAGAAAAAAACAGTTTTTCCATAGTGCTCCGTTCTGAGAGGAGGTCATACAACTGCTTGTACAAAATCGGGGCATATGAAGGGACGCCTTACTCCTCAGCAAAAATGGTTACAACTATTCAAAACCAAGGTTCATGGCAATGGCAACATAACACAGAAATCCTCTTGAGCAGTCACAACCTACTAGGCTGGAGTTAGTTCATGTCTAGAAAATACCTTCACAGACAGAACTATGTTGTGGTTAAGGAAATGTCCAGGGCTGTAGCAGCCAACAGGAATGGGAAGACTGGTTTTGCATGGGGTGTACCTAGGACAAGAACAGTTGGCTACTTTTGTCCTACAGGATCTGTACTGGCTGCAGTCAAGGGAAATACTTGTTCCAGGGTTGAGCATCTGATGAGACTGAAAATATGGCAAGTTACTTTTAGAGAACACAGTCTCAAGCTGCACTGGGGGAGGTTTAGGCTGGATGTTAGGAAGAAGTTCTTCACAGAAAGAGTGATTGGCCATTGGAATGGGCTGCCCAGGGAGGTGGTGGAGTCCCCATCACTGGAGGTGTTTAGGAAGAGACAGGATGGGGTGCTTGGTGCCATGGTTTAGTTGATTAGATAGTGTTGGATGATAGGCTGGACTCAATCTCAAAGGCCTCTTCCAATCTGGTTAATTCTATTCTAAAGAGTCTTCTTGACAACTTAAAAGGGTCAATAAGAAAACCAGAAGGAACTTCCCTCATTGCTCCATAAACCTGCTTTATTCAGCATATTTTCTAATAAATCCTGCCCTGAGAAGCCCTCACACTGGGTCTCACGCTAACGGTGAAGATCACACAATAGCTTGTTGCTGCTGGGCCAACGGGGAACACAAAAGCATCTTTCCAGGGAGAACTGCAGAGAGAGAATTGAAGCTCCCCTGCATCTGTATTCAGGGCCTACACAGCTCTAGCAACATCTGTTCTCATCAGAAGTGGGAAAGATCGAAATATGAAGCTCTCTCATACTGCGAGTAGATTTTTAGTACAGAGAGTTCGTCTTGTCCAGGGGTTCACACCACCCAGAAGAAATGAAAATGGCTCTATCCTGCCTTTCTGAAACAACTCAGACTGGGCTGCCACCCCTGCAAATTAAGGAAATTAATTCATACCTTCTTCCAAATGCTGCCTCCTCTGCTTGCTCATCAAGTAATCGTTGGAGACAGCTAGTTTCAGTTTATCTTTGTGGATTTCCAGGTGCTCCTGAAACCAGACTGTACCATCAAGAAGGCAGCAATTTCTGACACGAGCTTTATTACACAAAGATCCTTTTCTGGCATTCTGCCCTTTCTCCCACCTCATGCACTCTTGCTGCTAGTTACACAGAACCCCATTAATCTGCTCAGCCATTTCCTCTCCATATTCGTCTCTCTCTCATGCTGACAGAAACAAAAGAACGAACAGCTTTATTATAAGGATCTATTTGAAAGCCAGTATCTTGCTTGCTTCTCTGCATTTCAAATTGCATCTCCTTGCTCTGGTTTCTGCCCTTCCAGTACATCAGAGGGACATTAATTCAGTTCTCTAAATTCTACATGCACAAAGCACTTGCAGCAGGGGGATATAGAAATGAAGTTCTCGGGTCCTCAATTATTTTTACCGAGTTGCATCTTTTTTCTTATAAAATGTGTAGTCTTCTTAAAAGCACATTTCAAAAAACCACAAGTTTGCTACTAGCTATTTCCAAGTAATTAAATTCATTATTCCAAACAGGGAGCAAGGGAAATATAGCTGCTACTTCATGCTCTCTCCCTCCTCCTGTTCCATAATAATTATTAATGCTCTTATCCCACTACGTATTATAACCACCACTTACTCTAGTTTTTGCTGTCCTTATCTTTCTCTTGCAAGCCTAAAACTGGTAATTGCCTTGAAACTGGAAGCAAAGACAGAAGGTTCCACTCACCCCAGCACCTAAAATTACATCAGCCATCAGAAACCAGGCTGTTTATTGTTTCCTGCATTCTTTAGGTCATATTTTTTTGGTTCACAGCATTCAGATTTACAGTTTTACCTCTTCTCCAGTCTGCTTCTGCTATAATACTAAATATTTCATTTCTACTGTCACTACCAGAAAAGGAGTTTTAAAGAGAGGATGCAGAAGTTCACACATCACAAAAATCAGTCAAGGATGCACAGCAGCTAAGTTTAACTGCAATTCAAAAGCCTGTCCAACTAGAGGTTGTTGCAGAGCGTCTCAGTGACTAATTTCCCAAGAAGCCAGCTGGCAGATTTGCATAGCTGTGTCTGCTGGTGCATTTGCAGAAACAGAAAAAGGAGAGAACAAGACAGTGACCACAGCAACTTGCAGCTCTGCCACCCTGTGCTTTCTGTCCAGCTCACCCAAGGCACTGGGCACCCAAAAGCTCCAGAGTATCTAATGTTTAAGGAGGCACCTCGTCCTTACTGAAGGTTATAGACAGCTGTGTGCTCCATAAAAATAAGAGGATTAGAGCAGGTCTGGAAACTGGCGAAGTTAGAAGTATGCTGAATTGGCGCACACACCTTATCAGCAGCCACCACACTGCTGGAAGGCCTTCCACAGTTCCTGTTTTCCTGTGGAGAAGTTAAAAGCCTCCCTCAGCATACCAAATCACAGAATATCTTTGGTTGGAAGACACCTTCAAGACTGTCTAGTCCAACCTCTGGCCCTGCACCGCAAGGTCACTACTAAACCACGTCCCTAAGCGCCAGGTCCACACACTGTTTAAATACCTCCAGGCGTGGTGACTGCACCACTGCCCTGTGTAGAGCATTCCAATGTTTGATAACCCCTTCAGTGCAGAAATATTTCTTAATATCCAGCCTAAACCTCCCCTGGCACAGCATGCATCCATTTCCTCTAGTCCCGTCACTTGCCAACAGGGAGAAAAAGCTGTCCCCCTCCTTGCTCCAACATCCTCTCAAGCAGCTGTAAAGAACAAGAAGGTCTCTCCTCAGCCTCCTTTTCTCCAAGCTGAACAACTCCAGCTCCCTCAGCTGCTCCTCACACAAGGACGTATCATGAACCGTGTTTACAGATGGAACTACTTCTGTTCCTGCTTGGTGCCCTGATGTACAGTTTAAGTTACGGCCTAGGCTTGCCATTTCTCTGAAGAAGAGCTACACAGTTCTTTCAGCCAGTCTCTGTCCCAGTGCAGGAGCTGTGACTCAGAGAAGGCCTGATTCCTGGCTGCTCCAAGCAGCACCCACATCCAAGGGACAACTGTGACTCCAGCCAGCACTGCTTTGCAAAATGCTTGAACTGTCTCCTGTGTGAACATACAAGGGTAGTCCTTATGAGCAAACAGACATTAAAGCCTGGGAACACTTCAACCTACACATATAAAAATCTCTTCAAAATACACCTTTCCATTCTTATTCAACAGCCCAATACACATAGCACTACCGATACTGCTCCGGACAAAGCTCCAGGCAACATTCAGCAGTTCCTGCTTACGTGCCTTCCAATCATGCTGATACAGACAAGCCAAGTGGCTCTTACTCAAATACTGTAGGACAGCTAATTTTAGGGCCTATACATAGTTAAACCCTGTTGACTCTCTCTGGTAGGCAAACAAGACAATTCCCCTTCTTTTGCCACAGGGACCAGATGACCAATGTGCCTGGCTTGGCTTTCTCGTGGAAATGGAAAGGAAACAGCAACTGTTGGGATTTTCCTCTAGCCCAGTGTATGTAGGGTCTTAATGAAAGTTTCCAACAGAAGCATTATCAGAAAGGGAAAGTGAACACAGAATCATAGAATGGTTTGGGTTGGAAGGAACACACTTTAAAGATTATCTAGTTCCAAGCCCCTGCCATGAGGAGAGAATTTCACTAGGCCAGGTTAAACTTAGTGAAAAAAGAACAACTGATCCAAAAGTTGCAAGACTCAGGAGTTAAGTCTCCCCAGAGGAATTACTAGTTTTAAACAAGACCTAATATAAACAGTCATTTTCCCAAGGAAGTGCCCTGAAACCCTGTGCCTGGGCACAGAAAGTAGGTTTTAGTACCACAATAGGTGTGGAAGGCAGACAAAGAACAGGATGCATGTGCTGCCCAATTCCTTTTGTGGAAATACACAAGACAACCCAGTATCATTACCTGAACTTCTTCCTGCAAGCACAACTTCATACAGTTGTGGGCCCCTCAGTTTAGGAAAGATGTTGACTTGCTGCAACCTGTCCAGAGAAGGGCAACAAAGCTGGGGAAGGGTTTGGAACACAAGCCCTATGAGGAGAGGCTGAGGGGGCTGGGGTTGCTTAGCCTGGAGAAGAGGAGGCTCAGGGGAGACCTTATTGCTCTCTATAACTACCTGAAGGGAGGTTGTAGCCAGGTGGGGATTGGTCTCTTCTCCCTGGCAGCAAGCACCAGAACAAGAGGACACAGTCTCAAGCTGCACCAGGGGAGGTTTAGGCTCGAGGTGAGGAGAAACTTCTTCACTGAGAGAGTTGTTAGACACTGGAATGGGCTACCTGGGGAGGTGGTGGAGTCACCATCACTGGAGGTGTTTAGGAAGAGAGTGGATGAGGCACTTGGTGCCACGGTTTAGTTGATTAGATGTTGGATGATAGGTTGGACTCAGTGATCTCAAAGGTCTCTTCCAACCTGGTTAATTCTATTCAACCCAGACTCTTTTAATTTGCATTTTCCATTAGGAAATTCTCAGTCACTCTAAATCAGAAAAAAAAAAAAAGACTGCTATCAGCAATAATTTTACATCTACCAGCCCACGTTTAGACCAATAGGCAACTAGTTTCCTCACAACAGCAACAACACACTTTAACGTGGTGTGGCCACCTCAACAACCCTTCAGCATCCACATAAAAAAAAAAAAAAAGCAGAGTCAGAAAGCAGCTTTTCAAGTAACAGAAAATAATCTCCTCCCCTCAGAACCTGGGGGCTGTCGTAATCCCCTTTTTGAAATGCTAATGTCATTACAACCATAGCACCACAAGACAAGCAGCGGGGTCTGGGTGACAGAGCCTTCACTGTGCCCTTACACAGATGATTTAAGCTGGCCCTTTTGTAACTCTCCTCCCCGAAGCTCCCTGCCCGGCATCATGCTTGACAGGAGCTGCAGCTGCCGTCCGACCCTCCCGAGGAGCAGGGGTGGAAAGATCAAGCTGATGAATTCATGCATGCGAGGCGGGGGCCCCGGGCACAGAAGCTGTACACTGCGGCCCTGTGCTCACCAAAGGCACACACGAGGATGAGGATGGGCTCGGGGAGACGTGAAAACAAGCAAAGCAAGAAGTCCCTAACTGCTCTCTTGCTACTGCTAAACGATCGCACAACAGTGAACACTGTTACAGCTCCTCTTTAAACTGGGCACAAGAGGTATCGGTATAGGAAAGCACAGCTCAAAGAAACCAAATCAACATGAATACATCCCCAAAACCCCAGGAGTTAGCTCAGCCGTGGGGAAGAATCCCTCCAACAGAGAAAGGTACTCCCAAGGGATGCAGAGCAGTTAACTTCCTTACTGGAACCAGTGGCTGAGGGGAGATCAGAGTCCAGACTGGGCACCTCAAGTTTCACCACGCCACAGTGCAATATACAATACAATACACCAGGCTGAAAGAGACCTTCAAGATCATCTCGTCCAACCCATCAACCAATCCAACCCACCTAAACAACTAAACCATGGCACCAAGTACCCCATCAAGTCTCCTCCTGAACACCTCCAATGAAGGTGACTCCACCACCTCCATGGGTAGCCGATTCCAATGGGCAATCACTCTCTCTGTATAGAACTTCTTCCTAACCTCCAGCCTAAACCTGCCCTGGTGCAGCTTGAGACTGTGTCCTCTTGTTCTGGTACTGGCTGACTGGGAGAAGAGACCAACCTCTGCCTGGCTACAACCTCCCTTCAGGTAGTTGTAGAGAGCAAGAAGGTCACCCCTGAGTCTCCTCTTCTCCAGGCTAAGCAACCCCAGCTCCCTCAGCCTCTCCTCATAGGGCTTGTGTTCCAAACCCCTCACCAACATTGTTGCCCTTCTCTGGACACATTCCAGCAAGTCAACATCCTTCCTAAACTGAGGGGCCCAGAACTGGACACAGTACTCGAGGTGCAGCCTAACCAGTGCAGTGTACAGGGGCAGAATGACCTCCCTGCTCCTGCTGGCCACCCAGGTGGTTACCAGAAGGCTTTCTAGTTTTGTTTCCCATTTAGTGCTCAGTTTTCATTGCTTCTGATAACAGTCAGAAATCCAAATGGTTTTAAAATTACAACCACAAAAGCTTCAGTTCTGCAGGCATCCACCATTGCTACGAACTAACCAATGTCACAACAAAAATTCCCTCCGCTTTAAGTGACTAATTAAGTTAGGAGATCAGTGGATTGAAACAGACTTAGTGATAGATCTTTCCCTGCTGTCCAGAGGATGCGGAACAGACATTCATTTTTATCCTCTCAAATCCCTCCATGGCACCTAACATAGCCAAGCATGAAATACTCCTGACCTGCCTCAGACAAGTGGCAGGTGGCCAGACATATGCAGTAAAATGGTGAAGTTTGTAGTCAGAGAATGAATCTCCTCACAACACCCCTAATCAGCAGCTTCCACCAGCCTCTCTCGGTTTTACTGAGAGCAAGGATGCTAAAAGCAGTCCTGTCTAAAAGCATGTACCCAATGACAGTCTGCAAGGTCCCCCTTTCCCTATGCCACTCAAAGACTGAACTCCAGCATGGGATCAGTTCATGTCTGGGAGGAGCTGGTTAAAGAAGAACCAAACACGACCAAGGGGAAAAAAATTAATTAAACCCCAGTCCCCTGAATAGGTGATCCAGCCCTGAGTCGTCTCCACAGCTGGAAGCAAATGTCAAGAGGCAGTCAGTTCTCCAGGGTGCTAAGAGAAGGCAAAACTTCTCACAGGGGCTGTACTTGAAGTGTGCTTGCCTTACACCAGCAGACAATGGTCTGGCCACTATTAAACACACCTCCTCTTCCACTCAGCAGAAGTACACTGCCTCAGACCAAACTTGCTGAGTATTTTCCAATACTGCTTCAGTGACACAAAATTGAGCAAGGATCCTGTACCATTAGAGAACTCAGCTCTCCCAGTGCTGTACGTGTCCACCAACTACTCCAAAAACAGAGTCTATCTTAGTAAACACATGGAGGAAACAGACATGAAAGCATAAACTGTCAAACAGACCTTTTAAGTATTTGAAAAGTAAATACAAATAAAAAGATAAAGTGGGAAGGGCCAAAGGCTAGCACAAGAACCCTGCAGCATCAGGTAAGACTTCTGAAGATAAACCTCCAAGATGCCGGTGGTCCAGAAGAGAGGCAGCACCTGAAGTCTCCAGATACTCTGATATCTTCATTCCACATGTGCAGTGACACACAGACCCCACCTGGAAAGCATCACCATCAGCACGGAGTGGTAGGTGGGTGTTGACAAGGATCCAGCACCTAGCAGCTTTAATAGGTTTATCATCTTGTTTACAGGAAGGGCTCCTCTACAGTGGCTGTAGCAGCCAAAACAAATACAGGATGGAGGAGGAGAACAAATCAGCTCTTCACTATAAATCTGAACACACAGAACAGCAGGATTTTCTGGCAGTCATGGATATTTCTCTACACATGGCAGCAACTTTCACTTCAAATTCCTGTTTCTTGTTACATGTATAGTTGCTCTATGGTCTTTCACTCTTTCTCTCCCTTCCCAGATCCCCAGGCCTGATGATACAGCACCTGTAGGCAGACACAACCAGTGTTCCAGTAACTGGCATCTTCACCCTGCTCTGCTCCTGCCTTGAGGAGATTCCTACCTTGAAGCTGCAGTCCCTGAAGGGCACACACTTTGTAACCCTCAAGTTCTTGAACAGTCTGCCAATGCCTCAAAAGCCCAACATTGTGAAGGCATATCCTACATCAAGGCCTAGCCATTAAAACAACAAACAGATTTCTACAAGAGTCTTCCCTCCCAAGGCCATACAATTCTCAACCATTCTGATCTGCTTACATAACTGAAACACTCCCTTCTTCCAGGGCTTACTTAACCAAGCCATTCACTAACTGGCTATTTGAACCACCAGGATCTTTTTCACAACTTGTAATGGTTTCACTCACCCACATTAACAAAAACTCAGCTAAACTCAGTTGGGGAAGCAAATGGAAGCTGTATTCACAAGCAAAACTACACTCTGCAATGGCATGCAATGAATATGTACAAATATAGAGTATTTACAAAATTACACAGGTATTCACAAAGAGAAAAAAGCACAGAAATCCCCCTCACCAGAGGGAAAACTGCCCTGCTTCTGCCCCCCAACCTCCCTTCCCCTTTTCCTCTGTTTAATTAGAACAAAAAAGATGTTACAGAGAGAGAGTGTTCAGGTAGCTCAAATGGTTGTTAGAAAGTTAGTATCTCCAAGTTAGCTGATAAGGGTCTCCCAGCAAAGCAGCATGCCAAGCAGCCAGAAGAAAGAGAACAGAAAGAAGCAGAAATGTTAGAATACATCCCACACATCTGACCAATGAAGTTTGTTTAGAATAATTTGTTTTCCTTTTTACACCCAACTGTGGATTTGTATGTACTACTTCACTCTCCTGCTTGAAAATCTGCAGCTAACTTTTTTAAGGGATAGTCTGAAACTGTCACACAACTCCACCTATGGCCACCATCACCACCCTCTTTTGCTACACTACTGCTCCACTTCACCCACACATTCCTCTTGCTCTCCCATGATCCTCACTCACATTCCATCTCTTCTGCCACCTTTCCAACAATCTCCATTTGCTTCTAGTCCTTTTCTGTGCCTGAAATCTCTCCAGATAACTCCATTTCCCTCAAAATATTTCAGTTCCACCTAAATCAGAAAAGCTGCTCCCATGGTCTCAGCAACTGACATATCTGCTAGAGAGAAGTAGAAGAAAATGCAAAGCTGCCTAAACAAACTTTTTGAGATCACAAAACAGTGTTATGCTCTCTGGTGCATAGTTTCAAGGGTGCCTAAGCATAGGTCTGTATGCTTGCTATACACTATGTGGGGTTTTCCTCAGGACATAGATGGTGTTCCTTCAAGGCAGAAAAACAGCAGCAGCCTCTGTCTTCCTAGTTATGACTCTACCACATTTCTTCCTTGTCTGAGGGTTGGACTCAAGACAACATCCACCAGAGATGCTTATCTCACTCTACATTAATGCAGTGTTTTTGAAATCAGACATGCTTCTCCCTTTACTGACAGGGTAAAAGATATACCTCAGAAGCAGCAGCAGTGTTTCTTTCTGCTCTCAAATACGAAGGGTTTTCTCCACTGCATTAAGATACCTGCCTAAATCTAAAATGGTGAACCCAGAGGATGTAGTCTTTTATTACCCTACTGTTCAGTTATTTGGGGTCTGCTTCTCACCATGCCAAGGAGATAAATCCTTTTGTCCCTGCATTCCTGACATTGGCCCTACAGGGAAGGAATACAAGAGGCATCTCCATCCAGCACCAGCCAGTGCACAAGCAGCAAGGAAGCATCCCCACAGCCTTTAGAGATTAGGTAGTCTTCCTAGTGCAGAAACTCCAAAAGTTCCCCTCCCTCTTCCCTAATAAAAGGATCACAGTACTTGCTGGGCCAGAAAGCTCCTTTTATTATTCACAATTTTAGCAACAAGCCTCCTCCAGCCCAATCCACCTAGCACATCTTTTAACTCATCTAAGCAGCTCCATACCTAAGGGGTGGCTTCAAATCCCTTCAACGACATCTGGAAACAAGCAATTCACCAGCTCTCCAGCTCCAGTACAATACTTTGCAGAAGCAGAGCCTCGGGGGAATTCCTGCTTGCAGAGGGAGATGAACACACCCCAGAGGTTTCAGTTCATTAAAAGGGAAATAGTTTAACATGTAGGTCAGTGCACACAGATAAACAGGTACAACCTCTTAAGACAATGTCATAATTCTGTCACTTGCTCCCAATTACTCTCATGAATGCACAAGCATTCGAGTTTACTGTTCAAGTGCCTTCAGTACCTTACCTTCACACTTGACTGCCAACAGCTTCTTACCAGGGTTTTAGCAGTCCTCATCTAAAACCCAGCAGTCTTTGTCAACATGGGGTGGCCTCAACAGATTCAGCCACAAAAGCTGAAGACTCTACGGTCTGCAGCTACCCACCCTGCTCTAGCACTTGTTTTCCACTTATCATCCATCTAAGCATACTGAGGATATATCTACTCCACACCCTGACATACCACACACCAGCTATTCTAGCAGTATTTGCAGCAACAGCCCAGGCTGAAGCTTGCCTCAGTTCCAGAGCAGATTTACTACTTGTTCTGCCACCCGAGAGTCAGTAACAGGCAACACAAACAGGAGGTGGTAACTGCTTGTGCTGCTACAGTTAAACCTAAGGCCTGAAGAAGCAATGGCAGACAGGGGTTGCACACTTTCAACATACCCGAAAAAGACAATGCCTCAGCTGCAATGGTAGCCAGGGTAGGATACAAGAGACAAACTGAAAATGAACTGTCAAATGGCACAAGGTGATAGCAAGCAAAACATTCTTCTGTCCTACTGGGAGGACTTTTCCCATGAGAGCAGGAACAAACCAAAACTCTTCCCAAATGATGGACTCAAGGGGAAAACAAAAAAAAAACCAAAAACCAACCACCACCACAAATATGGAAGGACTTGGTGAGAGAAGGAAGCTGCATATGAGGGCAGGCAATTCCATATCTTCAGCCTAGTGGGCAGGAGCCATCAAGGGACACCAGGATGGTGAGGAATCAGAACCTGGACTGAAATTCACAAGTACTTGCTCTTGAAGAGCAAACCATGCCATTTGGCACACCTCCTGCTTTCCCATGAAACTCCTACCAGTTTCCCACTTTCTATTTCTACCCAAGAAGCTAAAGGGAGTTGGGACCAGACAGCTCTTGAGTTAGTTCCTGGAACAGTTTATTTTCCTGCTAGCAACTGTGGCCAATAATTGAAGATCCATTAATAAGAGGTGTGTGAGAGTCTTACCAGGAATAAAATTCAGCCATTGGGCAAAAATCCAAGATTCAGAGGATTTAATCATCTCTTCTATCTCTCACACTCTGTCAAGCAAAATTTGCTAAAGTGGTAAAACTCTTCTCCCACATCTTTAAATACCTCATCACAAATTCATTCCCCTCAGATTCTGCTCCTGTATTATTTTTTTTTGTTTGCTTGTTTGAAGGAGAGGGGAAAATTTAGTCTAAACAGATCAAATTCCACAGTTGAACAAGGATTTAGACAACACTGATATATTTAGACCACAACCAAAATATGCTTCCCAATCTGTCCCAAAGTTATGTACATATACAAATATGTACACAGGAAAGATTTTAGCCTTTTCCAAGCCCAAGAAATAAAAAGCAGGACTATCAATGGGTTACATCCAGAGTCATGCTCTGTGACAAGATGTTTACCTTTCTTAAAGGAAACTGGTTTTGCCTCAGCTTGCCCTCTCCCATCTTCTCAGGTCTTTCTGGCACCCTCTCAAAACTGCCAAGCAGCATCTCCCCCTGTGCTTTAATTAAATATTTATTCTATTTGTTTTGTCCTGAATCATCTGAAGCTAAATGCTACAGAAGGCACATGGATCCCTTCAAGCACAATGAAACATATGAAGTTGATCTCCCTCTCTCAAACAGCGGGCAGTCATCTTTCCCAAATACAAGGGAGAAAAATGGAAATGGGCTACAGAGATAAATCTCACCCTATCCAACACAATAATAATGAGAATCCCAGCTCACAGCCACTTACATTGGCCAGTAAAATATCACACTCATTTCTCCTAGTATAGCAGTGAACATAACTCTACTCACATGCAGGTCCTTTGGATTTGCTGAGCCAACCTATGACAGACAAAAGGAAAACTCAGGATTACTATTGTGCTTGCTTTAACTCATCCTTCAACCATTAAAGCCAGTGAAAATCAAACTGGTGGTGCAGCTTCCTGAAAGTCCTATTACTCCCCTCAAGACAGCTGCTTAGACACTACATTGATCCAGGTAGTGCTAAGAGTAAATAGTATTATTTGAATAGTCTAATCCTGGGCCCACATGCATCTGCTGCCTACCTTTACAGCCTGGCTATTATTCTGCAGATCCTCACCACACTCATCTGTACCACTCTGTTTTCACTAAGCTATCCAAAGTGACTGGAAAGAAGAAATGCAACTGAAACGGCTCCCCCTTCTCTTCCAAGCACGAATAGAGGCTGGGTCAAGAATGGATAGAGAACAGTCCTGAGGGGAAAGACTTTGAGGTGCTGGTTGATGAGATGCTCAACATGAGCCATCAACGTACAGTTGCAGCCCAGAAAGCCAACCAGATCCCAGGCTGCATTAAAAGAAGTGTGGCCAGCAGGTCAAAGGAGATTTTGCCCTTCTATTCCACGTGGAATACTGTGTCCAGCTCCAGTCCCTTCCAAACTAAACCAATCTGTGATTCATGGAGAGCTATATACTCCTTTCATGTGACCCTGTAATTTCTCCAAATCCACACACGCAAACATGTGGGTTAGAATCAAGATCTCCTGTTCACACACAAAACCTCCCTATGTTCCTGTCCGGCCATCCAATATCAGAGTGCTCTTGTTTTCTTGACCATTGAATTCATCCCTAGCTGTGTAAATGCCTTCCTTTCAGCTGCATAATCAGAGACAAAGGAAACCTCTGCTTTGCACAGATTCCCAAAGAATAGGAACGAGTCTGAATCTGCTCAATGACTGGAGTGCGCTCTAACAAGCTGTTCTGTGCAATGCAAACAAATACTGCTGCTATCCAAAAGCTTCTGTGCAGAGTAACTGAAAAGACCTTACAACACCAAGCAGCAGATTGGCTGCATTTGCATCAGAGACAACACAGGAATTAAGTTGTTTCAGTTTATTCCAGCTCAATTTATCACTTCAATGGCAAACCTAAAAATTAAAGAGCTAGCTTCACAGCATTTCGCCTGCAATCAATCAACAAAAATCAGGTCACGTTTCAATCTGAATGGACTTAGATTCACTGAGCCTGAATAATATCATATTATTAATGATATTTAAAGGCTAATATTTAAATTCTCTCCTTTATGAGAATTGCTATTTGCTTAATTCAGAGCATTTAATACTTTTACCAATGCCTTTACTTGCTTTTCCCGGGACTAGGTGATGCCATTATCAATAATGCAAGGCCCAACCTATATTTTGATAGGGTTCTCAAAGAGCTGGTTATGAATCCAAGAGAGATTACACCATCTGAAACACAAATGATAGGAAGCTTTCAGAGTATTTTAGAGATGTGTTAAAATTTAATGAACAACTTATTCTGATCTACTGCCATCCTTCCAAAAATAACCTGGCCGGACAGAAGGACCATAAATGCAAGGTCTTCCAGAGCTTGAGAACAACTCTAAGGGCCAGGAATGAGCTGGGGGTGGAGGGGAGGGGTTAGAAATCATAGCAACAAAGAAAGAAAAAATTCCCCATCTCCATCTATTAAGTACCCTGGCTCTTAGCTACATTCCAAATGAACCCACAAAGAAAACAGAAGAGACAGATGAAGAACTAAGCCTCAGCATTTCAGGTCCTTGCTTTCCAAGTCTCCTTACCTTCTCATTCTTTCACTGTCTTCCCCAACTAATCTTTGGGAACTCACCAGACAGGGAAAAAAAGGCACAAGAGTAATAAAGCTCAAAAAGTATTTCTGAACAGCACTGAAGTTTACATAAATGCTCCTTTTCTGACATTGCTTGCCCACTGCCAAATGCTGAATTTATTTTGTGTTAAAATGTGTGCAAAGGTTATTTTTACACCCATGCTCCAGTGAAAAGGGGGCAGCTTCCCAAATTCTGCAGTGTGCTTAGTGACTAAGCAACTTATCATACTCATCTCGTGGCACTCCAGGATATTTGGATAGATTGCTTGAGACAAAAGACTGAAGAGTTTTGTTGAAAATCCAAGCATAAATAAAATCAGTTCATTACCAGAGGACAGACCAGATGCTTGCTGACTGGAAATGAGCCTGCCCTCTGCATCAAACACGTGGCAAAGAGAACACATCTCTGCCCAGAACACGAATCTCTCTCTAGGCCTCCTGGAACTCAAGCCATAGAATTTCTAAACAGCACAAATATTGCAATACAAAGTACATCATATAGTTTTAAACTAATGAATCACAAGCTCTGCTTTCTCCCTTGGAGCTGAGCCAGCCATTGTCTCTGTGCTTGTCTTTTTATGAGACCATTCTTCAGGTTTTGTAGCAATTGTGAGCATTGCCCCATATTCAAGATAAGCATTTAATACAAACTCTTGCTTCATGTTAACATTGCTTTGCTCTACCTACTCTGAATGGTTTTGCTATGTGAAGTAATAAAGTGAGGATGGTGGGGTGGTCAGGGTACAAAGATGAGGGAAAGGTAATTTCCCAAGCACTTCACCAGTATTCTTTGTTTCTCCATCTGGCTCTCAGCTCCTCAGCTGACTTGCTTATTAATGTTACTCGTGACTGGTGTGCTGCTGCAGGTGCAGCTCTCTGGGCTCATGATGCATTGCTAAGCACCCCCATCCCTCTCAGCAATTGGCAGTTGGGTTGCTACCTCCTAGTTTCAGAAAACCTGTACATGGAAGCACCCCTCCCCCAGGATTTTTCTCCTGCATGTCTTGCCGTCTGCTGTAATCTTGGGCTCCCTTCCACACGCACTCACATTCTCACTTCCCTTGCAGGAAATGGTTCATGCCTAGCCACTATAATCCTATTTAGCTGATGATCTGCTCTCATCAGTTTACCACAGCTGGTTTCAGATCCTGGAGCAAAAGGAAACTGAAGGGAAACAATGTAGAACCACTCACAGGCCTTCTGACATGCTTAACTAGTGCTTTTGTTAATGTGACTGGATGCCTCAAAAAATGACACTAAAAAGGGCTTGCCAGTATTGTGGCTGCCCTTCCCCATCCAGCAACCCAGTGCAACACCAGGCATTTGCATACTGATTACAGACTCAATTGAATGTGCTGCAGTGTGCAATGGGAGTTTCAGACAGGGATAGTGCACTCCAGCTCCAGGCTGGGAGGCATATCTGACAGGCCTGCATTTGAAATGAGGCAGTGACAACATGATCAACGATCACTACCAACAGCAAGACTGGAAAAAAAACCAACAAGGATAGACCAGATTTAAAAAGACATAGCTCCTTGCCACTCTCATTATCTGTTCTTGTCACTTCATCACTCCCATGTGTGTTCCCCAACTCCTCATTACCTACACAGCAAAAATCAGGCCAGGAAGACATACAAGCCTGGGATACCTGATGTCAGCAGCTTCTCTCTTCCAGCTCAAAGAGCCAGAAGCACTAACAGGATATGAACTCCTCCTCTATCAGTTTCCAGACCTGCAGATTTTTCCATACAGGATCACCTCACCTTTGTGTGCATCTGGCAGCTAACACTTATTCTGCTCTACCACACAGAGGCCAATTCAAGCTTCACTGATGTGGGTGTTGGTTGTGGGACATTTTCATATACCACAAAAAGTCCTATTTATATAGGACTTCTCCTGAGAACTGAGCTTCTGTTGTCAAAACCACACTACTGTTCTACATTGCAACAGATGCTGAAGTCAAACCTACATGTCTTTTTGGGACTGACCTCCTTCAAAGTCCTCTGTAAGCAGATACAAACTTATTCCTTCCATCCCATGTCACTTATGACCAGGCATCTCTCTATAGACAAAAAACTACATCATGGCTTCACTGAAACAACACATGTTGGGGTATACTACGTAAAAAAGCACATATTTCACATCATCTACTACCTTCTGAATATCCAGCAGGTTGTCTTCAATCCATTTCTAGAAGGCAGATTCCCTCACCTTTGGTGAGATTTTACATACCATCCCATTGCCCCACTGTTTACATTATTCACACCACTTGTCCATCAGATAATCATTAAGAAGTCAGAAAGAGGAGCCAAAATCGTCCAATGAGAGGGGTGCACTTAGCAGGTGCTGAGATGTCAAAAGATAGCACACAAAGGAACACTGAACAGATTCATCAGCTGCACAAAGAGATGAAGACAGCTTGTGCTTCCAAAACGACTTCACAGGAGCAGTTTCTACAGGGAATACAGATAAGAGTATCTACATGAGAAACCCACTCAACCAAAACATGGTCCGTGCTCAGGACAGTCTAATGTGCCCACAACTGCTGTGAAGGGATGAGAATGGAAGGGAAAAAAGCTAGGGGAAACAAAATGACAGGGAAAGCACAAGCTCTTGTTTACTAATACACAAGACTTGTTTGATCCACGCACTGCCTTCTGCTCACAAAGTAGTGATGGAACCTTTCCTGCGATTACTAAAAGATGTGCACAAATGCATTGACCATCTCCAACTTCTCCACAACAACGTAAGGAACCCATGCTTACACACCTCCCTCTCCCTGCAGCATATGCAGTTTCCACTTACCTGTGGCCTCTGCTTCCAAGACAAAGGTACCAAAGGTAACTAGCAGAAGAAATAACCCATGGCTAGTCAAGGCAAGAGACGATCCTGTGGTGCTCTTCGGTGCTACCATTCCATGGCACATCTTTCAACCACCGAAGTTTCTTTTCAGAGAAATCCTCAGAAGATCTGCTTGATCAGCAGCACCTCAGCCTACAAAAAGAGAGAAAGAATCAGTAAGTGTGGAGCCAAACACCCAGGATGTCTGAGGAGGGGAAGAAAATTCAGGGCAATTCAGAAACAAACAAGAGCAGCGTTTTGCACATTCTAGCATTTAGGAACCTTACCAAGTATTCATAGTTCAAAAAGTAACAGGAGCAGAAAAGGCAGTCTTCCATGTCACAAATACTAAAAGCAGCTGCTTTATAGAGAGACCAGAACTTTTCACTCACCCTCTAGTATTTCAGATGTGAAGAGTGCCTAGCTTACAATTAATTTTAGCTTTTTTTTTTTTTTCCCCTTCAAGATAACCCTAGAGGATACCACATCTGGAGAATTTGTTACAAAACAACTTCAAGAGAGCCAGCCTTCCAACACTCCTACCACCTTTCAGACCCAGCAGACTGTACTAGATAGCTAAGATAAATCAAATGTTTCCCCAGCCACCTGGAGACATACAGCAAATGTGAGAGCCAGCCGGCAGGCAGGAAAACACATGCTTCTGAGGAGGAATGTAGAACAGCTTGCAAACCTCAGGTATAGGGTTCTGACAGTACAGAGCACAGCAATTAAAACTGCAGGATGTGACACTGCTCATACCTGAGGACTGAGGGATTCAGCCATAGCCAATCAGGCACAGTCACAGCAAAACCAGACTCATACACAGGCACAAAGCACAGCTGGGAAGCCAAGAAAGCACAAAGTTAAACCCCTCTCTAAAGGCAGGGGAAAGAAAGAGAGCCAGCAGAATGCATGTCACACCAGCTTAGCACAATTTTAGTCCACAGGATCTTCAGTGGTAACTCTCAACTTGGATGAGTAACAAATTCCAATGCTCATGAAAGACAGTTGGGACTCAAAATCTGTGTGTGCTGCTTTTACAACGGAGGAAGGAGAAACTGGGATAAAAGGAGGTAAGCGATGGAGTCCAAAAAACCCAAACAAGTAACCACAACCACCACCACAAAAACCACACCACCAAGCCAAAGCAACAGCAAACACCACAAACAACAAAGCCACACTGAGACATTTCAACACTTCTGTCACGGTAAAAAACACAGAAATCCATGCTTCTTTACACTTGGCCACAGGGCTGTTTTTGATGTTGAGGGAAGCCCTGTTCAGCCACAGCCTCTTCAGCTGAATGGATATTCATACTGGAGGGATTTTTGTTTAGTATTTTTTTAATTGCTTAGCCTGGAGAAGAGGAGACTGAGGGGTGACCTTATTGCTCTCTACAACTACCTGAAGGGAGGTTGTAGCCAGGCAGAGGTTGGCCTCTACTCCCAGGCAGCCAGCACCAGAACAAGAGGACACAGTCTCAGGCTGCGCCAGGGCAGGTTTAGGCTGGAGGTTAGGAAGAAGTTCTACACGGAGAGAGTGATTGCCCATTGGAATCGGCTACCCGTGGAGGTGGTGGAGTCACCTTCATTGGAGGTGTTCAGGAGAAGACTGGATGGGGTGCTTGGCTGCATGGTTTAGTTGTTGGGTGGGTTGGATTGGTTGATGGGTTGGACACAATGATCATGAAAGTCTCTTCCAACCTGGTGTATTGTATTGTATTAATTGACTTTATTTGGCCAAGCTCCCCATAGAAATTTAAAACTGCTGGATAACTCCAAATGAATCAGAGGTGCAGAGGTGGGTTTCACACCCTTTCAAACCCTGTGAGAACACACAGCAAACCTGGGCCAGTGCTCCTGCTATTAGGGAAGCGAGGATGGCTTTCGGATCATTAAGTACTTGGGGGATGAAGTTAACACACCGGCACCGACCACAGAAACACACAACTCAAACAGCCACAACTCACATTTCCAGTTACTCAGGAAAAGAAGCAGCTGCATTATGGAAGGGAATACAGAGAAATTAAATCTGGAAATCATACAAGTGAAAGCAGGGTTTCCTTAGTTCCATGTCACTACTTCCCTCATACTTACTTCACAAAAGGGCTACCTTCAAAATTTGTATCTTTCAAGTCAATTAGTCTACACCCAAGAATCTTTGTCTGCACACACCCCCGCCTTGAAATGTCACTTCAAGATGACAACTAAACTGCCATGTGGCAAGTCTGGATCTGACGCTACAATAAACTGTCTGCTCTTTTTGTTTCTTGCTTCAGTTGGAGGGAGAGGGAGAGAAGAGGAGCTGTCCCACTCTGTACCTGTCGCACAGCCTATAGATTTCTCATGTCTCCCACAGACAAGGAGACACTGCTTTGTTCAAACTCCTGACATGCAGAAAGAAGTAAAAAATTTATCACTCACCTGCTAAAATTCCTTTAGCAACAATTAGACCAGAAGAAAGCCAGGCCAACAAGACTGTAAATCTGCTCTTCCCTCTCAAGTCAAATCTGCATGGATTCTAAGTTCACATTCAACTGGAGGAGGCCAGCATCTGGTCTACACTGCCGGCCAACAGCTGGCTGGTTTTTTTTTCCTAGGACTCACTGCTCTACACCTAATAACAGCTCTGACAAAACAATGAGCCATCTCCAGCAAATGGCCCTCCTGATTAGATCAAGACAGGTCTGTCCTCCCCATTCCAATTTAATGATGTCTGATTAGTATAACAAACTCTGCAAGTCTTTCCAAGGTGTCTTTTAAAGGTGGCCTTCCCTGGCCTTGGAATTGTTTGCCAGGTGACACAGGAGCAACCAGAAGGAGAGGTAGTGCAGAGGGCACACAATTATCAGAGTGCTGAGCCATCTGAGGTGTGCTGCCTTGCCCCAGAGGCATTTTCCTCTCACAAAGATTACACATGGAAGTCCCATGCTGGTCTCTGAACAACCAAGCCAGAGATACCTGAAAGAATATCTTCTTTAGAAAACAATTATTGCTTTTTCTCAATTTGCTAATAGATTGCTCCAAAACACAGTGCTGTTTCTCTTTCTTCTGAAGTCAGCCATGGTCCCTTCCAACCCAAATCATTCTACGATCTCTTTTCAGCTACCAAGGTGCTTGTGTCCCAGGTTACCAGGAATCCTATCTACCATGGGACAGGGCTGCCCAACAAGGAACGCTGCAATTCACTGCTGCTAAACCTACAGTAATATCCCACTAAGCTCATTTAATTCAGTTTGGGATTTGAAGGAGACACAAAAGGCAGCAAAACCACTCAGTGGAAGACAGTACAGATAAACCCCTCAGAACTGTTAGGAGACAATGGGCACAGGTACTGCCAGTGAGGATCCTCCCTTGGGCTTCACCCAAGTTACAAAACTTGTTCCCAGCCTTGAATTTTCCTTGGCAAAATTACAAGATGAAAGAGATTCTGGCTAGATAAGAAGATATCCTTTCCTCCCAGAGGGGAGCTGGTGGTTGGGAAGCTATTTAGACAGACATTCAATTCTCTGAAAGTTGACTGTTGTTTTAGCACATTCCTTAGACCTACAGCTCAGCAGGAAGCAGCTTCCATAACAACTCATCAGGCCTCCACCTCCAGAAGTTAACTGGACTGCACTGCACAGCGCACACATGTCAGAGTCTCAGGGAGGGAGCTTAACAATTCATGGGTTCAGTTGAGTCAAAGCAGTAAGGAAGAGACTGGCTTCTTTACCAGATCCTAGAAACAATGAGGCAGAAGCAGACAGTAGCACAAGTATATGAAGCGAGGACACTTCAGACCCATTCCACGTACCGCAGCCTAGGCTGAAGGGTTATGGGAGGATTAAGTTTAAACAGAGATGTTTTCAAAGATAATACTTTGCATAACACAGTAAGGAGGGAGAGGAGATTGTTCTCTGTTAACAGTACATCAGAAGTATGTTTTCCTTTATTTTTCATGTGCACTTTGAAAAACACCCACTAAATAGGGTTAAGAAAATAAGTTGTCCGCTGCGGCCACAAAGTCACTTAGCCACACAGCCTCTCACAGAATGCTACAAACAAGGGAAGTACTCACTGCTCCTCTCACTCACTGCCATCCCCAGCTCTTTCTTTCACTGAAGCCTTGTCATCAAGCAACCTTTCCAGTGATGCTTCAGCACTTGTCCCCTCACCAGCCCTGCTCACACAACAATCAGTAGCTCATTTCTGAAGCAGGGACCAGCTTCTCCCGAAGCCGTGCAGGGCAGACTCCTGCTCGCTCTTAAACCACAAGCAGCAGCTTCCAAAGATGACGCACTCACATATGGCAGGAGGGTTTTTTTTCCCCTATGACAAACTGCTTGGGGACCTCTGCCATTGGTCTTCTAGACCTTCAGAAGCTGCCAACTCCTCTCCTTTGATTCAAGATCCCTTCATAAGCATGTCTACATTTTCCCAGGATTATGACTCATTTTCCAATTTTTCCCCCCATTTCCTCACAGCAGGACTCCTAGGTCCTCATGGAAGAGTGTTCTTTAGAAGGTCACATGCTCAGGACACAGAAGAGAACCAGATTTGGGCAGTTCTGCTGCACCAAAGACATGGGATGTGAGGGAGGCAGACAAACAGGGAAGAGTCACAAGGATGATCAAACAACTCCTATGGAGACAGACAAAGCTGTTCAGTCTGGAGAAGAGAAGGCTCTAAAGAGACCTTATTGTGGCCTTCCAGTATATAATGGGGGCCTACAAGAAAGCTAGGGAGGGAGTTTTTAGGATGTTGGGTAGAGATAGGACTAGAGAGAATGGAGCAAAACTAGAAATGGGTAGATTCAGATTGACTATTCGAAGAAAGTTTGTCCACCATGAGGGTGGTGAGACACTGAAACAGGTTGCCATGGGAGATAGCAGGAGCCTCATCCCTGGAAGTGTAAGGCCAGGCTGGATGTGGCTCTCAGCAACCAGTTCTAGAATGAGGTGCCCCTGCCCATGGCAGAGGGGTTGCAAGTAGATGATCCTTCAGGTCCCTTCCAACCCTGACAATTCCATGATTCTGTGAAACAGTCTGAGGCTCTCTATTGCTTAAGACACCAGTTGTATCTATGCCCTGTGTCACCAATGGTGGAAGACAGGCCTTCAACCTGAAATCTCCAGAGCTTTAGGAAGTGTTCACTATGATTGGAAGGGCTCCTGGCTTTCTTTCAAATACCATACTTGCAACTTGCTAACAGAAAATTAGTTATCCTCGCCCACATCGCTTTATCCACCTAGTTCCCCCTCACAGAACAACACTCAAATTGTTTGCCTGCTTTTGAACACACACACAGAGCAAAGCTCCCAGCAGTGGGATGAGTGATGGAGGTACACAGCACACTTTTTGCAAGGTGAAGCACAAGGATTGTTCTTGCCTCATGGTCACATTGCAGGTGGAACCTAATGTGAGCAGTGCGACTCAGAGGAGTCAACCTTCACCCCTAGCTGCTGGTTGTATTGTATCCTTATTTTGTCTGTGTAGAATGAGTAGTGAAGCTAAAAAAAACCACACAAAAAAACCCCAAACCAGCCATCCTCTTGGCTGCTTAAAAAAGTAACAGAAAAATCAAGTTCCAGCAGAGGAAAGAAATCCCTGATGCTACTTATTTCTGTAGCTAAACCAGTTTAATTGAAAGCTTTTGGAAACATTTTTAACATTTTGGGATCACTTCACACCTCAATTAACTGTTCAGTTAAACTACACACAAGGAAACAACAAAGCATTCAAAGTTACCTGCAGGCAGCTCAGAAAAATCTTAGTCATCTGACTTTTCATTACAGCCAGCTCTCAATTATCCACGGTAATTGGAAGAGGTGGAACAGGAAGACAGGAAATAAGGAGAAGCAAGCAACCCATGCAAACACTCATAACACACATGCAGAGTAACCAGATGATTCAGAACATAATATGTTTGGTACATTTGTTTTACACCATTGTCCTGGAATTATAAAAATGCAGGATTTCTGCAAAGCACAGGCACAGAGTAGAGCAGAGGGATGAACTGCATATACCCCCTGCTAAAGAGAGGAATCACTAGGGCAGACCGACCTGCTTATTCCAGGCACTGGAGTCAGTGCACAGACTCTTGCAACCAAGACCTGATTGCAACTTGTAGTGGGAATTGAATTGTTACGTTTCCCTCCTCATTCACAAGCTGTGACACAAAGCTTGGCACAAATACCTGGGTTTAGCTCTCATCTCCTCTCACTCGTGAAGGTTTCTCAGGCACCAGCGCAATTGTTGGTGATGCAGAAATCCCATTTTCAAGAGGAAACACTAGAGTTTGCTCCAAAAGCAGCTTGTTGGCCAGGCTAAACTCTGAAATGCTGTTTTAATCTCTGATAAACAGCATGTGCCTATCCCTCCACAAGCCCACTAACGCACACTTAATGCTTTAAAAGCCAAGAAACTTTATTTTTCACTACTGATAACCAGTTCTGTACCACTTGGGAAGTCACACCAACATTCTTACCCCAAGTGAATAAACCTGCAAGATTCATTAGTTTGCATAGCTTATTCCCCAGCTACTTCCTTCTCTTTATCCTTATCTCCTTATCTTCCTTATCTCACATGATGTTGTTGAAGTGATATGCTGCTTCTGAGATAAGCAGAGAATATTCTTCTATGAGCTAAAGGCAGGGACCACTTCCTTCTCCATCTGTTTCCCTTCCATGCTAGCAGTTAGGTGCAAGACTTTGGTTATGAGCTTCTTCACTGCTGTAGCCCAGATGGAAATAAATGCACAGCAGATTCAGTGGACCAAGTAAGCTTCAACCTAAAAAGTCCCATTAGAGGTAAGGAACAAAGAAGGAAGAGACTTTTCAAGGTGTGGAAAGAGGAGATGCAAGGTCGCCATGGGGGAAAAGTGGTGGTATTTAGTATCACTGGATGATGAACACCCTCAATGGTTTACCATTCCTCTGCCAAGTGTAAAGCACAGGACATTTTTTAAGCTTAACAAGAGCCTCAACATATTGCTGCTCCATAGGTCACCTTACTTGCCAGCTTCCTCTGTTACTAATGACCTAACCAATGCTAATGATGCCTGAAGCATCCTTAAAATACACTTGTGCACATCCAAGAAGCGCCAGAAAGAAGACAACACTTCAGATCACGACTCCTGAGTCCCAACAACTTTTTCTGTAGTATCCCCTTGAGAATCACTGGAGTGTTTGGTGTTTCGAAGGTATGTCTAATGGATTATTTCATCATACTAAGCAAGTCTGTGACACGAGGGGTTCAAGGATCCCTCAGGGAAAACCAGAGCAAGCATACTGTCACTCCACACTTTTTAAAAGTTCATTGCTACATCATTGTCAGACATAGTTCACAGAGTTGCATCTCCTACAGCCTAAATGGCCATCCTTTGGCATGGCACCCTAAAAACAAACAAACAAGAAAATCTAGGGATCGACCAGCTAAGCCACACTGGCCTTCTAAATAAATCTGTGCACTGTAGCAGTAAATTCCATCTTCAACAAAGACATCAGAGTAGGCCTCAAAAAAACAGTAGGCCTCCCTCAGTTTAGGAAAGATCATGACTTGCTGGAATGTGTCCAGAGAAGGGAAACAAAGCTGGTGAGGGGTTTGGAGCACAAGCCCCATGAGGAGAGGCTGAGGGAGCTGGGGTTGCTTAGCCTGGAGAAGAGAAGGCTCAGGGGAGAACTTACTGCTGTCTACAACTACCTGAAGGGAGGTTGTAGCCAGGTGGGGGTTGGTCTCTTCTCCCAAGCAACCAGCACCAGAACAAGAGGACACAGTCTCAAGCTGCACTGGGGGAGGTTTAGGCTGGATGCTAGGAAGAAGCTCTATACAGAGAGAGTGATTGCCCATTGGAATGGGCTGCCCAGGGAGGTGGTGGAGTCACCATCACTGGAGCTGTTTAGGAAGAGACTGGATGGGGTGCTTGGTGCCATGGTTTAGTTGATTAGATATAGTGTTGGATGATAGGTTGGACTCAATGATCTCAAAGGTCTCTTCCAACCTGGTTAATTCTATTCTGTTCCAGACCAACCACATCAGACAGGTGTGGAGGACAAACTGTTAGCAAGGTACTCTGATAGATCAAAATGAAGTAATACTGTTTCACATCACAGCCTTTAATTCAAAGTGTTTTCTGTTTGACTGATTTGGTTTCCCATCCCGTGACACAGCAAAGAGGACACCACAGCACAGCTTATTCTAGGACCCAGTTTTCATTCTTTCAAATATCACTCACTTCTGGAAACAGAGACAAATTGTCTCAGTGCTGGGAAAATCTTTCCCCATTTCCAAGCACTGTGGCTGCCATGCCAGTCACAAAACACAGTCAGAGGATTTGATAGGGGAGAATCATTCAAATTTTCCTGGTCTTGGTAAGCCTGAGAGTTTGAGATAAAGCCCTACATATTATTAGCTCCCCAAATAGCTCCTTGAAAGTCAGAGTTTTACTGGAAACTTCTGTTTTACTTGGAAAGATAAGACATCAAAATCCAGTTGTCCTTCCAAATAAGGAAGAAGCTAGTTATGAGCAGGCTACGAACTTCCAGGCACCAATAGGAAGGAAAAGCAGAGCTACAGAGGGGCAGAGTGAACAGTTAGAGAGGCTAATGCTCACAACTCCAATTTTCTGCTTATAGCAATGGGGTCATGTCACCACTGACTGAAGAGAAACCATTTATTAAAACAACATAAATGCTGGACCTGCTTTAAGGGATTTAATTAGTAAGCACACTGGCATCTCTGTCATCCATAAGAGAGAGACTGGGGGACAGTGAAGAACACATCTCACAAATCTTTCCCACTTTGTGGTTGTTTTTTTTTTTAATACTTAGAACAGCATTCCCTTTGGAAAGTATTGTTTCAGCATTTTCCCCTGCCACACTGCATCAGAAAGGCTAGGTTTCATACCTCCAGCTTCAATCAGTACAACAGCACATTTATAGAGGACCATATGCACAAAATGTTCCAGAATGCTTTCCAAAAATAATAACTCCTAAAAGAGAAAGCTCAGTAAACTAAAATGGCTTCAGGGGAAGGAGAATAAAGAAAAGCTGTGCAAAGAAGGAACCTCTTGAAACCCCATACAAGCTTGAAATGTTACTTCCAGTAAGAACAGGGCTCTCAAGGTAGCAATGGTTTGGTAAGGCCACTGGTATACCCAGGGTGCTTTCCTCATTTATGCAGCTATGTTAATTTGTTTCAGGCAATGCACCACAAGGCCCAAGTACAGTAAAGACTTATTTTACATTCACCCACTACCAGAACATGCTTCTCCACGCCCTTACCACTTGTGCTTTCATTTCAACTGATGTGGCTAAAAGCATCAGTTTACTTGACACACAGCTGCAATACCACCAGACAGCACAGCCATTTGAAGGGGACATCCAACTGGGACATCTTTTTTTTCCTTTCAAAGCCCTCTCCCCTCTCTCTATACATAAACTTACTGAACCGGTCCAAAAATAAATACCTATACTTTTATTCCTAAAAACACAGCTGTGAGACACAAGTCAAGTTTATGATCAAGTTTCCCAGATATGAAAACATCCACACACCCACTTCCAAGGGTTGATGACAATTGCTGCCCAGTGCTTACTATTTGCATCGCAGTTTACATCGAAAGGTCTCTGAGATAAACATGTTGTAGTATCAGAGCCTCCCAGGGTAACAAATACTTGATGTTTGGATGCTTGTCAGCACAAAAGTCTTTTTCAAAGATAAAAACACACACACAAAAACACCCCTCTGAGAAAGAAGACTGCCCCATCAGTCCTCTGAAAGCTTCCAACAACCAAACTGAGGGGAAAAAATATCAATAAATCCAAGCACACAGATTCAATTCCTGGTTCTGACTTTCAGACTGCTTTTGGGCTTCTAACACAGCAGGCAACAGTTTAGTAGTGCTCAGTGAGGGGGAGAACTGTAGGCCTTCATAAAGCCTTAGCACCATGGCTCAGTTTTGTATCTATTAGTTCACTACTTCCCTTTTCTTATTTAGTAGCAATGTCCCAAGATATTTCCTATTGTTTTTCCTCTTCAGGATGCACTGTGCTAACATCACAGATGCACATGCTTTGCCCCAAACCATCACTGTCACAGTTAACACAGTGGCACCGGGCATGTTTCACTCCACAGAGCCCAACCACATCACTCTTACCAGCCTACAACTGAAGAAGGAAAACTCAAGTTTTACATCATCAAACCCCTAGCAATTGAAACTGTAGAACAAGGAGCACACTGCTTGCACACAGACCTGCTCCTGGGCGGCCATATTCAAAACTGGCTGCAGAAGGTGGCCTAGGCAGGCTCCACAGACTCTAGGCAAGATGCCATAAATTAATCTCAAAATTCAATACTCAAGGGCTGCAAGAAGGGGTGGGAAATCAAAACCCTAACAGCTTCCTTCCTTTTAAATCACTCTCACAATTACCAGCTCAGAGAGGGCACACATGCAGAAGACCCCCACAGCATCTAACTGGCTTCCCTCAACAGACTATGCTTAATTTGATTTTCTAACAAGGGATCAGTTGTAATTATACACTAATTTGAGCAGCAGAAGCTAGGAGCATCAGGCCAGAGAGAAACTCCAAGAAGGACTGCTGTCACGAGGAGCCATGCACAGAGACCATGATGCAGCAAGGCACTCCAAGGACAATCCCCGGGACAGTTCCCTTTCTAAAAGGGTAGAAAATTGATTTCCTGAGACCTACAATCACCATTCAAAGGTTGTGCATTAAAAGATTTCCACCATTACATTTTTATGGGAAAGAAGCATGGCAGAAGGAAGAGTAGAGAACTCAGTCTGCAGAATAAAACCCACAGTAAATAAAACCTGTGAGTTGCACCTCTTAGAACACAAAAGCTTCAACTTCTCCCTCACTTGACTCAGTGATATTTAGACTTTACCTATGTATGCCTCTTATTGCTATTATTATTTTCACTATCTGTATCAATGCTGTTTGCTGAAACTAGAACAACTCAGAGGTGAGACCTAGGATACTCTGACCTGCACATCCACAGCCTCCTGCACCCACTCCACATGACCCACTCTGCAAGCGTCACAGTGACCCATAGTCTAGTCTGCCCCTTGTACGGCAGCACTTCCCCTTTGCAGAGGCAGCTGGGCTTGAGGCCAGCCCCTCCACCATCCAAGCATTTACTGTCTTGGCTGAAGCATGTCTCCTTGCTCCTGGTAACTAAACACCTCCACACTGCTGTTCCCACAGCCCCTTTGCAGCTGTTCATCCCCTGCACAATGCAGGTGCAGCTTTCAGGAGCTTGTTGGGGAAACCAGGTCATTACACCAATACAGTTTTGAGGCCAGTGGAAGCAAGGGCTGTGGAGAGGTATTAAATTCCCAGGTCACCTCTGCTGCCAAAGCCGGTAGTCTATGGAAACACTTTTTAACTTAGGCAAGGAGGCTGTACAACATGCTGGGCCAAGTAATTGCACAGGTTTCTTACTCCTAAAGCCAGGTCCATTTTTAATGCATATTGAAGTGTGGGAGAAATAACTTACTATACATAAAGATACTCTGGGTCTAAAACCATCCCTTAATCAGGGCTCTGAGCATCCTGGTTTCCATGCAGATTAAAAGCCAGAAAGCTAGGTGAGAGCACTCCACAATAGCCAAAGGCAACACAGGCTTGCCTGGTTAGAGGAAGTCAAATGAAATTGAAACCGGAAGAGGGGGGAAAAAGCTGTACAAAGCAAGATGGCAAGAGCCTGCAACTTGGTCTGGTAGCAAAACTTACACTTACATACAAGAGTGAGAAAGGCTACAAAGTGCTGCTGCATGCAGGCAAGAATCACACACACATGCCAGTGCTAGGTCAGAAGGAGATATACCCAGAAGTTAGAAGATACAGGTTATTTAACCTTCTGCCTCACCCTCACATCTTGGCTTATTCACTGAATCACCCAGGACTGCAAAAGCACACCTAGACTTTGTCCAGTCTGCCTCAAAACTCCAGGGAAATCCATCCCAAAGATCAGATTCCCTCCTGATACTCACATGTGCAAAGACAAATTCCAGATAAAGCCACAGGCACAGCCTCTTTACCACTGGGACCAACAGCTAGAGATGAAGCATCCTGCTTCCCCAAAAGCAACATACTGGCCTGCTGTCCCTCAGCCAAGCACAATGTTCCCGGGTGCTACCTCCTGCCTGGCTCTAGTCATAATCCTCCCCCCTAAATGGGCCAGCTACCCAAGAAGCAACCATGAAACACAGGGGCAAGAACAGTAAAGTACAGTGTCTTCATTGGATTTCTGCATTTTGTTACTTCTCCAGCATGCTTATGTCAACAGACTGGGAACATGCTGTCCCAGACACCTCTTTTCCATGCTTCTCTAGCACACAAAGTGCTAGATCCTTCCCCATTCCCCCTAAAAATGGTATTTTGGAGTGGGTACATTTACTTCTCTATCTGCAGGGTAGGAAACAAGTTGCTAGCAGCTAAGTGAATAGCACATCCATTAGGGAAACAGGTCAGCCCCATGTTTTGCTTGGGGGTTTGATGCACCTCCAAGCATCCTGTGCAAGTACACTCAATCTATTTCTCAAGCAAAAAGTAAATAATTCTAGCAGAGAATTCCCAGTGACCTCTACTCAGCCTCTTGAGAAGAGCACAGCAACTAACTCCAGCTTCAACTGCCTTTAAAGGAAGACTGCTTTTATTAATTATTCCCCCCTTCAGACATTCTGCAAATAAATACGAAGGTCCTGCCACAGCAAATAATCCTCAAGGAGTTTCCCATCTCTGGAGACTGGGTTCCCTCAGGGTGAATTTATTAAATAGAAGCTATTAGAATTAATATAAAGCAATCTAGTTTAAAAGTAATCCTCTTTGTGTTTTTAACATGCAGTACAGTGCTCCAAGCAGCAGCACAAAAAGATCAGCTACGAGAACTTAGGAGGATAGCAGAGTTAATATGCAAAATTGCAAGAGGAAGAATGAAAATGATTTTCAACAGCAGGGGATTTCCATATTTGTCTATTTTCAAGTGAATTTCTCAAAGAATATTCACCCAATCCCATGGTGTCCCTGTCCTTCGCAGTGGGGTTGGAACTAGATGATCCTTGAGGTCCCTTCCAACCCTAACAATTCTATGATCCCATTATTACTGCTCCCCATTCTGTCAACCTGACATGCAATTCAGTCTTTCAAGAGCCAAAAGTTATACTTATCTTCACTAAAGCTGTTCTCCTTCTGTCTTTGCAGTCTAAATCAAAACAATATGCTAAATCCATTCCCTCCATCTTTCAGTGTTACCAATTGTTGTTGTTACCAATGCCAAACATTTGAAGTAAAACCCATTCAGAGAGCCAAGTGTTAGTTACTACAGATGCTACCTGTGTGTGGAGAGAAGCAAACAGCCTGACAATGGTATCAGAAACTTGCTCGACAATTACAGACTGACAGAATCACCTAGGTTGGAAAAGACCTCAGAGATCAGCAAGGCCAACCTGTTACCTAACACCTCATGACTGCTAAACCATGATTTCAAGTGCCACATCCAATCATAGAATCATAGAATCAGTCAGGGTTGGAAGGGACCACAAGGATCATCTAGTTCCAACCCCCTGCCATGGGCAGGGACACCCCACACTAGATCAGGCTGGCCAGAGCCTCGTCCAGCCTGGTCTTAAACACCTCCAGGGACGGGGCCTCAACCACCTCCCTTTTCTGAACCAACCAATCCTTTTCTGAACACCTCCAGGGACAGTGACTCCACTGCCTCCCCATGCAACACATTCCAATGGCCAATCACTCTTTCTGTGAAGAACTTTCTCCTCACCTCAAGCCTAAACTTCCCCTGTTGCAGCTTGAGACTGTGTCCCCTAGTTCTGGTGCTGGTTGCCTGGGAGAAGAGACCAACCCCCACCTGGCTACAACCTCCCTTCAGATAGTTTTAGACAGCAATAAGGTCTCCCCTGAGCCTCCTCTTCTCCAGGCTAAACAACCCCAGCTCCCTCAGCCTCTCCTCATGGGGCTTGTGCTTGAGGCCTCTCGCCAGCCTCGTTGCCCTTCTCTGGACACGTTCAAGTATCTCAATGTCCTTCTCAAATTGAGGAGCAGTACTCAAGGTGTGCTAACCAGTGCTGGGTACAGGGGCAAAAGGACTTCCTTGCTCCTGCTGGCCACACTATTCCTGACTATTCTCTGGCATATCTTGAAGAGACAATAGGAAGTAACAGTAGAGTAACAGCACTGGATGAAAAAGAAACAGAGCAACTGCTTTAAAAAGGTGTGCTTCACAAAGAAAGCCTGTGTCCTGCAGAAAGGCCTCCACATAACAGGCTGGCAGCTGTCTCACATGCACAGGCTAACCCAGCTTCTCATTCTTATCCACAAAGAGAAAAAACACCACCACCAAAAAACACATTATGCAAAGCTTCCAGTCAGGGACCCGGCAGGGAAACTGACCTTTTTTCTTTTTTAATGCTTATTTCACTTCTCTTCAGTAAATGCACAGAGAAACAACTGTTGAAAAACATACTTGGGTATCATCCACAGGTCCAGTTCAAGGGAAGATGGTACTATGAATGTCATGTACAGCAGCAGTATCCAATGGAATTGGTGGTCTCTCATTTGCAACTATCTGGGCTCTCATCAGCATCTTTTGAAAGGCCACCCATGAACATTGCGTTGTGAAAAGGTGAACCTCTGCCTGCTTTTATACACATTCTAGTTCATAGAACAGAACAGGTTGGAAGAGACCTCTGAGATCATCGAGTTCAACCTATCATCCAACACTATCTAATCAACTAAACCATGGCACCAAGTGCCCTATCAAGTCTCTTCCTAAAGACCTCCAATGATGGTGACTCCACCACCTCCCCAGGCAGTCCATTCCATTGGGCAATCACTCTCTCTGTATAGAACTTCTTCCTAACATCCAGCCTAAACCTCCCCTGGCGCAGCCTGAGACTGTGTCCTCTTGTTCTGGTGCTGGTTGCCTGGGAGAAGAGACCAACCCCACCTGGCTACAACCTCCCTTCAGGTAGTTGTAGACAGCAAAAAGGTCTCCTCTGAGTCTCCTCTTCTCCAGGCTAAGCAACCCCAACTCCCTCAGCCTCTCCTCACAGGGCTTGTGTTCCAAACCCCTCACCAACTTCGTCACCCTTCTCTGGACACGTTCCAGCAAGTCAACATCCTTCCTAAACTGAGGGGCCCAGAACTGGACACAGGAATCAAGGTGTGGCCTAACCAGCGCTGAGTACAAGGGCAGAATGACCTCCCTGCTCCTGCTGGCCACACTGTTCCTGATGCAGGCCAGGATGCCATTGGCCCTCCTTGCTGCCTGGACACACTGCTGGCTCATGTTCAGCCTACTATCAACCAGTACCCCCAGGTCTCTCTCTGCCTGGCCACTCTCCAGCCACTCTGACCCCAGCCTGTAGTGCTGCATGGGGTTGTTGTGGACAATGTGTAGAACCCAGCACTTAGATGTATTAACTCCTTTTGGTGTAAGTTGGATGTGGCATTTAACAGATGTAAGCAACAGCTGCCTCCAGACAACTATCTTTTCTGTCTCCCTTCGCACTTCAGGGCCTACTCTCCCCATGAAGCAGAGCTGCTGTTTCACAAGCAGAAGGATGTGGGAGTAGGACAAAGAGAAGCACACATCATGAAAAATAAAAGGCTTCAAAGAATGCTATAAGGTACACTTTGAGGAAACCACCCTCCATGCAGCATACTACAGAGCACAATAGCTATCAGAAGCCCTTTCTCCAACAGTCACATCCCCTTCCTTGGTCTCTAGCAACAGACTCACAGCCTCTACTTCCCTCTCCAGGTTTCCCACCACCTCCTAATCACACTCCTTGGAGGTGCTTGAGTGTAGCTGCTGGGAATCACTGCAAAGGCTGCTTCACACCACTCCTGCAATGGAAAGAACTCCCTGTGAAACACTATTACTGTCTCTTTTCGAAGGTAGGACCACCTGCTGGGAAGAACAGAGCCAAACAGGTTACTTCTGAGAAAGGAAGGTTAAGACTCATTTTCTCTGCCAAGCACAGCGACGATTTATTTGCATCAAAGGTATCAACGGCCTTCACAACTTCCTTGCAAACAAACCAAATCTGAAGCAGCTGGTTATATTTAGGTCACACTTGCTATGAAACAGGTGTCACCAGGCAGGAGTTTCAGCTCTTTGAAGCAGCAACCCTATTCAGAAACCTTTTTTTCTGACCAAAGAAAGTTGTTCGGTTTTGCCACCAGACCAACAGCAAGTTTCAATCTCAGAACTCCATATCACAGAACATTAAAAGTTACTACATTAAAGAAGCAAAAACTCTCAGCAGGGAGGCCTCTGCAGAAGTGATGGGTACACCCTCAATACCACCCATCATCAAGGGAACGCTAAATGATTCCTTGCAAGCACTGCTGGTACTCTAACCTGCAAGGAGAAAAGCAGAGCAGGAGATGGCCTGCAATGCCAGGAGTTGCAAGATGCCTAACCTGAAATTGTTGCTTGCTTTCTTTGTGGAGAAAATAAGCTTGACCATCAGATTTCCTAACTGCAGGATGGACTCCTGATCTCATGAGAGCGAAGAAAGGCGTGAAGAGAAATAGAACCTGCTTCATGAGGCCCGTGTCATTTCAGAGTGCAGCAGTGCTTGACACCCACTGCTCATTTCTAAGAGCAGGCTACAAAACTCACCTAGAAAGCAATGTTCACTTTTATGAGTGCTCACCCAGGCCTACACACAAAATGCAAAAGGTTTAAGACTGGTGAATTAAGACCTATGCCAGTAATGTGAAAGAGACTGCCATGCAAGAAAGATGCATAATGTCCAACCAGACTCTCAGACTTTGCAGAAGCCTTTGAAAACCAAGTAGGAGACTGGAAGAAGAGACATGCACATTACTGTCCCCCAACATTGAGAGGGTCTAATTCATGAAATTAGTCAGTGTTAAGGGCTGGAATTATTTTTTTAGATGTTAATATTAACCCAAGGTCTGTAAAAACCTTCCTTTCAAGGGGCAAAGAGGAATCCTCTGCTTCTTTGGAAAAGAAATGCTTAAATCGCCATGTCCTTCAGACATTTTGTATTTCCACTAGTAGAAAACCTGTGAGGAGAGGCTGAGGGAGCTGGGGTTGTTTGGCCTGGAGAAGAGGAGGCTCAAGGGCGACCTCATTGCTCTCTACAACTACCTGAAAGGTGGTTGCAGCCAGGAAGGGGTTGGCCTCTTCTCCCTAGCAACCAGCACCAGAACAAGGGGACACAGTCTCAAGCTGCACCAAGGGAAGTTTAGGCTCAAGGTGAAGAGAAAGTTCTTCACTGAGAGAGTCATTCATCATTAGAATGTGCTGCCCAGGGAGGTGGTTGAGTCACCGTCCCTGGAGGCGTTCAAGAGGGGACTGGATGTAGCACTTGGTGCCATGGTCTAGTCGTGAGGTTTGTGGTTACAGGTTGGACTCGATCTTCGAGGTCTCTTCCAACCTTGGTAATACTGTGATACAAGCCAGCAAAAAAAGGTATGAGAGGAAAAAGGTCATCAGGGAAATGAACCAGTCTTGAAGAACCGGGGAGGTGGTGGAGTCCCCATCCCTGGAGGTGTTCAAGAGGGGATTGGACATGGCACTTGGTGCCATGGTCTGGTCATGGGGTCTGTGGTGACAGGTTGGACTAGATCTTTGAGGTCTCTTCCAACCTTAGTGATACTGTGATACTGTAACTTCAGAGAAGTGATTAACAATCACCACTTCTTTTTTTAAAACACACTGCAGGGTGCTTTGAATAGGTGACTCGCATAAGCAATCATTCACCAGCAGTCACACCAGAGCTCTAGAAGCCCGCTGGAAGGGTTTTGGCTTACCATCAGCTGGGTGATACAATTATGCTGAATTGACAAATACCAGGCCTATCCCCAGCAACACTGGGCTTATTCTCCTCACCTACAAGTAGCCAGCAGACTTTAAGCAAACCTGTTGTATCACTAGAATCAAGTTGGAGATGACTAGTCTCTAAATAGCATAAACACTGGCAATAAAGGCTGCAGCTACCACAAGTCTATCTGGCCTGTTTTCTTGTGTTTGAATGTTGAGGCTTTTTTTCTTTTAAATAAATGACAGCCATGTGCTTCCTTACAGCATGCTCTCCTGTGCCTTATATGGAAAATATTTTTTGCAAAACACATAGGAAGAAAAGGTTATATATATATATATATATATGATTTCAGTTGTGGGATCTTTTCATGCTGCACTATTAAAATAAAGCACTGACCTCATCTGCTTCTTCCTCCTTCCCTCATACAATGAAACATCATTTCTTAGCCCCTTGTCTTTAGCATCTGCTTTTTCACACATCCTTTTCCATACAAAACAATTTGTTGTTGTACTCACTATGAAAGTTACCACAAGGAGGGATGCAGTCAGGAAGCATGAGCGCATGCCAAAGGATAAACTTTTGCCTCAGACAGGTATGTGACCAGGCAAAAATGCCCTTCACAAGCCCTTCTTGCCTCATTAGCATTTGCAGGGCAAAGGGAGGCAGAAATCAGAGCCTAGGAATCAGACCACACTATGCTAGGTGCTTATAAACACAGAACAAGACAGACCACTGTTACAAAGGTATCAGGAGCTACCATCACATGGAGCGAAACCACCTCTTTAATCTGAACCATGACTGGCTCCCTGGGATCTTACATAGCACAGCAGGTTTGTGCTATGTAACACCCAGAGAAGTCCAGAGCTATTTGGTCCACTGCAAACATGGAAGAATATCTGCATTATGCCTGTTCTTAATGCTTTCTTTGTTCATTACAGCACATTCAGAAAATTGAAAAGGAAATGAAAAGGTCACTCAAATACGTGAGCTATTTCTGGCCCAAGACATGCCAATAATTCGGTTCAGAAGCAAGAATCGAAGGGCAAGACTGCTTGGAAACAGTCTTCCCTCAAATTAGTATCAGCAAATATTTAACTCCCTTTTTATTTTTGTAGCTACAGTCACTGACATGTGCCTGATACTTATTAATTTATAAACCCACATTTATGAAAGGAGTAAAGACTAAGACCTGCCTTTCCAGTGGCTCTCCCCCTCATTTGTACCTCTTTCCTCTCATTTTCAAGTCAGTACAGCCTCGCCCCTGCTTTAAATTTGTCCTTCCTTGTTAAGATGACTCCCACACCTCCTTACCCTCTGCATACACTCCAGTTCACACTTCACAAGAAAGAGTGAACCTATCCCACAGTTCCTTGTGCTATTTCCTCAGCTGAACTCATTAACAATGTCTCCAGGACTTCCTATGACTGAAAAATTGCCCCAGGGCATATAGGAATGAGCTTGTAAGGTTTTGAGGGCAGTTACTTTGAGCATTTTGCAGAAGTCCTGTACAGCTGCAGCATTAGCAACCTAGTGAGAGTCATGTGGGCACATCACCCTCTCATCAAGGGCTAGGATGTGCTCTCACTTTTGGAGCTCAGTGAAGAGATAAGCTGTATGCTTGTAACAGAGGCTGTATTCCTTCACACAAAGGGTTATCTATCACCACCCTACAGATACCTGCACCAGGCTTCCCTAAACAGCTGCAACTGGGAACACAGAGAAAAAGGACTAAACTGGCTTCTCTCCCATGCCAGATGGACTTCCAGAAAGCCTACAGGTTTGGGGCGAGTGGGGGGAGGCTGAATTGGTTGGTTGGTTAAGGGCTGTGTGCTGTGGTTTAGGGATTTTTAATTTACTTTTAATTTTTTCCCCCTAGTTTAATCACACCTCCTTGAGAGAATCCGTGCAAAAGTGTACTTCCCCTCCTTGATTGAGATCAAGAGCTGCTGCTGAACATACCTTTCAAGGCCTGATGCTAAGCCAAAGCACGCCTGCAGCACAGACTGCTGCAATGGTAGTAGGGAGTAGCCTACCAAGAGCAGTGGGACAGAACACAGGTTCACTATGTAACATCTCCACTTATCTTTAACACCGATCTTGTCCCTTAGTTTCAGCTTCTTTGTGTGCTTTTCCTGTTGTTGTTTAAAACAGTGTCCATCTTGGCAGCACCTAGAACTCCGTGGTAACTTTTGTGATGCAAACAAGACCATTAAGATGAGATCTGTCTCTTCTAGATGTCTTAGCATTTATCTGGCCTTTCCTTCCATTTTACCACCCCCAGAGCAGCTGTTCCTCTTTCTCATTAAAGACAAAGATGAAATCGCTGACTCCTTGCATCCTTATAACTGGCCCCAGTGGGATTCTCAGGGAACCCCAGCCTGCTTTCAAACAGCTATCAGCAGGTTTCACTCCTGTGGTTTTGTCTTCTACTGAGAGCAACATTAAAATTTTTGGGCAAAAATTAACTTTACCATTAATCCCAATGTCCTCAAGCACACCCTTCCTCCCTCAGAGAGTCCTCTGGGTTTCAGTCTCCCACTCAAGCAGCACAGCCCTTTGCCCAGCTCTGCCAAAGGGTCAAACTAAGTTTGGAACCACCAGTAATTCACAGTATTTTGCAGGTAAAGCTGCCTGCACGACCACCTTGCCTCAGTGACTGTAGTAACTACAAGCCCACACATGCTAAGGAGCACTTGACGAACACATCATCACGGGTGACTTACAGGCCAAACTGAAAACAGCCAGACTAAAAGTACCCAGACACAAGCCTTCCAGAAAGGATTAATGGTTTCTGAGCACAGCAAGTAGCTCTGCACCACAGCTTTCTTTGGTGCTGGTTTTAGGGAAAACTCCTCAGGCCCTGAGATAATCACCTTTGCTTCTTTCATCGCAAGGACAGAATCCCTGGCTCTAGAGGCTCTTGCTTTCCCCAAACAGGAACTGGCTCATGCTACGCTAATAAAACCTTCCAAAGAACAGCAAGAGACAACACATCAGACTGGTCACAAGACATGCTATAGTGTGCCTCTTCTCAGTACTGCATTACTCAGCACAACTCACCCACACCCTTTGGTACCATTGCAGAATCAATTACAACGCAGCGAGTTAGTACCTGCATTGTCTCAAAACGGAAACACAGAACTAGCATTTGTTTTACCATGCTTCAGTGAGGTCTATGGTGAAGTTCCTCATTAAACCACAGCAGCTTCCTTGATATTAGCAGCAAATCCTCCTCTCCCTTTCAGAAATCTGTAAGAATAAAAGTCTACCACCAGATTCTTCTTTGTTTGGCATACTTCTCAGCAAATACGTCAATACTGACTCACACTTCAGACACAAGACTAGCAGGCAGGATCCCTGGCCAGGACTAAGAAAGAAACTTTGACCATGGCTCGACTTACAGGGAACAGGGAAGGAACTATTGGCATCTACACTGATACAAGGGTCATAACACCACCCGTTCCAGCTCCATATGCAATAGAATGTGTGACAGGTCAACATGGCAGCCCAGGCCTGGCATCACCCTTAGGGTGAAAGACCTCCAGGGACAAAGCAATGTGTCCCTTCCCACATGAGGATTACTCAGAATACACAACATGAGCTCTATGACTCATTTGCACCAGTAAGGACCAAAGTTGCTCTTAGATAGAACAGAACAATTGTTTGTGAGTGCAATCCTTCAATTTTTGCATCCAGACTGCAGAATGCCATGGTGTATCTGGTACTCAAATACTTTTCTGCTGCAGTCTATCATATATCTTGTCTCCCTTACTGAACTGGAACAGCAGCTCAAGAGTATGCAAGAGGGCAAACAACTACACTCACAGAGAGAACACAGAAAATAACCACTCCTGCAAAAACATCCCCTCTCTCACTAAAACACTGCTCTGGGATACACAGTCATACAGATTTGCAAAGAAATTGCTTTCACTATCAAAACCAAACAAAACTACCACAAAGAAGGTGGAGTGGAACATTCTATTCTGTGCTGAAGAACAAAGTACAGAGGCCACAAGTAACAGCAAAACAGGAGGAACTGTTCAGCCAAGTATACTGACCTAGACCACAGGATTCAGTTACCCCCTACATAAACACATGCATCAGATCCACAACCCAAGCAACATTTCACATACTCCCACCTTATCTGTAAATATACATTTAGAAATTCAAGGCAATAATCTGACACACTGGAGCTGAGCACTAGTACACCCCAATTCAGACAGGATAGAAGGAAAACAAAGAGAATGTGTAACAACACAAAACACAGCAAGAGAGGAACATCTGCTGCTTTTACCAGCACTACCATATGGTCAGTATCTGAGGTACAGAGAATGCATTCATTCTTATTTAAAAGTAAAAGGTCACTCCTTCCAAGACAAGAGGAGAAATGCCTGTTTCCCTTCCCCTGTTCCAATCTCATTGTTCCCACTCCAGATTTGGCTTTCTGAAGAGTCAGCACTGACAGCGTTCTGGTCCAGCCACTTCAGAACACTTTCCATGACAGGACACCAGAATGAAGATGAGAACACTCCTGCAGGAGTTTTGGTTAGCCCAAACACGAGCCTGGTTTATCCACAGCCCAGTGAGAGCTGCAACACTGTCACACTCTGAAACGGACAGGCACTTGGCAGCAGTAAACATGGTTAGCATGGTAAATCTTGACCGTTATCATGATGCTATCTTCAAATCATGAAAGTACTGTCCAGAGTGGCATCCAACACATTTGTGGTCTTGGATGCTCTGATCTGAACTCTTTATTCAACAACTGTGAGGCCAGACACGTTGCAGCAATGCTTTCTAGTACACTGCAGAACACAAGCACACAAGCTGAGAAAAGTTAGTGCTCCAGCGAGGCCACCCAGCCTGCCATGGAAAAAAGTTATAAGGCAGGAGGGACAACATTAATGCATCCTCTTTAGCTCTTTAAAAAATGGATCAATAAGGTGTTTTCTATTGCAGCAGCTGTAGGTGGGCATCCTCTAGTTGTGAAAGTCTTGTGCAAGGAAATAAGACCCCTGGTAATAGCAAAGTCCCCCAACAGCTGTCCAGATACAGCACACAAGTTAATTCACCCATTGTTAGAATCCCCCAGTCCAAACAAGGCCTTGCCATGTTTGCTGGTCCCTTGTTCTTCCCAAACCTGAATCCACACATGCTCTATCAAACTCAAGTATACAGTCTGTCAACTGAGCTTTCATTGCAAAAGAAATAGAAAAAAATAGTAGAAGGATTTTGCAGCAATGTTGAGCAGCCTAAGCCAGAAAGGTAACAGTAGATCAGCCTACTGCAACAATCAAACAGAAGTAGATAAAATGGAAAATGACAGGCCAGGTTAAACAGTGCCAGCAACACTTTCCAAATCCATCCAGGTCACATCATATCCCACTCTCCCTGTTACATCCTTTTAAAATATTCCAGTCCAAGTTCACACTGGACCCCATTATTGTCCTGACCCACACACCTCACTCCTTATGCACTCTCTGCCAGTGGAAGATAATTTAGGCAAGAAACCTAGAGATGAACACTCCTGCACATAGAGCAAGCCACAAGTGTCTCCAGCAGAGCAAAGCATTTGCCCACAGGAAGACAAAGAGGCAGTATCCAGGAGCTTGATGTATAGCTCTCATGTGGACCTTCCAGTCTGCTGCTGAGACAGCAAGGCTTTTCCAGCCTACTCACAAGCAGTAAGGGGAAAAGCAACACAGCACAGAAGAGAGACAGACAGCAGCTGTCTGGTTAACAGCCTCACAGACAGAAAGGGCCAGAGGGAAAAAGATGCAAGATCTGAATTTTAGCTATTGCCTCTCAAGTAATTCCTGAGAGATGGCTAGTCATCTCATCCTAGGACCAGTACCTTGATCTATATGCTTATAAAAGCCAGCTTTGGATGGTAAGTTTGTAGAATGAAATGTCCTTTTTTTCCATGTTTTGCCCTCCATATGTATTTCATTTAACTGATCATCCTACTATAAAAGGATACATATCACATCGGAGAGCAGCAGAAACAGTGCACTCATGCAGTGTAGCAACCTCCTATAGAAGACGAAAGCCGGATGCAGGCTTCTGGCTTTTAAAGCCCTCAGCACATGGCTTATTATTTTTATTTAAGATCTTCCATGCCACCAAAAGTTACTCCAAATCAGTTTCCAGCAAGATCTATAGCCTACATCTCTTCCATGTGAAAAGGAAGATCTACTGCTGGCAAAAGTATCACAAAATTAAATGAAATCTCAGACACGAGGGGAAATCAATAGTCTTGGAACTCTGAAAGGTTGGAGGACAGCTTTAAGCAAGCCAAAGATCACTGGATTAAACATGGACTTCCATAACAAACATTTCTAGGCTCTTTTTTCCCCCATCTAGTACCATTAGCTCCACTTGTGGCTACTAGTAAACAAACTACAGCAACCCTGATGCTGTTTTCCACAAAGGCAGATTTCCTGGAGACAAATGGTATCCATTCTTTTCTTGTGTGGAACCTGGGACAGCCTATCCATTCTAGCATCACCTGAATCCAGAGCTGGATGTGATGTTCCCTCTGCACTGTGGGGCACAAAGCAGCGAAGCCCAAGAAGAAAAAGGTCAGAGCAGACCAGTAATTGTGTGGGTAAACCAAACACAAGCACACAAGACTGCAGGAAGTGGCAGTGGCCAAAATGACTCTGCACATGGCTCTCACACTCTGCTGAAGTTAAGGAGGCCAAGGGGGAAAGGCTGCTATTTCACAGGGCATACAAAAACAAGCCTTTCACATTGTGTTTCACAGCATCACTAAGGCTGGAAGAGACCTCGAAGATCGAGTCCAACCTGTCACCACAGACCCCATGACTAGACCATGGCACCAAGTGCCAGGTCCAATCCCCTCTTGAACACCTCCAGGGACAGTGACTCCACCACCTCCCTGGGCAGCCCATTCCATTCCAATGGCAAACAACTGCCTTGGTGAAGAACCCACCCCAAGTCTGCCTTCTCAGCACTGTAGTCCCAATATGAAACTTCATTAGCAAGGAGAGCCATGAATACTTGAATATTTGGTCCTCATATTTGTCATCAGTCCAGTAATTAAAGGATTATTTTTTTCCTCCATAAATTAGAAGGAGCTTCAGGTATTAGAGATGCTCCCAATCTGCTCTGCCACGGTCTGAACTTTAGCTCCATGATGCTCGGCTGCTTAATACTTCATGTAGCACAGAGAATAAAAACAGAAGCATAACCGAGCCTTTAAACCTGGAAGGACCAGATTTATTCTGTGAGATAGTCAAAGTTACTTATGTCAATGAGCACACCATGATCTGAAAGGACAAAGTAACATCTTTATCCTCCAAACCTTTTCATAATCTTACACGAATAGCTGTAGACAGACAAAGGAAGGATTTCCCAATTGATCCAAGTCCCTTCAAGTAGTCACTGCTCATAAGGCATTCCAGAAACCTCAGAGTAAGAGGATATTTTTTTCCTGAAGACCAAGTATTTCAGCTGTCCTGCCTAATAAAGCCTGGTGAGGAAATGCTTCCATTTGATACCAAAGGAAATAAAGTCTAGCTTAGCACTCATTCACCTTCCCCACAGACAAAGCCATATGCACCCTCAGACTTGGGCCGTTGGTATGTCTTAAGCCAAAACCACAGGACAAAGTACCCAGAGTCTTTGTTCAGCAGAGATTTATACAAATTCTTCCTCTGTGGTATAGCTATCACTGCCATGTTTGCATTCTAGATAAACCAAGCGATTTATTTAATGCCCATTACAGTAAAATGTGCACCTCCACAGCCTGCAGCTCCACCAGGAGCGTGGCACTCCAGAGGACACCACTGGCTCAGGCAGCCACAGCAGAGACCTCTCTGCTTCTTTCTACCTTAACATTTTCCACCCAAACCCAGTATTTCTGCATTAAGGCTTTGTTTTTCTTTCCAGACCAGGTAGCAGGCCTGTATTCCCAAGTCTGGCACTTACCTGAGACCAAATGACACAAGGAATAAAGACTTCTGCGTCTGGCTACAGTAATGCTGACATCTGCCACCCCACTCTACACAGTACATAAACACTCATGCTCTGTGGCCACCCATGCCCCATACATATACAAGGTCACCACCTCCCCATGTGCCAGGTGTGGCTGGCACAACCCTCCACTAGCAGTCAAAAGCCTGGCAACCTTACAGCCACACGCTGGGAACACCACAACATAATGAAGTCACACACCGTGGTGTGAGGCAGGCAGCAGCCAAGCGTTACACCCTGTTAGGCTGCAAACTGTCATTACTTGTGGAAGTAAACCCATGCATCATTTTTGCTTGATGAGCTTTTGCCTCTGTGCTTTAGCTATTCTAGTTGTTCTTGTTCCAGAAGTCATCAGAAAAGCTCATCCTGTGTTACAGAGGATTACTTATAAAACACAGCCAAGTGCAAGACTCACCCCAGCAATGTCTTCTCCACAGAGATACCGAGGAAAAAGAACAGAGCTTAAGCTTTTAATACTGAAGTAAACTGGAATTGAATTTACTTAAAACTTCTTCTGCCAAGCACAGCCAAAAGGGAAAAATAAATAAAAAAAAAAATCTACAGTCAAATTGTATCAGCCATACCCCCAGGGGTACCACTGACAGCATGAAAGACTGCAGAAACGTTTATATGGATGGAAACATTTTATCTACTCTAAGACATGTATGTCTTGGAATACATGCTTTCATCAGAGGAAGAAGGAAGACAAGCAGGCAGGGAGAATGGGTGTCACATCTAAGGCAGGCAAAGACATTCCTACCTGATGCGACACAAGACAAGAAACCTTCCTTCTCCCTATGCTAAACACAACTTCTCCTCAGAGGACACCTATAACTCCTTACCACTCCTTCCTGGATCTAGATTCTTCAAGGACAGAAATAATTAAAGGCCTCAAAAACAAGACCCCAGCAACCAGCTGACTATCACCTCAATGGGGATTTGAATACACAAGCCTTTCCAGTCCTCTTCTGAGTCTCCTGTTGCTCTCTAGCTAGTAGCAGTGATTTGGCTAGGTGGAACCAAACTCCTGAGAGAATCCCTCAAGAGGGACACTTACATACTACATGTATCCCAAACCATTATGCAAAACATCCAGACCCAGCCCTTGCATCTTGATCTAAAACGATCGGAGTGCCTACCCTGAGCAGGAATTTTGACCTATAGGAGGCTCCAACCTTTACTACTCTGACTTCTCACAATCAAGACAACTCTCTCACTGGGAAGCTAAGTGACAATATCTTTGCCAAGAACTAGTTCCTGGACACAAGCAGACTGGTAGACTGTTGCATGTCTTGTCTTCCCAAATGTACTTAGATCATCATCATCTTAAGAGTAGCTTCACATAAGAGACAGATTAGTTCAGTTTTAATTAGTTACTGCTGCTATATGCCTTTTTTATCCCCACCTTCCTCCACTGCATGTTACTGGCCTTTAACTGTGATTTGGATCCCAACCCAGGAGCACTTGCTTAGCGCACATGCTGTACATTACACCTCAGTTGTAGACAGATACACAGCAAGGAAACTGATATCTCCTCAAGGCTTCCACACATATTGGCGGACAAAAATACACACAACTAAAACAAGCTCATCTAGCCTACTGCTCTGTTTCTGCAAATGCTAGAGGCTTTTGATAGGCAGGAAGCACATAGAGAAGCCCAGGCAACAGCTACACACCACTCATGGCACTACACAACGGCTGCGTTAATGCTGCCTATGCTCATCACCTTCTCAATCACCTCTGGTTTTCTTCTGAGAGGCTAACAGAGCCTCAACCTCTAGAGCTGTCTCTGATCTCACACACTGCATAAATATACAATATTTTCCTCAGCATCCAATTCCCAGGTAGGAGACAGTGTCACACTTGCCAAGAGATTCTCCACACTGTGTTAAGAATATTCTTAGTTCCCTATTCTCTCCCAAAGAGGGGAGATCTCCTCCACAGTAGTCTTTCAAATATCTGGGCTACAGAGCGTATAAGAGCAATCATCCTCACAGTGCAAGCCTGAAATAACTCCAAATTCATGGGCTCATCCCAGTATAACCCATGAGTTAACCCAGTTTCTAAAAGCCTGCTTAAAAATACTTTGTTGACTCCTTATTAACCTCAGCTACCTCTAAAAATTTGCCTCCACTCGAAAAACACGCTGTCTTTTGCACTTACAGCAAATTCTACTATCACTGCAGACATCTGTGTGTCCACAGCAAAAAAAAAAAAGAGAGTAATTCACCACTTAGGGAGATTAAATGAACTGGGGTGCTGAAAGGGGAGAAACCATTGCCTTGAACTTCTGAGCAACTAGACAATGCCCAGTGATACCTTCACAGAATTTAGGATGTGCACATGCCTAAGCTGAATAATCTCTCTCAACAGCTCTAAGTACTACTTTAAGCAGAAAGAGGGTGCAAAATTCCCCTGGGTACTGGGAGCCTGTTAAGCAGCTGGCATAAAAAGAGAAAAATCAATGTGCTCTTGAGACAGCAGGAATCAGTTACACTGCAATTAAATGCACAGTGCAGGAGAACTATAAAATAACAGCTTGCTCTAGCAAATACAGTTGCCTGCCACCAAGTACCTCAGAAGGGAAAAAATATAAATAAATCTTATCACATATCTCAAATTCTGCAAGGCTTGTCTAGAACAATGCTTGGAGAGACTGAAGCACATGCCTCATTCTGCAAGAAGCAGTATTTCTGACTCAAGTCAGCACCAACCAACATGCTAATACACTGTTGGGGATGCTTCAAAAGGCTGGGCACAAGCCTGCAGTGTGCCCAGGTGGCCAGGAAGGCCAGTGGCATCCTGGCCTATATCAGGAACAGTGTGGCCAGCAGGAGCAGGGAGGTCATTCTGCCCCCGTACTCAGCACTGGTTAGGCCACACCTTGAGTCCTGTGTCCAGTTCTGGGCCCCTCAGTTTAGGAAAGATGTTGAGTTGCTGGAACGTGTCCAGAGAAGGGAAACAAAGCTGGGGAGGGGTTTGGAGCACAAGCCCTGTGAGGAGAGGCTGAGGGAGCTGGGGTTGCTTAGCCTGGAGAAGAGGAGGCTCAGAGGAGATCTTCTTGCTGTCTACAACTGCCTGAAGGGAGGTTGTGGACAGGCAGGGGTTGGCTTTTTCTCCCAGAACAAGAGGACACAGTCTCAAGCTGCACCAGGGGAGGTCTAGGCTGGATGTTAGGAAGAAATTCTTCATAGAGTGATTGCCCATTGGAATGGGCTGCCTGAGGAGGTGGTGGAGTCGCCATCACTAGAGGTGCTCAGGAGGAGACTTGATGGGGTGCTTGGTGCCATGGTTTAGTTGTTTAGGTGGGTTGGATTGGTTGATGGGTTGGACGCGGTGATCTTGAAGGTCTCTTCCAACCTGGTTTATTCTATTGTATTCAAACCTGGTTTATTCCATTCTACACAGATCAGCCAAGGCACAAGAGAGATCAATTTACAATGAGCAAGCAGGACTATTTTGTCAGTCATGCTGCAAGAGGTCAGAAGCACACTAGATCCAACTGTCAACATCCAGTAGCTCAAGTCAATCAATCCCTTCCAGCCTGTGTGTTCAGGCCGTTTCAAAAGCCTGGAAGTACAATACACATCTCCTCTCCCACCTCCGCGTAAATACAGATGGAAAACTTAAGCCAAGAAGCATCTGTTACAAAATGTTGTGGGGAGGAGGTGGCATGAAGCAATCATCATAGCTCAAACAGAACAATATACCTTCTCCAAGATATGGTGGCCAGTGGAAACCCACCTTCATTCCTCTCCACCAGAGATTAAACCAGAGAGACAGAAGGGTGAAGATGGTCTTCAAATTACCTTGAATACCAAAAGACCCCAGGTCACTCTCATCTAAACCCCAAACTTTCAGTTCACACCAGGCAGAGAAAATCCTTTCTGGCCTGCTATTATTGGAGCAGAAAGAAAACTATCTGGGGAAAAAAATGACCAATTTTGGATGTTCTGTACAGTTTCCAAACTTTTTAATACCAACAATGCCATATGCCTCTGCAGTTTCATGTTACTGCACACCACTTGAAAAGTGAATACTAACCTGGAGAAGATTAAACCCCAACAAGTGAAAACACAAACAAAGGAGAAACCTTGATACATAAAAAGGGATGCAGGTGAAGGCTGCCCAACCCCAGAGCAGCAACCACTGTTAGAACCACTTCTGTTTGAAGCTTTCAACATTACAAATGGTTCAAGCAGACAAGAGATGAAGAGAGGAAAAAAAGTGAGGTTAGAGAGCATTGAAGGCTTTATGGGAAGCTTTACACAAGAGCTGTTCAGAAATGCGTCTGCCACCCTCCTGTTCTCACTTCATAGAATAAAAATAATGGGGGAAAGGAATCCTGTGTTCCGCACCGCAACTGGTCTGCAGTCTGTCACACCCCTCCTCCTCTTCCTTCTCACCAAGCCCAGTTTCAGAATAATGGTTTCAAATCGTAAGAGATGAGCAGGATGTAGGACCAAAAGTGATAGAATATGAATAATTAAGTACAGGACAGTCATTTGCAGGAAATGCCCTGCATACGCTAATCGAGAGTAAAGGAAAGATAAAACCAACAACATCTACGCCTCCCAGTTGTTATTTTCAGGACATAAAAGCAATCACCACTCTGAAAATGAGCATTTACTGGGATTTAACAACTGTTGGGTTAAGAGTACTAAGAAAAGGCAGTTATGCCTAGCCCACATAAAATGTGTCACACTGCATCTGTTACTGATATCTCTTGAAGACGCTCAACAGAATCAGCCTTAAGCAACTGTCATTTGGAAGCACTGACAAACTTCCTGCAGCTAATGCTTTCACACAGGTTTGCATCAAGGAGCCATGCTGGACCACCTTTGTAAGGCACACTCCATACCTGTGCACAGACACTAGCAAAAAACACTTGAAATCAGTCTTCTCAGACAGGCATCTTACAATACAATAAACCAGGTTGAAAGAGACCTTCAAGAGCATCGCATCCAACCTATCAACCAATCCAACCCACCTAAACAACTAGATCATGGCACCAAGCACCCCATCAAGTCTCCTCCTGAAGACCTCCAATGAAGGTGACTCCACCACCTCCCCAGGCAGTCCATTCCAATGGGCAATCACTCTCTCTGTATAGAACTTCTTCCTCATGTCCAGTCTAAACCTCCCCTGGTGCAGCTCGAGACTGTGTCCTCTTGTTCTGGTGCTGGCTGCCTGGGAGAAGAGACCAACCCCCACCTGTCCACAACCTCCCTTCAGGTAGCTGTAGAGAGCAATAAGGTCTCCCCTGAGCCTCCTCTTCTCCAGGCTAAGCAACCCCAGCTCCCTCAGCCTCCCCTCACAGGGCTTGTGCTCCAAACCCCTCACCAACTTCACCACCCTTCTCTGGACACGTTCCAGCAAGTCAACATCCTTCCTAAACTGAGGGGCCCAGAACTGGACACAGGACTCAAGGTGCAGCCTAACCAGTGCAGTGTACAGGGGCAGAATGACCTCCCTGCTCCTGCTGGCCACACTGTTTCTGATGCAGGCCAGGATGCCATTGGCCCTCTTGGCTGCCTGGGCATACTGCAGGCTCATGTTCAGCCTCCCATCAACCAGTACCCCCAGGTCCCTCTCTGCCTGGCCGCTCTCCAGCCACTCTTCTGATAGAGCTTTTCTCCCTCTGCTCCAACACCATTTTGCACACTTTTTAAAGGTTATTTTATTCAAACATTATGTGTACATAGCCAAGACTTGGGCAGTTTGCAAAGAGATCAGAGTTTCAGATCATCCCTGTAAGCTTTTCCAATGCTGCATCAGGAAAAAGCATTCTACCACAAAATGAAATGCTCTCATAGTGTTGTACTGATACTAGACCCCAGTTGTGTGGAGGCACTCAATCTCTGCCTTCTAGGAACAACCTTTAACTTGACTAAATCCCTCCTCTATCCCTCTGTTCTCTACTGATACTAAAGAGGGTCTCAAACTACCCTGCAGAGAAAACAGCCCCTAGTGAAAGACAGCAACTCCCTTACAAATTCACCAGAAGGCCAGCTCAGCCAGACTCAGGATGGATTATCCATGGGGGATTGCCAGCATCTATCCTCAGAAAACCCACTATCACAAACCAAACAGCTATTCTAAGGCCTGCTTTTAGGAGCAGAATGATGAGCTTATCAGCCTTGTATTTCCAAGGGAAGGCTAAAGAGGCTAATTCAGTACACTTCTCCCCTTCTTTCTCTGCAAGACATTTCACAGTATCACCAAGGTTGAAAGAGACCTCGAAGATCATTAAGTCCAATCTGTAACCACAGACCTCATGACTAGACCATGGCACCAAGTGCCACATCCAATCCCCTCTTACACCTCCAGGGATGGTGACTCCACCACCTCCCCGGGCAGCACATTCCAATGAAGAATGACTCTCTCAGTGAAGAACTTTCTCCTCACCTCCAGCCTAAACCTCCCCTGGTGCAGCTTGAGACTGTGTCCCCTTGTTCTGGTGCTGGTTGCTAGAGAGAAGAGACCAACCCCTTCCTGGCTACAACCACCCTTCAGGTAGTTGTAGAGAACAATAAGGTCACCCCTGAGCCTCCTCTTCTCCAGGCTAAATAATCCCAGCTCCCTCAGCCTCTCCTCATAGGGCTTGTGCTCAAAGCCTCTCACCAGCCTTGTTGCCCTTCTCTGGACACGTTCAAGTGCCTCGATGTCCTTCCTAAACTGAGGGCCCCAGAACTGGACACAGTACTCAAAGTGTGGCCTAACCAAAGCAGAGTACAGGGGCACAATGACCTCCCTGCTCCTGCTGGCCACACTATTCCTAACGCAGGCCAGGATGTTGTTGGCCCTCCTGGCTACCTGGGCACATTTCTACCAGCTTTGTGTGATGTGAAATAGTCACAGAATATACCTGGTTGAAGAGACCTCAAAGAGCATACAGTACTGTGGCAGGGTGAGAGAGTTCTCCCCCCCACACACAAAGAAACCGCAGCTAACTCGGTCAGAGAGGCAAATGAAATAAGCTGTATTTACAAGCAGAAATGGAATGCAGATGGATATGTACAAAAATATACAATATTTACAATATATACAGAAATATACAGCAATGAATGTAATACGGAAGACCTACAGCCGGACGAGGGTGTGCCCCCTGGCCCCTGTACCCCCTCTCCCTCCCTACCTCCCCTTTTTTCCCAAAAAGTGTTAGAGAGAGAAAGGCAATTAAGGAGAAAATTCTGTTAGCTCAAAGCATGTGCAAGAATTAGTTTTCTTATCTGGTTAGCTTTTTTAATTCAAGGTCACTCCGTCCAGCAGCTGTTGCTTCAGCGAGAGAGAAGCCGACAAGCCCACAGGACAGACAGAGAACAGACTGAACTGACAGAACTTAAAGTTGCATTCTACCAATGAAATTCATTTAGACCTTATCTGTATGTTTTCGTTATTATCCCAAAACATTCAGCCAGAGTCTTCCAGCAACTGTCCCTTTCTTAAAGGCACAGCCTAAAACGGTCACAAGTACAACCCCTGACCCAGCACTGAAGGGTCAACACTAGACCATGTCCCTAAGCACCAGGTTCACACACAGCTTGATCACATCAGACCTAAGCAGTACCTTCACCACCACCTCCCAACCCTTTCTCCGCAGCCACAAATAAGATTTAGTGGAGACACACCATTTCAATGGATTTTTTGTGTGTGTACATTGTACTACATGCAAAGCCATATTTCACTATATAGCCAGGGTTCACATTCCTCCCTCTACTGCTGAGAAGTTCATCTTTATACTGGGAGCAGAACACTGTCATAAACCAAACCAATATCTAGGCTGCATACACATTTGTCCCAGAAAACATGCAGACCTAGAATCTAGACTAGTAATCAGAAGGTAGTCTCCCTAAGAGCATTTAAAAGCATTAGAGAAATAACACTTGTTTTCTCAGGCCAAGGAAGGAGGGAAAAATACCTCCTAAGTTTCATCTCCATGCCAATTTGCATTCCTTCAGTTGCATGTCCTGACATGTAAAAGATGCCTCTATATCCAAGTCCAATGTATCTTGTATCAACAGTTTTACCTTTATTTAATGATATAAAAAAATACACACACATCCACAAGATATTTAACTGAAGTGTGCAAGCACCACTCAGAAGCACCCAAAAGACTCACAAAATATTTAAATGAGCTCTCCTCAAAACTCAAGTCAGCAGCTGCAGGAAGGAGGACAACAAGCCAGTACAGCAAGAAAAGCAGTAGTAAAGGAGGTTAATGCCTTATCTCAGCTAGAGGGATCTGAAGGGAAGATGCCTAGTCAAAAGAATTATCTCTATTCAGATTTGCATCAGAACAAAGGCTCACAATAGTTCCTCAGCACTGGGACTCCCCTAGAGCACTGGATAATAACATTGTTGAAAGCATTAGAGGGATTTCCTCCCCCCTCAGCCCTCCCAAACGACATCCCTCCTCAAAAGGGGAATAAAAAGGTGAGGTCCATAAAGCAGCTTTATGTTTAGCTCCCTGAAAGGCATAGCTATCTAGTTTCTTGCCACTAAAACATAAAATACACAAGTAGGATCCTTATGTGACAGGCTTTCAAAGGCAATGTTGGGAGCAGGTATTTGGGGTAAAGAAAACAACAATCAAAACAAAATCCATATTGTGTTCAAGAGAAAAGGTCAAATGGCTTATATCACGCATGGTCAGCTCTGGAAGGCAGGAGTTCCACAGTTCCTACAGCAAAACCAGGGAGCAAGGGAGGGAAGAATACAAGGGGAAAAAACCCAGCTTGTGGCATCTGAACACCACAAAATACAGGTTAACTGAAGTGTCAGGAAAAAGGCTAAGGTATGGCTACAAAGCAGTCAGACCCTAAGAACATTTCAGAATGCTAGCTTCCAAAGCAGGAAGCAATGCTAACAGCAACTGGCTGTCTTGTTGCAGAAGAACACGGAAGGCAATGCATTCTGACTGCAGCCTACAGAAAAGTCATGACATTTGGACAAAAAGCAAGTTTAAAAAGTAGAGTCAGGAAAATAATAGCATTAGCTTTCATCTTACTTGGTGCTGACACGCTGGCATACAATGGCTGTCAAGTCAGTGTGATTAAAGCGATGATTCAGTGAGGATAGGTTGATCCACACACCTAGGAATACACAAAAAAAGTATTAGCTGTGAGTACAGAGGGGATAAAAATGACACTCAAATAGAAAAGCTGCAGAGCTGAAGGGTAGAGGCAGCTCTATTATGTTTTTGGGATGCGGGCTCACAGCTATGCTTCAGGTACAGACATTACACACAACATTCAAACTAGAGTTTGAGATACATTGCACGAGTTACTCGGAAACAAAGAACAGACAAAACTACCCTCATATATTCTGTTTTAAAATCTCAAGTGTAAGTTTCAGCACAGTAGAGCATTACTGAAAATATTTTTTCAGCAGCACTCAGGCTCTGAGGTATTCTGGTTTTTATTTGTTTGACTCTTCTTTATAAAGGGACAGAAACTTATGAGAAGCTACCCGCTATAGAGAGATTAGAATTGCATCAAGTGCAACCATCAGATATACACATCTACAAATAACAATGTGGTGATCACAAAGACTGCATACACCCAAAACAAAGGAGAAAGGAAATTCCTATGGTGCCAATAAGAGCATAACTATGTTTTGTTCTCTCTTATCCCCCAGTACGCACCCTTCTTAGTCAGCAGGAATACTAAAAACTCCAGAACATAAATAGGAAAGATGGCAACCCTCGTTAGAAGGTAACCTTCTCCACTTCAGAAAACACAGCAACCAACTGAGAACTAAGCAAACTGGTCATCCAAAAGTGAAAGTAAAAGCTGTGCAGCTGAAAGGAGTTTTTGTCTAGCCTGCTTAAGAATCTGCTTGGTTGTTAAACATCGCATTGCCACATTTAAACGTCGGCTTTTTGAACCACCGAAGTGTGCAAGCTCTGCAAGACAGCAAACCAGAAACAGGACTCGAGATGGAGGCTCTCACAGCTAATGAAATTAAAAGCACACCTAGAAACTCCTCTTCGTGTCTCTCATTCAACTCAATTGCACACTTACTAAAAGACAGAACCCTGACCATACAAGCCTGCTCCCCATCCCCATGATGCAGTTTTTAATGGATCTCTGCGAGCAGGCTTGTATGGTTTAGTTTCTGCTCACAAAGCCAGGGCAAAGCCTGCAATGAGCCTCCGGCACATCTCTGTTGCACAGAACCAGTTTGCAGCATTTCAGGATCACACAGCTCTCGGCAATAATGCTTTAGTTTCATGAAAACGTACTAGTGGGCTTTCCTAAAGGGAAAATGGGAGCCTCCCTCTCCTGCAGCAAGCAGCGTGCCCTTTTAGGACTTTCAAAAGGAGTGAGGGGCCCTCAAAGGAGCTGCATTTAAAGCTTTCAGGAAGACCCCACATATGGTCACTAGGTTGCCAGTAGCATATGCAGCAGCAGATGGAGAAGTGAAGCTTTCATACTCTGAGCAACGCTCTGCGATTTTGATGCTTCTCTTTAAAAGCAGAGCTGTCAATCACCCTTCCAGGCCGGAATTTTGGCACAGAAGGGATTCTCCTCAAGATATGTCCCAACACTGAAGGATAACCTATGCAGGCTATTTCAGGGGCAGTTTCTGGCTTACCTTTTAAGTACAATATGTCCCCTCACAGCTGGGAATAAATTACTGTTTTCTCCACTGCACATCAGCTTTTTGACTCATTAGAGAGCAATAACTATCCAGTATGCATCTTCACCTTCCCCCTGCCCATCATTTAAAGGGATTTAAAGCACCTTACTAGGTCTAACAAATAAAGCTTTGTGAGACTGATAGGCACAAACAGGCTCCAATACCCAAAGGGGATTCACCATACCCCACAAAATAATTGTATTAGCGTGGGCTGATTCGTTATCTGTTGCTTGAAGGTTCTCCAGAAGTTACTTACCAAGAAGAAGAAAAACAAACCAACCAACAAATCAAACATCTTAAATAGGTTAGACATTCAAATGTTTCACTTATCTATGTATTTACAACTACATGTACAAACTATAGCTCCTTTCACAGTAGCTACCTTTAACAGTTACTACTGCAAATCAAGTTGCAAGCTGCTGAAGGATCTATACTTTTATACAGTCTAAGACTGTCACTCTCAAGTTCAGTTACAGAAATTGGGGGGTTGCAGCTGGATTTTGGAGGGTTGTGTTTGGTTTGTTGCTGGGTTGTTTTACATAAGACAGATGCTTCAACAGGATTTCCCTCCTAAAACTTATTCTCCCTGCAGAAAGAGACCAAACACCCTAGCATAAGTTCTTATCTACACTTCTAAACAAGATGCAAACTTGGTTTTGATCAGAGACTCTTTCAATTCCCACTCACTTCATTATAAAACCCTATTAAATCAATGCAGGGAAAACCCAGGAAGAGCAGCAAACCACAGCAACATTTAATTACAAACCAGGAAGAAAATGAGTTGAGAGAGAATGTAAACAACTTTAAAGTTTTCAGAATTGTTCTGGAGTTTTTAAAATATAAGCTAAGGAAACTACCAACAGAGGCAAGGAGTACTGAAACCAGTTCACTTTTGAGCATGGAGTGAAAATGGTGCACATCTCAGCCTAGCAAAGTTCAAATGTCTATGAGGAAGTCGTTCCTACAGCAAGTGAGTTTACACTGCTGAACTGAAAGCCGTTCTAGTCTAAAGCACAAAAAAGATGCAGCATTTCATTCTCCATATAGAAGTGCTTCCAGAAGCCAGTCTCCCTTAACCCTCCTCTTGCAGCTTCAAAAGCTGTGCTTTACATTGCCTACAAAACTCCAGAGGTGATGACCAACTCACTCCACTTCACACTCACTTATACCAGGAGGCAAATTGACTGCTGGGTGGGCTGGCTGCCAGGACAGCAGTTCCCCTCACGGAATCACAAGAGGGGACATGGACACATCATCTCTTTGCAAGTAAAGAAGGTTCTCAAGTGCACACTCTGCTTCTGGAACCTGCCCAACATTCAACATGGGCAGAAAAAGCCAGAAGTTGGGGGTCAGGGGACAACCAAAGAAGAAGGAAAGAGATAGCGGGGGCTATACCTTCAATTCTTGGTCCTGAAGCTCTTTGACAGAATGAACTTCCTCAAGAAACTGCCTTGAATTATCACACACCAATATAATCAGTTTAAAACAGATACATGTGGTAGTTTAAGGCTATGCCTTTAAAATTTTTCACAGATCTTGAACAGAAAGTAGTAAAATGTAAATAAATCACTATTGGGTGTAAAAAAAGAAAATAATGATAGTTCCAAACAATCCCATTGGAGAGATAAGGGTCTTAAGCTAGTAATGTAAACAATTTCTCTCTCCTCTCACTACTTTGCTCTGGGAGAGATACTAACTTGCTTCTGCTGGGCTTTGGTTGCATTGTTTTGGCTATGTCTAACGTATCTGTGCTCCTTTCTCTTGTCCCTTTTATGTACAGGGGGATAAAGAGGTGCAGTGAAGGAGACGCTATTAGTTTTCCCTGGTCAAAGATCAGAGTGTCCTCATGCCATTCATTACTTGTAAATACTGTATATTTTGTACATATTCATTACATTCCATTGTATTGTAGTTTTGCTGTAAATACAGCTTTCCTTTGCTTCTAACTGAGCTGGTCTGGAATATTTAGTGTTAGGGGGAAATTTTCAACCCACCACAATGAATAAGCAAGCAAAAAACAAGCAGGGCTTCCAGTGGGCTCTTACTAGCATCACTAGGCTCAGTCTGAAAATACCCTGTCTGCCAGCTGCCTCACAAAACAAGTGGTGGGAGAGCACAAAGCTTCCCATGAGAGAGCACTAGCTGCCACCGCTCAATAACAAGACACAGCTTACAACTGACAGGTGAAAACATTCCTCTCTACACACAAAAGCTCACTTCCTGAAATTTACAGGAAGCATTCTCACTGGTTAAACTTAAAATCAATTTCTGCAGCTGCTCAAAGAGAACTCCTAGCAGAGTGAAGGAAAACAGTGTGCGTAACAACAGAAGGCCGTGCAAAGACAGAGTGAGTGCTTGATCCAAGTCATCTACCTGTCCCTAGCTCCTACTTTTTGTGCTGGGAGTTACATCATTACATGTGAAGTAATTCCATTTACATCCAGAATAGGTTCACAACGGAGATTAAACATGTATGATGACATTTCTAAAGACACAATGCTTCTCATGACAAACATAATTAAAAACCTACTTTGTTTCTGGCAAAAGAAATCTCCTATAGCAAATATCACACTATGAGCAAGCACTTTTGCTACATATGGGTTAAGTTCTCCATCATCCTGTTCTAGAAAACACCTTTGTGTGTCTATTTACATACTGCTAAAGCAGAATTTAATCCCTCCTGCCTCTGCCCCTCTCCCCCAGTCCTTGAGGCAAGAGGGCCCAGCCCTGCCAGTGAAAGATCACCTCTCTCCCAGCTAAGCCTGATTAGCTGGGATCAGCTGGCAAGAGCAGCCAACAAGTGGCTCAGAGGGCAAGGGAGCTATGGGGAGTCTCTGTACCAGGCAGAGTGCACTACAGGATGCGGACTGGGGAACACTGGAGCAAAGCTTCCAAGCTACTGACCTTTCATGCAGGTATCAGCTGGCAATGGCTTCTCCAGGAGGATTTCAAGTGAGCAAGAGGAGATGGAACTTTCAAAAGAGCAAAAGACGACAGCAGCGGCCTGACAGACTCTGGGTGCAGCAACAAACCTTCCTAGGCTGACAGAAGCCAGCATCTTACATCTGCTTTCTCATGAAAGCAGAACAAGGAAGAGACGTATTTGGGCGGTGTAGGAGTAGATGGCTGTGGTGTGAGCAAGCCACTGATAAAAAGCAGAAGTCATGCAACACAAACAGCTAGAGACACAAAACCCCAAGTCCGCAGCTAAGAGGTTGTGCAGCTAAGAGGTTGCACAGCTAAGAGGTTAAGACCGCTGCACACTGCTCCAAGAGATGAAACAATTCTCCAGGCAGGAATAAAATCGCTGAAAACAAGCATGAGCACAGGACAGAAATAACCCCATCAAAATCACTACACTGCAGGCAGGACACACATCTAGTGACTTCAGGAACCCTTACTTGCTGACTCCCCAGGCAGCTTTGTGAGCTCAAGCAGCCATTACAGTCCACCTTCACAAACTGCACTAAATATAAACTCTGCTGATAAGAGTCTGGAAACTGTTTCAGCAGAGACATGGTGCACCGAACAACTCAAGGACACTGGGCCCTCCTCAAAGACCAATTTGCATGACCAGCACAGCGAAAGTGACAGCACCAAACCCCCTGGCACAGCAACACTGTGGCTGGGAAATTTCAGCCTCCAGAACAGAACTTTCCCAGATCCCTATACCGCTGAAGCGATTACAGTAGAAGGGGGGAGGGGATAAAAAGAAAGAAAAAAGCTTTAAAGAAGGAGCAGGGAGGCATCTGGATTTTGACAAAAAGTCCAAGAAGAGGTTACAGCTGCCTTGTCATGTGCTACTCTGTTCTACAATATGGACACCAAAAAGTGGTAACAATTTGATTGTGAAAGCCGGTTAGATTAGGTTGCAGATGCTTCAGGCACATTTCCTTCATTCCAGTGGCCCCCTGAAGAAACATACCTCGCTACTTTTGGGCAGTACTCTCTTCTCTAGTGGTCCACAAAGATTCATTTATATAAAACAGGATTAACAATTTAAGAGAGCAGATGAAATTTCGAAGAGGGAAACAACAAAAAAAAATTTTCTTCCCCATATTCTGCTTACAGGGCATCTACCAGAAAAACTGTGCAAGTCATAAAAAGACAGAAGGCTGATATTGCTGTCTACAACTACCTGAAGGGGGGTTGTAGCCAGGAGGGGGTTGGTCTCTTCTCCCAGGCAACCAGCACCAGAAGAAGAGGACACAGTCTCAAGCTGCACCAGGGGAAGTTTAGGCTCAAGGTGAGGAGAAAGTTCTTCACTGAGAGAGTTGTTAGCCATTGGAATGTGCTGCCCAAGGAGGTGGTGGAGTCACCATCCCTGGAGGTGTTCAACAGGGGATTGGACGTGGCACTTGGTGCAATGGTTTAGTCATGAGGTCTGTGGGGACAGGTTGGACTTGATGATCTTTGAGGTCTCTTCCAACATTGGCGATTCTGTGATCTGTGGCCTGTGCCACCAGATTACCACACTGGGTAGCATTATTCCCTCTGCATAGAAATATACACACCCCTACCCCCAAATCATTAAAAATAGCATGGCACAAAAAGGAAAACAAGTAGGCAAATTTGAAAAGAGATTCATGATAGACACCTGAAGAGGAGGTGATGGATGAAATCCACTATCAACTGCAGACACAAAAGCATTGATCCTCAGAGCACTGACATTTGCTATGCAAATTCTCTCCCGGCTTAGGCGCTTTGGCTCCCTTTGATGTACACAGACAAGTTCTAACTAGATGTGTAGACTGGGGAGAGTCCCCTTTCCCCACTATCTCAAGCAGTTTTTTCTAAGCAACAGTGAAGTGCTCTGAAAATAACTATATCACTTCTGCTTCTGTTCTGAGGGGGGAAATCCACAAAGAAAGAGAAGTATAAATGTTATTACTAAGGAGAGAGGCAGTATCTTCCCAGTTCTGATGCAAGATGAAAGCAGCAGGCTGGTGTCTGATATTCGTAGCACAGCCCAGGATCAGAGAGTAAGACAAGCTGAACAGTAAAGATACTCTGGAAGAGATCCAGATGTCTTGAGTATAATCCTACTGCATGAAAAATCAAAGAGGTTAAAAATCTCCTCTTAAGAAGTTTTCTCCCCATTGTTCTGACCACAACTCTCCTGAACAAGCTGCATTGCTCCAGAAACCTCAGGAATTACGGTGACAATAGACTCCTGCCAAGAGAAGCACCATTACATAATAGCATTTATGGGAACACCGACAAAAAGCCACTAGGAAGTGCAACCAGACAAGTGCAAAATCCTCCCTGCTCATCAGCTCAGTCTAGCTCTCAAGCATTTCACAGAAGATCTCAGAATATTTTTAATTTACATGCTTACTTCCTCTCACCTCCTTCCACCAACGGACAGTCCACTCCTAACAATAACGTAAGCCTCCTGAGAATAAGTCTACATGAAACTATTGTATTTGCATTAATCTGTTTAAAACTACAAAAAAAAAGAAAAAGGGGGGGGAGAAGTGTAATCTATAATAAAATTATTAAAACTGCAAGATCTGTTTATGATGGTATTTTTTTTTTTCACCTTCTACTCAATTGTAGGAATACTTACAACAGTTACTGCTTTTCAGTTTCCAAAAGCCCAGCGTGGCTGGTTTTGAGTTCCCAGTTCTCAAGAGGATTTATGATGGATTTGATATACACATGTACAGGCTCAGCCTAAGCACCACATACACGTAAAAGTAGCTGCCTGGGAAGCTCTGACCTCTATGCACTGTTAAGGCACTATAAAGAATTAAGCAAAGACAAAGCCCTAATGAACACCAAGTTTCTCAGGTTATGTCATCTGCGGCAGTGCCTGCACTGAGGAACCTTCCTCTCGGAGCCCGCTTTGCCAGTTACCCATAAACTCTACTAAAAGAAGAGCAGAAGAGAGCAACGAATCCTTCTCGGTTGTTACTCTCGGGTTCTTCTTTAATCCTGTAGGTTCACCCGCACCGAAACGACCCACCAGCCCCAAGACTGCAGACGGCAAAGCAAAGCCAACTCTGTTGTCATTACCGGCCACACGCCGCTTTGACACGAGGGACAGACCGGTACCACAGGTGACATTATGTAACCGACCCGATCGGGAAGCCCGGCGCCTTCCTCCCGGGCGGGGACGTGGCGCCCCTCAGCCCCACGGGAAGCGAACGCGGGCCCCCAGCCACGCGTACAGGGGCCGACGGCCGGGCAGGACTCTCCCTTTCTCGCTCTCCCTCTCCCCGGGGAAACGCCGCCGAGACGTTCCGCCTTAGCCAGCGCCTGCACCCGCCGCCAAGCCCTCCGCCGACACACACGCTCCCACGGCAAGACAGGCAGTACACGCTCCTCCGCGCTCCGGAGGCAGGCCCGGCTCCCAGCCCCGCCGGAGCCAGGCCGCTGTCCCCCCACCCGGCGCACCGGCCGGGCCCGGCCGGCCCCCTCAGCGGGGCATGCCGCTGGAACGGGCTGCACACCTTTCCCCCGCGGCAGCGGCTCACCGGGCGGCTCGGCGGCGGGTCGCAGGGCGAGGCCGGCGCCTGGCCAGGCAGGCAGACAGGCGGGCGGCGCTGTACGGTGCTCTGTGTAGGGGCGGCGGGGCGGCGGTGCCGCAGTAGTTACGGCTGAAGGTCGGCGGCCGCACGCCCCGGCCGCCCCAGCGTCTCGCCCGCCCAACGCCCCGGCCGCTACCGCTGCCGCCCGCCAAGCCCCGCCCCGAGGGCCCCAGCCTGCGGCGCGTGGGGCGGGGCGGCCCTTAAAGGAGCCGGGCGGCGACCGTAGGTGGCGTGGCGCGGCCGCTGGGGGGCGCCGTGGGGTGACCTCCCGCCGGCCCGCCCCGGGGAACCGGCAACTCCCGCAAAGCGGCGGGAGCCCCACCGCGACCAGCATCGCGGGGCAGGAGAGGCTCCGCCACCGGCGTGTTGCAGTGAAGATACCACAATAGCACAGCAGCTGCTCTTTCAGCCCGTTCCTTGCTCCGTCTCCTGGCAGCCCTTGGGACTCCCCTCAAGCCCGGACTCTGCTAGCAGCAGGCCTGTGGAAACGTCAGACACACTTGGCTCCATCCTGCTGGGCAGCACCAGCAGAGACAGGTTGTGGGCTGGAAGGTCCAAGGCTGAGCCGCTGCTGGAACAGAACACAGTCACAGGGCTTTGGCTGCACACAGGTGTAGGGGGAAGTTCTGCACCTTCTTGGCGACCTCCTATCTCTTCATCTTCTATTTGCTTCTCCCAAAACAACACTGAAATATCCAACAGTGCATGCAGGCAATCTTTATTCACTTTCCTTTCTCTTCCTTGAATTAACACCTACCTTATATATTGCTCACATTTTGCTATGTGGAGCGAGCTCTTCTCCAGTGTACGTAGCTTTCCTGTAAAGGTGGAGGGAAGTATGCTTATTTTTCTGCAATAGCACAATGATTTTTCACAGTAAAAGCCCATAATAACCTACAGAAATGGCTTACCATCACTTGATCGGATGTACGAGATGAATACAGTACATGACAAAACATTCCTTATAAATGCTTCCCTTGTAAGCACTTCAAAAACAAAAAGCAGGAAAAAAAAACCTACATGGTCATCAGGAAAACATGCCTGAGGGCGCAGGAAGGAAGAGAGTGGGAGCTGGAGCTGCACACAAACCTTGCAATTCACACAGCTGCTCTTGCTGTGAAATCTCAGCCGTGTGCCAATATTTTCACTCTTGTCCCTTCCACCTTTGGATTTTGCTCTGGTTTGACCCTTTGGTCAAACATTGCCTCCTGGACCTGGAGTAAAAGTTTGGAAACATCTCTGAAAGAAAAGAGCTGTGAGGCAGCTGCCATGTGGCTCCCCCTGCTCATGGCATTAGTGCACACAGAGAGGAGCAACTCCTGGCAAATCCTCACCAAAATGGCTTTTGGCTGGGGGCTGTTCCACTTTTTTTTGTTTGACCAGTTAAAGTTGGAAAATATTTAAAGGTATTTTTTAATTTCTGTGCTAGACTTTGTTTCCTTAATTCTCATCCATACATAGTTCTCTTCAAAACTGTATCAAGCTGCTTGGAAAATGACTACATTCTTACATAGAGAAGCCTCAGGTGGCTGTGCTTGTGATTTTGTTTATTGTAGAAACACAGAAATCAGCATTTACAGACTATTTTATATGCCCAAAGTATGGCACAGACATTAACAAATGCCTTTTACATTGGATTTGGCGTACCGCATCAGAGCACTGATCTGCCTAACCCAACATCCTGTTTACAGCATTACCTAACAGCTGATGCTTCAGGGGAAGTAAATGCCCCAAGCTGCCCCCAAACCAGGTATTTGCCTCCTCACAGCCCAGTGCCTGTGACCTACTGGTTCCAGTTTTTCAGAGTTCCAGGTTCTGAAAAGGGAGGGGAAATATTTTCCCTTTATTACACACATCAATAAAGGAGGATCAGGAGCTGCCACCACCAGAATGCCTCTCTCCCAGGCAAAAAGCTTACAGTCTCAACTCAGGTATTTTGGTACATTTTTCTTGGATGTTCAAAGCCTTTCAGATTGCTTGAACAGAAATTAAAGGAAATAATTCATTGAAACAAGACCTTTTCCAACCTGGTTAATTCTATTCTATTCTATTCTATTCTATTCTATTCTATTCTATTCTATTCTATTCTATTCCTATTTCTATTCCTATTTCTATTTCTATTTCTATTTCTATTTCTATTCTAATCCTGAGTAGCAGAAATTTTGAAGCATGAAAGCTGCCAAATTTCACCAGAAGGGCAAAGTATATTTTTGTGTGGCCCCATCTGATTAAACAGTTAATTTCTTATCTGGTCATTATGGGTGTTGCTTTTATTCCACAGAAAGAGTATTTCTATCAATATGCTCCTTCCTGGGAGAGAACTCAGTGGGCATTTGGTAAGGGTGTGACTCACTGGCACAAGGCTGGGATAAGAGGGCAGCTGATACATGGGGACCATTTGGTGTCCCAAACTGTGTTTTGCCCCAGTCCCTTTGGCAAACTCACATCAGTGGGTTGACAGGGGAGGCTGAACTGGAGAAGCCTTGTTTCACAGCAATGCTAGTGCAGCAAGTTCATTCTGTTCTGCACACCTTGATAGATCCCCACAGGGACAGCAGCTGCCCTCCAGATCCAGACCTGCCACTGGATTATTCAGGTATAAGGAACATCTTTATAATCCCAGACATGAAATTCTTATTCTCTCCTTCAAATTGCTGAAAGCCCTTCACATCCCCATGGAAACACATGCTACCCTCACCCTCACATACACACTTGCCCAGCTCTTCCATCCTGTGATGGACATCATAGGTTATCAATGTCTGTCCAGGTGCCACATACCTAACATGACCCCAATTTCAAGTTAATATTACTCCTGAGAGAGAAGCCTGATGATTCCTGATGGCAATGCCTAGCTGAAAAAGATCTCATGACAGTCTAACCACTACTGGAGAGGAAACAAATAGCCTAAGAGATAATGTTACCTCAGGTTGTGGCACTACCCATCCTTGCCCATGAGCCTGGTAATACTGCCATCCTGTGCAACATGCTCCTCCTCAGCACTAAGTACTCCCGCAGACAATGAGGGAGTGCTGTACCTGCTTCATGTCATTTGCTCGCTCCTCTGCAGAGCTGCCCTGTGCCAGCATGCTCAGACAGCTTCACTCCAAGAACAAGCTGCTACAGGGACCTTTTAGCACCCAGCTCAGTCACCAAAGACATTCTGCCTTCAGAAGGCTCTCACACAAACCTTTTCTGCTTAGTGAGACAGCTCTAAACTCCAATTACAAAGATGCAGGAGAGCTACTCACCTTTGACTGCCTCCATCAGCCCCTCGAGTCCAGATTCCAGTGGGAAAGCAGGTAGCTGGCATTACACTGGAGGCATCTTTTGTTCCTCAGAGTCAGCAACATGCCAGACCATAATTCTGGAAAACAGCATCTCCCACGTGGGCATATATGACAGCCACACACACTCTTCCTCCTTTGCCTTCTTGCTGAGAACACCTATGTGACCTATTCATTGGCAACTTGTTTGAAGTGGGATTTATGCAGCAGTAAATCAATTTTCAAGTGCTCCTTGAAATCCCCACAGCCCATTAGCCTCCTGTACACTTTACCTCTCCTGTTTTGCTTTGTTTTCTCCCACTTCCTTCTGCACACATCTCCTGTTTTGCCAGCGCTCAGTTCCACTTCCAGGATCGCACACTGGAACCCACGCAGATTCTTCATGTTCAGGAGGGCACTATTAATTTAGTAATATTCATATTAGGTGCAAATGGAGAAGATCATCTCCAAATGCCTACTGCAGCTACACAGGAAAACCAACAGTAAAACAGAAATCTTGGCAAGCCATCCACACTCCTACCTTGCCGAGGCACTCTACAAACAGGGAGGCTGATGATGAGCCCCTTGTCCCTAAATCCCTTTAGCACTCTCTGCGCAGTTCATAGCTTGCTGATGGACAGGTGAGGCTAAACCAAAGCTGCAAGTATCATTCCCACCATGACATTTCCCTTCTTGGAGTACTGACAGCTTTTACTGCATTGAGATAATTTTCTGTGACGTGAAAGGCAGTGCACAGTTGTGGAGCAGCCACTGGAGCTGTCACCCCCTTGTGGGAGCCACAAGACCCAGCTCACAGCCTCACAGGGATTTGGGGCTTGAAGCTGCACAACATTTGTTCTGTACATATAGGCCTGTACCAAAGAAGCTCAGGGAAAAAAAAAATCATCTGCTGGAAACTACCCAGAGCTTTTCTCTCTGAGGGAAACAAATGAGGCCTTAATTAATTTTCTTTCAAACACAGCAAATTGACTTCTGCTCCAGTTGTGCTAGATTCAAGCCACACAGCACAATGGTTTTAATTCCACTTCACTTAAGGGCTAAATATTCAGAGCAAGGAAAAGAGAGTTTCCAGTAGGTCTTGCTCATGTTGTGGTCAACAAGTAAACCACCCTGGTTTTCACAGGAGTAGTTTCTTCAGAGCCTGCGTTGCTGAAGCTGACTGGGACATGTACCTGGGTTAGCACAGCAAAACACAGGATGCATGAAAGGCACTGGCTACGCAAGCTGCCTGGTCCCCTGTGTGTTCTTAAAGCTCTGCCACATCCTGCCTTTAATTTCATTCTACAGGCTTAAAGACTGTAGTGCTTTTAGTGTCCTGTCCTAAGGCTAGTTTAATGACTAGACCTGCTGTCTCATTTAACCTTTCTTAACACCAGAGTAATTCCTGCAGGATTTCTTAACATGCAGCATTCTGGGCAGGGTCTCCTTGGTACCTCACAAACTGGTAATATACTCCCCCATCTCTGCCAGTGACACTTTGCCCAATGAACCAGAAGAACACGTTGGCATATTCAGTATTTCCTTCGTATGGGTAGCTCAGAGCCACCCTGCAATCAGCAGCTACCCCATGTCTGAGAGAACCACACTCAAACCCCGGCAGAACGATTAGCCTAGACACAGTGCTGGTGTACAGCAGCCATCCTGCATGGGTATCTCACCGTGGTGTTCCAGCTTTTTCAGCATCATCTCATGAATCAAATCCCTAGGCTATGCCAAAAAGCACGAGAGTTGGAGGGAAAGAAATGTACAACAAAACCCAAATTGCCAAGTCCAGTGAGACTGTTAAGTTACTGTTAGTGTAAGCAGAGAAACTACAGAATCTGACATATATAAATACATATATATATATATATATATATAAACCATCAATTCTGCTAAACTGTTATGGGAAAATATCCATCCCTTTAGTGTCTGTTCTATGACACAATAGCCTATGTGCTACAATAAAGAGGTACAGAGGACCTCCTCTCGCTTGTCTCAGAGATTCTCTTTCCAAGAAGCTGAAGGACAAGATCTCCTTTACTGTAAAATCCTGTGATTAATTTAAATTACTTTCCTACCATCGTTAGATCCTCCTGCTGCCAAATTTATCTAATATATTTGATATACAGCTTTGTTGTCACATTGTCTATGCACCACTTAGGGAAGGTGCCCTAGGTGGACCACTAGATGGATAAAGAACTGGCTTGATGGCCGCACCCAAAGAGTGGCTGTCAACGGGTCCATGTCCCAGTGGAGGCCAGTGACAAGCAGAGTCCCTCAGGGATCAGTCCTGGGACCCGTCTTGTTCAACATCTTTGTGGGTGACATGGACAGTGGCATCGAGTGCACCCTCAGCAAGTTTGCTGATGACACCAAGCTGTGTGGTGCAGCAGACATGCTGAGGGAAGGGATGCCATCCAGAGGGACCTTGACAGGCTGGAGAGGTGGGCACAAGCCAACCTCATGAGCTTCAACAAGACCAAGGGCAGGGTCCTGCAGCTGGGTCGAGGCAATCCCAGGCACAAGTACAGACTGGGCAGGGACTGGCTGGAGAGCAGCCCTGAGGAGAGAGACTTGGGGGTGCTGGTGGACGAGAAGCTCAACATGAGCTCTCAATGTGCACTTGCAGCCCAGAAAGCCAATCAGATCTTGGGCTGCATCAGGAGAAGTGTGACCAGCAGGTCAAGGGAGGTGCTTCTTCCCCTCTACTCAGCTCTGGTGAGACCCCACCTGGAGTACTGCATCCAGTTCTGGAGCCCCTATTACAGGAGGGATATGGAGGTGCTGGAAGGTGTCCAGAGAAGGGCCACGAGGATGATCAGAGGGCTGGAGCACCTCTCCTATGAGGACAGACTGAAGGAGTTAGGGCTGTTCAGTCTGGAGAAGAGAAGGCTCGGAGGTGACCTCATTGTGGCCTTCCAGTATCTGAAGGGAGCCTACAGGAAGGCTGGGGAGGGACTTCTCAGGATCTCAGGTAGTGATAGGCCTAGGGGGAATGGAATGAAGCTGGAGGTGGGGAGATTCAGGCTGGATGTGAGGAGGAAGTTCTTCACCATGAGAGTGATGAAGCCATGGAATGGGTTATCCAGGGAGGTGGTTGAGGCCCCGTCCCTGGAGGTGTTTAAGACCAGGCTGGACGAGGTTCTGGCCAGCCTGATCTAGTGTGGGGTGTCCCTGCCCATGGCAGGGGGTTGGAACTAGATGATCCTTGAGGTCCCTTCCAACCCTGACTGATTCTATGATTCTATGATTCTATGATTCTATGATTCTAAGGTGCTATTATTCCTCTTCACAAATGAAAAAGGGAGGCCCAGATCCTAAAGATATCCACACATTGCCCTTATTTAGGTTAAATAGCAACGAAGAAAATAAATGAACCTGTTCCAATTCAATATTCATTGTCCTCAGCCCTTCTTTCTTTCCAACCAGATCTTTCCAGTATCTCCTCTGAAAAGCAGCCCAATTTACTCTTGGCTTCTCCTTCTATTGTAATTTTTGAAAATTAAATTAAGAAACCCAGGCATCTCTTCACTTACTCTTCAAAATGTTTTTGCTTCTTGGCTTCCCATCTGTTCTTTCCACATGATTTTACACTGTTTGGCCACATACGGTGACTCCATACACCTCAAGGAAGTATTAAATCTTCATTGTCTTCCCTTTTCTATAAAAACTCAGAACTTTTCATGTTGCAAGGCTGTGCATCAAAACTACTGTCTGCTGACTTTCCTATTTTTTGAGGCAACATCTGCATAAAACCTGATTGCAAATATGATCAGAGTCGGGAAGACTTCTTTCCAGCGGTCTTCCAGCTGGCTTTATTCGCAGATATTAGTCCAACAGAGAAGAAAAATCTATTTGGCACTGTCTCCAGTTGCAGACTCTCACTGTTCAGGCAGAACAGTTTCCCTTCCCAAGGATGCCTTAATGATATGAGATCAGATGATGGGATCTGAATTGCACTGGAACTGGTATGGTCTCCATGGTTCAGGAGAGATGCTCTCTGATGCCGAAGGAATTAGGAATCTCAGCTCGTGCTGTACAGGAATAATAGAGTTTATCCCTTCCAAAGTGTAAACTTACAGACAGAGCTATAATTTTGAGGAATTTAAATGTAATCCTATCACTATTAGTAAGCTTCAGCTGCAGACATTTGCCAGTAATTAAGCAGAATTATTCATAAGGGGGCTGGCTGTAGTACAGACAGGTCAATAGCTCAGGTTATTGTTAAACGCTGTTAAAACAGCAGGGGCATCTCAGCCCTTGCCAACTGCCTTGCAGGTCTGAATGGGTGTGTGATCATTCTGCCTCCACAGGTGTGATATTGGCCTTTCACTGCTCCTGAATTTGGGAGGCAGCATCATGGGCTTCAGGCTTCTTTGCCTTTCTCCTCAAACCATGCTGTACATCAATGCAGGCTGAGTGCAAAGCCCTCATACACCTCTTTTACACCCCATAAGCATGGATGTATGGCTAACAAAGCAAGGAAGGGTCCGATCCCATCTCCTAACTCACCTTCCCTGCTGTGTTTCACTCCCTGGTGAAGGCAGAAGCAAACGGTGAATCTCTTTTGTCTATGAGCTCCTTAATACAGCACCATCAGGCAAGATCTAGGAACAAAAAAGTAGCTCATATTTAGACTGGAATATTAAATACTATACAATGGAAAACTATGTTTTGGGGTGGCTTCTGATATAGTAAGGAGGAGCAATGTGAAATTTTTGCAGCTTGCCCAGAAATACCAAACTGATAAAACCCATGCCATGGGCAAGGTAGAAATCATACCAGAAGACAAAGAACCTCTTACTATTCAGCTAATAAACACCTCAGATTAATTAAAATGAAAATAATTTAAAACCTCCACTCTTAATCCAACCATTTATTCTGTTTGATTACACTTTGCATTTTACTTCCCCTGAGGGGTGTGACCAGCAGTGTCACAGCTCCCACTGTTCTTCAATAGCTTCATGTTGTGATTTCCAGGCTGTGCTAGAATAGGCAGTGCAGCTTGCAAACTGAAGTGGCACGCAAGACTGAGCATTTGCTTAAACCCAACAGTTTTCAAGCAAATTAATGGGATGTAATTGCATTTCAGCTTCAGCTTAAATGTTAGTGCTTGTTACACTTTCAATTCCCCTGTTTAGTTTAAACTCAATGCCACTTGCATTTCAGAGACCATTCTGGGTCACTGCACTATTTGTTTATGGGTAATAGCTCGTGGACATGTAGTTTGTAGCATAGATCTCTCCAACAGTGTACTCTGACCTCTCATATTACAGAGACGTCCTCACACTAATTTCCAAGTGATGTATGTATCTGTTTACCTCAACTTACTTTTGCTTTGTTTCCCCAGGGCCAAGCCTATCCTCCATAATTCACCATAACTCTCCTGCAGCCCACCCGCTCTCTGTAAGAAGCCAAACCTGACCAGCAGAAATGAGTGCATGAGGTTCAGCAGCTGCATCTTGGATTTGGTTTGGGCCTAAATATGCCAGTACTCTGATTTCTCCAGAAATAACCACTGACAACAGAATATCCCTAAAAGCAAATAAAATCTGTTCTCATATCTGTACTTGTCTCCATGGAAATATGCAGTGACAAGGTCTTTTCCCTCCCTTTCACTGCACTTTCTCTGCTAGCCTACCATATTTCTTTTAGTCCTGGCAACTGCTAGATTTACCCAAATACAAAGATGACCTCAGATGTGCCAAACTTGCCTAAAGCCAAGTAGAGAGCTGTTCATCATTACCCCAGGAAAGCATCCATGCAGCAACACTGCTGCCAGTCCTCAATCCAGAGCACACCAACTGTGTGGAGATCACGTCAGCCAGGGACCCACAAGACCTTTTCATTACTGAAGACAAAGTGGGTTTGGTGAGACACCAAACATCACAGACTGTAGTGTCACCCAGCAAGGTGAACACTAATAACAGCTCAGTATCAGCACAGATCATATGCTGGCCTTACTCTATGGTTTTGAGGACATAGTATTTCTACTGCAAATCTGTCTTCATTGGCCACCTAATATTTTGCTTCGGGCAGCTACCCTCTTCACTACCCTTGGCCTTATATTGCCATCTCCAACTACTTCCTCATGCCCTGGCTTCTCTCTGCTTGGTGCATCTGCCCCAGCCAGAAGTCCATTTCTCTAGAGCCTCATTTGAAGAGGCTGAGGTCACTTAACGACACCATTAAGCAGAGCCTCCAGGCTGTGAGCAATGGGGATGGTGCCTTGGCTTTGGGCAGTTATGTGCTACTGCACTGGAACAGCCTGGCAGGGGGGTGCAGAAAAGTGCCTGTGACTCAAGGGAGGAGGAATGCTTTAATTTGCATCTCCCAGGCACGTAGTTTGTGGCAACAAGAGGAAAGCAAACACCCACCCTTCTCCCCACAGAGGAATGGAAAGGTAGGCTGTGCCAGGGCTGCAGGCAGAGCACAAGCAGAGAATGAACACTGAAATCTTGCAGAGGAGGACTTTAGTTTTTATCAGGTTGTTAAACTGATATTAAGGTACACTGGTTTTCAGAACTTGTCTACAATGCAGGCAACTTGATGTTCAGCTCTTATGGAACTTTATGTTCAGCATTAGTTCAGAATGGGCTGCAAAATAACTCAGATGGAGGGGCTGTAGGACTGTAAACAAAGGATTATGGCATGTGTCAAGGGGCTGTTTAGAGGGAAAGGACCAAAGGTATCATATGGGGATGGGGGTCAGTAAGACTAAGTGCCTCATTAAAGTTTAAAAATAGTATTTAAACTGTCCAGCTGACAGGGGAAGGCTGTGCTGGAGAGGCTCTGCCACGTCTGGAAGAGGTGCAGGAGCTGCCTGCAGGCAAGGAAGGGATACATTCATCCTCTTGCCCCTTGGGAAGGCACTGGGGTGCCTGTGCTCAATCTGTGACTAGAAAGAGGACACTTTACTGGGAGACACCACCAGCCTACAGCCTGAAAACTGTGTCAAGAGAGCGCCTCACTTTCCTGTCCCCAAAGCTGTCATCTTCCCCTTATTCCCAGGGCTCAGAAAGGTGCAAAAACAGGAGGAGTCCAAGCAGCCACGAGTAGGACATGAGACAGGGTAGCTACACAACAGCTAGGTCATGGTCCTCCCAACAACAGTGTAAACGCATTGTGAGACAGCAGAAATTGTAAACTAGATGGAAAAAGGATTCAACATGGAAAACAAAAGCTATTTAGGAATGAGGAAATAATTCACCAACTAACATTCTCCATGGCAGAGTGGGGAGCAGTTCTGGAAAGTCAAACTGTCTTGAGCAAACTGTAGGAAAGCTATCAAATTAGATAAGAGGACAGAAGGAGATGTTAGAGAAGAGGAAGGCAATGCACTGGAATTGGGACTGTGCACAGCCAGCACAAAGGTAAGTGCTGAGCAGGAGCCCACTGCTCAGTTCAGGGCAGCAGCTAGTGGGAGAGCCTGACACCCTGGGAGAAGGTCAGAAGAAAGGTGATAGCTCAGTGTTTGACTACAGATTTGCAAAGACAGTATGCTTTCCTTGGCTCTGAGGGGACATGGAAACAGTTTACAAACATTTGTAAGGCATAAACCCAAGCCAGAAGGAGGCCAAATTGCTAAGATAAAACAAAGAGAGGGGAAAACAAAGCTGAAAGTAACTATTGACATTTTACCAATGAGCTCTAAGGTTGTGAAATATCCTCCATGAGGAGAGCAGGGGAAAAAAAAACAGATACAGTTTAAAAGTTTTATAGGAAGAAAGTAATTAATACCTGTGCAATGAAGTGCATATAGAATTTCTTTAACTGGTGCAAATATTTCCACCCCTGCTATCTGCATTTATTTTCCACTGCCTGCCATCTCTTGCTATCATTAACAGAAACACAAAGAAGGAGAATGTTTATTAAAGCAGCAGTGCAACCTTACAATACTACTCTGAGTGTTTAAGTCTCTAGACATTTCTAGTCAACAGAAAACAGTGTTTTATAATTGGGTGTGTGAAAATTACACACTAGCAGTGATCCTCTTCAGAGATCCTCTCCTGCCCCATCCCAAATTTCCTTTAGCCTTGATGAGGTAGGGATACGACTCCATGTCTGGATAGCATGTGTTACTGTTTTCCAAAGTCTTATCCAGCTGCTTCTAAAATCTCATGGAAAATCCTCTTCCAGTTTGTAGTGGGTTGAGGCAGCCCCCGTCCCCCACCACAGGCAAAATGACGACTCTGACAAAACGGATTGCAGAAGTGATGGAAAAGTTTAAATAGAAAAAGGTGAAGGTGCACAAAGGAACCAGAAACAGTGACAGAAGAAACCCCAAAACACACCCGGATAAACCCCATCCCCACCTGAGGGTGGGCCCAAGACCCCCAGGGCTCGTTCTTCCCCCCACTGCTAGGCTAGTCTCAGCTGGCCAGGCCTGAGACCGCCCATCCCCCTGGCCTTGGGCCTAGCCAGGCCCAAGGCCGGGAGATGTCTCCCCCAGTTACCGGGTGCTGGCGAGGGAAGAAGGAGAAAGAGGCGGACCCCACGCAAGATCTTATAGCGGTGCAGGGGGTGTGGTAGGAGATACACGGTTTTCCTGTGTCCACCCACTGGGCTGGACTTCTGGACACAGGAAGTGTGCCATGCAGCGGGGGCACCCAGCCCAAACCACCACACAGTTGCACTTGGGAGACCACTTACGAGATTCCCAAAGACATCCAGGGAAACTTGAAAGATCAAGGCCCACGGCCCCAGCAGAGGCTTAAATAGCAACCTGCCCAAATCTCACCTAGCATATACACTTAGCAGCTTAATATTTTCCAGGAGGAGGGGACACAGCCATGGCTTGATAGCTACAGTGCTGCAGCTAGTACTGACTAACGGTTTCCTCCATCAGTCAGTGAGCTGGGATCTTCAGAGAGCAGGGATTTGTTCCCCAGCCTGAGGATTTTTCACATACCTAATTAACCAAGCTTTATAAGCATCCCCTGCAGACTATGATGGTGATGAATGAATGAAATCAGATTAGTCAATAGAGTTTATTGGTGGAGTGTGCCCACTCACTGTGGATGCATCAGTACTGTGTGCATTCATCAGCACAGGGTTGAGCACAGCTCAAAGTCTTTGCCTGTACAACAGGAAGCCTTGACCAACCTGCAGCTCTTCAGCTTTCTCTCTAGGACTTTCTCAGGTCCTTCTGTTGCTCCATGTCTTTGTCCTAGGCCACCATGGAAGTCCACTGGTGGGTGCCATGTCCTTCATTCTTAAAGCAAAGCAGATTAACCTGCACCTGTAGAGATTAAATGAGGAACTGTGAAAAGCACTGAAGTCATAACACAGTGGCTAATGATACATTTGCTACTACTGTCCTCTGCCTGACAAAATCAGAGTTGCTCCACTATGTGGCACAGATGCTCTGCAGCTCCACAACCTGCAATGATCCCCTTTTTGCTGAACAGTATTTCTAGAGCAGAGCATTCCTCAACCCCACTGAGGATGTTGAGCCTAGGAGCCCTGTAGAAATAGGAGATCTATAGAAGTATGCAAGCAGCATGTTAAGAGTACCTGAAAAGGTGCACCCTATTGCCTAGCACATCACTGTAGTTCCCCCTTTGTCAGTCCTGACACAGCTCTGCAGCAAGCAATAGCTTGTATTAGCCACTAAAGGGAATAGAGTTTCATGTCTGGAAACTGCTTTGAACTGAAATTTGAGACTAGTGTCTTTCCTTTCCAGGTCTGGCACACATTCTCTAGGTAGCCCAAGGCAGGCACCTTCATCTCCCTATGGCTCAGTTTGCAGTCTGTAAAACTGCCTTCTCACACCCCTTTTACCCTTGTTTATATTAACTGTAAATGCAGATGGCCTTGATTGTGTACAGGTACAGTGCAAAACAGAAGACACTGCCCTGGAATTGCTACTCATATAGGAAAGGTCTGTGGGGAACAATGGGTGCACAGGAGGGCACGTGCATGGAGGGATGTGTGCACGGAGGGGCAGGTGCACGGAGAGATGCGAGGATGAAGGGATGCGCACGCAGGGATGGAGGATGCTTGCAGGGAAGGACACACGCCAAGAGGACTAGGCGTTTGCCCACCGCCCGAGCCAGCCGCGGCCCCGCTGCCGCCGCAGCGACGACCTGCCCGGCCCTTCGCAGGGCGGGGGTAGGGGGACGAGGGGCGGGCCCCCGTGCCAGACAGCAGTGCTGCCCCCGGCCCTGCCCGGCCCCGCCGCGGGGCTGCGGGGCGGGTTCCCCTGCTCCCGCCTCCGCCCGCCCCCGCGCGGGGCCTGCAGCGGGCAGCGCGGGGCGCCGTAGCCTACGGGCCGCCGCCGTGCCCGCTGCCGCCGTCGCCCCGGAGGTGGGAGCGCCGTGCGGCACCCGGGGTGCCATGGACGAGCCGCCGCCCGCCTGATTCCCGAGGCTGCCGGCACCGAGACAAAGCGCGGGGTTGCCCGCCGCGGCCGTCCGGTGAGTTCAGCGGGCGGATAGGGTGGGGGGGGGGGGGGGGGCTGCATCTTTAGTCGTGAGCACCGGCCTTGGGGGTGGAAGGTCCCGGTCTCGCACGCAGCCCAGCCTGACACCCCCCCGTATATCCCCATCCTCATTCACAGCGCAGACACTGCCGTCCGCCGCTCTGCCAAGCCCAGTGCGCTGCAAGCATCCGCGCTCACAGCCCTGCTATCCCCCACTCCAACCTCCCCACCTCTGGCCCAAACGCTCGCCGAGATGCCACCTCCACTCATTGCCAAAGAAACCTGCGCCTTTTCCCCAAACATGCCGCAGGGACTGAATCCACCCCACATCACCCCAGACAGCCCCTTCACCTCAAACGCCCCCGCGCACAGCCCACGCAGCTTAAAGCCTCCCCGATCATCCCCGTGCCCGAGCACACGCTCCAACACCCCCGCGGGGCGCCCAAACACATCCCACCCCTAAAACACCCCGCGCCAGGCAATCCCCTCCCCAGCCTGCCTGCCTCCCTCCCTCCCTCCCTTCATAAATGCAACCGATGTACACTGCCCTAGCTAAGGCCCCCGCCCGGTGCAGACCCCACCGCCTCTCCATCGCCTGCCGCCCACACTGCCTTTGCGCCTTCCCGGGCAGACAAAAGGGGTCCGGGCTTCCCCCTCACCCGCCGGCCCCGGCGCTCACCCGCCGCCGCTTTCTCCCTTGCAGGCCGAGCCATGGTGGAGCCGCCGGCTGAGCCTCCCCGCAGCCCTGCCCGGCTCCCGGGGGGCAGCGGGAGGAGAGCCAGCACGTCCTGGGGAGCAGTCGCCGCTGCTGCACCTGGACCTGTACAACTTCGACTGCGCGGCGGCGGAGGGCAGTCGGTATGTGCTGACCAGCCCGCGGTCGCTGGAGGCCTGCGCCCGCTGCGCCGTGCGGCCGGTGGAGCTGCTGCCGCGGGCGCTGGGGGAGCTGCTGCGGGAGGCCCCCGGGCGCTCCATGCGGGTGGCCGCCGGGCTCTACGAGGCCTATGAGCGGGAGCGCCGCCGCAAGCTGCAGCAGTGCCGGGAGGAGCGGGAGAGGATCATCCGGGAGGAGAAGCGGCGGATCCTCGCGCCTCTCGGCAGCCTGCCGCCCTCGCCCGCCGCACGGGTCGCACCCCGGGCTGCAGCCGCCGCTGCCACCTCTGCGCCCCGGCTCCATGGCGGGGGGAAGGCTGGGGCGTCGGGGGGTGCCAAAGGCAAAAGCCACTCTCTGGACTCACTACAGAAACGCCGTGAGGGGAGCTGGGGCAAGACTTCCTCCGAGTCGGGGGCCTCGTCCTCCTACAGCGGGGAGAGCCTGCGGGAGCGTGGGGGAAGTTGGGGGCCGGGGCCGGGGGGTAGCTCTCGCTGTCAACGGCTCCTTACTGGGGCGCAGCTTCAGCCTGGGTGACCTCAGCCACTCACCGCAGACAGCTCAGAGGGTGGAGAGGATCGTCTGTGAAGTGAAGAGGAGAAAGGGCCTATCAGAGGTGCCCGAAAGGGACAAGAAGATCGCTGCGCTGATGATTGCCAAGCACCAGGAAGCCAGCCTGCTGCGGGAGCAGCGGCAAGCGGCCCACCTACAGTGGGACAGCCAGAGGCGCCAGGCTGAGCAGCGGAAAGAGAAGGAGGAGAAGGAGAAGCAGAGGGCCCTCTTGCATGGCCAGCGATTGTGGGAGAGCCAGGTGGAGAAGCGTCGGGGCAGGCTGACCCAGGAACAGGAAGAAGCCGTGCTGCTGAAGCAGAGGCAGCGTCTGATGTGTGAGGAGAGGTGGCGCGAGCAAGCAGAGAAACAGGAGCGGCTGCGGAGAGAGAGGCTGGAGAGGGCCATCCAGGAGGACAAGCAGAAGAAGCTCCATCAAGAGCAAAACCTGAAGGTGAAGGAGGAAGGCAAGAAGGAGCACCGGGAAAGAGAGGAACAGCTTCTGCAGGAGAAGCTGACCATGGCCGCACAGAAGAGGATGAAGAAGGAGGTGCAGCTGCAGAAGGAGAAGAAGCTGCTCAACCAAGCAGAGAAGCTGAAGCATGAGGCTTTGCTTAAGGAACTGGCCAAGCAAGAGGCAGAAGAGAAGGAAATGCTGAAAGCTTCCCTAGAGATGAGTTTGACAAAGGCTCAGGAGAACTATGAGCAGCTAGTGGAGAAGAGGAACCAGGGGCTGAGGGAAAAAGCCAGGCGGGAGGACATGCAGATCCAGAGAGCCAAACTGGCAGCAGAGAGGAAGGAAAGAGAGCAGAAGGAGCACTTGGAAGCCCTGGCTAGAGAGACAGAGAGAAAGCTCCAGCATGCTGCCCAGGTGGCTGAAGAGGTTGTCCAAGAAAAAGCCCGCAGGGTGGTCTTGAGCCGTCTGGAGAAGGAGAAGGTACAGAAGATGAACAAGCAAAAGGTAGAACAGTATGAAGACTTAAGGCGCAGGGAGATTCTCCTTTCTATAGAGAGGAAGCTGGAGAGGAGCGAGCAGATCTTCAAGGAGAAGAAGACTGTCTTAGAAAACGCCAGGTCTGTTGCTCGGGCGTCCTTCCACGTTCGGGAAAAGGTCCGGGAAGAGACGAACACGCGCACCTTTGACAAGATGGCCTTTGAAGCAGAACTGCATGCCCACCTGAGTAAAAAATGAAAGGTCTTGTTGTGGATGAGTGGCAATATGTCACTGGCTGTCCATCATAATGTATCAGAAAGCTCCCCCACATCAATATTTGAAAAACAAGTAAGAACCACCCTAATTTCTTAGTTTGAGGGAGCAGGGTACCGCACAAAAACGTGGCAGCTATTTCACATACTGTTTAAAACATGATTTTGTTCTGGATGTGTTTTAAAGACTGGCTTTGGTCATCTTTGCACAGGGAAGCAAGTTTTTGTGTCTCCACCCCACAAGCACACGCATTTTCTCAGAGAGGGCTGCAGAAGAAGTCTGCTGGATACCTGTGTGTTACTGATTGATTGTCCACACCACAGCTGACTACAGCTGCATTCTTTTCATCTGGAAATGCAGACAACAGAAAATGCTGGAGCCTGCTGACTAAGAACCAAAACTACCCCCAGCTGCTTCTGGGTTGAGTGATGGCAGCTTGGTTTAAGTAACTGGACTGCATTTTCAAAGCCACTGCACTGCCATGCTGAAGGGTGAGGAGGGCTGGAGTACAGAATGCCACATGCTGGGCAGGGTGTCAATCTAAAAGCACAAATCAAGATAATACTATATAAGAAGACATTATGATCGGAGCTGGGCAGAAGCTGGCAGAAGTTCTCACACACAGTTTCTCTTTTATTATTAGCAACTATTGCCCCTCCCAGGTATCCTCACATCTCCTCCTCTTTTGGAGGTTTCTCTTACAATCCTCTGCACAATTACTTCATTTATTTCAGAGGAAGGGGAGAAGGAGAGAAGTAATCCACAAGCGCCGAGACGACCGAGTTGTTCATTAACATACGGCAACGAATGCAGCTGTGGAATCTGGCCTTTGTGGCAAACATGGAACCTCTGTAAATGGAAATTGCATAGGGAAGTTGCCACTCTAGGGAATTCTCGAAGCTTCAGGAGAGCCTCAACAACCTTGTCCAGATTAGCCTGCCTTGAGCAGGAGGCTGGACCAGGTGTCCACCCAGTTTTTACAATCATCTGCTTGAGCAGGGCAGCACTGATCTGTCCGCTGGTGCTAACATTTGTATATATATATATAGGGCACAAGGAGGAGTAGATGCACAAAATAAGGTACATGACAGATTCTCTTAGGTGAGGATCATGGTTTTTTTTTTCTTTTTATAACTCTTATCTCAATACTCTAGACGGAATGGAGTCCTTCTACTATTAATGCCCTGCAAATGTGAAAAGCCTACCTGTGCTCTGTCCACAGCATTCAAGTAAGACAGTGTTCTGCTCCACGTTTCTATGGTTACTTTCTGCTAGGTTGCAGTTAGGAGCACATCCAAACCAGGTACTTTTGACTGTTTTGTTCTGGTTCCAAGCAGTGCCAGCTCTGCTCTACCGTCCGTGATGCCATGCTGGGTTGCTGTGGTGATCACATCAGACCTGGAGCAGGGGGAAGAACAGCAAGAACAGCTAAGATATTGTTTCCTTGCCAATGTCTCTGACATACAACACAGCAGAAGAGAAAAGCATACAGTCCTGAATGCATACATTGCTTACAAGAATTTCCCAGGTCAAAAACCTCTTAGAAGGCTTTAAGGAAGGTGATAAATGAAAAGAAGGTGGTGACATATGTCACGGACATACAGTCCTGAATGCATACATTGCTCACAAGAATTTCCCAGGTCAAAAACCTCTCAGAAGGCTTTAAGGAAGGTGATAAATGAACAGCTACAACAACAGTATACTGGTGCCCTGCAAAGCCAGAGACATTCTACAAATAGTGTTGAAAATGAAACAAGTAGGGATTTTCTTTGATTTTGATACCATTGGTGCTGTTGAGGGCCCACAGCATGAAAACAGGAATTAGGGCACCTGAGCCATGTTTGCTATGTCAGTCATTGGCTTGCTCTGTAGTGCCAGGCATGTCCTCCTTGCTCCTGTTAAATCTAGGGAAGTAGAGTCAAGCCTTTGGGATATCTGGGACTTGAAGGAAACATTAATAGCCAGCTAGGCAAAACACTGCAAAGACTTTTGACAAATGATGCCAACGAAGCACAAAGTACTATTTTATTACATTATTTATTTATTTATTTATTTATTTGTTCATTTGAGTGGTTATTAAAGTAAAACATAGCTGTTGGTGAAAAGCAGCCCTTAACACCAAAATAGTGGTAGCTGTGGAGAGGGCAGCTGTGTTACTCTTTCCAGTGAGGAGACTGTCCTGTCATCCTTGTCCTCAAAACAGTAATCGGTTTGAACAGCAAAACCAATCCTGCTCTAACTCTTGACCAAGGTCCCTGATAAAAAACGGTATTCTTCATGTGTTGTTCATACCACAGTGCCCTTGTAGCTGCAAAGACCTAGAAATGAGATCCCCAGTGGCTCAAACCCAGCCTGAACAAAACTTCCCTTGCTCCCTGGCAGCACTAGTCAGGATAAAACCTGCAGTGACTCCAGCATAGCTGTTTCATCTGGTTTGTGGCCTTGAGGGCTGCAGAGAAGGTCTGCCAGCACGGGTGTGAGGTCCCCTGCTCCCCGCATCATTAGACCGTGGTTGAAGTTCGCTGCTTGGGCCGTTCAGTGAAGAGCACACGGGAAGAGCTGGGAAGCAGTGAGAAAAAGGCAAAATGTGGTGAGTGAATGGAGCAGACAGTCCCTACCTGGAGCAGCAGTTTTTCTCTAAAGGTCTACTGCAATCTACCTGAAGGCTTCGTCCAAACCTCTCTCTGATGGGGCATTTCCAGCACAGACTTGAGAACATTTTACTGCCCAGGAGATGTGTCTTGTCCACTGACTGTGAATACTCCTGGGGTCCATCTCCTGCTGCTGCCTGAGTTTGACACCTTGGGGCTACAGCCAACCTAATTAAAACACACCTATGTGGTGGTAATTGGATTGGCAAACCACTGTTCCTGTACCATGCAGTGTGCAGCTCGTTTTGAATGTGCAATCTTGAGGAAAAAAATATTTTTTTTTTCAAAAGACATTACTCTGTGTGTGGGTATTTTTTATTTCTGTAGTGGTTCCAGTCCAAACTCCCTGATAGTCAACAGAGTTTATAAGTTGCTTAAAATTGCAGCGCAGAAAATTAAGTCACTTAAGTTGGGTGGTGATGGGAGAGGTATTTCGTGGGTCTGCTTATGCTTCTGTTTATTGGAGAAGGGATTTTACTGCTGGATTTCTGTGGGAGTAGAAATTAAACCCTGGGACCCATGTAAAAAGCATGGCCCTCTAAGATGAGGCATTTGTGGTGGGTTTGAGTTGCAGGCCATGAGCAATTTAAAGCAAGGAACGTGTTAGCTCAGAAGTAGATCACAGCTTATTTAGAGCAGAAGAGCAGCTGATGACGTTTGGTCAGGTCCTGCAGAAAGATAACTTAGGTTGGTTCTCTCCTGGGATTAGGAGACACACTTCAAACTACTTCTCTATTATAATCATAAGGTGATAATAAAGACTTTACTTCTAGGCCATTTGCATGCATGCTGCATGAAAGCTTGAAAAGCCTGCACTTTCAAGCAACAGCAGCAGAAGGACAATTACCAGGAAGCTTCTGGGACTGTTAAACATTTCCAGGTTTCAATTTGTGAATCCCTGGAGTCTAGCTCCAGGTTTCATGTTGGATCCCACAGATCTAACGGAACAACCCAAACTCTGAATCCAGTGCCAACAAACATTCAAATCTAAAGCCAGACACTGATGCGGACTTACCTCTAACCCCACTTGCAAACCGTTGCACAGCTTACTACTGCCCCTTGAGTAGGACTACTACTAGAATTTGACCTGCTAGAAACCAGTCTAAATTTCTGCAGGGTTTCTGAAACTGAGATACTGAAACACTAGGGAGAAAGACCCCAATATTATTTAATTGTCCTAGAAAGAATTACAGGACCAAGTCCTGTGATTCATTTTCAGGTAAAACTTGTAGACCTGTGTTCTCCATAGTGAGACATGATTGAGCACACACTGTTGCAGAAGAAGAGTCTGTCACTCTGTTGGCTATAACAGAGAAAGACAAAAGAATTTCAGAGGCCCCAGCACTGGGCAGCCTGGGTTCCTTGGGTGGGTGCCTGTAATAAAAATGTATATTTTTATATATTTTCTAATTAATATTTCCTGGTGGTGGTGTCTTAAAACACCAGTCTCTCTCACTTATAAAATGTGTGCACAGGTTCAGTTATTCGGTTTGGGTTTTACACTCCACATATAAAGAAAATTAAATGACTTAAGCACAGATCTAACATTGCCAATACAGAAATTCAAACTGGAAATACAGGTCATCTGTAGTTTTCCCACAGATGGGATTCTGTGGCAGATTAGCTGGGTACTTACAGCTTGCTCCTCTTGTCTGGTATCTTCCCAGATGCTGTGGCTATAATTCTTGCAGTCGTTTGCTCGAGGAGGGCTAAGGGGTCTCTCTCTTCTTGTGCCCAGTTCACAGTCTGGAGCTTGCCCTTGGCTTGGAGAGGGCTAGGGGACCTTTCTCTTGTCGTGCCCAGTCGCTGGGCTGTAGCCTCTTCTGCGATTCAATTCCCTTGGAGCTTTTTCCCTTTCTGCAATGGTCCAGGTGCAAGGCCTGGATGAAGTTGTTGGTCTGCTATAGCAGGTTCTTCAGCTGCTACTCAGGCAACGCTTGGCTCTTGTTGCTTGCTGCATGAGAACAAGGCAGGTTGCCTGACTTCTTGGCTTGGTTTAAATACTGTCCCAAGACAATGCCCTTTGGTAACACAGAACCCTGATAAATGGACCTGTGGGATGGGGCACATACAAACGTGGCCGGGGCCACCCACAATTCGCAGCTGTGTTACAAAGTTAATTACACGTGGTACATGTTTATCTGGACCCCAGGGAGTGTCCAGGTTTGCGCATTTGCAGGTGCTTAGCCCATTGTCTGGGCTAGGGCATGTTTGGGGGTTTGACCCTTCAGGACAGTGCTTTGTGATTCTCACTTCAGTGAAAACAAGGGTTGTCTTGTATTGGGAAACTCACACGTGAGGGAGAAACACTGGCCACCGACTAGTTTCTTTTCCTTAAGCTGTGGATGATTCTTTCATGTGTTTTGAGTGTTCACAGACACTCTGGATTTATGTGGATTGTCTAGTTTCTAACAGTATCTGGGCTAAAGCTGAAGCCCTTCGGTGCCAGTGAGAGCACAAAATTCATCACTAAAACACAATCTCAAGGTTAAAACTTGGCAGACACCTTCAAAAGCTATTAGGAGAAGCAGCTGCTCCACCAGTAGTTAATATTTTACTATGTAATTTTTTTAACCAGTCTCAAATTCTTTGACTGAATGGATAAAAGAGGTGTGAGGATAAGATTTCTCACCTTAGTTACTTACTGTGTTTCTTTTGTGATGCTTATTGAGCTCCAGGCTCATTCTGATGGTGGCTTCTCATCACTGCCAGTTCTTACACCAGAGATTTGGGTTCACCTGTGGGTGTTCTTCCTCTGGTGGTGATAGTTAGAATGCCACTCTGGGGGGGTGGTTGGTTTTTGGTTTTCTTTTTAAAGCAGATACTAGAAGGTATGGGGACAAGACACAAAATTAGTTGGATACAGCACAGTAAGGGTGATGACTGTGGCTCTCCACATGCAGGTCTGCTTTGCAGACCTGGGACTGTGCTGCTGCTTATTGGAGCAGCCACCACAACCAGGAGAGCAGAGGTGCTCTGGGAGGGAGCTGCCTGTTCTCAGCTTGCACAGACTCCCTTCAAAGCATGCAAATTTAAGGTTTTTTAATGCTTTGCTAAGTCGAGGTCCTAGGGAATTAAGTTTTTCAGAAGGCTGCCACAGACAAAGAAGAGGAAGACACTGGCTTAGTCAAGTCCCTCTGGAAATGGTCCCCATGACATTTACTTTGCAGCTCAGTACAGGCACATTCTAACATGAGCTGATGGTATGGTAAGGAAATGTAATGATTCTGTTTCTAGGCGGGAAGCAGCTCTGGTTTTTTTGCCCTTTTGTGTGTATGTGTGAGAGAGAGATGTTAGTAGATGATGTTTTGAAGAGAACACCGGAGAGAAGAGAAATTTCAAAACTATTCTGTACAAGATTCCTGGAAACACATTCTCCATTTATGCAGAGCAAAGAGCACTGCATGGAATCCTGATGTTCAGAACCTTCATGATGGGATATGCCCCACATCCCACATGCCTCTTATTGCAGTTCTAGGTCTGACTTCTTTGTCCTTAGCCCATTCTTTGAGCACAGCTCGACCATGTTATTCTGAGATTCTAGTCTGAAAAGATCCAAATCATTCTCTGTCAAGTTTGCACTCATGTCCTACATCCCTGCCTTTCATCAAGAAATCTACTGCATTACAAAACCACTCTGGCAGTAAAAAACATTCTGCATTACAAAACCAAACTGCCTGTGGTATTTTGTTCTTTACACAGCTCCCTGCACCTAATCTCAGGACTGGGCTGTGAGGTAAAGCAGTTATTGCCCCCAGTCTAAGTACAGGAAAACTGAAGCAGAAAGAACTGATGTGACTTGCCCCGAGCCGTGATGGCCTCTGATTTAGCTGGAGCTCTCACATTCTCCCTGTTCCCCAAGCAGCATCCTCATGGAGGATGAAGGTTTTAAGCTCTACTTCTAGGCATTGCTTAGAAGCACTTTCAAATGGAAGGGCAGGGAGGGAGGGAAGGAGGAGTGGGGAGGGGTTGAAGCAGAGTGGCACAGACAAGGCTGTGCTTGGGAGTCCAGGACAGAGGCAGGCTGGGAGGAAAGTGCATTAGGAGATGTGGGCAGGAGCTACAGATGGAAATGTTAAATAAAAGAGCAGATACAGAATGAGATTCCTTATACCATCCTGGCCAGCTACAATCAATTACATCTCTAAGCATGGCAGCATGCAATAACACTTTCTAACAGCTCATTAAAGTTGCAGGGCCCATTTCATCCCATTAGTTACCTCCCTAAGGCCAGCCGAGTTACTCCAGGAATAAATGCAGCCTAGATATATTAAACTTTTTATTATTTATGTAAACCATTGTGGCTTGGGATAGATTAAGTTTCCAAGAGCTGGGTGGAAATTTCCCCATCAACACTGTACCCAGGCAACAAGATGGGAGGGTCACATAGCAGCTGGTATTTTTAGGCTGGGTGACAAGTTTGTCAATACCTTGTGCTGCACACTGTGTTCCTGGGTGCTTGCAAAGCAATGTCTGCTTAAACAGCTCAGCACAGCTGAAGGGAAGAGCAGCTGGCACAGGAGCACCTTGTCAGACAGCAAGCTAAACAGCGGGTGAGAAGTTTGGCTCTGTGTCTGTTGGATGCTGCTGGAAATGTTTTGGTTTGCAAAAGAGTAAGAAGAGAGTTTCTTCTCTTTTTTAATCACCTCCAAAGTAAGCTGTGCTATTTCTGACACTTATTTAATTATATATGAGAGATGGAGAAATAAATGAGAAAAGGAGCTTGAAGCACAAATGTGTAGGTAAAGCAGGACATTTTCCTTTGCCTCCTGAAAATAGCCTCAACCATTATGACAGGAAATGAGAGTTTTACGTGCCAAGTTGCATGCATTTTGTTAGACTCTAGGAGGGGAGCCGCTCCATTTGCACACTTTGATACCTGTGCACCTGTCTCCTGTACAAACTGCAGAGGCAGGCTTCATCTTTACCTCCCAGGAACAGCTGTTTCTTCAGACTTCAAGGGAAAGGAGATCTATGAACACAAAACCTGTATTTTTTCATTCTAGAGGGACCACTACTAAGCTGTCCTGGATGGTCTCAGCCTATGTCTGACTTGAAGCCTGACAGAGGAGTGGCAGAGCATCAGAGGGTTTATGCAGCTCTCACCCAGACACTGTCTAGGAGCCTCTGTGCTGTTTTTTAATCCCACCATATTCATGCTGTCCCTGTTTCCTAGTCAGTTTGGTCCTGAGGCTCCTGCTGTCATTGCCTGCAGCTGGGTACCTGAATAGGCAACCACAAAGTGCAGGCAAGTCTCCACATGTCTACAGAGGCTTCAAGTCAACTAATTTGTCCTGCTCTTCCTTAAACTGAGGCATGCTTGTGCATGAGAGACCACAGGAACTGTCTGAATCTGGGCTTTGGGCAGTGTAGATTGAAAACCTGCAGAACTAGGATGCTGTGGCACAGCAAAGGGAAGCTACTGTTTGATTTTTAAACAGCTGCACTACTGCTGCTTTGCTTCCTTTGCATTGCTTTCCCTGAGTGGAAGCAGCACTTGCAGTTCCATAAGAAGTGATCAGGTATTTCACAGAATAACAGAATCACCCAGCTTGGGAAAGACTTCAGAGTCCTTCACTGAGAGAGTCGTTCACCGTTGGAATGTGCTGCCCAGGGAGGTGGTGGAGTCGCCATCCCTGGAGATGTTCAAGAGGGATTGGACGTGGCACTTGGTGCCATGGTTTAGTCATGAGATCTGTGGGGACAGGTTGGACTTGACAATCTTTGAGGTCTCTTCCAACCTCGGTGATTCTGTGATCATCAAGTCCAACCTATTACCTAATACCTAACACCTCATGACAACTAAACCATGGCTTCAAGTGCCACATCCAATCCCTTTTTTGAACACCTCCAGGGATGGTGACTCCACCACCTCCCTGGGCAGCACATTTCACTGGCCAATTACTCTTTCTGGGAAGAACTTTCTCCTCACCTAAACTTCCCCTGGCACAGCTTGAGACTGTGTCCTCTTGTTCTGGTGCTGATTGCCTGGGAGAAGAGACCAACCCCCACCTGTCTACAACCTCTTTTCAGGAAGTTGTAGAGAGCAATAAGGTCTCCCCTGAGCCTCCTCCAGGCTAAGCAACCCCAGCTCCCTCAGCCTCTCCTCATAGGGCTTGTGCTTGAGACCTCTCAGCAGCCTCGTTGCCCTTCTCTGGACATGTTGAAGTATCTCAGTGTCCTTCTCAAATTGAGAAGCAGTACTCGAGGTGTGGCCTAATCAGTGCTGAGTACAGGGGCACAATGACTTCCCTGCTCCTGCTGGCCGCACTATTTCTGATGCAAGCCAGGAAGTCATGTGCCGCCTTGGCCACCTGGGCACACTGTGGAGGTATTTGCCCTCCATGCTTAGACCAGTGCTTGGCATAGGAAGTGGTGCCCCTTCTTGCATGAAAGGGAAGCTTTCCTTTTTGCAGTTGTCATCACCTGCACTCTGGGGACAGGCTGGCATCCTAAGATGCATCCACCCTGTTACCACTGTGATGGTTGCTAGTGAGGTGTGGATGTAACCAGGCCAGCATTAAGCAGAGCGCTCAGTCACCACTAGTTGTTCATCTGCAGCAGTGCAGAGCCTTGGGTGGGTTAAGTGGTTCAGTATTCTCCAACTCTTCCTCCTGGGCTTTTCAACCCGCCCTGAGCTCTACTGGTAAATTAATAATTAGCTTATATAGGCCCACAAGAGGCATTTCATACAGATCTTAACTGTGCTGAGTCATGACATGCTTTTTTATTCCTGCTAGCAGTTTCACCTACTGCTGCTCAGGAGAAAGTAAAGCTTCCTGGTAAATTTGTAATTAGCTTATACAGGCCCACATGACCTGGCATGACAGGAATTTTGGATAGATCTTAACCATTCTGAGTCATGACATGTTTTTTCTGCTAGCAGGAAGAAGTAAAGCCAGAGAGCATTGTTTCAGTAAACCAGAGCTGACCTGCCTGCTCTCACTTAACGCTAGGCCAGGTAGGCAAGCTGAGATCCTTCAGGGCTTTATGCTACACTAGAGCACCTGACATCTTAAGCTCACTGTAGATACATTCCATATCACTTTGCATGGTAGCTGTCACTCCAACTCACGTTTCTGAGGTGCAGTGAATCCTAATATTTTCCAGGCAGAAGGCACTTGGCCATCTAACAGGTTTTTGCGATTCCTGCAGCATTTCAACCAGCCTGCCCAGAACTCTTCATGCAGTCAGGTATAGCAATGCTTTTTGCTGAAGATTCCATCAAAAAAAATATATCTGGAGGTAGAGATTCCTGAAGGCAGTGATGTTCACATCCAGAGCAAGTGTCTCTGAACAGACGACACTATGTTACTGTATAGATTTCCTTGCAGCTCCTGCAGTCTTTGGGACCCTGCAGATCCTGCCCTGCAAAGACACTGTACTATACAATGCAGATTCAGTCACAGCCTGCAAGTCCCCACATACACAGAACATTTGCTGTGAGCTACCAGGGGAATTTCTGCAGAGTGGCCTGAAATCTGAAGGGGTCCTTTCTGTTCATTCAGATGCCAGCATTGTGGGAACTCACATAGCAGTGCTTCCTGAATCCTCTGCGTGACAACATGCCACAGTGTCCTCAGGTACAGGGAGGCATCCAGCAAGCAGGCAAGGTTGGCCAGGGAGGCAATGTGTCAGGTATAAAATTTTGGAACAAGTCATTTGCGTGAGGAAGTTGAAAGCACGACTGCAAAGTGACAAAATGTCTCCCCAAAGGAAAGGAAAAAATGTTGAACATGAGAAGAAATGGTAAAATGGGAGATTTAAATAACCTTTGTATCACAAGAGACATGGTTTACAGGTCTCACACAGCATGTGCGTGATCAAATGGGTCCTTTCACACAACATTCTTCAGGGAATAAAGAATGCAGAAAGGTACATAAGACCACAGGTAAGAAAAGAGTGATATATTCCAACAAGAGTTGATGCTGGCTGGGAAGCTGAGTGGAGCTGTTTCCAAGGAGAAGCCAGGTCCATGGGGAGGTGCAATAAACACATGGAAGACTCATTTGAGTAGACAATATAATGAAAATAGGACTGGGACCCTACAGGAAAGTCACAGAATCACCAAGGTTGGAAGAGACCTCAAAGAAGTCTTGGTGGTTTTGACTATTTTAAGGTCTCCTTTCTATTGAAGGCCTCTCCCAGCAGCAGAGAAATCCCTTCAGGAGCATGCCAGCCCAGTGGCTTCCTCCACCCCGGACTTGTGTCAGTGCTGCTCCGCAGGGCTGGAGGCAGCAACCCATGATATTATGAGGGAGCCTGAGCTAACCCACCACCTGCTGGGCTCTGGGGCAACAGCCAAGGGTGCCCTCAGGGGGCTCCTGAAGCAAAGGCTGACAAGGAGTGTTGCTCTTTGCGTTAGACTGTGAGCTGGTACTAAAAGGATTTTACCACGTATCAGTGCTGGAACCAGGAGGGTGAGTATCAGATGAGGTGCACAGCTCAAGAGCACAGGATGAGGAAGGACATTTCTACTAAAGATTGTTTGAATTACCTACTTTTTTTTTTTTTTTTGTTTGTTTGGTTTTTGTTCTTAAAGATCAAATTTAATGTCAAAATGCCAGATGTTGCTAACCACAACATGGCCATAGCCCAGTCTTCATCAAGCAGCTGGAGAGCTGGCTAGCAGTGTCACACCACACAGAGAACAGATCTCCTGAGGCTGGGGCTGGTTTTGAGGAGAGCAGGGACTTTCAGAAAGGGAAAAGACTAAAGGGGAAAAGGTTAAAGAGGAATCAAAGTCCCCCCATCATAGTGACAGCATGGGAAGAGAGCAGAGGAAAAATAACTATAAACCTTGTTTCTATCTATGCCAGCAAGCAGACAGGATCAATACACAAAGGGCCTCCCTGATTTCTAATGTGCCTAAGCTGTCAGACAACTGGGGTTTTGCACCATATGGCTCTATGGTTTGATAAAACAGTGCCCTAGATATGCTGGTGGCTTTCCAGTCTGCCACCAAATTAACTTAGGAGACTGGGCATGCACAGCTACACTTTCTGCCACTGTTGCCACCATTCCTGAGGTCTCCAGACCTATTGCAAGTTGCTGTTTTTTTTGCAGCCCCTCCTCCCCCCCCTCCCTGGGACCAGCTACCGAAGGGATTAAGCACGGCTTGTTATCTACTGCAGTGGCTTAATCACTAAGCAAAAGCGCTCATCCCCTGACCACAAGGTCAAGGAATTATCTTCCTGACGGATAACGCTGCCAGTGCTTGGAACAAAGGAGGAGCTGAACTGTCATTGCAAACCACAGACCATGGCTTTATTGCTGTTTCTAGGAGAGTAATGTCACTAAGCTGCCTCGAAAGTGCAGCGTGACTCTTCCCACCTGCCCCAAGATGCCCTTTGGTGGCAGGGGAAGATAAACAAGGAGAAAATTATATTCAGCTTTGTGCACACACATCCCCTTCCCAAACATTCCCTGTGCCAAACCTGTCCCTCTGAGAGGAAAAAGGTTTGATGGCTGGATATATTTGATACTACGTACTAAAGAGAGAACATTACGCAAGAAGAGCTTTGAATAGACTGTGAAGAGCTAACTGAGTGCCACGGCTGGGCCAGAATAGAACTGACCTCAAGGGCATCATGTATGTCTAGAAATACAGATGCAGGGGGTGTCAGTTCTGTGTAGGAGTTTAGGCAGAAAAATCTGTTCCCAGGTAAGCTAGCCTGCTGGAGCAGAGCTGCTGGGCCTGCCAACTCCATGCCTCACTGCATACAAGGACAGCCTTATGCCAGAGGACAACTGAAAGCAACCCTGGAAAGTCTCTTCGTTTGAGATTTAGATATAAAGGCTGCAAATCTGCTGCCATCAGTCGAGTGAGGAGAGCTCCTAGCACAGAGAGCCACAAAACCAGGTTCTTAACTATTAGCTCCCATCACCTTTTCTGTGGACCTCTGGCCCTTTTGCACACATTCAGGCAGGATGAGACATGTTCTCCTGCTCAGTGGCTGCCTGAGATCAGCTCTGTTTCATAGACAAGGAAGGCATAGATGAGAATACAGAAAAAGTCTGAGACGATCAGTTTGGGTGTTACAAATAGCTTCCAACTCTTCAGCTGACTCCTTTAAGGTCACATATATGACAGTAACTGCAGAGAATAAAATGCTCATCTCTCCACTTTAACCAAGAGGCCGGGTCCCTAAGACTCTGGTTGAAATTACACACGTGCTAACTCTTCCTTGTTGTGCCTTTCAAAAGAAGGTAAGCAATCAAATGATGTTTTCCCACCTCCCTTGGTACACCTTGCCTTTTGCAGTCTAGTTGTTCCCTGAAGACCGCAGCTGTGATCATCTGTTTGCGAACTGCCCGCACACTGTCAAGTGCATTTGCCTTACCTGTGAAGAGCAAGGGCCACCCTGCAGCCAGAGGCGCTGGTCTGTGTCTTCACACCCGGAGATACAGCTCTGGTGCAGGACACAAGAGAGGCAGCTCCTACCTGAGGTAACGTGTACTGTTCATCCTCCTCAGGTAAGGCACAGACATCAGTTTGCTTTCCACACAACCACCTCCAACAACGAAGGCACAGCAGAGACACAGAGATGTTTACACGAGCTTCAGACAGAAGGGGAAGGAGGAATGAGGAGCTTGCCTGCGAGGGGCCTGAATGAGGTGGCTCCATATAAAGATCCTTTCTCTGTCTGGAAACCAGAAAGCTAATAATGCTTCAGCTTTCTCACTTGGCTACCTCTCCTCAGCTCCCTCCCTTTCCCACCTGCCTTTGGGGAAATTTGACATTACATACATTTCCATATTGTGCTTAATTAGGGGGAAAACGTTTCCAGTCTCTACTAAGTGACTGTCAAGAGTAGAGACAGAAGAATGTGCATTTTAGAGCGTCTGCCTTTCCAGCCGCCAGAAGCGCCATCTCCTCAGTATCCCTCCCGTGGCTACTGCTCTTGCAGCCCCAGGATCTGCAGCTTACCACAACCCAAAACTCAGTGTCATATTGGCCATAGCAGAAAACTGGACAACCCCTTTGCAAAAACCATGTCTATGCTCCAGAGCACAGATGTTCACTGCTCTAACTCTCCTTTGTGCGTTTTTCTCAACAGGGATGCTGCTGCAGGCTATACCCAGCTACATACCCAAGAGCCTGTAGTGGCTGAGTTACAAAGTATTCCCCATAAAGGGCACTGGCTGCACGTTTACCAGGTCAGCTAAAGGATGGCATGATCTTCCTTCTCCTACTACAGGGCTTAGATTAGATTTCCCCATTTATTTCATCTTCCCTACAAGTAGTCTTTACTCATGGCTTCTCTACATTTCCATCATGATTCATATGACAGGCAACCAGCACCAGAACAAGAGGACACAGTCTCAAGCTGCACCAGGGGAAGTTTAGGCTCGAGGTGAGGAGAAAGTTCTTCACTGAGGGAGTTGTTAGCCATTGGAATGGGCTGCCCAGGGAGGTGGTGGTGGAATCACCATCTCAGGAGGTGTTCAAGAGTGGATTGGACATGGCACTTGGTGCCAAGGTTTAGTAGTCATGAGGTCTTGGGTGCCAGGTTGGACTTGATGATCTTTGAGGCCTTTTCCAACCTTAATGATTCTAAGAACAAAATAGTTTCTTGCAGTGGATTCACTAGACATCAGCCTCTAAAGGCTACAGCAGCTTACCAATAGTTTCTTGCAGTGGATTCACTAGACATCAGCCTCCAAAGGCTACAGCAGCTTACCAGCCTATGGGCTCCCCAGCCAGATGCTGCTCCTGAACAACTCCTGGAGGATCCATGCTGCAGTATGTTCAGGTGCTGGCCGGTTAAGGCTGCATTAATGCAAGTGGGGAAATCCACAGTAAGTGCTGATGTGTCACCTATCCTGTTCCCAAGGATTTCTCACCATAGATTAGAATAACACCAAAATTCACCCAGTGGTAAGTAGATAAAATGTATTCATCTGTGACAGAAGAGAAGAGATAAGAGGCTCTAGTGTTATTTCCTAACCCTAAGCTTTTCAACAAATCTTTGAAGATTAAGGAGAGAGGAGACTCCATAAAACAACATCTGATTTGTGTTTGGCACAGCTGTCCTTCCAAAGATAAGTATCCACATCCTGCTTCTGTATAATTCACAATTCTATACACACAGCATCCAGAATGTGAGCAGAAGTCATGGCCTTACTACTATACTTAACATCTGTAATATTGTAGTCTGTGCTTTCAGGTCTGTAGGGATGGCACATTTTGACCAATTTGTCCTTAGAAAGGAGACAGAATTAATTTCATGTTATCTTGAGACCTCACATCCTACCACAGAAAACATCAGCAAGCAGGAGTGAGAGAACTAAAAACCCCAAGCTAGTGAGCTACTCCCCCATCCCTCCTTGTCCTGCTGCCATCTCAGCAGAAGAGAGCCAACACCCCAAACCCCAGGAGCCCAAAAGCAAGGATGGGATTAAGAAACCTCTCATATTACACTTCAAGCCCCATAATACTTTGCTCTAGCCAGCACTTTCTCTTTTAAGCTGTCATGAGGCAGGATGGGTTTTGAGCAACATCAGCAAACATTGAACTTAACCTGTGACAGACACAGACACTGGCTCCTCAGCCTGCCCCATGCCTTTGTAAAACATGCTTGGACAGGACCTGGTGCCACAGACCCTGAAAGGGCAGACATTGCTGAGTGCAAGGTGAGGCTGGACCAGGCACATCCCTGCCCATGTTTACACCCACAGAGCTTGGCCCAAACCATGTGCAAGATAGGCTGTGAAGCAGGGAAGGAAGGTGCCTGGTTCACAGCCTGGGGTGTTCACTGCCAGTCTCTCTGTGTTTTCTGCATGAAGTGCTCAAGTCTAAAAGACTTTGTGAGTAGGATGAATACTATTTTTCAGACAGTGTTATGAAACAGGCATAAGGAGTATGATCATCTACAGGCCACATCTCACCTTCTTTGCACTGTCCAAAGGTGCACAAAGCCTCCAGGCTGTTTCAGCCCCTGGTGTCTAAGGGCAGCTCCTCCTGAAAGGCAGGGTTTGACACCTCCCCTGGTGCCCACAACAGGGTGGGCTACTGGGCTGCCTGGGACAATACCTTTTCCCCACCACTCCCAGAGCCCTGCTGGGGTGATGGTAATTTCCTAATGTCAGAAGAGCTAGGACTGGCATCTCTTTTGCTCCCAGAACCGATGCTGGAGAAACCAAGGGGAGCACAAGCTCTAGGAGAGGACCTGTTCCTCTGCTTTTTGGTGGCACAGGTAGATGCAGTCAAGAAGACACCAAGGGCAAGCAGAAATCAGTATTTTAAGCAATGCAAAGTTAGCAGTTTTTGTGCTACAGCAAAATAAGAACACAGGACCCTGAGATCTTATTGATTGCAAAGGCTCTGCTTTAGCAAAAAGGTGCCTTTACTACAACCACAAAATGGCCTTCATCATTTTCTTCCTCTGAAGTGCTAGATATGCCAACACTGAAAAATGAAGGGGGGGGAGAAGGTGTTGGTTCCAGCAGTACAGCGTATCATCAGTGGTGGTGGCCGAAAAATAGAGCAGGACAAACAGACCTGAATTGGATTTTTCTCCATCTTTGCTTTGGAGTTAAGCCTGTAGTAAGAGGAAAATGTTGCTTGATATAGAAGGGATGTTACCTCAGTGGGCAGAATGGCACTGCAGGTTGTTCAACAAACCGCATATGGTTGCCAAACTCACCCTTCCACCTCATCTTCACTCATGGGGACTGTCGCTCCAAGAGGCTACCTCAGACCCAGCTCTCAGGCGACTGACTACAGCCAAGTACCCTGTCTTGGTCATTTCCCCTATTCACGGGCATGGTCAAACTAGATAGATAACAAAATTGTGTGTGGACTAGGTGAAAAACTGCACAGCTGTGCCGGTGCCAGGTGCGTTAGGTACAAGTAATGGCATCCTTAGCAGACACGCCAGCAAAGTGAGTGTTGAGGCAAGCCCTAGAAACTGCCTGAAGCTAAGCCTTGGACAAAACTTTCAGAGCATAACCACTTTCCTGGGAGCAAACTTTTCCTTAGTAGGCACAACATCTTCTGTCCTCCTAGTAGCCACATAAAGTGGCCCTCTAGTAAACACTGTTTCTGTGAAGGACAGATATGCTGAAGTTACACTGATGTCCAAAGCAGAAAGCCTGCCTACCATCCTGATCTAAAACCCCCAGCCATACTCTGTAGAGGAATATTGCTATCAGCCTGTGTCACTTGTGTGCTGTGCACAGCAATGCATAACAAGTGCCATCAACAATTTTCCCTTTATTATTGACTTCTGACCCCAAGGGCAGTTCCCATTTCTTATTCACTTTCCCTGCTTTAGAAGCAGCACACACTGGAGGCAGTAGGGCTGGCTGCCATTTACTTCTGCGCAAGAGCAAAGCCTTGGGGCAGCGAGCACCAGGGGAACTGTCAAACCCTGCCTTTCAGAAGGAACTGCTCTTACACACCAGGGACTGAAATGGCCTGGAGGCCTTGTGCACCTTACGTGGAAGATGAACTTAACTCTTAAACTGACCTCGGCAAAAGCCACTGTGGACCCTGGTAAAAGTAGGCAAGACAAACACAGAGGAGAATCACCAAGCCTCGTGTTATGCAGTATCTGCAAATGAAGCCATATTTTTAAAGCCCTTAGGGTGTCAGGAGGGAAAGTCTTCAGAAAAGTTCCCAGGTGATAACCATACCACGTTACACAATAAAGACTGAAATCAGTAACTCTTTTCAAACAGAGTAAAGAGAGAGTCACTTAATTAAGATGTGATGATGGATAGACCCAGCAGGCAGCATTCTCTGCAGGATTGGTATCTACAGCAAGTGTTGGCAAGCACCTCACTGCAGGTAAGTGGGAGATTCTTTTTTTAGATGCAATACCTCCTGACGTTAACGTTATCCACACTGTAAAAGTGGAAGTGGATGGAAGGGTGAAAGCATTTCGCATACAGTCAGTACTTCAGAGAGGTGATATTAAGGACATACCAGGACATAGCAGAGCAGCTCACTGAAGCAGAGGAAGTGTACTGGCAGTAAGTGAGCATGTCACAGTGATTTGTCCCTACTTCTGCAGAGGCCATTTAACACCATTTCAGTGACAGCCTATCAAGAACACACAGGAACTCACTCTAGTGTCAGCATTTGTTTATTTATTCCTGTCAACATGCAAGGTAAAGGAAGACCAAATGTGGCTACCTGCTGAGTAGGATACTTCCCTGAAGTCTGATATTGTGGCTTTTGATGGTAGTAGATCAAAGGTGCTGCACGCACAAACTACGGGGTGATTTTTCCTAACTGCCTGAATTACAGCTAAGCTCCCTGGCTGTTCTGTTTTCTGTCCTTTCCTCAATCACATGGTACAGACCTTGTAACTGGAAAATAGCCAGAGATTAAAAGAGGACATGTAAAGGGGAAAGCCAGCTCTGTATTGCTTTCTCACAGCTGTTCAGCCTTGCAGGAGCAAGAATTCGATTTTGGCTTTCTGGCATGCAAAGAGTAAGTGAGAAAGCCACAGAAGGATCAGGTGTGCTAAAGAAAGGTGCAAGTTCTCTTTTCATATTGCATCACCTGCCTTCTGAACCTTCTCAATGTATAAAACCTCCCATTACCAGAAGGATATTGGTCAGTAACTGCCTGAAATGGAAAGTATAGGCTATGCTTACATGTTTTACATATGGTCACACCAGAGTGACTCTCTCCAGGTACATCACACCTGCCCAGTATGCTCTTCCACCCAGCATCAAGGCCACTCCACTGGTTGGCAAGTCATAGCTCCCTTCCTAACTTCTCCCTAGAAACAGACCTGAACTGGTAAGGAAAGACTTTAGTGGGCAGAAAAAACAACCCAACAAACAAACCTGGGACTGTACAATGTCACAGTCTGCATGGGACAAAGAAGCAGATACCCTGGAGTCATTAGGCATAGGTAATACCAGGGGGTATTGATGAAGAATAGAGATCTGAAAGCTCCAGTAAAACTGTGAGACCCCCTGAGCCTGTATCCTGCTGCTAACATCACTCACCTTCACATTATTTATTCCTTTGTTTCCCCATTTATACCACAAGGATAAAAGTGTCACTCTGGGTGTGCTTGTCATGCTCTGTAACCACAGGCAGGGCTGGTACTGCAGCAGGGTTAACCAGCCAGCTGCTTCTTTAAAGGAGGTTGAAGAGGTTGCAAGGTTTCCCTCACAAAGTGGTACCTCTATCACACAGGATCTCCACACGCAGGGCAAATGCCTCTGCGCAATAACTATGTGGTAAGCCCTTGGGAGGAGACAGAGGTCAGCCAGAAGCCCACTTCTGATCAGGCAGTCCACAATGCCCCCTCCAATCCAGCCTTGACTTGCCAGAGTTCTCATTTTCAGCAAGATAGCCTGGATTGGCAGCAAGAAGCCTGGTAGAGAGTAGCACAAAGCCTTGGGCCTTAGTCAGTGCAGCACGTGTAGAGAAGACTTTCATTGTCTCCACAGCCCTGACAGCTTACTGCTGACAATGTTTAATTCTACAAGCGGCAGTGGGTTTGGGTCCCATAACATGCCTCACCCAACTGTTTTCTAGCTCGGTTTTACAGAGGTTATAAGGAAAGTAGAGTCAAAGGTTCCTCCATACTGAATACTCCTGTAGATAACACTTCCTGCAGCAGCAGTTCTGCTCCTTCTCCTGGCAGAAACTCATCCAGATGTCCCAACACAATGCTGAAGCCAGGATGTTCTGCCCACAGGCAACACAATGCAACCCTCTTTTCTGCACATGACTTTCCTTGGAGTGAAGTCCACAGCATCCTCAGGTTGTCTTCTTTTTGTGTTGCTACCATTTGCTTGATATGATGCAGCATCAAGACAGTTGATAATACTGTGCTTGGGAGGCTGGGAGTGCTGTGGTCTTCAGAGAATGTGTCAGGGAATGTGCCCCACTAAAATGCTCCGACAGGGGGTGAGCAGCAAGCCATTTTCTAGGGCATATCAGGTAAAGCAAGGTAAGCTGTGTCCTAGCTGTGGATGCCACACTGGTTGAAGCATAGTTTGATAGAGGAGTTCCTCAGAAGCACTTGTGTTTGGCAGACATAGTAGACAGGAAAGGCAAGAAGAGGCACTTCCTAAGCTGTGGTCTGTGTTTCTCTTCAACACTGACCACGGTATCTTGGCAAAATATGGCTTAACGTTAGCAGCTGAAGCAAACGGATCAGGAGTGGTCAGCAGAGAAGATCTGCTAGGCTACAGGGAGCATTCAAACTACTGCAAAGCCTCTACCTGGAGGACTTGCCTACACACACACACTTTCCCAGCAAGGGACAACTCTGTCTTCTGACCCTAGTGCAGGTAGCATAACTTTTGCAGAACTGCATGGCAAGTTCAGATTAGAAGCCTCCTCCCAGCAAGAGTCACTTTTCGTCCCCTGAAGCAGAATCCTTTTGCGATCTCATGATTCGATGGAGAGTTGCCCTGAAGTGCTGGTCTCGGCTCAGTCTTTTGGCTGCCTCCTTCAGTTCTTCAATGTTTTCAGCTTCCCTGTGAGAGAATATGAAGGACTGGGACTGCTTCACTGAAATAAGAGCAGGACAGAAAGGTCAGCATTCTCCCTCAGGGACACAAACTGAAGATAAAGCTTTGCTTTAGCACACAACTGCTGTGAGCAAGATGAGTGAGAGCCTGGCAAGGGATGAACTAACCATTGGACTCTAACAGCCTCACCTTACTGTTTTCAGAGGAGGAAAATGCCATGGGAACACACTTTTCTTATTTATAGCTGCCTCTGCTGGTGCTGCATAGAATCTGATCTAACCTTGCAAATGTTCCATCCAACCCAACTCAGTCTGTGGTTCAGCATTCAGATGAATTCAGCCTTGAGCATGTATTTCTAGGGCCCCAGGAGTCACAGCAAGGACTCTGTGCTTGCTCTCTAGGTAAGGAAGCTGAATTTTCCCCTGTAGCTGTATTCTGCTACTAGGGAATGTGGAAAATGGACCACGCTGGAAGACCTTACTATTCTCTCAGCCCCATCTGCACAAATCTGCTCTTGGCAGGATACAGAGCAAGAAGCTTCCCAGCACCTACAGTCATTCCACGCAGTGCTGCCTCTCCGGTGGTGGAAGCGGCAGCTCTTTATGCGACGAGTGGCAGCCTTGTGAATGTACACAGAGTTCTTCATGATCACAGGCATCTTGGCCTCCAGCTCTGCGCTGCGGATGCACTCTTCAAAGAACTCTGAGGAGAGACACTACCATGAGTCAATACAATAATACAATACAATACAATACACCAGGTTGAAAGAGACCTTCAAGACCATCGTGTCCAACCCATCAACCAATCCAACCCACCTAAACAACTAAACCATGGCACCAAGCACCCCATCAAGTCTCCTCCTGAACACCTCCAATGATGGTGACTCCACCACCTCCCCAGGCAGTCCATTCCAATGGGCAATCACTCTCTCTGTATAGAACTTCTTCCTAACATCCAGCCTAAACCTCCCCTGGCACAGCCTGAGACTGGTGTCCTCTTGTTCTGGTGCTGAGTCTGCTTCTCCAGGGAGATGTCTCTTCCAGTGATGGAAGAGACAACATCCTTCCTCAAGAACAACAACTCTGTCATGAGCAACAACTCTGGAGTACACTCACTGCTGTGCAGTCAGGTAATGGCTTGCAGCACCTCCCTAGATCTTCTCAAACAGTAATCCATGAAGTTCCAGAACTCTAGGCTGAACAGGAGCCAAAAGTGTGCCCAGGTGGCCAAGAAGGCCAATGGCATCCTGGCCTGCATCAGGAACAGTGTGGCCAGCAGGAGCAGAGAGGTCATTCTGCCCCTGTACTCAGCACTGGTTAAGCCACATCTTGAGTCCTGTGTCTAGTTCTGGGCCCCTCAGTTTAGGAAAGATGTTGAGCTGCTGGAACATGTCCAGGGAAGGGCAACAAAGCTGGGGAGGGGTTTGGAGCACAAGCCCTATGAGGAGAGGCTGAGGGAGCAACAAGTTCAAATTGACAAAAACCTCAGTGGCCACCAAATGCACATTCAAACTACAGAAAAAGAACTTGCAATTGTCCATTCCCCCTCAACTATTCCCAAATGCCATTTTGAGTCAACTGCCAAAAGTCTCTGATATTATGATAAAACTTCTCAGCTGTCTTGCAACAGTGGTGTTAGAAGCCTTCCTCATTGCACTTTCTTTGAAGGACTTCTAAAACCAGTCAAGTCTAACTGCAGAAAGGGAAGCACTGGCAGACACACAGAGGCTGTGTATTTCTTAATAGCATAGCAAACACCTGAACACACATTCAAACATTACAGGTTCCATGCAAAGCCTTAAACTTTGTCCAAACTCTGACAGTGTTAAAACCTGCTTTTCTTAGCCCATTTCCCCTCTTACCATCTAACTGGCGTATCTTCTGCCATTCCAGTCTTGCTGTACTCTAGCCTGTGGCTACTCCCTTGCTGTTGGAGGGCTTATGCACTAATGTGTGCCAGCTCTTACACAGAAGGGCAGTGCAGAGCTGCAGGAGTCACTTGGAAGGACTGAGGCAGTCTGTGCTGTGGCTGATGTTAAAGACAACATTTCGAACAGTGTTTTGCTTGTTGTTACATTCTTACTCTTTCAAATCGTGCCCATTTGTCTCACTTTAGAAATCCAAGGTAGAAACTGCTTAATAATGTTTATTTTACATCTATTTACAGATATAATTTAGAAGTATGTGTGTATATAAAACTTACATGCATTTAAACTTATAGATATAGCAGTGCTTAGAAAGACAGAGACTGAGGTTTCTATATTGGCACAATACAGAATTAACCAGGTTGGAAAAGACCTTTGAGATCATCGAGTCCACCCTATCATCCAACACTATCTAATCAACTAAACCATGGCACCAAGCACCCCATCCAGTCTCTTCCTAAACACCTCCACTGATGGTGACTCCACCACCTCCCTGGGCAGCCCATTCCAATGGCCAATCTCTCTTTCTATGAAGAACTTCTTTGTACCATCCAGCCTAAATGTCCCCTGGTGCAGCTTGAGACTGTGTCCTCTTATTCTGGTGCTGGCCACCTGGGAGAAGAGACCAACCCCCTCCTGGCTACAAGATCCCTTCAGGTAGTTGTAGAGAGCAATAAGGTCTCCTGTGAGCCTCCTCTTCTCCAAGCTAAAGAACCCCAGCTCCCTCAGCCACTCCTTGCAGGGCTTGTGCTCCAAACCCCTCATCAGCTTTGTTGCCCTTCTCTGGACACGTTCCAGCAAGTCAGCATCTTTCCTAAACTGAGGGCCCCAGAACTGGACACAGGACTCGAGGTGTGGCCTAACCAGTGCTGAGTACAGGGGCAGAATGACCTCCCTGCTCCTGCTGGCCACACTGTTCCTGATGCAGGCCAGGATGCCATTGGCCTTCTTGGCCACCTGGGCACACTGCTGGCTCATGTTCAGCCTGCTATCGACCAGTACCTCCAGGTCCCTCTCTGCCTGGCGGCTCTCCAGCCACTCTGACCCCAGCCGGTAGCACTGCATGGGGTTGCTGTGGCCAATGTGCAGAACCCGGCACTTGGGTGTGTTAAATCTCATGCCCCTGGACCCTGCCCAGCCTGTCAAGGTACCTTCACAGAGCTCTCCTACTCTCTCTAGCAGATCAACTCCTGCCCCCAACTTGGTGTCATCTGCAAATTTACTGGTGATGGACTCAATCCCTTTGTCCAGATCATCAATAAAGATATTGAACAGGATCCACCTTTTATTGAAGTGATTCCAGATAAAGCATCTTCTTAACAACTTCCCCCTGCAATATACCTGAGTACGGAAAACAAGCTAGACTTCCTCCAGCCGCAGTTCCTAATGTAGATTCCCAAACCTGACTCAAGTTACGTGCTAGGGTAACACCCCATCTTACAAGCCCATCAAAACACAGAATGAAAAGGCAAAGAAACAGGGAAAAGCTGTGTGGAACTTGATGTGTGAACTGCAGTCATCTTGGCTTACCAACACTGTGCTGATGCAGTGATTCAACTCTCACTAACGATCCAAACTTTACCTGTTGATTAACCTACCAGCACAATGCCACAGCAACTGCAGTCCTCCTGAAACTGCTGCTGTTCTTGTAACCAAGGCTGAGAAGAGGTTATGTCGAGGGCAATAAGAGGACTCTTTCTAATCCAAACCTAGTTAGTCTTTACAGCTCTGCCACAGTTTCCTTCTTTGACATTTTGGAAAACATTTGTTTGTTTCTGTCCCTGGGTTTCTGTTCTGCCTAGGAATAATTGTTCTCTCCCTAGAGGGCAAAATACCAAGTACCTGCCTAAAACATTCTAGCTCCTCCAAAGAGGGGTGTGGTTGAGGTACAAGGAGTGGGGAGAGCAGCTTTGCTGATTTGAGAACTTTTCTTTTTGTGACTGGGAAGATGGCTAGAAATATTTCCTCTCTTAGAGCTTGCTCATCAGTAGAGAGGGTGGATGACTGACTTACTTCTCAAGTTACTGACATCTGCCTTCATCTTCTCCTCTTCCTCCTTGTTGCAATCCAGAGAATTTAAGCCTCTTTCTAAACTTTGCAGCGCTTTCTCAGCTTCTCTCAGCCTCTTCTCCAGATCCATGCGCATCTTCACCTCAGCCTGAAGAAGAGAACAATCATTGCTGAAAGCCAGCTTGCACCTCAGTAACCATCCTGCTAACTCACAGAGTCTCTGAGGGACCCAGCAAGCAAATCAAAATGGAAGGACAACAGTAAGGCAAACCAGTAGAAATATTGTAAGGCAACACAGAAGAAGTTACTTCTCACGTCTTCGGACAGAATCTGAACTTGAAGTCCAGATTGCTTTAGCAAGTGTCCTGCTCTCTGAATTTCATTTGCACATCTTCCCTCTTATCATATAACCCACATGGAATTTCAACACATACATTTGTGCTTATGCAAGTACTTGCAGCTGAGGAGGAACAGGAGGGCCTTTACATTATTTAGCATACTTTGTCCAGTTTGCCATGGCATAGATGAAGGTATCATCCACTAGTGGTATAGCAAAGGGTTGGCATCTCACCTGCATTCCTCTACTTTTTAACCCACATCCATCCAGAGCTACCTGAAAATTTACAAATCTTAAGATAGAGTCTGTGACCACAAGAGAGGGAAGATTTCTCTTCAGTTCTGCAACTTTTTTTTCTTTTAAAATAGAATCAGAATCAGTCAGGGTTGGAAGGGACCACAAGGATCACCTAGTTCCAACCCCCCTGCCATGGGCAGGGACACCTCATGCTACATCAGCCTGGCCAGAGCCTCATCCAGCCTGGTCTTAAACACCTCCAGGGATGGGGCCCCAACCACCTCCCTGGACAACCCATTCCAGGCCTTCACCACTCTCATGGTGAAGAACTTCCTCCTCACATCCAGCCTGAATCTCCCCACCTCCAGCTTCATTACATTCCCCCTAGTCCTATCACTACCCGATAGCCTGAGAAGTCCCTCCCCAGCCTTCTTGTAGGTTCCCTTCAGATACTGGAAGGCCACAGTGTCTACTTTCACAGTATGAAACGAAAATTATTACTGAATGGGTTAATCAGAGCTCAGAATGAGAAATCCAACAGTAGACACAAACGATAAGTCCATCTGTTACTGCGATACGAAGCACAGCAAACCAAGATTTGCAACCAACAAAAAATGGAAAACAAAAATCAAGTCTCTGACTTGACAGGGGAAGAGCTTGAAGGAAGATGCCTCAGGACCACAGACCCAGGGATAGCAATATGCAGGGCTACCTTGAGGTCTCTCTCTGTCTGTTGCTTCTCCGCACTCAGCTCCGAGAGGGAGTGCTGCAGCGCTTGAGACTGGGAAGAGTAAAACTCTCGCTCCTCCTCCAGTGCTCGTGACCTCTCCTCGATCTCCTTCATCCTGGTGCACAGTACAGCAAAGGAAGACAACCATTCCCACTCCAGCACAGCTCACAGGAAGGAAGGCACCTGGTACTGATGTGTGCTTCACTACCTGGCTGCCCTTAACAAAGGTGTGCTAACAGGAACACTGCCTGTGCTCTGCTTCAATGACACAGGCATTGCTAGAGAAAGCCAGGTGGACAGTTCCTCAATGGAACATTTTCAATTCCCAGAGAAGGTTCAGGAGCACTAAATACTTCCTATAGACAAGCCCATGAATGGATCCACATGCTTAGCTTCCAATTTGAAAAGAGCAGGCCCAAGAAGCAGCAAGGAGTTTATCTGCCTTGCCTGCCAAGATAGGCTTCCACACTTTTCTTGTGCTGGCAATCGAAAAGCAAGTCAGCGGATAGTAATGCCACTTGGCACCACTAAGCCTGAGCAGAACAAAGTGTCCTCTTTACTGCACTTAATGATAGAAATTGTAAAAGATCTTGGGCCTCTTCAGCTCTCAGAATAAGCAGGAAACATTTAGCTACACCCTTTCTGATTGCCTTCCACTTGTGAGGAGGAAAACTCTCTCTTTTCCTACCACCCTCTTCACATTGGATCACATTACATCCTTGCCTCTGTCGATGCCCAGACCCTCCCCCACCAACCACTTTTCCCTCCCTCTCCCCCCTCTCCCCATTTCACCTCTTCTCTGCCAGTAGTTTCTCTTCCAGAAGCTGTTGCATCTTCTCTTCAATCTGTTGCAGGCTACAGTGCAGTCCCCAGGTGGTGCTCTGCTCCTTGTTGGGGCTGGTTGGTGGAAGCTGGCTCTCGTTTTCTTCCAGCATCTTCAGCATTTGCTGCTTTTCCAGCGACAGCTCCTAGAAGAAAGGCAGACTGAATGCACCAGTCCTGCTTCTATTTCTGCCTGACTCCTCCTCCCTACTGAATACCTCCATACCTTACACAAGTCTCATTCAGTTTAAAAATAAAATAAGCAAAAACTGATTTTCATTTCACACCTGCTTCATGAGTAGCAAGACTTTGCTAAGCAAATGGGCAAGAATCATAGTGTCAGTCAGGGTTGGAAGGGACCACAAGGATCATCTAGTTCCAACCCCCTGCCATGGGCAGGGACACCTCACGCTACATCAGGCTGGCCAGAGCCTCATCCAGCCTGGGCTTAAACACCTCCAGGGATGGGGCCTCAACCACCTCTCTGGACAACCCATTCCAGGGCTTCATCACTCTCATGGGGAAGAACCTCCTCCTCACCTCCAGCTTCATTCCATTCCCCCTAGTCCTATCACTACCTGACATCCTGAGAAGTCCCTCCCCAGCCTTCTTGTAGACCCCCTTCAGATACTGGAAGGCCACAATGAGGTCACCTCGGAGCCTTCTCTTCTCCAGACTGAACAGCCCCAACTCCTTCAGTCTGTCCTCATAGGAGAGGTGCTCCAGCCCTCTGATCATCCTCGTGGCCCTTCTCTGGACACCTTCCAGCACCTCCATATCCCTCTTGTAATAGGGGCTCCAGAACTGGAGGCAGTACTCCAGGTGGGGTCTCACCAGGGCTGAGTAGAGGGGGAGAATCACCTCCCTTGACCTGCTGGCTATGTCTCTCTTGATGCAGCCCAGGATCTGATTGGCTTTCTGGGCTGCAAGTGCACATTGAGAGCTCATGTTGAGCTTCTCATCCACCAGCACCCCCAAGTCTCTCTCCTCAGGGCTGCTTTCCAGCCAGTCACTGCCCAGCCTATACTTGTGCCTGGGATTGCCTCGACCCAGATGCAGGACCCTGCACTTGGTATTGTTGAACCTCATGAGGTTGGCTTGTGCCCACCTCTCCAGCCTGTCAAGGTCCCTCTGGATGGCATCCCTTCCCTCCAGCGTGTCTGCTGCACCACACAGCTTGGTGTCATCAGCAAACTTGCTGAGGGTGCACTCAGTGCCTGTAGGCTCCTTTGACATGGAATGCTATTAAGGACTCAGCTCAGGAGTTAGAGCCCTGAGTATCTCTGATGAAGGTATCTTCCCTTCCTTGCTTCCTCATCTTGCTACTCAGTGGGAACTAGAGGCATCTCTCTGTAGCACTTCTAACCATGGATGTATGATGCTATTTTCCTGTGAAGTGCTCAGTCTCCTTGTGCAACTAGGGCATGAAAGGTCCCTCCCTGTCTTTCCAGTGCTTTTTTCATACCCTCAACTGCAGGCAAGAAGAGCTCAAAAGGACATTAGCAATAGATTTGTAGTACAAACTTGCAGAATTCAGCAAGAACAGAGTCACAAACTTCACAAACAATACACATTCAGAAAAAACACTTTTTACCAGGCCAGCAGTGACAATAAGTAAGGATAGGTTAAACCAACGCTTCATTTCCTACATTCCAATGTGGTACACGATTCCCTAGGAGCTGTGTTCTCTGATGTGCATGAAGAAAGCCTCTCTGCTGCCCCAATTTCCACTAGAACTTAGGGAGCCACAGTTAAAGAAAAATAATTAAAAATGTAGAAAGCTATCACAGACTGAGAGCCATATTGGCTGGAAGAGACTGCCTGGCAGCCTCTAGTTCAGCCTTCTGTTCAGCGCTGGTCTGTCAAGCAGCAAGGTACGGTCAGCTGTGCCTTTCTACAGCTGGGTTGTAAAAACCTTCCAAGAAAGTGGTTTCTCTGCCCCTCTGCCTGCCTAGGTGTCTGGTTAAAAGTCTCTCTCTTGTGAGAGAGCTTCCCCAGCTGTAACTTATGGCTGTTGTCCTAGTACTACGGAGATAAGTTTGGTTCTGTTGGTCTCTACATCACTTCCAGTGCATTTTTAGCAGGTGATCTTGGCCATGGAATGGAATGGAATGGAATGGAATGGAATGGAATGGAATGGAATGGAATGGAATGGAATGGAATGGAATGGAATGGAATGAACCAGGTTGGAAGAGACCTTCAAGTTCATCACATCCAACCCATCATCCAACACCATCTGATCAACTAAACCATTCAACCCCATCAAGTCTCCTCCTAAACACCTCCAATGATAGTGACTCCACCATCTCCCTGGGCAGCCCATTCCAATGGCAAATCACTCTCTCTATGAAGAATTTCTTCCTAACATCCAGCCTAAACCTCCCCCAACACAGTTTGAGACTGTATCACAGTAGCAGTATCACTAAGGTTGGAAGAGACCTCGAAGATCATCGAGTCCAACCTGAAAGAGGACTGTGTCCTCTTGTTCTAGTATCAGCTCCCACGCCAGAAGCAGGGGTTGTTAAATTCCACAGTACAGTTTTGCTTTCAGCCCTGGGCAGTTCTCATGGATCATTAGCAAAACACTGTCATCTGGAGGGGACAAGTCGTCACTCACCTCTAGTGTTTTCTGTAAGGACTCTGTCAGGCTTCGCAACTCTTTCTTTTCTTCTTCCACTCCTTTAAGGGAGCAGGCTGTGAGCTCTAGCTCCCTGAAGAAGCAAGAAGGGTGACAGATATTGCATGGGAACACCATCCCCATGGAAGTCATGCAGACTGGACAGGTTGTGGATCCCCTCGTGCAAGACCTGTGCCCAGTGCTTGATACCGGCAGCACTGGGGAGTCAGGAGGTTGCCAGAAAGCATTATGCCTTGGAAACTCTGCAAGCATCCAAGAAACTTTACCACACCTACTGATCATAAAACCAAACCCATGAGTTGCTCAGGCAAGACAGTTACAGCTAAGCAGAGATAGGTCTGTGAAACCCAAAGGAGCTTGTAAAACCCCATTGGCTTTTTCTGGGATGTTATGTAGGGAGGAAAAAGAAAACATTGGGGGGGGGACACCAACCACAGAGCAATGACACTCAGGGCAAAGCACTTAGATCCTTCATTTTCTAAATACATGTCTATATGAAAAATATTAATTATTTTGCATAGTGCAACTCTTTAAAAGGACAAAATTATTCTTGGTGAGGCAAATTCTTTACCCATCCACTGTCATTCAGCTGATAGTGGAAAATCAAGTTCAGATGTCTGAAGCCCACAGGACTCCATGGTTAGTCAATCACCCTAACTGCCTCTCTACAATGCTCTAGCATCTCTCTGTTGCCATGCTACCCCAACTAATCTGGGCTCTGCTCATGTCTCAGCTCCTTGAAAATGATCCCCAAATGCTGCATTCTATCGGTGATCTAGCAACAGCAAATGCAGGTAGTTCCCAGCTGTTCTGGTTTTGGTCACTATGTCATTTATCCCTTTCTAAATGCACATAAAATAAGTTTTGATCCATCACCAAAGCAGCACTTCTGCCCAATGTGGGCATTCATGTCATTTTCCTGACCGTGTAGTTCACCACCTTACCTCCTAATCTGATCCTGCTCCAGTCGCAGCTCCCGTACCACCTCCTCAAACTGCTGCTTCTCTGCTTCCAGGACCTGGTTCAGACGCTCGAGTTCCTGGACCAAAAAGAATCATAGATTAGTAGAATTGTTAAGGTTGGAAGGGACCTCAAGGATCAACTAGTTCCAACACCCCTGCCATGGGCAGGGAAACCTCACACTAGATCAGGTTGCTCATAGCCACATCCAGCCTGGTCTTAAAAACCTCCAGGGATGAGGCCTCTACCACCTCCTTGGGTAACCTGTTCCAGTGTCTCACCACCCTCATGGGGAAGAACTTCTTCCTAACATCCAATCTGGACCTACCCATTTCTATTTTTGTTCCATTCCCCCTAGTCCTATCACTACCTGACACCCTAAAAGTCCCTCCCCCTCCCCAGCTTTCTTGTAGGCCCCCTTCAGATACTGAAAAGCCACAATGAAGTCTTCCTGGAGCCTTCTCTTCTCCAGACTGAATAGCCCCAACTGCCTCAGTCTGTCCTCATAGGAGAGGTGCTCCAGCCCTCTGATCATCCTCATGGCCCTTCTCTGGACACACTCCAGCATGTCCAGATCCTTCCTGTAACAGGGGCTCCAGAACTGGATGCAGTACTCCAGGTGGGGTCTTACCAGAGCAAAGTAGAGGAAGAGAAACACCTCCCTCAACCTGCTGGCTATGCTTCTCTTGGTGTAGCCCAGATGTGATTAGGGGATGAATCTGCCAACACACAGCTGGAAAAGGCTTCAGTGCTAATGTTGCCTGAGACTTTTAACCTAAGTGATGTATAGTCATGGAGTGTCTGAATCCACCAGGCTTTTGTCCTGGGGCAATTAGAAGGGATTGAATGTTGGTTGTGTATTTTGGCATCCAAAAGTCACAGAGAAGTTACCAGCCACCTGGAAAACATGGACACACTCCCTGCACAGATCAGCACTGCTGCATATGTAAGGAAGCATTGAATCACAGAATTGTTAGGGTTGGAAGGGACCCCAAGGATCATCCACTTTCACCCCCACTGCCATGGGCAGGGACATCTCCCACTAGATCAGGTTGCTCAGAGCCACATCCAGCCTGGCCCTAAATCCTCCAGGGATGAGGCTTCCACCACCTCCCTGGGCAACCTGCTCCAAAGCTTCCTAGGAGATCTGGACTCAACTTGCATGTACCATTTCCAGGCACCCACATGAGCAGAAGCCTGGACAGGACTGTGACTCTTGAATCACTGCTGTGTCTTGCTCTCCATTCCCACTGGGAGGGACAAGACAAACTTCATATTTAGAGCTTTGCACAGTTTAATCAGCCTGTCACTGCCTTCATGACAGTAAACCCATGCCCAGGCAGCACTGACTCTCACAAGCTATTGTCAAGCCCTGAAGCAGACTCTTTTAGACCAGTGGAAGCAGTTACACTGAAACCTATAGCTCCCAGTCAGGTGTCCCTTGCAGTCTCATCTGCTAGGGCAAGGCAGGTGCCAAACCAGCAGTGACACCAGATAAATTCATAGTAACAGACTTGCTCCATGGTTCAGATAGATTGTTCAAGGTGTTTTCCCAGCATTCATGCTCTGAGGCATTCAGGCTCACAGCAAGGCAGGCTGCCACAGCTCCATGAGCTATATATTCATTCCTTCCTCAACATAAAATTCCTTCAAACTAACCTGGCACCATCTACTCTATGTAGACAATGGACATCTCATGCATGGCTTTATGTGAGCAGAGATTTGTTCCAGGGTCATCAGAAAAGGGCATTTCCCTCCCTATAGCTGTAGGTTGTGCAGACCAGGCTGCCTCATGAGATAGACACATCTCCTTGAAGAGGCAGTAGTTTAGCCCTGCAGGTGTGCCTTTGGACTTTAGCTCTGCAGAAATGTGCAGAGGAAAACCACAGGCCTGAGAAGCCTAGGGTAGCATTGACATCTGTTGCTCAAGAGGAGCAACAGCCACTTGTGATTCACTGGAAAATGGCAGATGCAGCAGTGTGCAAGCTTGCAGTATGGTGGCCTCCAGCCATGGAGGCTTTCCTACTGAATAACAGGACAAACCATTGCCTAACTTTATGATGGTCTGTAGAAACTGGAACATATTTGCTGTAAATAGAGGAATGAACTACTTTTATTGTATTAAGCTAATAAAAGGAACAATTTGGGAAACAGTATAAAACTGAATCAATTAAGATACAGTAGTCCCTCTCTCTTGAGTTTGCCTTAGTGCCATGTTTATTCTCCTCATCTCTGGTGCCTTTGTGCAGCCCCTTAGTTCTCACAATGGTATTTCTCCATTAGAACAATGTCATGTTATTTGCATCCTGACTGTGGAGACAGACAAGCTCATTGCCGGTCTTCTTGGGTCTGCTAAATAACAAGTGTATAATGGTGATCACAGCAACTATGAATTTAGCCTGACCCTCCTCCCTGGTCCTCCTGGAGACAAACACAAGCACACTGCATGACAAGTGCCTGGGAAAAGGAATCCTCCAGTACTCATCCCTAATGGCTCTTACTCAGGTTGTTTTGAGGCTCTTCTAGCCTCCAAGGAACCTTCTAGTCCTGCCATAAGGAAGTTGAAGAGAACTGGGTTGAATGCTCACCTCCTTCTGCTCCCTCTGCAGACATAGCTCTTCTGTTTCTTCCATTAGCTTATCTACAAACACACACACACAAAAGTCAAATACTGAGAAAAGCATTTTATATCTTGGGGACATTTATGATCATGAAACACTGACTGCTTGAAGTTTGAAAAACATAGCTGTCCCTCTTGCTCTGTGTGCATCTGTCTGCGAGGCTCCAAAGGCAGAGATGATGCTAAAGGGATGCAATACAGTTCCCCTCCTGCCAAATAACTTAGTAAACTAAGCAACCATAATGTTGTGTACTCCTGCTAAGGCTTCCTCTCAGTGTTCTTAAAGATAGACTAGACTAGACTAGAATTAGCCAGGTTGGAAGAGACCTTTAAGATCATCAAGTCCAACCTATCATCCAACACTACCTAATTATAGAATCAATGAGGTTGGAAGAGACCTCAAAGATCATCAAGTCCAACCTGTCACCCAGCACCTCATGACTACTAAACCATGGCACCAAGCACTCCATCAAGTCTCTTCTTAAACACCTCCAGTGATGGTGACTCCACCACCTCCCTGGGCAGCCCATTCCAATGGCCAATCACTCTTTCTGGGAAGAGCTTCTTCCTAACATCCAGCCTAAACCTTCCCTGGTGCAGCTTGAGACTGTGTCCTCTTGTTCTGGTGCTGGCTGCCTGGGAGAAGAGACCAACCCCCACCTGGCTACAACCTCCCTTCAGGCAGCTGTAGACAGCAATAAGGTCTCCCCTGAGCCTCCTCTTCTCCAGGCTAAGCAACCCCAGCTCCCTCAGCCTCTCCTCATAGGGCTTGTGCTCCAAACCCCTCCCCAGCTTTGTTGCCCTTCTCTGGACATGTTCCAACAAGTCAAGATCTTTCCTAAATTGAGGGGTCCAGAACTGGACACAGTAAAGGTCATTAATGAACTAACTTTTCCAATCCTCTAGTTGGGCCAGAAAAATATTCTTCTCTCAGCTTCACACATAAAGAAGCAAAGGCACAGAAAGGTTAAGTGGGCTGCACACATCACAGTGGCATAGTCTGCAGCTCAGAGCTCCAGCCCTACCCGCCCCGCACATCGCTCTCTCCTTTGTGCTGCACATAACTGCCAGTTCTCTGTTGTCACCTTGGGATGTCCCAGTCAAGTAAGCAATGCCAGAGCAGTAGTGTCACATTGCTAAAGCTGTGCTGGCCAACGCTCCTGCCTCTCTGCATTCTTGCCCTCTTTTTCTTTGCCAGGACCCAGCACAGCTTCATAAAGCCTCTCTCACCATCCCTCTTCTGCCCCTCCTGCCAGGTGTGGGAGCAATTCCATCCCTTGATGGTTTTTTGCAAAGTCCCTGCCTGAGAAGGAAACCAGCAGGGTGCAGGTGGAAGGTAACTCTCCAGGGATTCACAGAATTCCTCAGAGCAACGCTTGCTTCCTCCAGAGAGTCTTCACCTGCTGCCAGGAGCAGCCTCAGACACAGATCACCCAAGGTAAATCTAATACAGCAGAAGCCACAGTAGTTACAGAAAAATAGATAGATAGATCATTGCTGTCAAAAAAAAAGTAACCAACTGTGACAACTGAGCAGCTCTGAATGTTCTTGTCATGGATGAAAGAATCTAGTAATACATACATATATATTTTGATTTTCCAAACATCTCCTGTAGAGATCATGTATTCCTCTTTCCTCTGTCGCCTTGTCTAGTGTCACACTGTGGCTCCCTAGTTTTGTGGATGCCACAGTCTGCTCTGATGGTTGCAAAATAATGTTTTGACAACAGTTTTCCTGTTCCTAATTTTTGTCCTGTGCCTCCAGGTCCTCCTTTCAGCACTCCCCATTTTCCCCTTGCCAGGTGTGGAACCACCCCTCCTTGCCTGGTGCATCCGTCTGACCACAACAAATACGGCCTGATGCTTGGTCACGGTTACATGTGCGAGCACTCACTGAGACCACCGCTACTCAGCTCAGCATAGATGCAGAAATATGAAAGGCTCTTCAGGATTCCTCCAGTGGCTTGATGATTAGGAGCAGGTACCACGAGCCCTTGCTAAAGGCATCAGGAAGATGGTACACCCAAGTCTGCTGCTAAATTGCTGAAAGCAGGTGATTGTCCAGAAAAATCGCTGGGCTCACACATGTGACCAGTGTGCCTCAGGTCAGAAGGGCTCTTGTTCCTGAAGAATGCTCCAATTTAGGCACCCAGGTTAGAAAAGCTGCTCTCCCTTTGCTCTTCCTGTAAGTGACATGGGGAGAAGGCAGCTGAATTTCCCAGGTCAGTCAGAGCACCCAAGGTGAAGACATTCAGAGGCTGTTTTCTGACTCAGGGGTTAGACCAGATAGCCTCTAGAGGTCTCTTATAACCTAAGTTAGTCTATATTCATCTGAAGCAACTGATCTCTCTCTTTTGACCATGGAGAAAGCAATGACAAATTAGCCACTACCACTAGACACTTTGTGGTGGGTTGAAATTTCCCCCCAGTGTTAACTTTGCCAGGCCAACTCAGTTAGAAGCAACTGAAGCTGTATTAACAAGCAGAATCTACACTCTGCGATGGAATGCAATGAGTATGTACACAATGCACGGCATTTACTATACTGTACAGGTATCTACAACCAGCAAACAACATGAAAACCCCCTGGTCAGAGACCAGGGAAGCTGGTAGAGTAGAGTGGGAGTGGACAGGACAAGACTAGGCTAGACTAAACCAGGTTGGAAAAGACCTTTGAGATCATCAAGTCCAACCTACCACCCAACACAATCTAATCAACTAAACCATGGCACCAAGCACCCCATTCAGTCTCTTCTTAAACACCTCCAGTGATGGGGACTCCACCACCTCCCTGGGCAGCCCTTTCCAATGGCCAATCACTCTTTCTATGAAGAACTTTTTCCTAACATCCAGCCTAAACGTCCCCTGGCACAGCCTGAGACTGTGTCCTCTTGTTCTGTCACAGGTTGCCTGGGAGAAGAGACCAACCCCCACCTGGCTACAACCTCCCTTCAGGCAGCTGTAGACAGCAATAAGGTCTCATCTGAGCCTCCTCTTCTCCAGGCTAAGCAACCCCAGCTCCCTCAGCCTCTCCTCAGAGGGCTTGTGCTCCAAAACCCTCACCAGCTTGTTCCACTGCCCCTATCCCCCTGTTCCAAGAGAGAAAGAGGAGTGGAGAGAGAAGCAGTGGGTTAGATTTAGCCAAGGCCAGCCGACAAGCAGATTATCTCTCCCAAGCAAACTAAAACAGCCGAGATCAGAAGAGAGAAAGAATTGTTATGGCACAGCTCGTCTTATTCTACCTATCTATCCAATGAATTTGTTTAGAGTAATCTTTTGTTTTCCTTTTGACACCCAGTAGTGATCTATTTATATTTTTCTACTTTTCTGCTCAAAATCTGTAAGTAAATTTTAAAGGCATAGCCTAAAACCACCACACACTTGAACCAAGCCCAAGCAAATATTCTCACTTCCAGTGTGAGCAAATGCAGATGAAGCCAAGCAGAGGAAGACCACAAAAAAACCCAACAACCCACAAACCAACAGCTAGAGGAGAAAAACTCATGCCTGAAAAGCTGTGATCAGACTCAAAATGCCAGTCCTGTGTGATTCAAGGAGACAAAGGTGTTGGGTTTTGGCCTGGTGAGCAGCTGAAATCAGCTCATCCAAGCTTCTCAGGGGCACTGCATATCCAGCCAGGAGGAGGGGCAGAACTGCAGCGTGCTGGCCACAGCACATTCTTCCTTTTACCCTCCAGACAGATGTCCAGATCTTACTTTCATATCCACATCTTTTGATCCCTTCAGAACCTGAATTTCAGCTGCTGACTCAAAACACTTGTCCAGCCTTATCCTCACCACTCCAGAAAAGCACACTGACTACTTTGGGGTTTATAACCTTCGGGAATAAAAGCTTCCTACCTAAGTACTCTTGCTTCTCCTTGGCCAGCTGCAGTCCTTGGGCTTCCAGGCTCTCAATCATGGCTTCTCCCAGCTGGGCATTCTTCCAGGTCCTAGGGAGAGCAGAGTAAAGCAGACAATTAAGGAACAGGCAGGGGACTCAGCCAGGCAATCTACCAAGGAATTCAAACACACAGATTCTCATCAGCTGGGACGGCAAGTCTCTAAAGTTTTCTCCTTAGATTAATTTGAGAGTTTTCCCTGATATTCAGGGTTTGTTTTCTTTAAATACAAGAGCTCTTTGTCAAGACTTCAGCTATTCAAATGTGGGTTTTTTTTTCCTAGTGTTTTGGAGATTTCTACCCTGAAAGGCCTCCAGACAAACCTAGCATGTGCACACGCACAGCCTCCAACTACTCCATGGGTACCTGGAACCCATTAAATGGATCCTGAGAGACTATAGAACCAACTTCTAGCTTTTAACTCAACTAACTTCCCATATGCCAGTGCCATCAGCTGCCTTTGCAATATTTTGCTGCCACAATTACTCTTCTTCAAACATTAAACCATTTATCGACTCTTTCCTTTCGGTGCCTTTCCTTGACTTTCCCTTCCCATGCCTTTCCTTTCTTTCCAGGACAAGGACACACAAATCATAAACCAGGGAAAGAAATGGCATTTCTTGTTCACTTCTATTCATGTCCCATTAAAAAAAAAAAACAAACAACCTGTAGATCTACAGACCTACAATACATAAAATGCATATGTAACAGTCATCCTGATCTATTTATATAGATGCATACACAGGATCAGCAACTCTCTTACACAGGGTGACTCTGAATCCAGAAAAAACAACAGCAAACAGCTTGAGGCAGGGGAGCACACACAAAAGAATTTATCAAAGGGTTTGTTTCAAAACAGCAGTAGCTTTTAAGGTGGCTGTTTATCAGAGTCACTTTTTTCAGTGCTCTTTCCCTTCCCCAGCCCAACAAGACGTTTCCCTGCCTGTAACTCAAAGGTTATTGCAGCCACTGCTCTATAACTTGGGAGGTGCACCCACACAGTTGTGTAGCGCTGACGTTTTCATTCCTTTAGAGGACACAGTCTCAAGCTGTGTCAGGGGAAGTTTAGGCTCGAGGTGAGGAGAAAGTTCTTCACTGAGAGTCGTTAGCCATTGGAATGGGCTGCCTAGGGAGGTGGTGGAGTCACCGTCCCTGGAGGTGTTCAAGAGGGGATTGGATGTGGCACTTGGTGCCATGGTGTAGTCATGAGGTCTGTGGTGACAGGTTGGACTTGATGATCTTTGAGGTCTCTTCCAACCTTGGTGGTTCTGTGATTCTGTTATTCTTTTATGTGCAATAGCAGCAGTGGGGAGGGAGAGGCTAAGACTTCAGCTGAGAGATGAGGAAGGATTTGTTTTGTCTTCTGTACTTCTTGCCAAGCAAAAGCCACATTGCTTAAAGTGCTGGAAAGCACAGGGTCACGCATCTGAACACACTTCTGAAGAGCCCTTGTATAGCTGCACAGGATTCCCGTTGGCTATACAGCTGAAACACCACCTGTTCCCAGTGCTGCAGAGGCAGTGGAATATCTCTCTAGCTTGCCTGCATTTTACCTTTCTTGGGAATATCCACAACCAGATCTTGAAGGCACTTTGCCCTTCATAGTCCACAGGACACCTGTACTATATTACCTGCTGCTTTTTCCCCCGCTGCCCACTGTGTCTGTTTTAAACACATGCAGGGAATGCTACTATGGACACAGAGAGTGAGTGTGTGCCCCTGTCCCTGAGTGGCTGGGAACTGAGGCTGGACAGCGAGGCTGGACAGCTGAGAGTCAGGGCTTTGTGTGCTTCCAAAAAGGTTCCAAGATTGGGCAAATGTGGTATGTTAAAGTCATGACACATTGCAAGGCTGAAGGGACCATCAGCTCCTTTTAGGCTGGATGTTAGGAAGAAGTTCTATACAGAGAGAGTGATTGCCCATTAGAATGGGCCACCCGGGGAGGTGGTGGAGTCACCATCACTGGAGGTGTTCAGGAGGAGACTTGATGAGGTGCTTGGTGCCATGGGTTAGTTGATTAGGTGGTGTTGGGTTGGTTGATAGGTTGGACGCAATGATCTTGAAAGTCTTTTCGGTCTGGTCTGGTCTGGTCTATTCTATTCTATTCTATTCTATTCTATTCTATTCTATTCTATTCTATTCTATTCTATTCTATTCTATTCTCCTCAATGAATACCTTGCTTCCTTATAAAACCAGGGGGTTGGAAAAGAGTGAAGAACTAAAACAGAGTGTGATGGTGAGAGGCTAAGCAGTTGTGCATGCACACACACACATACATACAGCTGCCACCCAGCCCCAGATGGGTGCAGATGTAGAGAGAACAGAGGCCATTTTCCATACTGGATTAATTTTATCCTCTTTCCCCTGTTTAACAGGGTCAGAGAAATTAGGATTTTCTGAGGATGTCATGGTCTGTTGTTGGCTGTTGTGGTTTTTTTCCCTCTTTGTTGGTTTTAAATAATAAAGAAGGCTGTAGGAGGATCACCATAAACTGCTGCTGTGCCAGCAGCAGAAGAATCTTTATCTAGGGACAACAGGGCACTGAAATGGGTAGACTAGAAGATGTCAGCTGCATCTTCCTAGCTTTCTTGTTCATAGCAGACCAGTTTACTGGCCCAAACACTGCCTTTCTGGCTGCTGCTTTACCCCCATGATGACATAAATCACATAATCTGTGCTTTTCCTCAAATACAGGCTACCACCAGCTTTAGGCTGGCACTGGAGCTGCACTGGCCTGACGAAAGAACAGTGAGAGGAGGGAAGGGGAGTGGTTTGGGCAGATGATTGACTAGGTGTAGGTAAGTCTGCTGCGTGACAGCTGTTTAGCACCTGTTTATCAAAGCAAGGACTGGAGGGCTCCTGAGCTGTGCTGCCACACTCCTTCCACCCCCTGCACACCTTCAGCCCTCAGATTTTTGCCTTTGTCAATAGCTAAGGATAACATTGGTGAAGGCAATTATAAACACGTACTATAGGAGAAAAAACACTGAATGACTCAAAGGCTAAATCTGGGTCCCTCCTTCCCTGAAGTGGCCAAGCCTGCTTGTGTGGAGTGGGTGACAGACCTCTGCCTTTGGCTCTTGTGTCCCACGGGGCTCATGCTGCCAAGAAGCTTTAATGGACAATATTGTAGTGCAGTTCATACAATACCTGGGAGGTAGCAGCAGCAAAAGCACCAGAACCAAAGGCAGGCTCACCGCAGCAGCACAGACCTTAGCTTGGACTGATCCACCCTAACACTGTGTGAACCTTTTCAGTCTCATAGCATTGGAATTTACTGAGGTACTGCCTTTACCATGCACACACACATTGGTATGACAAGTTAAACTTGCTTGAAAGAGCAGCTTTTGCCCTTCCAGTCACAAGAACACACACACACGTATTGTAACGGAGCCAATTACTCTGCTCTGCCCAAGGAAGAGTAAAGAGCTCGTTGCTCCAGCCTCAGAACTGAATAGTAGGCTCTGCTCTACAGACTCCAGAAGTTTCTGTCTGGATTGGGAAAGTCAAATTCCTGTTAAGAATCATGGGATGCTTTGGCTTGGAAGGAACATTAAAAAGTCACCTAGTCCAATGCCTATGCAGTAATCAGGGACACTTCCAACTATATCAGGCTGCTCAAAGCCTCATCTAACCTGACCATGAAAGTTTCCAGGGATAAGACACCTGCAAACCTGTGCCAGTGTTTCACCATGCTCATCATAAAAAATTTGTCCCTTAGATCTAGTCTAAATCTCCTCCCCTGTTGCAGCAGCCCCTGCTCTAAAGACAGTCACCATCCTTCTCATAGACCCCCTTTGAGTACTGAAAGGCTGGTACAAGGTCTCTCAGGAGCCAGGTTTCAGTGTTACCTCTTCCTGGATGTGATGAGATGTAGAAGGAGCCTGTTGTGGGTTTGGACAGTCATTCATTGTATTGTCAGGCTCCTGGATGCTCGGAGATTGCTGTGCTGGTGGCAAACCAACATTCTCCGCAAAGCTACGAACTGAATGTTCTACACACACAGCAATCAAACTCTCTCCCCTGTAGGTGGACTGGAAATGCTTTGCTAACACCTCCTCCCCTGGGATTTAGCCTGTGTACATGTTTCAGAATTAAACTGTCTCAAGAGGCTGACTCCTCCCTGCTGCATGACCCAAGTGCCCTGAGATCTGGGCAGAAGGGTGCCTAACCCCACAGCGTTCTTCAGGGATGTTACTGATACCACAGCATGACCAGTACTGCTGGAAGCAAGTGAAGAGTCTCACTAGAGTTGGGGAGCTCGTCTGCTTCCCCAACAATCCTTCTAGTCAGGCTTCTTCATACACCTGTTGATCTGATCAAGAGAATAAGAAATAGAAAGAAAGCAAGCTTACACTTTTCCAGACTCCTGCAGCATCTCCAGCCACTGAGCCTGCTCAGGCTCTGATTCAGCTGCTAGAACAATGTTACCCTAGAAGAGGGGAGGGGAAAAAAAAACCTGTATTAGAGAGGCTGGGGCCTAATGTGCCTCTGGGTGTGAGCTGGACACAGCTGCCACAGCCATAGTGGGAGGAGAGCCCACCACAGACAACCACCTCCATGGCAGCCACCACATGGGAACAAATATGACCCAGGCCTACCATACATTGGAAAGAGATGCACATGGCAAGCAGTCATAGTAAGAATTAAATGTTAAGACAGCACGAGCTCTAAGGCTCCTATCTATGGGTCTGCTAGCATCATAAGACCTGCTGTGAATAAGAGCAAATTTCCTTGTTGGTTGTCAAAGCAGGAGCATCAGCAAAGCCTTGAAGAGTCTTGGGGCAGTCAGGCAGCCTCTCTCCGCTCACCAGCAGTAACATATTTTGTGGTGCTTGGGATTTCTGGGGGGATGAAGTCTACTTACATGGAAGTCTTCATGAGAGATCTTTATGGCATAAGGCATGTTGGGCTCCTCTTTAGGCTCCACGATGCAACCTCCCAGGGGGATGACACCCTAGAGATAAACCAGAGGACTTCAATCAGCAAAATCAAGTATAACTATTAAATAACTCAGAGCTGAACTGTGGGCCCTGCCCTCTCTTGGCTATCACAGGAAAGAAAATACACGTAGGTCATGAAAAGCAAAGGGGCTGCCACCACTGGGAGAACTCTAGCTGGTATCCTGCATTTGGCCTGGAGCAAATGGAAGTGGGAACTCATATCAAAGAGGAGATGACCTCCACACAGGGGCAAACACTGCAAATTCAGAGTGCTGTCCCATGAGAAAGGTTGTGCCACCATTCACGTCAGCACGAGCGGGTCATGGGCCCACGTGTGCTGTGCTGGGAGTGACGGAGAGCCTGCTATCCACAGCTGGTCTGGGTGAAAGCAGCCCCTCGGGAAGCACAGGTTCTTCACCGGCCTCCAGAAACTACAGAGAGTGAAACAGACTGAGTACAGAACCTCCTCTATGAAAGCTCCAGGCAACTTCTGCAGAGGCTTCTGCTCAGGGCTGAAGGCACGTGGATAAGCAGGGGCTGACTGCCTCTGCTTACAAGTGCAAGCACAGGTTAGGATCAAGCAGCAGTCAAAGCTGCTGGCCTTACAACGGGCTTTGCCAGCAGTATTCTCACAGATTAGTTGATTATGAAATCACGAAAACTATAGAATACCTCTACTATCTAGTGAGGGGAGGGAGGGAAATTGAAGTTGTGTACCTGTTGAATTACTATGGAGCCTCAAGAAGTGCTGACATGATTGTCACTTCTTTGAGGTTCTGTTTGTAAGTTTGTGGCATACCTCTCATTGACTTGCTGGTCAATGCCTTGGGGCTGGTAAGGAAAAGAAAGCAGAAATGGAATAACCCCTTCCCCCATGCACTGCTGCTCACCTTGGGGTGGATATTAAAGTATTTATTGCTTTCAAAACTCTTCTTTTCACTCTCAGCATAGTAGAGCAGGAAACTTTCCTTAATAATGAAGAACCTTTAAGACAGAGAAAGGAAATAAATTCTGCTACAGCCAAAATTGCAAGTCAGAGCACACAAAAAATCTCCACCTAGCTAAAGCTGCTTTCTGAGCAGAAGAGTTTACTATTAGCATCTAATCCTGAGGTACCTCATGCTCCTGCACAAAACCATGAACTAGTGTTTGACACTAGGTGTGTCAAACTAAACTTCTTTGTGACTGTGCTTCTCACACCACACACACACACACCAGTCTTCAAGGTAAACCATAGGACCATTTACTCACAGGGGACTGGTACTGGGGTCTATGTGCAAGGCAGGAGCATAGCCAGAGACTTCCGGTACCTTCACCACTAAGAAATCTGGCTACCCCATATGTTGGATTCAGCCTATTGGAAGAAAGTGGCTGCTTTAGAATCATAGAATCCATAAGGCTGGAAAAGACCTCAAAGGTCATTAAGTCCAACCTGTCACCCAACACCTCATGGCTACTAAACCATGGCACCAAGTGCCACGTCCAGTCCCCTCCTGAACACCTCCAGGGACGGTGACTCCACCACCTCCCTGGGCAGCCCATTCCAATGGTCAACAACTCTCTCTGTGAAGAACTTTCTCCTCACCTCGAGCCTAAACTTCCCCTGGTGCAATTTGAGACTGTGTCCTCTGGGGCTGGTTGCCTGGGAAGAAAGTGGCTGCTTTATTTTTGATGGGAAACCAATGTCTATTTCAAGAGCAACTGAAGTCTTCTTTTGCCATCTACTCCCTGCCACCTTCTTTCATCCCAGCTCAGCACAAGCCTGGACAGAGGTGTTTCCAGTGTTTGACTGGTCCCTGTCTCAGGGAGAGTCACAGAATCACAAAGATTGGAAGAGACTTCAAAGATCATCAGGTCCAACCTGTCACCACAGACCTCATGACTAAACCATGGCACCAAGTGCCACGTCCAATCCCCTCTTGAACACCTCCAGGGATGGTGACTCCACCACCTCCCTGGGCAGCACATTCCAACTCTGTGAAGAACTTTCTCCTCACCTCAAGCCTGAATCCCAAGTGACTGAATGCAAAAAAACCCCTTTGGCTATGACATCACTCTGGAGCACATACACACTTAAGCGATACTTTTAAGCAAAGACCCTGGTAAAGTCTCCTGCCATTGACCTTTGTAAACACTAAGGAAACTGAATTCTTTTCGCTCCTATGCATCACATTTTACTGCGCCTTGTTCTGCTCAGTTAGCCTGAGATATGCTCTGATGAACACCGTACAGGGGCAGGAAAATATCACAGCTTCTGCAAACCAAGGGTCTACTGCACTGGAGCATGTGATTGCAATTGAAGAAGCTGCATTTTTAGCTTATTTGGATGCTCAAAATACCCCTGGGAGAGTCCTTCTGTTTGAAGAACTGGGGTTGCATCTACCCTGCAGTCAGTGGTACAGGGGAGAGATGTCTCCTGTGGCTTAAATTCGGTCTAAATGACAAACAAGGAGTAGCTGAAAAAAAACCCAGAGACTAGTTAAGTAGGGAGGTTTCAGAAGAGTAACTGGCAAAGAAAATATTTTGGACTGCTCTGTACATGTTTTTTATATGAGAAAAGAGGGATCAGGTAGGAATGTGAAGGGCAGTAAGGTAAAAATTACTCAAGAATGCCTTTTTACACCACACAAACCACTGCTTTCTAACTCACTTTCACGTGATTCTCAGGAATTTGGAAAGGGCAAGGCATTTCTGTGAATAAGAAGAACATCCCCAGAAAACCCTACTGCTTCTGGGCAGAAAGCCTCCACCGGATCAGGGCACCCTGGGGATCCTGCCACCTTTGTCTGAAGCCTCTCATAGTGACAGGCTTCAGGTCAGATTCACAAGAGCAACTGTAATACTTCCATGTGCCCTTCCACTCCAGTGTATGAAGGAGCCAAGCACTACCTCCAGTACACAGCCATTTGACACCAATTTAGTTCGTAAAGATGGAGAAAGAGGCCAAAGCTGGTGGAGAAATCTTATCATCATAATATTGTTAATAATAATTGCCGTAATCATACTTGGAGGAAAGCTTTAGCACATTTCTTTTCTCGCAGACTTTCCCTTTTGTAGCAGACTGCTTCCCTGTGCAGATACCAAAATACTGGCGGCAGGTAAGCAGTACAGTACAGTATTACCAATGTTGGAAGAGACTGCGAAGATCATAGAGTCCAACCTGTAACCACAAACCTCACAACTAGACCATGGCACCAAGTGCCACATCCAGTCCCCTCTTGAACACCTCCAGGGACGGCGACTCCACCACCTCCCTGGGCAGCCCATTCCAATGACGAATCACTCTCTCGGTGAAGAACTTTCTCCTCACCTCGAGCCTAAACTTCCCCTGTTGCAGCTTGAGACTGTGTCCCCTTGTTCTGGTGCTGGTTGCTAGGGAGAAGAGGCCAACCCCTTCCTGGCTACAACCACCTTTCAGGTAGTTGTAGAGAGCAATGAGGTCGCCCCTGAGCCTCCTCTTCTCCAGGCTAAACAGCCCCAGCTCCCTCAGCCTCTCCTCATAGGGCTTGTGCTCAAGGCCTCTCACCAGCCTTGTTGCCCTCCTCTGGACACGTTCAAGTGTCTCGATGTCCTTCCTAAACTGAGGGGCCCAGAACTGGACACAGTACTCAAGGTGCGGCCTAACCAGTGCTGAGTACAGGGGCAGAATGACCTCCCTGCTCCTGCTGGCCATACTATTCCTAATGCAGGCCAGGATGCGGTTGGCCCTCTTGGCTGCCTGGGCACACTGCAGGCTCATGTTCAGCCTCCCATCAACCAGCACCCCCAGGTCCCTCTCTGCCTGGCTGCTCTCCAGCCACTCTGACCCCAGCCTGTAGCACTGCATGGGGTTGCTGTGGCCAATGTGCAGAACCCGGCACTTGGATGTGTTAAATCTCATGCCATTGGACTCCTACCCATCACTAACAGATCTCAACAGCACTACTACCCATCTAATTGCACTACTACCCATCACTAACAGATCTCAACAGCAAACTCTGCATCACTAAACATTTCTCTGGCAGTGTCAGGGTGAGCAATGCAAGTCTCTCAGCTACTAGTCTTCCAACTGAATCATTTGCCAACGACACCTATCAGCAGTGACATTAATCTGCCATCCAGGAACGCTGGAAGGCTTAATCCATTGGATCATGTACTCCCAGTGAGCACTGACAAAGAGCTTGTCCTGTGTTTCTGTGCCAGTACCCAGACATAAACAGTCGTGCCTCATGACCTGACAACCAATGGAAAGCTCTCCCAGGAGATTCAGCGATTCCGATAAAGAAGCCACATCAGCTTTAAACCTCAACCTGACCCATCAGGTCAATATTACAGAACATAACTCCGGCCTTGGTAAATAGCAAATGCTACCTAGTTCCAGACCTTCTGGCTGCTGGTACACAACACACAGCAGCTTACAACTCCCTAGCACCAGGTAGGAGGGAATTCAGAACACCTTTCCACCAAGGAAGAGCCTGCAGTGCTGATGCTTCTCCGTGAATCCTGCCAGGCCGTACACAGAATCACAGAAACATTCTGGTTGGAAAAGACCCTCAGGATTACCAAGTCCAACCCAGAACCCTACACTACAAGGTTCACCCCTAAACTATATCCCCAAGCACTACATCCAAATGACCTTTAAACACATACAGGGTTGGTGACCCAACCACTTCCCTGGGCAGCACATTTCAATGCCTGACCACTCTTGACATGAAAACAACATTTCCTAATGTCCAGTCTAAACCTACCCAGTTGTAGCTTGAGGTCATTCCCTCTTTTCTGTCACTAATCACCTGTGAGAAGAGACCAGCACCAGCCTCTCTACAATGTCCTTTCAGGTAGGTGCAGAGAGCAATGTGGTCTCCCCTCAGCCTCTTCTTTTCCAAGCTGAATAGCCCCAGCTCCTTCAGTTGCTCTTCATAAGATTTATTCTCCAGGCCCTTCCTCAGATGTGTTGCCCTCCTCTACTTCCACTCCAGCACCTCCACATGGGTGGTCATTCCCACCTAGCCATTTCACACCCAAAAGACTCAAAGAGTTTTAACAAGTGCTAATGTCAGGTGGTTTGGGGGCAAAATGTACCAGCTGCTTTCACAAAATAATGACAGGATATTTATCCAGAGGAGACAACTACTCTCTATTCCCACCCTGAAGGGCAGGTAGCACAGGATAGATAAAGGAGAAAGCACCATGTGGGTGCTGAGTGTGCAAAGCAGACACAGAGCAGCAGGGAAGCCATGCACAAAGCTTCCCTCCCAGCCAGATGCACTTGATGAACCAAGCACGCAGGCTCTAGCTTACCCCAGCCCCCTTGGGCTTTGTATTTCACCTCAGCATCCCTCAGTTGCTGTGGCTTACCTCCTGGACCATTTGGCCGACTGTCTCCCGAAGGGTCTCTTCCAGAGCACGCCGTACAGCTGCACTTTGGTGCTGATGTCCAGAGCATCTGAATCTGCCTGCTCCATGGATGGAGAAGGAGATACGGAGCTGGATTTTGAAGCAAACATGGTCCTAACCCTTCCCTCGGTGTGGCAGCTCAGGGAATCCGATTAAATGCAATGAACCAGAAGCGTGTAGGCAGTCCCTGTGAGCAGCAGACGGAGAGAATGGGCTGGGGTTTGAATCAATAACTTGGCTGCTCAGCACTCAGTCAATAATTCTGTCCCTGATGCACAGACGATGAGCGTTTCCTCATGACGGGTTACTTCCTGAAGCATTACGGACAGCACACAACACAGCCCAAGGGGGGAAAAATAAGGGGTGAAAAGAACCAGAGATGAGGAACACCAAGAGGCAAAAAAAAAGCAGCTTATCAGAGAGAAAGTTCCCAATGAGGACACAAGCCAAAATGCTCCCTGTGCCAGAGACAGCTTGGAAGGTTATTGCACTGAATAGTGCAGCATCCTCCCAGGCAGAAATCAGGGCAAGACAGGCATTTCTGCTGTCAGGCATCTCTGTCTCTGACACATACCCCTAGAATCTTGCACTCTGAGACAGGTTTTTCTCATCGGTCCCAAATAAAAGTGGAGCAGGCAGGCTCCACAGGGAGGCTTTTGCTGTGCCAGGCAGGCACTGCCCACCCGGGTACAGTTCACGTGGCTGCTGGATTTGAACTGGGCAGTCTCCATGCTGCATGCCTTGCTCAGCCTTAAAGGGCCATTGCTGATCAAAGTTAGAGCATTAAAGCCTGCACTGCCTCTCAGGTGCCAGCACGGGGGCATGGCACACATGCCACACATCTCAACTGACTCCCAGCTCTTCATTGTTGAAGAGAAGTATTAATGCTGTAGTGACCATTCAAAAAATGCTCACAAAACAAACAAAACCCCAAACCAACAAACAAGAAAAAAAACCCCAGCCCAACCCTGACAACAAAACAAACCAAAAAGTTACTCAAAGCCAGGATCAAAAAGTTTCCCTAAAATTGTATTGCACAAAGGGTAAAAAGCAGAAGGTCCAACAGCATCACTTTGGTGTATAAACCTGCAGTGAAAAGCTGCAGATCACAGTATCACAAAGTATCACAGAATCACTTAGGTTGGAAGAGACCTCGAAGATCATCAAGTCCAACCTGTCACCACAGACCCCATGACTAGACCATGGCACTAAGTGCCACATCCAATCCCCTCTTGAACACCTCCAGGGATGGTGACTCCACCACCTCCCCGGGCAGCCCATTCCAATGGCGAATGACTCTCTCAGTGAAGAACTTTCTCCCCACCTCCAGCCTAAATTTCCCCTGTTGCAGCTTGAGACTGTGTCCCCTTGTTCTGGTGCTGGTTGCTAGAGAGAAGAGGCCAACCCCTTCCTGGCTATAACCACCCTTCAGGTAGTTGTAGAGAGCAATGAGGTCACCCCTGAGCCTCCTCTTCTCCAGGCTAAGCAATCCCAGCTCCTCAGCCTCTCCTCATAGGGCTTGTGCTCAAGGCCTCTCACCAGCCTTGTTGCCCTTAAGGTACTACCCTTGCAGGCTGGAAAAGGAGGCCCCATGGGATGATCCAGTGCCCCTGCCACTGTACTGCAGTAGCAATGCAAAGATCTGACTAACAGTGACTGCTGTGAGGGACAGAAGGGAAAGAGCAACTTGCTCTTGTCAAGCGACAAAGAATGAGACACAGGTAGGAGCCAGCAGTACTGGGGCAGTACATAGCAGTGGAGGGATTTTCTGTTTGCTGGTGGCTGAGCAAAGGGCCTAGCCCCACATCCCTTTGCTTTGTGAGGTTGCTGCAAGGAGACTAAGAGTGGAAGCTAATTCAGGGCTGCTGCTTCATCTGCAGGAGCTGCAGCAAGACATACACAGTTTAGAACCAGAGCCCTGCCTCAGCCACAAAACACACATGGTAAAACATCCCAGGTTCTAAGCCAAAGTAAAGGGGGCAACCCCAGATTCCTCTGCTTTGCGAGGGAGGCGCAAGGAGCGGAACAGAGAATTCTGGGCTCCTGCTTTCTCTGCAGGAGCTGCAGCGAGATATACACAGTTTAGAGCCAGAGCACTTACTTGGAGGAATAGTGCAAAAGATGGAACATTCCAGGTTATAAGACAAAGTAAAACAGATAATCCCAAATGTCCCTGTTCTATGAGGGAGCAGCAACTTTTGCTGCAGGAGCTTGACCAAGACAAATGCCATTTCAAATCCTTCCTCCACCAAACAGCACACACAGTGAAACATTCCAGGCTGTGAGCTAGACTAAAGGGGCTAGCCCCAAACTCCTCTGCTTTCGGAAGCACATGCAAGGATGCAGTTTTGAATTCCAGCACTTACTTGCCAAATAGAATCAATAAGGTTGGAAAAGACCTCAAAGATCATCAAGTCCAACCTGTCACCCAACACCTCATGACTACTAAACCATGGCACCAAGCGCCACGTCCAATCCCCTCTTGAACACTTCTAGGAACAGTGACTCCACCATCTCCCTGGGCAGCACATTCCAATGGCTAACAATTCTCTCTGTGAAGAACTTTCTCCTCACCTCAAGCCTAAACCTTCCCTAGCACAGTTTAAGACTGTGTCCTCTTCTTCTGGTGCTGGTTGCCTGGGAGAAGAGACCAACCACATCCTGGCTACAAACCTCCCTTCAGGTAGTTGCAGACAGCAAAAAGGTCTCCCCTGAGCCTCCTCTTCTCCAGGCTAAACAATCCCAGCTCCCTCAGCCTCTCCTCGTAGGGCTTGTGCTTGAGGCGTCTCCCCAGCCTCATTGCCCTACTCTGGTCAAGTTCAAGAGTCTCACAAAGAGAAACATTTCAGCTTATAGAGCTAAAATAAAGGCAGTGGCATCAAATTCCTCTGCTTAGTGATAGAGTTGCAAGGAGACTGTGAGAATGGGTACCCAGTTCCCTGGGTATCCGCCCTCAAGAACCAAGGGGTCCAGGATGGTTGGACCTACTTCAAACAGGAGCTCTTGAAGGCACAGGAACTGGCGGTTCCCATGTGCCGAAAGATGAGCCAGCGGGGAAGGCTCTGGGCCTGGATGAGCAAGCAGCTCCTGGAGGAAATAAGGGAAAAAAAGAGGCTGTATCACCTTTGGAAGGAGGGGAAGGCTTCTCGAGGTATGTTTAAGGAAGTTGTTAGATCATGTAGGAAAAAAATTAGAGAGGCAAAGGCCCAGTTGGAACTGAAGCTGGCCACCTCTGTGAAGGACAATAAAAAGCACTTTTACAAATATGTTAACACTAAAAGAGGGGCAAGAAGAACCTCCACTCCTTATTGGACCTGGAAGGGAACATAGTGGCTGAAGATGAGGAAAAGGCTGAGGTCCTGAGCACCTTCTTTGCCTCAATTTTTAACAGCAAGGCAGGAGGAGTTTAGGACGAGTGGCCTCCTGAGCTGGGCGGTGGGGTCAGGGAGCAGTGTAGCGCCCTGGAAATCCATGAGGAATTAATTCGGGACCTGCTGAGCCACTTGGACACTCACAAGTCCCTGGGACTGGATGGGATCCACCCTAGGGTCCTGAGAGAGCTGGCAGGTGAGCTGGCCAAGCCGCTCTCCATCGTTTTCCTCCAGTCCTGGCTGACTGGTGATGTCCCAGATGACTGGAAACTGGCCAATGTGGTCCCCATCCACAAGAAGGGTCGGATGGAGGAACCCAGGAACTACAGGCCAGTCAGCCTGAGGTCATGGGTGACAGGTTGGACTTGATGATCTTTGAGGTCTTTTCCAACCTTGCTGATTCTATGATTCTAAGTGACTCTTCAGACAGCAGAAGCACATTAACTTCCACAGGCTCCCAACATAACTATGATCATATACCATGAAGTAATTACCACTTCAGCCACTGGATGGGCACACGGATACAGAACAAGCATTTCCCCCCCCGCCTTGGCAGGAATTTCCCCTCTGTTTTTACCTTGCCTGAATGCTGTATAGCTTTGGTGTCAGTCAGCATGACAAAGCTTACTTTTAAGTTGTTTCAGAAGTTTTCTTGAGCGAGGCATTTCTCTTAGCCCTTCACCCATCATAATAATCTCTAGACATGTCATAAAGAGTGTGGAAAGTTATGCAGTTCTGCCTTCAGGGATATTTGGATAAGGCTTGTGCATATAATCTTGCGGGATGTTGTGGTTGCAAGGGACCTCTGAAGATCAAGTCCAATCCCCCTGTCAGAGCAGGACCATAGAATCTAGCACAGGTTGCACAGGAACACATCCAGAAGGGTTCTGAAAGTCTCCAGAGAAGGAGACTCCACAACCCCTCTGGGGAGCCTGTTCCAGTGCTCTGTGACCCTCACAGTGAAGAAGTTCCTCCTCGTGTTGAGGTGGAACCTCCTGTGCTGTAGTTTATATTCATTACCCCTTGTCCTGTCACAGGGTGCAACAGAGAAGAGGTCATCCCCCTCGCTCTTGACACCCAGCCCTCAGATGTGTATAAACATTTATTAGATCCCCTCTCAGTCGTCTCCAGACTAAAAAGCCCCAGGGCTCTCAGCCTCTCCTCACAGGGCACATGCTCCAGTCCCTTCATCATCCTGATAGCTTTCCATTGGATGCTCTCCAGCGGATCCCTGTCCCTTTTGAACAGGGAGAATGGCTTCATCTGTAAGCTGAAACAAGAGATGACAGGGCATCTTTAATGAATCTCTGATCAAATGCTGATGAATATTTTTTTCCTTTCCATCAAAAAAAATCCCCCAACCATCATCAGGAAATCTGCAACAGAAGAGCTCCTCAATATTTATGATTTTGCTGGTAGCTGTTGTAATGTAAATGAACCAGAAGGCGACAGTTTCATTAAACACACTAAATGAATGCTAATGTACTGAGTAATGCTTCTCCACTGAAACTGAATTTGACTTGTCTTAAAAAATAAACCAAGAGCCAAATTCCATCTTCAAATCCTTACTGCCTTGAACCTGCCTGTACTAGGTGCAAGAAGAACACCTAGTTCTCCTACTGACTTAATATAGAATCACAGAATGGTCCAGGTTGGAAGGGACCTCCGAAGGTCAGCTAGTCCAACCTCCTCTGCAGTAAGCAGGGGCATCCTCAAGTACGTCAGGCTGCCCAGAGCCCTGTCAAGCCTCACTTTGAGTATCTCCAGGGATGGGGCCCAGAAGGAGACTTGATAGGGTTGCATGGTTTAGTCGATTAGGTGGTGTTGGATGATAGGTTGGACACGATGATCTTGAAGGTCTCTTCCAACCTGTCTTATTCCATTCTATTGGCAGAGTAGGGCCACAGAATCTAGCACAGGTTGCACAGGAACACATCCAGATGAGTCTTGAAAGTCTGCAGAGAAAGAGACTCCACAACCTCCCTGGGCAATCTGTTCCAGTGTTCTTCCACCCTCATAGTAAAGAACCTGTTCCGAACATATAGTCTAAATCTGCTCTTATTTAGCTTGAGTCATATCATAGAATCAATAAGGTTAGAAAAGACCTCAAAGATCATCAAGTCCAACCTGTCACCCAACACCTCATGACTACTAAACCATGGCACCAAGTGCCACATCCAATCCCCTCTTGAACACCTCCAGGGATGGTGACTCCACCACCTCCCCGGGCAGCCCATTCCAACAGCTAACAACTCTCTCTGTGAAGAACTTTCTCCTCACCTCAAGCCTAAACCTCCCCTGGCACAGCTTGAGACTGTGTCCTCTTGTTCTGGTGCTGGTTGCCTGGGAGAAGAGACCAACCCCCTCCTGGCTACAACCTCCCTTCAGGTAGTCGTAGACAGCAATGAGGTCTCCCCTGAGCTTCCTCTTCTCCAGGCTAAACAACCCCAGCCCCTCAACCCCTCCTCATAGGGCTTGTGCTCAAGGCCTCTCCCCAGCCTTGTTGCCCTTCCCTGGACACGTTCAAGAGTCTCAATGTCCTTCTTAAACTGAGGGGCCCAGAACTAGACACAGGACTCGAGGTGTGGTCTAACCAATGCTAAGTACAGGGGCAGAGCGACTTCCCTGCTGCTGCTGGCCACACTATTCCTGATATAGGCCAGGATGCCATTGGCCTTCTCAGCCACCTGGGCACAATCATATTCTCTTGTGATTAAGCCAGTATAAAGAGATTACACTTTTAGCTAACCACATAAATCCTATGAGCTACCAGAAAAATCAGAAGCAAGTAATTGTCTGAGAAGATTGCTTTTTTTGCTCTAGTGAAATAGCTGTTTAACTGAGAGGATCTTAGATGTCTGTAGCTAGCAACTGTAGGACAGAAACAAACTTTGTTTTTAATGAATTGCTTATAAATCCTCTCCATCAGGGATCCCTCTTATACAGATTCATGAATTTTGGGAATGAATATATCAACCATCCTACAACAGCAGCATGCCTTTTTCTCTTTTAGAATAGAATAGAATTAACCAGGTTGGAAAAGACCTTTGAGATCATCAAATCCAACCCAACACCATCTAATCAACTAAACCATGGCACCAAGTGCCTCAGCCAGTCTCTTTCTAAACACCTCCAGTGATGGTGACTCCACCACCTCCCTGGGCAGCCCATTCCAATGGCCAATCACTCTTTCTGGGAAGAACTTCTTCCCAACATCCAGCCTAAACCTCCCCCAGTGCAGCTTGAGACTGTGTCCTCTTGTTCTGGTGCTGGTTGTTTGGGAGAAGAGACCAACCCCCACCTGGCTACAACCTCCCTTCAGGTAGTTGTAGACAGCAAGAAGGTCTGCCCTGAGCCTCTTCTGCAGGCTAAGCAACCCCAGCTCTTTAGTTACCTGTCTGCATGCTGCTTAAGGGGTTGCTTCACTCTGAAATTGATTTAAACCATGAGCATTGCCCAGATTGTTTCAGCTGACAGTTTTATCCTGCAAGGCCAAGTGGTAGAATTTCAGCCCACTTACATGCAAGTTTGCCAATGACACCCAGCTGTGGTGGACACACTTGAGAGAAGGGATACCATCCAGAAGGGTCTTGGCAGGCTTGAGAAGTGGCCCAGTGACAACTGCCATGAGATTCAACAAGTCAAAGTCCTACATCAAGTCAAGGTGCTGCACCTGAGTCAGGCCAATCCCAGGCACAAACACAGGCTGGGTGCAGGGTGGGTTGAGTCTCTGGAGGAAGAGATTTGGGCGTATTGCTTGAGAAGCAGCTCAGTATGAGCTGGTATGGTGTTCATGCAGCCCAGAAGTCATATCCTAGGTTCAAGAGGAGTGTATCCAGCAGATCAAGAGAGGTTCTTGCCCTTTGATCAGCTCTTGTGAGACCTCACCTCAAATACTGCTTCCAGTTGTGGTGTCCCCATCATAAGAAGGACACAGAGCTGTTGTAGCAAGTCCAAAGGAGGGCCACAAAGATGATCCAAGGGCTGGAACATCTCTGCTATGAGGATAGGCTGAGGGAGCTGGGGTTGGGCAGTCTAGAGAGGAGTCCACCATATAGCTGCCTTCCAATACCTGAAAAGATCCTACAGGAAGGCTGAAGAGGGACTTTTCAGAAGGGTGTCTACCTACAGGACAAGAGGGAATGGTTTTAAGCTGAGGGACAGTAGGTTTAGATTGGATCTTAGAGAAATTCTTCAGGAGAAGGGTGGTGGGACTCCAGAATAGGCTGCCCAGGGATGCCTCCTCCCTGGGGGTGTTTAAGGCCTTGAGTAACCAAATCTATTTGACAGGCACCCCTGCCCATGCTGGGGAGGTTGGAGTAGATGATCTCTAAGGTCTCTTCCAACCTACACCATTCTATGATTCTGAAAATATGGCCTAGTGCCCTTTAGATTTGTGCATTCACCTGTAGAGGTTCAGTCCCTTATGTGCTGTGGAGCTTGAAGGGGTTTTAGAAGATGTTCTTTAAGACTCAGTTTTAGAGCTGGGAGATTATATGACCTCTAGGTAAGAAAAACAGTTCTATGTGGAGGCTGTTCCAGGGCTGGAGTTGTGTATTTTAGTTGCACTAAGAGATGGTTTGGGCAGACTAATTAAGAGACTTACTGTGTGCACTTTTTGGACCACTCACTCCAGAGAAGGGCAACAAAGCTGGTGAAGCATCTGAAGAACAGGTCTGGTGAGGAGTAGCTGAATGGATTGCTCAGTCTGGAGAAAAGGCAGCTGAAGGAACACCTTCTGGCTTTCTACAATTCCTTATGGCCCCCTAAAGCAGACCCTGCCTTACAAGCCACACAGATTTCCATGGGGATGGGTGGGGAAAGAGACAGCTTCAGGGCAACACAAACGCCTAAACACAGTGGGAGAGAGAAGCTGTCAAATGCCCCTTCAAGCAGGGCTGTCAAATAATTTCTCTGTTCATCTGTCTAAACCCATTCATACCCATGTCCACATCAACTTGCTAGACTGCATCCCACCATTCAGTTTCACACTTCAGGCTTCCAGGTGCTCAGGCATTATGCAGAAAAGCAGCAAATACACTTACACAAAACCATGAAGTACTATCTGCACTGCTTGCATCCCACTAAAACTCATTTCTCTTTGTCAGAGCTGTCACAACGCCCCCAACCCCCCTCAGGCAGTAAATGAAAAAGCCAAGGCCAAAGCACTGCACCTAGTAAAAATTTAATATAATAAAACAAATTTAAATCAGCAACATTCACAATTAAAGTGGAAAAAAAATTATAAGGCAGCCATTCATGGAATGATTTTGTGTACAAATGGTTTGGGAAAAAGAGACATTAAAATTACAGTTCCATAGTCCATGGAGTCAGGTAAACGGCGACGACCACGCAATGTTTCTCCCCTGGAAACCCAAGGCTGCTAATAAATGTAATAAAAGGACAGCAAGAAGAGAAAGCTCTGTATTTTTCAGAAGTCTGAGGTGAACAGGAACTTGAAATTGATCATAAAGAATCTGAAATTCATCATAAACTTCCCCACCATATCACAACCTCCTCCGTATCACTCCTCCTCCTTCCCCCTAGAAGATACCAAGTACAGCTCCCTCCTCTTCTTCTCAAGTCCCAGCACAGGACAGGAAGGGAGCAGCAGAAACATTTATGCCACAACATCTCTCTTGCATCCTACAGAGCTGACCTCACATGGACACATCTGCTACTGTCAGAAGCTCCTTGAAGGCTCTGCACTAGTTTTGGAACAAGCACAGCAGTTTTCCTGGGTCTCCTGGACACTTAGCCTTTTCCACAATCCACCTGGAAATGGCTCTCTGAAGCCCACGGCGGGTGTCTGCGTTTAACGCCTGCCCACCTGACATGCCACAACTAGCAGAACTCCCTCTCTTGGTGTGACAGCTCTGCCATCCTCACTTGAGTTCACACCAGTGCAGCTTCTGCATCTGTCCTCAGGTGCCAAAAAAAAACCCCATTTTCCTTCTTTATACAATGAACAACAAAGGAATGGGAATGGTAGGAGGGTAAGTACCTGAACACAGTGGGATCGACAGAAACAGCTTCAGTCCAATTCCTCTTGCCAGGTAAGAAATCAGTAACCCAAACACACAGCTGAAGAGAAAAATCATAGATTTCCTAGAGATTTCCTTCCTACAGAAGGAAAAGGGGACATGCCTGGCACGTGGTAAAAGTGTTACCTGCTAGACCTGCTGCCACCTAACCCACCATAAAAAACAATGGCAGAGACGGCTGCTACAGAGAGAGACAAAGGCATCTGTCTGCATCAAGGTCCCCTGAGGAGTAGAAAATGATACCAGATGGCCCTGACTAGATGCAGTGCTTGGATTTACCGTGACAGATGGGGAGATAGGCAAAAAAAAAAAAAAAATAAGGCTATGATATAATGGACCCTTTTACTTAACTCATTAAAACACTCTGCTTCAAGAGAATAATCCTCGATGTGGAACTAACAACTTGGAAAGGTTTGAGCATTTACAATTTTCTATTCCCCTTATATGTAACTGAAGGCTTCCTTAGTCACTGCAGCTTCAGCTACGGAATTGAAAACAATAGTTCAGCACAGAAATGAAAGGCAGCCAAAAGAAAATGCTGCTGGCTCCCTAAATGCACAGGGGGAAGGGGGTGGGGAAATAAATAAAATCACAGAAGATTTCCATCACTTAAGTGCCGAAACAGAAGTCTGTGTCACCAGACTTTGTGCCAATTTTCAGCTGCCAGTGCTTTCATTTAGAATCCCTCACCTGCTGCTGTTAACTTGGCCTCCACAGCTTATGAATCATTAAGCTGAATATTACCATTTCTGGTGGCTTCCCTTAGAAATAGGACCTGAGGGCCAGGGGAAAAGAAAGACGACGTGACCTCTCAGCAGTGGCACCTCCCGTGAGTGATAGGCCAGAGGTTATGCTGGCAGTGAAAGGCTGGCTGCCACCTCCTCTCATTCACACACACTGATCCATAGAAGAGGGAACTAGCCATATGCTCCAGCACTGGCACAAAAGGCATGGAATGGGATGTCACCTATGCACCTCCCTGAACTGTTACCATTGTTATACACAAAAAGAAGCTGAAGCAGCCAGCGTGCCAGAGTAACCAGGGGGATGCACCTGCAAGCAACTGCTGATAGTTTAAAGAAAAACAAACAAAACAAAACCAAACCAAAAGGAAAAAAACCCAAACAAACACAAACCATGCCATGCCAGCAAAACTCCCTCTCTTGGTGTGACACAAAAAGCCCCACAACAAACACACATACACAAAAGAAAGCCCAACAAATCTTAGCAGTTTTATACAATGTAAGCATCTGGTGTTGCACTAAGCCTTCTCCTGCTTCTGCTGCAGGTATTGCAAACTCTCCAGCTTTTGGAAACAGTTGTGGGAAGAGTAAGCCAGGTAAAACATTATCAAAGAAGAAGGTAGGTAGGGGGAAATCAGGAAGAACACGGGGAACTCTGGTGTAAACGACCCTGTTTAATCACCCACACATCAATAACTTGTATCACTTCACTAGTTGCTGATGTATGCTGTGAAAAAAAACCAAAACCCAAGAAGGTTTAAGAATGTGTAGGAGAGGATCTCACCCACATCACCAATCTTAATCAAAACAGAATTAACCTTTGGAGGCCTAAAGCAAAAAAAATATCTCGTTTCAGCCTCATACACTAATTTCATCTGCAAATAGCATCACTGGAAAATACGGTTTCTATTCATCTTGCATTAATGTTATACAGGAAAACACAAATGAGCAAGCACTCCTGGGGACCACTACAAAGTTCAGTCCTGGGATACACTTGCATTGTTTCAAAGCTAACAGACAAAGCAATCACTAGTCCCAAGAGTCAGGCCCTATGCATTAGTGAACCAGCAAACAAACAGGATAATGCCAAAAATGTAAAGAAGCTAAGAAGCACAATGGCCTGTGCAGCATAAGTGATAAATGGCATGAAAAGCTTCCACTTGAATGGGGGTGTCTGCAAGAAGCACTAGAATTAAAAAGACACTTCAAGCCTTGAAAATCCATTGGGGGGAAGGGGGAAAATCAAAAGAAAAATACATTTGGCAACATTAAAACCTTTAAAAAGTGCTGATAGAATATAGCTGGAAAAGGGTATGGCATTACAAAGCTCTCCCCTACAGGAAGGATTTTATGTTGAGTCTGTGCCTGTCAAGCATTCCTGACTTTTCAGTGACCTGCAGTTGTTAAATTAAAATAGATTCTGCTTAAGCAAAACGGTGCCTGACAAGAGAAGGATGTTCCAGGGAAAAGGAGGGATCTTGTATCACTCTTCTGCAGGGAGAGGCACCAGCAGTTGGCAACAAGTCCTCCAAGCAGATTCACCAAAACTAACCTTCATCAGCAAGAGGCAAATGCATAATCCCCAAAGAATAAACAAAATTCCTCTGAGCCCCAGTGAGAGCCCACCAGCTCAGAGCTTGTTTGGTTTTGTTGTTCAGAGCTGCTTTAGCAACACTTCATCTGCAGTATAGACATTTAACTAAACGTCTCGTTTGCTTCGCCTTTTATTGAATGAAAAAGGAAAAAGAAAAGAAACCAAAACAAGCCCCAAAATAAAAAACAACCCACCTGTGCCACCACTGATTTCAGAAGTTCAGATGTTTGAGCTAGTAAAATTCGCTGGCTCCTCAACAGCTGTCTCTGTCAGATTTCTACTCCTCAGAGCCCAGCAGAGCTTGATTTCAAAGGACGCTATGAGAGTCTCTCTCAACAGCAGCAGTAGTGTAATCCCAGAAGCCACTATCTAACAGCTGATAACGTTTTTGGTGCCTATGCTTTACTGACCTGGTAGAAGACCATCTCCCAGGAAATACTGTCTTAAAAAAAAACACAAACAAGAACTATGTACAACTGCATAAACCATCCCAACACTACCCTCCTTGCTTCTATCCTCTGTAGTAAATAACAGAATACGCTGCAAAATTAATTTGTACTTTTTTTTTACCAGCTGACTTCCTACTCTAATCCTACACTTTGCCTACATCATTTCTCTCCCAACCATGACACTTCTGTAACAATAACAGTGCTGTCCAAAGTTCCAAGTGTAGCCCATTTTTGCAATACAAGTAGAGAGAAACATCCCAAGGACCAGTAGTGTTGTCAGGACAACACAGAACCGATGGGGGAGAGCCCCTTCTTCATTAGTTAGACTTCAAAAGACTTCAGCCTCTCTCGCTGGCAACCAGCCTTTGTTCTGCTGTGAATGCAGAACGGCAGGATACTTTGGTGATTGCAATTTCATGATGAGTCACTGATGTTCTTCCCTGCTCACCTTTCTTAAACTCCCGAATTCCATCTTCCCTGAGAAATAGGGCCAGAAGTAACAATTAAAATAGCAAATGTCTTCAGAAAAGTTACATAGAATTTCTGTCCTGCTGTCAAAGCACTAAAAACTTTCCCAGTATTCCTCATTTTGCAATCAAGGCTTCCTCTGAACTCCATGAAGTGGATGGTATGGATGGTGTGTAAGAAAGAATGATAAAGGGAGCAGCTGACATTTTACTGCTCTTCTTGGATTGAGGAGGAGAAGGGTGAAATCTGAGCCTTCAGTGGTGGTGTCCAATGGACAAAACTAGAGGGATAAGGCATCCTACTACCAGGGCTGCCACCTCCAGCCGACTGAGTCCTTTCCCTCCAGTTGATTCGGGTCTGTGGCTATGAGCAATTCCTCCTACTTCTGGAAGGACATGAACTGTGGCAACATAAAGAAAAGTCCCAGCAGAAAAGAGCATAGCAACTCCAGTGGCATTGACTTCTGAAAGGGCTTCTTTGCTGCTCTGAAATGATAAAAATAAAGAGTGAAAAGTTACAGTAAGAATTTCTTCAATCCATAACAGAAATGTCTCCAAGTGTCTGGACACAGCAGGGTTTCTAGCATCTCTCCTTCCTTCACAATGGCAATGATTTAATGTATAGTTTTGTCTTGCACCTTGTGTGCAGCAACTGGCCTTCTAAAGTTGATGTTGGGGTCAGAAAGGCATCTCTGAATCCTAGCTAAGTCAGTTCAGACTTCCAGGATCCCTTACAGAAGAAAAAATTCACAGTCTGGACAGAAGCATCATCTTTGACCATCTCCCTGCTTCCCTGCTAGTCAGAGCAAGATTTACCAGATACAAGACCCAAGTGATCACTCATTTAATACTGCATTTTTATGATTTGTGTGTACAAGTAAACACCCCTAACTACTCCAGAATTTCAACCTAAGCCTCATAAAGAAATACAATACAATACAATACACCAGGTTGGAAGAGACCTTCAAGATCATCGCGTCCAACCCATCAAACAATCCAACCCACCCAACAACTAGACCATACAGCCAAGCACCCCATCAAGCCTTCTCCTGAACACCTCCAGTGAAGGTGACTCCACCACCTCCACGGGTAGCCGATTCCAATGGGCAATCACTCTCTCCGTGTAGAACTTCTTCCTAACATCCAGCCTAAACCTGCCCTGGCGCAGCCTGTGTCCTCTTGTTCTGGTGCTGGATGCCTGGGAGAAGAGGCCAACCTCTGCCTGGCTACAACCTCCCTTCAGGTAGTTGTAGAGAGCAAGAAGGTCACCCCTCAGTCTCCTCTTCTCCAGGCTAAGCAACCCCAGCTCCCTCAGCCTTTCCTCATAGGGCTTGTGTTCCAAACCCCTCACCAGCTTTGTTGCCCTTCTCTGGACACGTTCCAGCAAGTCAACATCCTTCCTAAACTGAGGGGCCCAGAACTGGACACAGTACTCAAGGTGTGGCCTAACCAGTGCAGTGTACAGGGGCAGAATGACCTCCCTGCTCCTGCTGGCCACACTGTTCCTGATGCAAGCCAGGATGCCACTGGCCTTCCTGGCTGCCTGGGCACACTGCAGGCTCATGTTCAGCCTACAATCAACCAGCACCCCCAGGTCCCTCTCTGCCTGGCCACTCTCCAGCCACTCTGACCCCAGCCTGTAGCACTGCCTGGGGTTGTTGTGGCCAATGTGCAGAACCCGGCACTTGGATGTGTTAAATCTCATGCCATTGGACTCTGCCCATCTGTCCAGCCTGTCGAGGTCCCTCTGCAAAGCCTCTCTGCCCTCCAGCAAATCAACTGCTGCCCCCAGCTTGGTGTCATCTGCAAATTTACTGATGATGGACTCAATGCCCTCATCCAGATCATCAATAAAGATGTTGAAGAGCATGGGGCCCAGTACTGATCCCTGGGGCACACCACTAGTGACAGGCCACCAGCTGCATGTGGTGCCATTCACCATTACTCTCTGGGCTCGGCCCTCCAGCCAGTTCCTAACCCAACGCAGTGTGCTCCTGTCCAAGCCACGGGCATCTTCTGGATCAGAAGTGAGCACCTCTTCACTTTCTAGTATTAAAGTTCATGCTACACATCAAACATAATGAAATGCAAACCCATTCATGTAACTTTCAAAATGTTTCTTGAACAATTTCCAACTGAAGTGTGATGTTAGATCTCTGATGTACTCAAAGGTGTTTCTCCAAGGAGCAGAGATACACCTTCTGCTCTGGAATTACACAACCACCATGACAGTGCTTGTACTTCATCAAGCCTGTTTTCTCTGAAGCACAAAATGCAAAACCACCTCTTGGTGAGTCTACATCAAGAGAGTGCCCAAACAGCAAATTGTCCTTTCTATTTACAAACCAAACTCTTTTTGCTGTCTCCTGTACTGTAATGTCAATATAACTCTTTTACAGCAAATAAAGGGATTAGCCCAGATGATTTACTTAACCACAGCATCACAGTATGACTAAGGTTGGAAGAGACCTCAAAGATCATCAAGTCCAACCTGTTAGCACAGACCTCACGACTAGACCATGGCACCAAGTGCCACATCCAGTCCCCTCTTGAACACCTCCAGGGATGGTACCTCCACTACCTGGGCAGCACATTCCAATGGCAAATGACTCTCTCGGTGAAGAACTTTCTCCTCACCTCCAGCCTAAACTTCCCCTGTTGCAGCTTGAGACTGTGTCCCCTCCCTCTCGTGCCTTGAGTTTCATGAGGTTACATGTTAGATTCTTTACACCAACAGTCTCTCACCAGCACAGAGCAGAGCAGTTAGAAATACTGCAGTGTCATAAGGAAAGCCTTTGAGAAGCAGAAACATTTAATTTGGACAGAAATGATAAACTCATGTGCAGGGGCCCATTTCATGGGCCATTTGCTGTGGAGAGGCAAGACAGGACTATGCTTTAAAGAGTATGAGAGGCAAAAAGGCTGTTGTAGCTGAGGATTCAGCTCCTCCTGGCAGTGTGAAAATGACTTTGAACACACAGGATGAATTCTGGGATGGTGGGGGAAAGGAGAAGAACATTTGTGGTGGAGTAGGAAGGTTCCCCCCCACACACAGAAGAATTCCACAGCTAACTCAGCCGGAGAAGCAGATGAAAGCTGTATTTTACAAGCAGATATGGAATGCAATGAATATGTACAAAAATATACAATATTTACAATATATACAGAAATATACAGCAAAGTATGTAATACAGGAAACCTTTCCCCAACCCCCCTGTGGCCAGGGGGTTCGGCCTGCCGCTCCCTTCTCCCTCCCTACCTCCCCTTTTTCCCAAAAGGGTTAGAGAGAGAGAGAAAGGAAGGTAATTAAAAGGGGAAAACTTTGTTAAAGCTCAAAGCGAATGCAAAAGTTAGTTTTCTTATCTGGTTAGCAAGAATCGTAGAGAGAAACGAGCCAGCTCACAGCACAGGGGGAAGAAGATGACGACTACCTACTCCCCCGACTGAAAGACTAAATAAAAATCTATGGCCGGGTTCCACCAATGAAATTGAATCAGCATATCTCTTGTTTTCATTCTAATATCAAAATATTCGCCCAGAGTGTTCAGAAAGTGTCTCTTTCTTAAAGGCACAGCCTCAACCGGTCACAACATTATTTTCCACCTGCATGTTAAAATAAGAATGCAGTAACAATCGCTCAGTTACGCAGCCAGATGCAACCGGGAAGCAAGTCATTCTCGGCAGGGAACAGCAAAAAGGAGAAAAGACAGATACCAGTCTTCAAAGAAAGCTAAACAAAACTCTGTAGATGAGTTGTATCACTGCTTCTAAGGGGCAGTATGGATTAGTTTTTGTTTCACACATTTCTATTTCTACCCTTTTACCAACTTCTTTATTAATCTCCATTCTGCTAACTTTTTTCAAGGAGTTTAGAATTATGCTCTATGAAACTCATATAATATTCCTTTTCCCAAACTCCACCACTGAGTCACATTTTGGGCAGAAGAAAATGAAGTGACCTACCTTGCTTAGCCCTAAGTATGTCACCATGGACATAACAGGTGCTGCTAATGCAAAGACCAGCAAGTGTTTTCTAATTCGATTCCGTTCCAGCCCAGCGTGCATCAGGAAAGAAACCAGGCCAAAGGCAGCTGGTGCCTGCAAAAGACAATATTCACTGGTAATACAATACCTTCTAAAAGCCCCAGGAATCAGAGATAAAGTTGAAATACAAGTACCTACAGTAAAAAGCACTGAGCTGGAAGAAATTCAGGGAGAGCACTAATATGTTGCAGTCAACCCCAATCAATAGAATTCTGCAGATCGCCAGCCCTCAATAGCAGGACCTAATGGGAACTCATGTTCTAGCTATGAAGAGTACATGTGAGGATAGGATAGGAGAGACCTTTGAGATCGAGTCCAACCTATCATCCAACACTACCTAATGAACTAAACCATGGCTCCAAGCACCCCATCCAGTCTCTTCCTAAACACCTCCAGGGATGGTGACTCCACCACCTCCCTGAGCAGCCCATTTCGATGGCCACTCTATGAAGAACTTCTTCCTAACATCCAGCCTAAACCTCCTGTGGCGCAGCCTGAGACTGTCCTCTTGTGCTGGTTGCCTGGGAGAAGAGACCAACCCCCACCTGGCTACAACCTCCCTTCAGGTAGTCATCATAATATTTAAATGTACATTCTCCCCAGAGTGTCTCTACTAACTTCTGTCATTTTGGCATTTTGTCATCCTGATACTACCATGCATCCTTAGGACAGCTTCTTTACCTACATCAGAAGAATTCTACAGCTAGCACAGAGAGGCTTCTTTGGGGTTTTTGTTTTTGGTTTCATTTTTTGTTGATGGTGGGGGTTTTTTTGTTATTTGTGGGGTTTTGTGGCTTGTGTGTGTGTTTGCAGTGTTTGGTTTCTTCAAAACAAACAAAAAAAGCAGCACCACACTAGCTTCAGGAAAAGTGTTCATTTCAGTGGCACTACACAGCTCCCTATTCACAGTATCATAGAAGCAGTCAGGGTTGGAAGGGACCAACAAGGATCATCTAGTTCCAAACCCCTGCCATGGGCAGGGACACCTCACACTACATCAGGCTGGCCAGAGCCTCATCCAGCCTGGGCTTAAACAACTCCAGGGATGGGGCGCCAACCACCTCCCTGGACAGCCCATTCCAGGGCTTCACCACTCTCATGGTGAAGAACCTCCTCCTCACGTCCAGCCTGAATCTCCCCACCTCCAGCTTCATTCCATTCCCCCTAGTCCTATCACTACCTGATAGCCTGAGAAGTCCCTCCCCAGCCTTCTTGTAGGCCCCCTTCAGATACTGGAAGGCCACAATGAGGTCACCTTGGAGCCTTCTCTTCTCCAGACTGAACAGCCCCAACTCCTTGCCTTGCAACACTATGGAAATCTGCAATCTCCAGTGACCTCTGTCTGCTTTCAGAGTCCTTTACAGAACAAGAAAGATTATTTCTTTTGCATGATGACTTACCTTGTGCAACATAATCGCAACAAACACTATCAGCTGGACACTAGTCTGAGACGTAGAAGCTGCTGCGCCCAACGCAACACCATCAGCTGGAAGAGGAGTGCACATTCACTGATTATCCCTCATCAGCCGCAGCTGCCCCACTCCCTCAGCATCTGACCATACAAAAAACATGTTGCTTGGGGAAGTCCCACTACTCAAAATGTCACTAACAATCCCAACCCAACACATGATTCACTTCCCTTTGTTAAGCCACATCACTTTCAAGGTATCAGACAACCCTCTACGGGAGCTGTCTCCTATTTCCCAAGGCCGTAAAAACCAGAGAATCTGTTCACCATTGGCACATCCTAACAAATTAGAACCAGATAACAATTGCCCTTATTTTGGGCTTCTGTAGAAGTCTCTTCTTGCCTAAATTTTACAATCTAAGCATTAGAAGAATTTTAGTTCTTATCCTTTGATTTCCCAATCACAGAATCACCAAGGTTGGAAGAGACCTCAAAGGTCATCAAGTCCAACCTGTCAATATGAATGCTATTGTAAATACTGGTTTTACCACTTTAAATGAAATAGGAAAGAGCTACTGTATTAATCCTTGGTATATATACATATTTCTAGTTGAGTAGATTAACATCTTGACTTACCCATACAATGGCCTTCAGCAGGAGGGGTTATAAAACCCGATTTACACTGCACATACCTAGTGAAAGTTACAACGTCTGCAGCACGTGCACCAATTTGTCAGCCTTCACAAGTCAGGCCAAATGCATTTCACTCAAATCTTTGCCCTCCACCTATAATGTCCTTCTTTCCACGAGACATTTTTTTAAACAGTATTTTAAACACAGGCCAACTGACAAGGAACCCCAAAGGTCTTTTGTGCTATTTATTAGATGTATTAGCATTTATTGAACTCTTAACAGCGAAAGCAGCAAAAAGAACTGAAGAGGCAGGGAGCGAGCACTGCACAACTTATCCGATGGGAAAAACAGAGTCAAAATACTGTACCCAAATAAAACTGCATGGAAAATTCTAAGCACTAGAGGATGTATTCCCAGTAAGTTTTGGGGAAGACTCTTAGTTTCCCTTACCCTCTTTTTACCTTTCCTTCTTTTTATTTTTAAAACCCTAATCAAAACCCCCAAAACACAACACACGTTCAAAACCAAAACCTAAGTGGTTCCATCACACTGAAAGATGAGCCCCACACAGCAAAGGAAGTCCTTGGCAAGTGCTAACAATAGGTCCAACATTACCTGCAGCGTGGACTACTAGTCCCAGTGTTGTGGTGATTTTGGAGTTGCCTGATCTTGCAGCTTCTGGGTCTGAAAGAGTTACAAGGCAAATCAGGATAAAGAGAACACATGCATAAGCTATGTTGGAAGAAAACAATTGCATTACTGCAAGTCTCTACCAGCTGCTTAGGCAGTTAACTCAAGAAACTAGCAGCTTTTGTATTTCTGCATTAGATTTACTGCAAAATAATTTGATTCCTAACACCTTCAAATCTCCTGAAGTTCTACCAGCAAACAACTGCCAGAATCACAAAGAATTCTCTGTGGTTTACAGGATGACTGATTTGGGCAGAAGCAGTTGTTTGTCTTAATGTCCTGAAACCAAATGCTGAAGTTCCATGCTACCTAGTAGGAGAAAAGCTGGTTTTGCACCCTCAGAACCCAGAGCTGCTCCAAGAGTCAGGATGACTTTTTCCCCACATAGCTCAATACTGCCATGTTCCTTCAGGTGACATTCTGGGGCAGTCTCTGTTGCACTGATTCTCTGGCAGTTCCCTGTAAACAATAAATACTACTTGTACCAACAGCAGCTGCAAAGATCTCGCTCCAACGTTACACACACGTTACAGAGGACAAATAGAATAGAATAGAAACAACCAGGTTGGAAAAGACCTTTGAGATCATCGAGTCCAACCTATCATCCATCACTATCTAATCAACTAAATCATGGAACCAAGCACCCCATCCAGTCTCTTCCTAAACACCTCCAGTGATGGTGACTCCACCATCTCCCTGGGCAGCCCATTCCAATGGCCAATCACTCTTTCTGGGAAGAGCTTCTTCCTAACATCCAGCCTAAACCTCCCCTGACACAGCTTGAGACTGTGTCCTCTCGTTCTGGTGCTGGTTGCCTGGGAGAAGAGACCAACCCCCACCTGGCTAAAACCTCCCTTCAGGTAGTTGTAGACAGCAAGAAGGTCTGCCCTGAGCCTCCTCTTCTCCAGGCTAAGCAACCCCAGCTCCCTCAGCCTCTCCTCATAGGGCTTGTGCTCCAAATCCCTCACCAGCTTTGTTGCCCTTCTCTGGACACATTCTAGCAACTCAACATCTTTCCTAAACTGAGGGGCACAGAACTGGACACAGGACTCAAGGTGGGGCCTAACCAGTGCTGAGTACGGGGGCAGAATGACCTCCCTGCTCCTGATACAGGCCAGGATGCCATTTACCTTCTTGGCCACCTGGGCACACTGCTGGCTCCTGTTTAGCCTACTGTCAACCAGTACCCCCAGGTCCCTTTCTGCCTGGCTGCTCTCCAGCCACCCTGACCCCAGCCTGTAGTGCTGCATGGGGGTGTTGTGGCCAATGTGTAGAACCCAGCACTTAGATGTGTTGGATCTCATGCCCTTGGACTCTGCCCATCTATCCAGCTTGTCAAGGTCCCTCTGCAGAGCTCTCCTACCCTCTAACAGATCAACTCCTGCCCACAGCTTGGTGTCATCTGCAAATTAACTGATGATGGACTCAATACCCTCATCCAGACCATTAATAAAGATATTGAACAGGATGGGGCCCAGCACTGATCCCTGAGGGACACCACTAGTGACTGGCTACTAGCTGGATGTGGCACCATTCACCACCAGTCTCCAGGCTAGGCCCTGTTCCTGTTGAGATGCAGTGCTTTGACTGCAATGGTTTTGACAATTGTCTGAGGACACATTCAGGTAGGCTCATTACACAGGGCAACAGGGTAATAGCTGCCACTGTGAGTTGTGTAATTGGGGGTGAAGCTGTCATAAAGAATCACAGCAATGAACAGGGATGGCAGGCCCTACACAAGTGTAGAAATACCTTACTGTTAAACTGTTTAATTCCAAACAGTTGAAGAGCCATTATTTAACTATACTAGTGGTCAGTAAGCTGATTGAAAGTGCACTTAGTTACTTTAAATCTGCACTGCCACCAGAACAGAAAGTCAGGTCCTGTTGCCTTCCTCCTGCCTGTCTGCCAGCTCTCCACTCTTTATGCCAAGGCACCCATGTAACTGCCCAATGGGTCAGATCAGGGAAGCGAGCTGGCTAAAAACAAATGTATTCTCTTTGGCCAGATTGGCCTTCTGAATAAATGAGGCTGGGGAGAGGCCTCGAGCACAAGCCCTATGAGGAGAGGCTGAGGGAGCTGGGGTTGTTTAGCCTGGAGAAGAGGAGGCGCAGAGAGACCTTATTGCTGTCTACAACTACATGAAGGGAGGCTGTAGCCAGGAGGGTGTTTGGTCTCTTCTCCCAGGCAACCAGCACCAGAACAAGAGGACAGTCTCAAGCTGCACCAGGGGAAGTTTAGGCTCGAGGTGAGGAGAAAGTTCTTTGCAGATAGAGCTGTTAGCCATTTGAATGGACTGCCCAGGGAGGTGGTGGAGTCACCATCCCTGGAGGTGTTCAAGAGGGGATTGGATGTGGCACTTGGTGCCATGGTCTAGAAGTCATGAGGTGTTGGGTGACAGGTTGGAACTGATGATCTTTGAGGTCTTTTCCAACCTTGTTGCTTCTATGATTCTACAGGGATCCTATTTGAACAATCAATTGCTTAAGGTACATTGGGATGATAGCAATGATACACATACCAAATAGGAGATACTTGCCAAGAATATCTGAATATATTTGTTGTGGACTGACCAGAGCTAACTCAAGGAGAGAGTTTGATTTCATACTTCCATTCTGACCTACAGAATTTTTCTGGTTTAAACATAGCAAGGCCTATCCACTTGGGAAATAACAAAACTACAAGACTTTGGTTCAAACAGTGTTTTACTTCAGTAGCTTTCAAAAGCATTACAACACACCACTGCTGCATGTCCTGTGACAGAGGTACAGGCCAGATAAAGCTTTATGTAATATTCTACCTTACTGTATGTACCTCTAACACAAATCATAGTAGATTTCCTCCTAGTATTGGCTCTGATCAGAGACACAGGCAAGAGTCACAACCTGTACAAACCAAAGATTCTCCTGGCAGTTGCTCACCTCCATCCCCTCCTCATCTTCACTGCTACTGTTCCCTTTGAACAGCTCTGGAAGTCAGCGAGCCATGGATGTGGCTCTGTTTATGCTCCTCAAGTGCACACAGGCAACATAGCCCCTGCACTGGTCTCCCATCTGTGCCATCACACTAACCCCATACAAGCATTTGTGCAGCTACACTGTGAACTGCCAAGGATCCAGCCAACACATATCTCCTCTCCTTTGTACGTGTGTGTGTGTGTTGTACCTTCCCTTCCAGATCAATTCCTTGCTTTTTAAGGGCTAAACTCCAACATCAGAGGAGATTGTGTGGGAGAAGATGAGTAGCCTAAGGCAGCAAAATACCTTTCCAGATGACAAAACACCTTTGGTGCATTTCAAGCTGGAGCCTGAGCATGAAGCTGCAGGCAGGAAACAAAGGCCACTGCAGGCATTTTTAGATGCTTCTGATGAAGTTGAGAAATCTTTGGACTAAGCAGAAAATATTTTAAAGTAAGTGAGGTTCTAAACTAGTGTGGGAGCGTAGTTACAGCAAAACACCAGAGCTTACACCTAGTAATTTCTGCAATCTTTCTTGAATGTAACTTTTAGGTCATTGCAGATTTTACCTACATGTAGGACAATTAAATAAGAACAACAAACAAAGGTAAGACTAACCTGAAAGGCAGAGAAATCCCCTATGGGTGATACTGTAAAACAGATAACTCAAGTGCCAATCACCCTCCACCCCCACACCACAGGTGCTCCTACAGTTATTTCACAGTAGAAAAGCCATCTCTCAAATGATGATCAATTCCAGGAGAGATTCCCAGCACAAACATCTCACACAGATCATGCTTTACGTTGGTAAAGCACCTACTGAAACTGAACACAACCGGTCAAATTCAACCACATTAAAAAAAAAAGGGGGGAGGGGGGCTAATTAAGATGAATTAGCAGATCTCACTGAAGTGAATCTTTACTTACCATCTGTAGAATGCACGTGAGAGCTGCCTATCTGATCCACCAACAGCATGAAGACAAAGCCAAGGACAAGGGATACACCAATGAAGGCATGCAACCTGGAATGGTCATGGCCGTACTCGTGCACAGCCGGCATTTCCGCTGCCTTCTCAGACTCCATCACATGCTGCATCTCGCTTGCTGGGTGATGCTTCCCTGCAGGAGACAGAAGACTGAACTTGACACAGTCCTTTTCCTCTTCAATTCTGTATCTCAAAGCAGCAATCTCTAGTTAAACAAGTTACCACTGATACAGCCCATTGATATGGCCTACAACAGCAGCTCAGTCAGCACACTGTCCTACAAAGGTCAGTACCACCTTAGAAGCCTGGAGTCCAAGCCCCAGGGATGTTTCCTTTCCCTAAACATCTTTTGATTCCATGCCACCCCTCAAGATGTTTACTTTGTCTACTCTGAAATTAGGTGAGCTCCAAATTACTCTAAAAATCTAAGAATGGGGAAGAAGATAGCTGGATAGGTTTTGAATTAAGTTTCCAAATTATAAAATGCTTCATTTGGTGCAGAGTTCATAACTGAAAAATATTTTCAAATCACTTCACAGGTTAGCAACAGTGACACGTGTCTAACTACAGTGACTTTACTGCACTGTGGCCACAAGGTTGGAGAGCTACAGGCTGGGGTTGGAGTGGCTGGAGAGCACCCAGGCAGAAAGGGACCTGGGGGTGCTGGTTGACAGCCACCTAAACAAGAGCCAGCAGTGTGCCCCAGTGGCCAAGAAGGCCAACGACATCCTGGCCTGCATCAAGAATAGTGTGGCCAGCAGCAGCAGGGAAGTCATTGTGCCCTTGGACTCAGCACTGGTTAGGCCATACCTTGAGTACTGTGTCTAGTTCTGGGCCCCTCAGTTTAGGAAGGACATCGAGACATTTGTGTCCAGAGAAGGGCAACAAGGCTGGGGAGAGGCCTCGAGCACAAGCCCTATGAGGAGAGGCTGAGGGAGCTGGGGTTGTTTAGCCTGGAGGAGGCTCAGGGGAGACCTTATTGCTGTCTACAACTACCTGAAGGGTGGTTGTAGCCAGGATGTGGTTGGTCTCTTCTCCCAGGCAACCAGCACCAGAACAAGAAGACACAGTCTCAGGCTGCACCAGGGGAAGTTTAGTCTGGAGGTGAGGAGAAAGTTCTTCACAGAGAGAGTTGTTAGCTGTTGGAATGTGCTGCCCCAGGTGGTGGGGATCCCTGGAGGTGTTCAAGAGGGGATTGGATGTGGCACTTGGTGCCATGGTTTAGTAGTCATGAGGTGTTGGGTGACAGGTTGGACTTGATGATCTTTGAGGTCTTTTCCAACCTTGTTGATTCTATGATTCTGAGAAGTTTCAGATGATAACATCAAAAGCATGACTAGCAAGTCATCTTCTTGCTGGAGTATTCATTCATCTTTTCGGATTAGATATAGTGGTATATCCATCCCACCATACAAAATGTTGGCACAATGCCATTACTACAGACAAAGCACATCAAAATCTGCTTGGGAGCCCTTGAAAGATTTCAAACATTGATTGATCAATACAATAACTTTAGACCATGCAAGATTGCCGCCACCTCTATTAAAAAGTTAACTCTGCTTTGGATCATTTCAAGGCATAAAAAATAGTGGGTAACTTAGGGCAGTCTTTCTGAAAGTGATTATACAGTTTCACCAGCTACAAAGGACTGAAGTTGCCAGAGGAATTTTATTTACCTGTAATTACAGAATCACAGAATGGTAGGGGTTGAAAGGGACCTCTGGAGAGCACCCAATCCAAACCCCCTGCTAACGCAGGTACACCGAGATCAGGTTGCACAGGAATGTGTCCAGGCAGGTTTTGAAAGTCTCCAGAGCAGGAGATCCCACAGTCACTCCAGGCAACCAGCTCTCCAGCACCCTCCAAGTAAAGAAGTTTCTCCTTGGTAAACCAAGGTTTCACTACATGCCTACGTAAGTCATGACCAATTAATAATCAAAAATCTCAGCCTACAAGATACAAAATTAGAAGTCATTTATTCTGTGGCTTGTGGGGAAAATACAGAAGTAAATGGCTTCTGTATCAGTGACAAATATGTACTGTGGTAACAACCAATCTCAGAGTTAAATTACATTCCGAACTGAGAAAACAAAGACCTCTCTCTTGTTGTTTGTTTGTTTTTCCCCAGTCACATGAATACACCTCAGTGTTCCCTTAGGCACCTTTCTAGGTTTCATTATTTACATAGATGAATTCTGGAAAGGAAAAAAAAAAAAAATCAAGCAAAACCAAGACCCAACTATGCACCAAAAGCTTCTATGTTACCATAATCTTAAACTTCACTTTGAATATTTTCCTTTTCTGAGAAAATAATGCCAATTATTTATAGAATAATAGAATAAACCAGGTTGGAAGAGACCTTCATCGTGTCCAACCCATCAACCAATCCAACCCACCTAAACAACTAAACCATGGCACCAAGCACCCCATCAAGTCTCCTCCTGAACACCTCCAATGAAGGTGACTCCACCACCTCCACGGGCAGCCGATTCCAATGGGCAATCACTCTCTCTGTATAGAACTTCTTCCTAACATCCAGCCTAAACCTCCCCTGGCACAGCCTGAGACTGTGTCCTCTTGTTCTGGTACTGGCTGACTGGGAGAAGAGACCAACCTCCACCTGTCTACAACCTCCCTTCAGGTAGTTGTAGAGAGCAAGAAGGTCACCCCTGAGTCTCCTCTTCTCCAGGCTAAGCAACTCCAGCTCCCTCAGCCACTCCTCATAGGGCTTGTGTTCCAAACCCCTCACCAACTTCGTTGCCCTTCTCTGGACACATTCCAGTAAGTCAACATCTTTCCTAAACTGAGGGGCCCAGAACTGGACACAGGACTCCAGGTGTGGCCTAACCAGTGCTGAGTCCAGGGGCAGAATGACCTCCCTGCTCCTGCTGGCCACACTGTTCCTGATGCAGGCCAGGATGCCATTGGCCTTCTTGGCCGCCTGGGCACACTGCAGGCTCATGTTCAGCCTACCATCAACCAGTACCCCCAGGTCCCTCTCTGCCTGGCTGCTCTCCAGCCACTCTGACCCCAGCCTGTAGCACTGCCTGGGGTTGCTGTGGCCAATGTGCAGAACCCGGCACTTGGGCAGAATCCAACGGCATGAGATTGAACACATCCATCTGTCCAGCCTGTCTAGGTCCCTCTGCAAAGCCTCTCTGCCCTCCAGCAGATCAACTCCTGCCCCCAGCTTGGTGTCATCCACAAATTTACTGCCTCTTTGCAATCAGAACAAAATATATTAAGAGAGAGAGTGGCTTTAGACACCATACTGTGAGCTTAGGAATGGAGTCTGAAATCATTCACATAAATTCTACTTTTTCCCCTAAGTAAACACTTCTGATATTACTACTACAGTAATGGGAATTGCCTTTTTTCTCCAGACACTAAACTTTCAGTTATAGAGCATAAAACTCTGAACAGCAGACTGTAGATTTCCTATGTGAACAAGCCCCATTTAGTTTAAAAAAAGCAAACATGCACAGCAATTGTATTTACTGCTAGCCATATCATTACAAGAAAAATTTAGTCCACTTAGAATTAAAATTGGATGGAGAGCAACCCACAACTACAGCTCATTAGAGTGCACAAATTACAGTACAGTATAAAAGCATAATCAGAGGTTCTTTCACTTCTTGATAAAGGATGATTTTATATATTGTCTTCTGTTAACTTCATATCTAAGCAGAGTAACATAAACATGGTAGAAACTAAACCAGGGGAAATTAAAGCATATCACCAAAACACTATTTATAACAGTGTAGGGGGGTAAAATGGTAGCATAAGAAAAGTATCACAATTACTACTCTATCTCAGATTAGCAACAACAGTACATCAGACACTTGCTAAGATCTCTAGAACCTCCCTGTCTCCCCTGCAACCTCCAAGTCGTTGCTGTTGACCTTCAGACCAATCTCTGATTCTGAGCATACTGGAAAAAATCCCATACATGCAATGGTAATGAAACCACAGCTCCAAACTGAGGTAATGGGCCCTGACTACTGTGATGGGTTACACCCATCCCAAAGAGGGTGAGGGGGTGGGGGTGGCTTGTGAGAGCCTTGCTCTCTCCAGAGCAGGATTTCCCCCTGGGAAACTGAGTTAGTCTGTTCCACTCCCCTCCCTGTCCAGCAAGCCTATACAAAGGAAGACACTGCAGCCATTTACTCTCTTTTACTTCTGCCTCGTGGGGATGAAAGGACTAAGAGAGTTGCTGCTGGCTTCCTGGTTCTCTGCCACGTGGTCAGGGCTGGTCCTCCTCCCTGCTTCATCCATGCTTCTTCCAAGGACTGTTGGTTTTGTATGCATTTTCCCCATCCATCCTTGTTCCTTACCCTTGTGAACCCTTCCTGTTACTGTTATATATATATAGTGTAAAGAAAATTTTACCTCTCTACTTCCCAACTGACTCCAAATTATTTCTCAGTAGATCTTCCTCCTTCCTTTTTCCTTAGCCCCCCTTTCTTTCCCTTTTTTTTTTTTCCTTCCCTTATCTCTCCCTGTTCTTTCCCCTCCCCCTTTTTTTTTTTTTTCCTCTCAATCAGGAAAGAGAAGGGGGAAGCAGGGGAGGGATTCTCAGCCTTGCCCCCATCTTAAATCCCAGTTAAGGCTCAAACTACCCTAACTACTTAATGTCTTAACCTCCAATTGATGTTTACCAAGGTTTTGAGGTATAAGATGTGCTCTGGTCATGTCCCTACAAGACACACGATTGCTGTTAGCTTTGAGCTGTTCATTAGAGGCTATGAAGTTTTGAGGATCAGCAGCAGCAGACTGGAAGTGGATGCTTGCATTTGGAACAACAAGCCAGTATGTATATGTAATGTTCACCACCACCCAAGGCATGCTTCCTAGTCTGTGAATTAGCGCTATATAACCACAATTTCCAGGTAACTTAATTCCAAGATGCTCTTCAGCTCCAAAGGAACAAATTCTTATGAGGAAAGGCAAGTAGAACTCTATAAAACACCTCCTTCAATTGCTTCAATGAGGAGCAAATTTAACTACAAAAAGCAACAGCAAAGAGTTCACAATTCCATTCTCTGCCAAAAGCATTGTACACCTCCTTTGAAGTTCCAGTGGAAGTTAAACTAACTCTTCCCAGAATAAGGAACACTAGGCATAACGTGTCGTAGAAGGCGGAGGTCCCATGCACCAGTACAGTACCTGGCCCCCTCAAATGGCTGGATCACCCAGGAAGAGTCATCGATGCACAGCCTGATCACACCCCTCTGTCAAATCATATAAACAAGTAGTATCCTGCCTATGGAAGTTTTGGGATTCTGTGATGGTTCTGTGTCCGTTGCTGCGAAGCCCTTCCACCAATCTCATACTAAAAGCCCTAGAAACAAGCCCCCATACACGACCCAAGTTATCTTGAGCGAGGCCATCTGGGTTTGGTTCTTACCCTCCAAAACGTCTTCATAAAGTGCATGTACTCCTTCTGGCACAATGACAGCTAAAGCAGTTCCACACAGCAGCCCAGCACCCAGAACAGTCACCAACTTTAATTTCTCCTGCAACCAAATACAAAACAAGCATCATCTTTAAGAATGAAAATGCCTTCTTCACTCTCTTTCCTTAACAGAGGATGGGGCAGGGGGAGGGAGGAAACAGAGAATGATCCACAAAAACCTCTTGATGATTTTTATTCAAGAGCCCCATTTGCACAGTTCTGTATTTCTAATGATTAACTTCCTGAAAGGTGAACATATCCAGCATCTGATGCAATCAGCTGAGTTAGGAAATGAAAAACAATCCATTTGACTGTTAACACCACACAAGAAATGACACGTGGCATGCTTGAAAATGGCACAAATCACTATGGTGAGCACTAATGATTATTGGGGTCTAATTCGTCTTCTAGAACCTCATACTGTAAGGCCTGCAGAGGCAAGTAAATATTGGAAGTGCCTGGATTTTGAAGCATGTTTGCAACTCCATATTTTAGCCACATTCAGAGTTTGTATTCGAATACATCTTTCCTACTAGAAATCACACTTAAAAGGTGCAGGTTCCCTAAAATCTCTGCTAGGTGTAGTGCAAGACAAATTGCACTGTCCTCCAAAATTGCTAATCTAAGCAATAAAGTACAAGAAAGAAAACTAAATTACCAAAGCAAAACCAGAAAGACACAAGAAACAATCTGCAGATACAAATCCAGTGGTCGAGTGTGAGTGTAAGCAGATAAATTTGTAACACCCAAAGGGGCTAAGAAAAGTTTAAAGACTACAGAAAGAGAAGATGATGATATCAGAAAAAAGTAGCATGAGCTCTACTTTCATTTACAGGGCTAGAGAGATGGAGAAAACAGCTATGCTGTTATAAGAGTGTTACAGACAGACAAAAATGGTATTTAAGCCTAAACCAGATGTCCACTACTCTCGTGCAGAAGCTTGTCCTTAGGGCTGCCATACTTCCATGGCCTTGGGTTTATTAGGGCATCACTGAAGAATAGACTTGCTTTAAAAACAAAAAACTGCACTAAAAAGCCATTTAAGAGAAAGATACTTTTGTACCTGAAAGATCTTACGAAGTGTTCCATGTATTTAAATATACATATATATAAGGTAAAGTTTTAGAGCTACAGTATTACAGCACAAGCAGCTCTCAGGTAGCTGTAAAACATGGCTGAATGGCCTGAATGCCCCAAACAGATCCAAGCCCAAAATAATTATAAAGGGCTTACTCAAATGAGTTAAAAAAAAAAAAAATAAGAAGAAAAAAAGGCTGATGTGAAATGGGTTTTATTAGGAGATGCATAAATGCAGAACAGTGCTTATTGTTTTGTTATTTTTTTAACAAACATTTCTAAGCCTTCCAGAAGTATTTTAAAAGGAGTTAAAGACTGTAAAGGCATTTAGGGTAACATACAATGTTTCACTTCCCATGATTACTGGCCATGATGATGCCCTTTCCATTCTGCAAAAAAAGAGATTTTAAAATGCATTTGGCACACAAGTACCACAAGTACCTTTGCCCAGGGAGGTGGTGGAGTCACCATCCCTGGAGGTGTTTAGGAAGAGACTGGATGGGGTGCTTGGTGTCATGGTTTAGTTGATTAGACAGTGTTGGGTGATAGGTCAGACTCAGTGATCTCAAAGGTCTCTTCCAACCTGGTTAATTCTACTCTATTCTAAATTTGCAATCAAGCCTGGGTTTATGGTATAGTGAAGAATAATTGTTTAGCTAATTCATATTTCAGGAAAAGTTTCTACAAGGTTACATCACACATATGAAGAGTTCACAAAGGGCTTGCTATTATTAGGAAGGCTTACCTTCCCAGGTAAATTCTGATTTGGGACAAAACACTTGGAGCTATCACTGCTCCCAAACTAACTCAATACTGTTTTACCAATAGAACAGTTTACTACTTTTGCCTGCTTGTAATTAAAATATTGACAGGCTAACATCAAGGCCATGTACTGGAAATCCAACTACATAAGCATCTAATAGACTCTTAAAATACCACAGCATTCACAACCTGTTTCTCACCATTTCTCTGAAAGCCCTTATCATATCTCAGGTAGCAGCCACAGGATTCAGATCCTCGTAACAACTCTGTGGCACACATTTTGTGGCAGAACCATCACCTTCCACGCACAATGAGATGCTTGAGAGCTACCAAAATACTAACTACCGAGGACCTGCAGACAGAGATTAGTGGTTGACTAAAGGGAAACCATTTGCTGGGTATGGCCCAGGTGGCCAAGAAGGCCAATGGCATCTTGGCCTGCATTAGGAATAGTGTGGCCAGCAGGAGCAGGGAAGTCATTGTGCCCCTGGACTCTGCATTGGTTAGGCCACACCTTGAGTACTGTGTCCAGGTCTGGGCCCCTCAGTTTAGGAAGGGCATTGAGACACTTGAATGTGTCCAGAGAAGGGGAACAAGGCTGGGGAGAGGCCTCGAGCACAAGCCCTATGAGGAGAGGCTGAGGGAGCTGGGATTGTTTAGCCTGGAGAAGAGGAGGCTCAGGGAGACCTCACTGCTCTCTACAACTACCTGAAAGGTGGTTGTAGCCAGGAGGGGGTTGGTCTATTCTCTCTAGCAACCAGCACCAGAACAAGAGGACACAGTCTCAAGCTGCACCAGGGGAGGTTTAGGCTCGAGGTGAGAAGAAAGTTCTTCACCGAGAGAGTCATTCTTCATTGGAATGGGCTGCCCAGGGAGGTGGTGGAGTCACCATCCCTGAAGGTGCTCAAGAGGGGACTGGACATGGCACTTGGTGCCATGGTCTAGTCATGAGGTGACAGGTTGGAGTCGATGATCTGAGGTCTCTTCCAACCTTGGCGATACTGCGATACTGTATCATTATGATGCCACCCATTGTCCTTCGTGCACCACAATGACACAAATTGCTTAATCTTCCCCAGATAGGCAGCACTTGCATAGAAGAGGAGGCTGTCAAGAGATGCACAAGCAGCTTTCTGAAAACAAGCAAATGTGACCACAAGGAAACAATTACAGCACTACTGGGGAAAATCGAAGAGATGAAAACACCCATAAAGTTTCCACAAGCACACACCATGTAATGGCAGACAGAGCAATTACAGCTGGTAAATTGTTACACAGGGGCAACCTACATGAAAAGATAACCTTCAATACCATGAATCACTTTTGCAAAAATATAGGATCTTACAAGGAAAACCAAGATTATTCTTATACTGCAGCACTGCAATCTCTTTTATACATGTATTCAAGACACAAAAATGATCAGAAATAATACTGGTTTATTACTGCTGCAAAGTCAGGGTACTGCTTGCTTTCATTGGAGCAACTGTAGATTTTAAAGATCCACAAAAATAATGCACACTATTTCAAGAGAAGTCTCCATCTCCTTTTCAGTATAAAAACCTACTTACACACAGTGAATACAGCAATAATTGCAGACCAAAGCCATCTTGTTTTATGCAAGCAATGAAACCACTTCAGTTACAAAAACCACTTGGGTGTCTCTTGTTAAAAATACGAGCAACAGAGTGAACAGTGCTAAAAAATGCATGGGGAAAAAAAAAATCTTACAACTCCTCAAATTAGCTAACTGCTCCACTGTTCAAAATTGGGTCTAAATCTGCACACAGCACTGAAACTCTCCCTTGGACCTGTCAAAAACTCACACCTGGTTTCAGAAGGAAGCAGTCCCAGTCCAGCTACCCTCACTGGCCTATGTTACATCAGCAAGACATTCAAACTGCTAGAACTCGATATTTTATTGCATTTAGACTACAGCTTAAGACACAGTCTCAAAGAACTGGTGCAGTGTTGCTTCTAACCCAGAGTTAGGCCAACTCTAAACTAGGACTAAGCTGAAAGGGCGCTTCCACATACAGAAATAAAGTGATGCTCTGCTCAGCCAGTACCTTTTTACCATCAACGTTTAGTCATGCTTGGCTTTGCTGGAGTTCTACACTTCCAAGAATATCCAAATCAAATTAAAATAACTGAAACTAACAAGAAAAAAAAAAAAAAGGTCATCTGAAGGAATGGATTAACATTAATGAATAATTTTACTGTTGTCCAGCATTTGGGTATCTGGGTTACATTACGCAAAGCATTTGGTTTGTCTTCTCCTTAACCAGTCTAAGTGGTCAGTGGCAGAAGCATTTGTTCTCACTAAGGAAACTGAAAAACGTTTTGCAAGCCACAGAATGCAGAGTCCAAACAGTCCTTTCAGTTTGAAATTGTTGATGCAGAGCCCTAAGCAATCATTTAAAACAACCAATTCTAACTTCTAATTAGACACTTCCAGGATTAGCTAGCACTTGTACATAATTTGCAGAGAGATCCCATCCCTTTGTTACTCCATCATAGCCTGTGGATCCCTAAATGAAGCTGGAGGTGGGGAGATTCAGGCTAGATGTGAGGAGGAAGTTCTTCACCATGAGAGTGGTGAAGCCCTGGAATGGGTTATCCAGGGAGGTGGTTGAGGCCCCGTCCCTGGAAGTGTTTAAGACCAGGCTGGATGAGGCTCTGGCCAGCCTGATCTAGTGTGGGGTGTCCCGGCCCATGGCAGGGGGTTGGAACTAGATGATCCTTGTTGGTCCCTTCCAACCCTGACTGATACTATGAAAATATGTAATTTAAAGAAAATGTAAAACTGAGTCAAGAATTTCTGAGAATTTGAGGTATTACAATAAACTGGACTGCACATGTATATGCACACACAAAAGGCTAATAAGGAGATAATTGCTGCTTATGCAGAAGTGATGGGTTTGGATCCACAACACATTTGTATTCCTCCAGCTGTTGGAAGCCCAAAAGGTTTCAAACCCGAAAGGTTTCTGAGCCCACTGAGTCAGCTATATCAAGATCCATAAATCAAGAGTTCCCAAACAAATCTTCATGCAACACTAGATATAAAGGCAGAGAAACAGGTGACTATCAAGCACATATATGAGGAAATGCAAAATTAAATAAGATGATAAGATGGTTGAGGCCCCATCCCTGGAGGTATTTAAGACCAGGTTGGATGAGGCTCTGGCCAGCCTGATGTAGTGTAGGGTGTCCCTGCCCATGGCAGGGTGGTTGGAACTAGATGATCCTTGTGGTCCCTTCCAACCCTGACTGATACTACGATACCATTAGCATGCTAGGCACTGTTCTCAGGAAATCTGCAAGAAAACTCTTTGTAGGCTTCAGGACAAAAGTAAGTTTTGAAGAGCAAGGCAGTAGAAACAACAGCACTGAAGACATACAAGGGAAGGTCCACCAAAGGATCACATGAAGCACTGGCAAAACAGAACTATGCTAACATTTATCCAAAAACTTCAGAAGAGATTATCATGCTTCAAACCCTGTGGTGAAATTTCACCTTTACCAAAATGCACAGCCCCTCCTTCCATGCTGCTCACAGTCTAGTGCTCCCAAAGCTTCCCAGAAATGGTGAGACCAAAGGGCAAATACAACCAACTCTGTGACCTGATGGAACAAGTCACATCTCCCTTCCAGTACTTTGCTTTCCAAAAGAAGCACTGCTCCCAGCAGGAACAGGAAACCTAAGAGAGATTCTACTACCTCAGAACAATTAAAATTGCACTACACCACACCTTGACACAACAGTCGTAACTTAGAAAAAACCCCTCAGGCATCAGAGGGCATTAGGAGACTTCCAGAGACTGAAGCAGTCATAACCTCATCACCAATCACTTCTTAGAAGCACTCAAACGTGTATGTACTTCTGAACTCCTTCACTAGTTGGAAACTCATTAAATCTACAGAAGTCTCCCTCTCCTATAAGGATTACAGAACCACAGAATGGTTTGCATTGAAAGGGAACCCAAACATCATGTAGTTCCTAACCCCCTGGGACACTTTCTGCTAGACCACAGTGCTTAAAGCCCCATCCAACCTGCCCTTGAACACTTCCAGGGAGGGGAATCACTTCTCTGGATCACTTGTTTCAGTGTCTCACCACCCTCAAAGTCAGAACTTCTTTCCAATATCTAGCCTAAATGTACTCTCAGCTTAAAACCACTGTCCCTTGTCCTATCATTACATGCCCTTGTAAGAAGTTCCTCAGCTTTCCTGTAGGTCCTCTTGAAGTACTGGAAGGCCACTTATAAGGTCTCCCTGGACCCTTTCCCTCTCCAGACTGCACAACCCCAACTCCCTCAGCTTGTCTTCACAGGAGAGGTATTTCAGCTTCCTGATCATCTTTGTGGTCCACCTCTGGACTCACTCTGACAGGTGTATGTCTTTTTTATACTGGGGGCCCCAGAGCTGAACACAGACCACCAGAAGAGTGGAATACCTTATGTATCCAAGATATTTTTCCTTAAAAATGAGTTGAGTTACAGGGGACAGTAACATAACTTGAAGTTGCATTGTAATCAAAGAGCTAAGGTTTCATTTTCAGCAGCACAAGCTAAGAATAAAATTATGAACCCAAGTTTTCTGGGAAGATTTGTGGAATTGTTTATAAAAGCCCTAATTTGAGTAGCCCATTGGCACATGATACCAGTTAAAACTCTGACTTCAGCAGTTTCTGACACAAGCTTTTAAGAATATCCATAGCTAGTTCACAGCATGTCTTTTTACTATGGGCAGAAACTTTACTTCACCTGTAGCTTACACACTTGGCTAAAATCTGACATGTTTAAATGGCTTTTATACACACTGTAGAACAATTGCACAGCACAATTATGAGTGAAAAATAACATCACATTCACAACTGCCTTAAAAATTGTTTAAACTGCAACATTCCCTCTAACAGCAAGGGGCCAGCCCGAGCTCCTCCTGGCAAAGCTCTCCACCTAGTTTTCTCCCTTAGCAACCAACCAGCAGTTTGGCGAAGCTGTCTTACCTCGGAAAAATTAACTGCCAAGGGGATAATTCCTGCCACATAGCAGGCAACCAGCATGGCCAAAGACAGCAGGAAGATGGAGCGGAAGTCATCCATTTTGCTGCTTTCTGTCCGGTCCCTTAAAGTGAAATTCGACAGCAACTTTTCCACCTCGCCCCGCACGCTTTAACCCGTGCATACACCGAGTTGCCAAGAAAGGCCTTCAGCCATGTCTCTTGCCTGGCGGCTCCGGCCGGCTCGGCCCCCAGTGGCAGCCCCTCTGGGCCTGGCGTGTCAGTCGCTATTGCGCCGGGGCCGCCCGACACCGTTGCAGGGGGCGGGCAGAGTGACACCTGCACGGCTAGGAGTCGGGAACCGCCCGGCCCCGGTGCAGGCAGGCCCAGCCCTCACCTGAGACAACGGAACCTTCCCTGTACCCCACCGACCCCAGAGAGGGAAGCAGTGAACGCCAAGGTAGCTCCTTACAGACGGGCGGCCAGAAGCGGGCCGCGTCCGCGGGGAGACAGCGGGACTGGTACGCGCCTCCCCTCAACCCACACCACCCCCGCCGCTGCCTCGGAAGCCAAGTGGCACCTCCAGCACACATCCCTTCCCCTTCCGGGTCACGTCGCGCCCCACACTCGTTGTCATTACCCATACCGGCTTCCCAACTTCAAGATGGCGGACGAGGTGGCGGTCGCTCTGCAACCCTCGTAGATACTCGACAGGAAGGTGCGGTTTCCCTCACCAAAGATGGCCGCGCACAGCGCCCGCCCCCTCCAGCCTGGCGCGGCTAACTGCTCCCGGCATCCTCAGCGCGCCGCCGTGTGGCGGTCAGACACAGGCCGGGGCGTTGTGTTTATGCGCACGCGCGAGCGACGCTCTGCTGCAGCGCGCTCTATGGTCAGCCGTTAGAGCTGCGCTTCCGGCGGGCGCGGCGGGTTGTGGGTGATCGTCGCGCGCCTCTTCTCCGCGGCGGTGCTGAGGAGCGGGAGCCGTGATGGTGAGCGGGGCGAGCGGCGGGCTGGGCCCCGCGGCTCCCCGCGCTTCTTTGGGGGGAGGGGCGGGCGCCTTCCAGGCTGCTTTCCCTTCCCGCCCGGGCCAAAGGGCGAGCGCGGGCGCTGCGGGCGGGAAGGCGCGGCGGGGAGTGGGGAAGGCCGCGGTCGTCGCTCCAGACTCTGGCGAGCAACAACACGTGCTGGCGGGCTAGCGGCCTGCGAAGGGCCGGCCCCGCCGCCGCCGGAGCCTCCCTTGCAGAAAGCGGGATTGCTCTCGGGGAGGGGAGAGGCGGGAGTCTTCCTGGAGGCCCTGGCGTGGAGCGGCCTTGCTCGGGGGCTTCACCCCTTTTCAGGGCGCTTCTGGAAGTGCGGCTCTGCCTGGCGGGCGATCCGTCGAGTGCGCCTACCTTAAATGGCTGATTTGCTTTTATTGAAGCAGTTGCCGCGCGTACTGCTTTCCCTGCTCCTCCCCAGCACTTGGAGGAGATCAAGGCAGTAGCTTGCCCTGGTGGGCTGTTTGAATGGCACAGCGAAGCACAAAGGCCTGCCAATCACAGCAGTTTGTCGCATTCATCTAATAAATTTGAATGTGGTGAGGCAAATGGTCCTGCAATAGCTGCTTCTGGGTTTGCAGGAAAGTTCTACATCTCTCTGGCACTTGCTCAAAAGTACTTCGTTTCTGCTAAGATGAGCAGTCCCTCTTGTCCGAAGTGAAAGGTGGCACTTAAACCACTTTATCTGCCTAGCAGAAGTAACTAAAAGGCGCTTAAGTGTGTGTAACACTACTTGCAGTTACATCGCTGCACGTCTTCTTCTTGCACTACTTGTTTACCTTCTTTTTGAAACAGGAAGGGTTGCGTTGTTTGGTTTTTCGTTTTGTTACTTTATTGTTGAATGGAGTACAATTGGTGGAAGCCTCTTTGGGCAGATGCTGCCTGGCTCCCAAGTCCTGCGGGTTTGGCTGTCAACACTGCTGTAACCTTTTTTACACTGTGGTGTTTTCAGCAAACGGAGCACTTTCTAAAGAGCTCTTGAGAAGCTGAAAGTTGCTGTAATACAAACCAGCATCTTATGCAGTGTCCTGCTTAACAGCACCCTGTACAACTGTCATTTTAGAGAAAATGGAAGAAAACTCAACATAAGCATCACAGAATCGTTTTGATAATACCTTTAAGGTCATAAAATCCAACCATTAACTCATCACTGCCCAGTCCACCACTAAACCGTGTCCCTAAGCACCGTGTTTGCAAGAGTCCATGTTGGGCTTTTGTAAATAACCTGACCTTAATGTGAGAATGCTTATGGATCTACCTGTATTTTGCCTTGTGTGTTTCCTAACAAGATTTACCCACGTAGGAGAACATAATAGTTATTAATCACATTGAGTTTTGTCCTGTCACACAGGCACATATTCCATAGGTAAGGTAAGAGCTGGAGGGAGCTTTCATCAGGCATCTGAACTTGTCCATGGTTTTGTTTTTTTTCCACTAGTGTGGGAGAGGAGGAGCAATTTTGTCTAATCAAACAATTTCTGGTTTTGGCCTTTAAGGTAAAATAATGGGAACTTCCCAAGGAAATGTTTGGGATGTAATTTTTATAATTTCCAGGCCGGTATCTGATTGCAGATATTACAGAGTGTCTGAAGTGACAAATGGTTTAAAGTCAGAGGCCCTAGTAATCTCTGCAGTAAAGGAATGAAAGAGCTGGCTTAGGTGTCTGGCTCCCTGATTTTTGGGTTTTGTTTCTGTCATCTAATTACTGGGATAGTTTCAGGATGTATACATTCATTTAGTGGGAGAAATGGCCTGGGTATTTATAGGCCAGAAAGCCTAAAGTGATTTTGAGACACCAATTGAAGAATTCAGTTCTGTAACTGCTGAACTGCCAGGTCGGTTTTAGCTGTGCTCTCCTAGGTTTTGCCAAACAGACACATTGTTTTAAGACCAAGTTTAGTTGAAAGATATAAATAGGTGTGTGTAATCAGACACCACAAATGTAGTTTGCAAGGCATTCTGATGCTGAAATCCCATAGCTAGTTTTGGAACACTGACTGAACTGGCCAATACACCTCTACCATTGTCATTACTAAGAGAGCCTTAGATGCTCCAAATAAATCAGAGCTGCAGGTGCTGGAACCAATCTTTGTCATCGCTGACCAGCAAGTAAAAATGATAGTGCTGGGAAAAGTGTTTTATAATAAAGTTTGGCAATCATTTGGACTCTTGGGTGAGACAGGCCTGATCAAGTGCAGTGCACTTAGGAACAGCCAGATACCAGCCAGAATTGAGAACGATCCCAGGCATGTGAATATTGTCAGCCATGGTATAAAAATCTGTCTTTTCTTACACATTCCTTGGAAATTCTAATGTTTACCTTTTTTTTTTTTTTTTTTTTTACCTGTCACTGCATTTGATGAACACTGAACCTGCTGTCTTCACTGATAGTCCAAAGTGTGGGTCAGGATTTTATTTATCAGCAGTTAATTCATTTAAGCCAAATAAAACACCAAAGTGTATGTTTCCACTGTCTCACTCTGCAGTTGCTTCCATGAATATTACATGTTGTCTGCTCACCTCGTGCATTAGCCTTGAAAATGATCCAGTTAGCAGCACTGGAAATGGTGCTTTGCAAGCATGCTTGCAAACTTTTCTGTGCTGTGCAACCTGTTAATTAGATCACAGATTGTGTGCACTTCAAAAGCCTTGCTCGCTGTTTGCTCAAAGCACTTGCTGTAGCCAAGTGAAAAACATGACAGAAAAAATGCAAGCCCCAGATTGTACAGCCATCCTCAGTCTTCCCTGCAGAAGAGCAAGCACACAGACTCACATTTGCAACAGTTCTCTGTGCCATAATTGCTGCTTCAGATTCATCAAAGTATCAAAATTCAGCGCATCTGTTTGTCAGGAAATAATCTCCAACATGAAGTGCAGATTTGCTGCGTAATTTGTGTTGCCTTTAAGTTCAATGAACTATTGAGCTTTTCCTGTTGCAATCTTTTAAGGTGAGACTGACAGCAAAGTTAAGTTTGACTCCCTCTTTGCTCTAGTCAGCATATTTTAAACCTTGATGGCAGCTTGCATTTGGAATAAAACAAGTAAATGCAGCAGTGGCATAGATTTTATGCATTTCCTTCACTGTTTTACTTCTGTGTTTAAATAGAAGCCACCATTTCCACAGTGTTTTTTTGTCACAGTGGTTGCTTCACTGTCAGTTTTGCACGTTTTAAAGTTAAGTGAGGATCGACAGGAAGGACGGAAAGCAGAAATTAACACATTGTATACGAACAGTAAATGCTGTTTGGAAAATGCCTTCCTTGATAGTTCAGTGGTTTAGTATTATGCTGCTTTTTAGTGCTTCATTCAGATACGTAACTTCTATCAAAAATCATTTAAATTTTGCAAGTAACCTGTTTTCTTGGGTTTGTTTTTCAGTCTCACACAATTCTACTTGTCCAGCCTACCAAGAGGCCAGAAGGCAGAACATACGCTGACTATGAATCGGTGAACGAGTGTATGGAAGGTGGGTGCAGGCAGGGTAGTCAAAAATTGTGGGTCAAACCCCTGTTTGACAAGTTCCCAAACACCACAGCTGTAAGATTTACACGTGGAAGTTCACTTCACATCAAAAATTCTAACCTGAAGAGATTCTGAGAGGCAAACAAAAGTGTAACAAAGACCACGTAAAGCCTCTGTGCTCACTTGAGTATTTTATTCATCTTAAACATACCTGAATTATTTATGGGCTAGCTTAAGTAAAACTGATTTAAGTTCATGTACAAGCTTGTGCTGTCACTTTTACCTCAGTAGCCCTGTTTAATCAAGAATGATCTTTCTCATGAGATTTGAGTAGCTTTATTTGACATGAACACTTCTCTTCCTCAGGTGTTCGTATGGTAGGAATATATGTTACAACTGCTGTCTGAGAAGGAATTTCATGGTTCTGATGCAATTTTGTGTATGGGAAGCTGCATCTTTGAAAGTGCTAAAAAGTTTTTTCCTCTAGAGGATGATAATGCTTCCTGCCCTGCATCTCATCTGATTTTATAGTACTGTATTTCAGTGCAAATAACTAGATCAAAAGTATTTCAACTCTGCACACTGAATTAAGACGTTTGCCTCTGTTTTCATAGCAGTCATCTCTGAACTTTCCTGATGTCTGCGGTTCAGCAGCTGAAGAAGTTTCAGTAGACAGAGTTGTTGAGTGTTTAAGATCACTTTGCTAATCTTGCTTCTCCATAGGAGTCTGTAAAATGTATGAGGAGCATCTGAAGAGAATGAATCCCAACAGTCCGTCCATTACATACGATATCAGCCAGTTGTTTGACTTCATTGATGACTTGGCAGACCTCAGCTGTCTCGTGTAAGTTCAGTTGTAAAAGTCCTTTTCACTGACTTCTCTAAGTCCAATAAACTGAATTGAAACGAAGTATCTCTTAAAAAAGGTTAGGAAGTGATGGTTCTGCTCAGATTGGTCATGTTGAAGCTCGCAGCATTTCAGATCTTGGAGTTAATACAGCAGCTTATTTCATTAATGCTAGAACCTCTTTAAAAACCAAAGGCAGACCTTCATCTGCTCTGCCTTTGTCTGATTCTTAAGGAGGCAGAATGATTATAGAAGGTCATTCAGCAGAAAGCTGTACTAGTACAGTAAAAGCCTACAGAAGTACATTGTGGCTAATTGTTCATTTGATCAAGATACAGCAAGATGGAAGTTTACATAAGTCTTAATGAAGTGGCTAAGGAGCAGATCAATCCTCCAGAGAGCCTTAAATAATTAAGTGTTGTGAATACATTATCTCCAGTTCTCATCTGTGCATTAAATTGCAGGCAAGCAATGGTGGTCTTAGGTGCTTTCCCTTCTGACCACTCTGTGAAATCCAATGTTACATTTCATTATTTAGGACATAACATTGTAGCTTAATCCCTTCCTGCAGATAATGAGTACTCTCCATACCCTGAATTTCAGGGTAATGGTTTGATATGACAGTGGTACCAACTAGGCAGAAACTCTGTGGGAATAAGGATACAAAGCCCATATTCAGACATAGCATTCAGCTTCTGAGTCTCAACATTCCAGAAACTTTATCCCACTGAGCATCTGGTGAGGACATTACTGCAGCTGTACTACTCCATCTGAAATCCTACTGCACGTGCTTGTGTGGCTGCACAGTGAACAGCCCTTGCCAGATAATTTCAGTTTAAAAGCAAAAGCTCTTTCAAAAAGCCCCTGTGCATCACATTGCTTTCCTTTGCATTTTGACCTACGTACAGAGCCTGTGTTACAGATGGTGGCTTAATTACAGCTGCCATTTAACACAGTTTCCAGTAAAGTGGAACAGGATTGTAGTTTCTGTAGTTACCTTGTCCCTAGACATTCTGCCACATTTTGTTTTCAGCTGTCATAGTGCTGGGCTGGTGAAGTGAAATACGTTCTTTGTTTTACTTTATCTAGCAGCCTGAGGCTATTTGCTTTAGGAAATAGCAACTGTTTTCTGGTAGTCTTGTACCTTTCTTAATGAGGCTTGTAAATTTGGTGTTATAATGTACTTCAGCACATAGTTTTCCACCAGATGGCACATGTAGCATATAGTGTACCAGACATGTCTTGTGCTGGTGGAGATTCCTAAAGTACTTGCTACCTGCTCTCGCATTGCTGTGCTATGAATGGCCAGGGGTGGGGGCAGAAGCCAGTAATTTTCCCTGAAATTAGCATTTCTTAATACTGCCCTGGAACTACAACTAACTATGACTGTAGCAGTACACACTGAAACTTTAAACCAGTCTTGCTGGGCTTCAAATAACAAGGCTTTCACAGAAACACTCTTCTTCCCCCCTCTCTAGTTACCGTGCTGATACTCAGACATACCAACCGTACAACAAAGACTGGATAAAGGAGAAGATCTACGTCCTTCTCCGCAGGCAGGCCCAGCAAGCAAGCAAATAATGGAGGCACCATCATTACAGGGGTTTGGGGGAGGGCTTGGACAACAGGTGTGTACAGAGTGTAGTAGTGAACGTTTTGTATTATAGTCATCCTGTTGCCATCTTGTTAAACTCTTTAGCCAGGTCTGAATGTATTGTTAGAGATGAAAGGATTTGTTGGATCTGACTTTTTTCCCCCTGCCCCCACCCCCCAGTGTAAATGGTGAAGAAAATGCAACATCTTCAGAGTTTTGTCTTTTATTTTTCTTCCTCTGGTTAGCTAATGGTCCTACTTTATTTGAACCCCTGGGGCTGTTCACATTATACTTCACATTCACTGTATGTGCCCTCATGGGATTTCCAACGTTTAGTTATATCCTTGAGTCTGTCTTAATGGGGAATAAAAAAATACCCTTTAGTTAAACTTGAGTGATGAATTTTGTGGGCTTTGCCAAACAAATGAAATGTTTCTTTCCTGTTTGCCCAGAAACAGGGCTTGAAAGTTTATGGGGGCTGAACCAGCAGGTGGTGGTTGTATTACAGAATGGCTCAAATTTTGTCCTGCCAAGTTAGCTTCACTGACCTAGTCTTAAATATTATCTTTCCTGGGGATCTTTGGGAAATAGTAATCCACTTGCACTTGCATTCAGGTAAGGGTGTCTGCTCTAGGACAGTTGATGTTAAGAGCAGGCTGAACGTATCACATCACAGACCTCACAAGTTTAGTGTACTTCCAACCTTCTCCCAAGGAAACGGGCAAAGAAAATTGTTTTGATATGCCCCAAACTGCAAATCCTCTTTGAAAAGATAAGGACATAACTGTTAGCATGCACTGTGGAGTTATATCTGCTCCTGGATATCTTGAATGCCAATCTCTGTTATTTTACTGTAGTGATAAAGTTTGGATTGGGGGAAATTATACAGGTAGGAGAGCAAGGCTGGCCTGGCACTCTGTGCCTTTGCATTAGTTCAGTTTGCATATTGTAGGTACAGATTTGAGTCTTAGGCTGTACAGGTATGCTCAGCAAGAAGCAGTTCCAGGATTAACAGAGGAATGCAATTCCCTGCAGTGCACTTCACTTCCTAAAACATCAATGGTTTCTGATAGACCTTGCAGCAGATGGATTGGCTTAAAAGAATCTCAGGTCTAATTGACTGTCTATTGTAAAGCTTTAATGAAAATAGCTTCACTTAAGTGCTAAGTAATAGTTGCTGAAGACTTGGAATCAAATTACTAAAGAGACAGAAATCCTTAAAGATACTGAAAGGGCATGTTAAAGTCTTTTCTCAACACAAATACCAATTGGAGATTAGACCTACTAGCACTGCAGTTGTAGTGACCATGAATCAATTCAATCTGCTGACAAAAAAATGTGCTCCCTCTATACTAAAGAGCAGTTTTCAAAACACAGTAAGTCAGAAGTATATTAATCCACTTAAAGTTACTTAAATCTCTCAGTTCTTCTGTGTGGAAGTTCTACCTTTATATCCAAGTGCAGCTTGGCACAGTAAGTAAAACCTTCTAAAATTCACCATTGCCCTATATAGCAACACTCCTGTTCAATAAAAGCAATGAGTGGCAGCTCATGTAGTTAATCCTGTAAAGAAAGTAGTTAAACAACATGCTCTTTCCTAATGTGTGTGAGGTTAAGCTCTGCTGAACATTTACCTTATTTTTTTAGGTAAAGACTCCAGTATTCTCAAGGCACTAAGTAGGATGTGATTTTTCAGTCTTTAAAATGGATCTGAATGAACACCCAGTATCATTTGTGGTTGCATTAAAAAGTTTAATGATTTGAACTGACTTAAATTTCCTCCTGTAAGCTTGTTTCCAGTAACTTGAGCTCATAGTGCAAGGAGCTTGCTGCACCTCTAGTATCCGGAACGTGGAATATATCACAGTATCGCTAAGGTTGGAAGAGACTTCGAAGATCATCGAGTCCAACCTGTCACCACAGACCCCATGACTAGACCATGACACCAAGTGCCACGTACAATCCCCTCTTGAACACCTCCAGGGATGGTGACTCCACCACCTCCCTGAGCAGCCCATTCCAATGGCGAATGACTCGGTGAAGAACTTTCTCCTCACCTCGAGCCTAAGCCTCCCCTGGTGCAGCTTGAGACTATGTCCCCCTGTTCTGGTGCTGGTTGCTAGAGAGAAGAGGCCAACCCTTCCTGACTACAACCACCTTTCAGGTAGTTGTAAAGAGCAATGAGGTCACCCCTGAGCCTCCTCCAGGCTAAACAACCCCAGCTCCCTCAGCCTCTCCTCATAGGGCTTGTGCTCAAGGCCTCTCACCAGCCTTGTTGCCCTTCTCTGGACATGTTCAAGTGTCTCAATGTCCTTCTTAAACTGAGGGGCCCAGACCTGGACACAGGACTAAAGGTGTGGCCTAACCACTGCAGAGTCCAGGGGCACAATGACCTCCCTGCTCCTGCTGGCCACACTATTCCTAATGCAGGCCAGGATGCCATTGGCCTTCTTGGCCACCTGGGCACATCCTATAGAACAGCTCTTCCTTCAATGTTTGGTCTGATTTAAAAAAAAACAACAAAACCTTCTTCTTTCTTGGTTTTGGCTCTGGTAGAATAACTTCAAACTATGACCAGTAAACAAGTGCAAGTCAGGACTCTCTCAAGTTAGAGCACACAATGGGAAGAAGGTACTCCAAAGCAAGTGGTAATAAACATTCCTCCTTTATGAAAGGGACTTGGAGAAGGTATGCTTTGGTGGATAGTAGGTAAACAGGCTTTAACTTTGGGGTTACTTCACATTGGGTTTTGGTGGGTTTTTTGAACACTTCAACATTGACATTTTCACAGAATTGGAAAATACATGTAAATGTTCCCCTTTTCACCTCTGGATCCAGACTCAGCCTTCTGATTGAAAAACAAAATAAGATGGTCTGTAGACCACTTTAAGAGAAGTAATGAGCATCATCTCTTTTCCCCTTTGTCAGTCAGCTACAAGGCTTTTTTCTGGGATAAGCTGCAAGTCAAAACTCTCTAGTGCATAGTTCTTGAGCTGCTGTTCTCCATACTCCAGAGTTGCCCTTTACTTGATTAACTATTCATGAGGCAACAGCTTTGTTGCTTAATGTAGCAACTGACAGATTACACTGGGATGGGGGTGGGGGAAAGAATGCTTCAGCATCTACCTGATGTGCAACTGGTTAGGAAGAAGAATCTGGAAAGCTGTCTCCAACTAACCACTGCCTCCAGAAATACACTACAGCAGGTCATAAGCAATTGGAAGTGTAAAATGGGCAGGTGGTCTGGCATGCCAGTAATGCAGTCTACATGAAAAAATTACTCTCCAGTTTGCCTCATGGCTTCTTTCCCATAAAGGATGTCAGCAAGGTGGTTAGGACTTCCTCCAGGTGCACCTGTCCTTAGAGTCATAAGGCAACACTTCCACTACAGGATATCAAGCATTTCCCAAGTTCAGCTACTTGAAAAAGTGAGGTTGGACAGCAGCATTTTGTAAGTAAATCCATAGCCAAACTGCATGATTACAGAAGTGACATCAGAAGAGAATCTGTCACCCCACACATGCTTCACCTGTGGTAGGTTGTCTGCTGCTTCTTGCATAAAGGACAGGTACTGGTAGCACTGCTGGTCATGCCTGCTGCAGCGTAGGAGTCAACAATGCAAATCATTTTGGCTAGTTCTGCAGGAGAATGATGCAGGGATAAAGAATAGAATCCAGAGACCTCACATTTCCAAGTGTGGAAATGCTTAAAAAGAAAAAAAAGATGAAGTCCATTCAGCAATCCAAGCCTCAGCTCACTGAGAGGTATGAGCCCACATCCATTTGCCAGGAGTGCAGAGCAACTGAGGCGCTTGCATGATTTCTGCTTGGCTTGCTGACTAGGCAAGTCCTCACTTTGCCTCTGCTGATTTCAGGTTTGAGGCATGGCCAGAATGGTAGAAGTTGCTAAGTCTTGGCATGGCTGTGCACTGAAGTGAGCTGAAGTTTTGTGTGATGGCTGAGCTGATCTAACAGGTCACTGCTGTTCAATCACATAATGCAGCTTCCTCCTGTGTACAAGTTAGACACTGGCTGTGGTGGGGAAGGAAGGAACAGGACTGCCAATCAACAACAGAGTGGCTGGGCACTGAGGAAAAAAACTCATCTGAAGGTTTGAGATGGTAGTTGCTGCAGAAAACTGCAGATAAACTGCTCTTTTATATATGTATACATATGATAATTTATCTACCAGTGCATGCTCCTGCCAGTCAGCAATGCACTGGGGTCGTGGGTCACCCCACTCAGATTAGCATGCAAGTTGTACTTAACGCCACCACGACAACAGGGGCACTCTGGGAGGAATCTCACTGCAGCCTCCTTCGGCGTGCTGAGGGGGGGGACTGCACAAAGCAGAATTGAGTCTTGCTTTCTTCTTTGAGGGTGACATAAGTAGCTGAAGTACTTATTTGCAGTTTCTCCCTTCATCCCATTCTTTGAAAACAGACTGAAATCATGATAGCTGTCACAATGCATCATAAGCACAGCAGGAGAGTAGCATCCCTATTGTTCTATCAGACCATTCCTGTGCTTAACACCACTGTCACCTATGGCAAGGAAAAGCAGGAAGTGCTAGGCAAGACCACCTTGTTGTAATTGTTAGCATCTAACCTATGTGCTTTAGAAAGGCCTGAGGAGACTTGACCACACATAGTATTTTTCAGGTTGGAAGAACTGCCAGATTTATTTTTTTTTTTTTCACTTGAATTAGGAAGAGGTTAAGAAAAATCACAAAGTTGGTGGTTGTGATCCTACATGCCAAGCAATGTGCCAGTTCATGATGCACTGAAAGCAAGGATGCTTAAGAGGACTTGCTCTCAGAGGGAGGAGAGTACTTTGTACTCTCAAGCAAAGCACAAAGTAAACAGTGCCATTCCCACTGATTGTACTGAAACAGCTATGTTGGAAACACTAAAACAGAAAAATCAAGGGTAGCTGGATTACACACAGAAAGCAATTTCAGGCTCCTGTTTTTAAGCTGCTTATGAAACTTTGCTGGATCCTGGAAAGCACTGAAACACATCCATTACAAATTTGCTCTCCTACCATTACCATAAGGTATGGGGGGGGGGGGAAGTGGAATCTGGGGATCCAGGTCACATAATTTAGCAATTCTCCAGCAGAAAACAGGGTATGGCTGGTGCTAGTAACTGAACCTCAGATTCTCACCCTCACCAAGCATCTGAACCAGACTTCTTAGGTGCCCACTTTCCCTTGAGGTCTGGGACTGCTGACTTCATTCTTTGTGTAAAACAGTAAATAACTTGTACTAGCTATCCATAAACTGCAAGACCAAAGCTGTTGGAACAGAAAATTAGCTTAGAGGTCTGCCATGTTAGTCAAGTCTCCCAGGTTTTCTACTCTTGTATATCTTGTGGTGGATGAACATAAAAGTACCGTTCACTGGCTTAGCAGAGGAATGAATTTGCCACCAAAACACATTGAATGGAGGGCATAGTACAAAGAGCATTAATAAATGCTCCATCCTTGCTGTCTGAAAAGGATTAAAGTTAAAGTAAGCCCCATCTGGATTTGTTACAGGGAAATGTCAGATTCCAGCAATTAGTTTCCCCTTTGCTGTAACCTGAACTGTGCCCACGTGAGCAGTTTATCCAGAAGAGGTTTAGGCACAGCTCCAGTTTATCGCCTTTGTTTCTACTGTTTTTGCTGAGTCTGCATGTGACACAGCTAAAACTTGGGATGCTGCACGTCCCAGATGAGTGCCATCCCCAGTGGAGCATTAGCAAGGGGGTTGTTAATGATTTTGTACACACCCTAGCTGATCTGCTGCTGCAACCCCTGCAGGGTCTCCATAGTCCTTCCAACCAAGACTGTTACTATGCACTCTTACCTTAACATCAGCCATTAGTAACACACACACAGAGCTTCTGGAACTGCTGTAGGCCTTGTCTTTGTGCCATGTAAGTCAACAAGGGCCGCAGAAGAGGAAAAATGGGGCTGTGTACTTAGAAGTTGTGTTCCTAGACTCTACCCCTGACTAAATGACACTTAAATGACCCAGATTTCTAATGCACCAGTGCAGTGTTCAAGAGGACGTGGCACTTGGTGCCATGATTTAGTAGTCATGAGGTCTTGGGTGACAGGTTGGACTTGATGATCTTTGAGGTCTTTTCCAACCTTATTGATTCTATGATTCCACCTGATGCATTTAATTCCTGTTCAGACAGCTTTCTGCACTTCTCCATTGACCATGCAGGAAACAAGCTCCTAAGTTTAAACCATTACCTTGTCGGAATTGGATTTCACACAGTCCCAACACACATGTGTTGCCCTGAGAGGTTGAGAAATGTCTGTCCTTGGAAGTGCTCAAGACCTGACTGGACACAGAACTGAGCAACCTGATCTGGTTAGACCTGTTCTGAGCAGGATTTCACTAGGTAACTTCTGGATCCATCATTCTACTGGCCTCACCACCAGAGCACCCCATATCATGAGGCATTCAAGGGAAGATTAGACATGGCACTTGGTGCCATGGTTTAGTAGGCATGAGGTCTTGGGTGACAGGTTGGACTTGATGATCTTTGAGGTCTCTTCCAACCTCATTGATTCTATGAAAATGGTAACTCTAAGCTTCAAATTCCTAGTTTGACCAATCTCATGCAAGCATTTGAGCTCAGTGTTCCCAGGCTTCTTAGGATAGTGCTGCAAAAAGCAAACTGCCAAGTCCTTGTGCAGCTTTACATGACACATCAGCAGCATTCACTTGGCTACAGAAAGTACAACTAATCCCCAGTGACAAAAATGGGGTGCAGAACAGTCAGAGTTGATCTCATTCTCTTTGAATGAGTGAGGGTTCATATGACATACTGAGAAGAGTGCCTTGTCATAGAGGTTTCATCCCCAAAGGTCACCACCACAAAGCCACCACAGCACACACCCCACGAGCTTTTCCAGCCCTCAACAAATTAAAAAAGCCAAACTATATAAAAGATAAAAGGCCTCAGAAATCTGTGATGCACTGATAGGGAAAGCTCAAAGCTCAAGTACATTGCAAAATACCAGGGGAAGATAAGAAACAGGCACACTGGAGAGAAAAGCAGTCACTCCCCCAACACCCTCTGCTAATCTCACGGGGAGGCAAAGGCATCCTAACGCAGTCTCCAGTAAATGTACTTGCAGGGGCAAGAGGAGAATCAGTGCCCTTAGGACTAGAAATAAACCTTGCTCCACATTTCACTTCCAGTTGCATTGACTCTCAGCTTCTGAGCAGGAAGGAAATAGCAGAGTGGGGAAAAAACCCAATATAAACCTTTCTCAATACATTAATCTCTGAGGGAATTGTTAGCTTGTAGATCTGTTCTGCAGGAGCACTGGAATGTAGCAGCAGCACTGAAACATAACTAGAGTGTAGGAAGCACACTCAGCATTCAAGTCTTCCAGTCCAAGAGGTGCATTTCTCAAATGGCAGAATGGTTTCTTCTCTGTTCTCACCATCTCCAGAAGTTCAGACAATGCCAAAAACATGCTGCTTCCCTTGTCTGGCTTATAATGCTCTTCCAGAATGCATTTCTCAGCTCATTAACATTCTTCTGAAATGCTGGGCCAAGGGAGTTTCATTTCAATTTCTATCCACTTTGCACTAGCAGCATCTCCTTATATTGTTTCTGCAAGTACTTCTCCCCTCATCTCCCAGGCAAACTAATCATTCCCCATCTCAGTTTTGCTAGATTAGTGGCACATGATTGGTAGTTTTTCCTTGCACAAGTTGCTTTGTCTCCTGCTCATCCTAGTTGTCGTCTGCAGCTCTCCCTGGCTGATTGAACACAGTTACCATTCTGGGCACCTGCAGCTCTCAATGAAGTTTCCCAGTCTTTCACATTGTGGTAATGACATCTCCTTGGTCTTAACCACAAATGAATCATTTATCACCTCCTAAAATTGCATTTGCTGTTTTCACATTTACAACACAGTTAATTTTTCACTCACCCTCTATCCCTTTCCCTTATCATCTCCTAGTAAAAGCCCTCATTATTCATACAAAGTGAAACAACTTCAGCTGAAAGCCTTCAGGAAGAGACAAGCAAGAATAATCAAGCATTTGTTCTTTATGAGGACACTCACCTTGGACATTTTGGAGATCTCAAAGCCTGTCTGAAACAAGCAGAGCAGGAGCTACACTAACCACAAAACTGTGTTTCTCTGTTTCTTGGCAGAAAGGCACTCAAATCAGGTCAGCCATAGCTCCAGGAAGTACTTCCCTTCTGAAAATCCTAAGGGAAAATAAGCACCTCCCTCCAATTTATATTTAATGGCCTAATAATCTTGTTAGCATGTTGCATAATCTAGGCAGCATTCTGCTCAGCTGGCTTCTTAATCCTCATACCCCCCTTCTGCCCAGGTGCGGGAGGCCTTGGTATCTCCCTTGGAGACCTGAATTTCTCCTGTGAGGGAACAGCCACCAGTAGAATTTTGATTAACCTCCTCCTGCCCCCCCAAGGTATCTCACATAGAATATTTTAAGCTCCATAAATCTGACTTCTCCATTTAAACTGTTTCTGTAGAAAATTCATGACTACCTTCAGGCATGCTGCCACTAGGAGTTAGACATCACTTAAATCTAGTTGCAGGGAAGAATAGAGCTCCAGCCTCAAAGGTATCTGACACATACTTCAGACTGAAAAAAAATAACACCAACCCAACCTACCTATGTGACTTGTTCAGGCTCTCTTTTGGCTCCTGGAGTAATGTAAGAAGTCCCTGCCCAACACCAGCTGAGCAGCTTAATGCTGAGCACTGAGGTCCAATTCCCCCTTTCCCTCCTCACACATCCATTGACCTAACTGATATGTCTTGCCCCTACTTTCTAGCAAAAAACCTGACACTCACCCTAATGGCTGCAGCCAGGAGGGGGTTGGTCTCTTCTCCCAGGCAACCAGCACCAGAACAAGAGGACACAGTCTCAAGATGTGCCAGGGGAAGTTTAGGCTCGAGGTGAGGAGAAAGTTCTTCACTGAGAGAGTTGTTAGCCATTGGAATGTGCTGCCCAGGGAGGTGATGGAGTCACCGTCCCTGGAAATGTTCAACAGGGGATTGGACGTGGCACTTGGTGCCGTGGTTTAGTAGTCATGAGGTCTTGGGTTGGACTTGATGATCTTTGAAGTCTTTTCCAAACTTATTGATTCCATGATTCTATGATTCTACTAAGTAGTGCTAATTAGTTAATGCAGAAGATCCTGTGAGAATTGAAACACATCCCTCTTCCTGTTTACCCTAGATCAGCCCCATAAAGAGAAATGCATTAATGGTTGTTAAGTGCAGGGATGCCATCCCTGGCTCAGGATGTCAATGCACCAGAAGTTATTGAGGGCCCTAAGAGTGTTTTGGGAGAGCAGCAAAACGCAGTCGCTCTTGTCTCACATTTCCCCCTAGACACTTGGTGTGAGTCACTGACAGAAGTAGGCTAATGGACTGGAGGGGACTTTTATCTGATCAGATGCACATAAGCACTCTGGAGGATTTTTTAATATGGGATTTATTTTACTTGACTAATGTTTCCTACAGATATTTTGGAAGGAAGATGAAAATATCTATGCACTATGGATGTCACAGAATCATAGACTAGTAGGGGTTGGAAAGGACCTATAGTGATCATCTAGTCCAACCCCCATGCTAAAGCAGGTTCACCTGGAGCAGGTTGCACAGGGGCATGTCCAAGAAAGTTTGAAAAGCCTCTGGAAAAGGAGGCTCCACAGCCTCTCTAGGCAGCCTGGTCCAGTGCTCTGGCACATTCAAAGGAAAGAACTTTCAAGAGAAACCTCCTGTACTCTAGTTTGTACCCATTGCCCTTTGTCCTACTACTGTGCACTACTGAGAAGAGCCCAACACCATCCTCATGACCTCCACCCTTTAGATATTGATAAGATCCCCTCTCAGTTTGCTCTTTTCCAGGCTAAAGAGCCCCAGGTTTCTCAGCCTCTCCTTGAATTAGAGACGTTTCAGTCCCTTCATCATGCTCATGGCCCTCCACTGAGCTCTGTCCCTTCTACTATGATAGTGCTGTGATAGTGGCAAAGTCATAATAGACATCTAACATAGGTGTGATTCAGAGGACTAAAACCAGGAATTCACTCTTTCATTTTCATTACTGCAAAGAGGAAAGCGGGTTCCTCCAGAAGGGAATTCAGGACTCCTGAGGCAAGTGCATAAATGTTTTGCAACTAACAAGAAGCACAAATTATGCAGACCAGAGGTAGATAAGGAGCTGCACTAGGCAGCATCTCTCCATATGTTTGTGTTTTTTTCCCATGTATTTTTTCATTGTTTTCACAAGTTTGGTGTTTTGGGCACAGTGTTATGAGAATGAGAGAACTCTAGCCAATATAGTTATTGTTGAGGAGCTGTTAGTTCAGAGGCTTCTGTGATCAGGTGACTCGCCTGGTGGATGTGGGGAGGCCTGTGGATGTGGTCTACCTGAACTTCAGCAAGGCCTTTGACACCGTCCCCCACAGCAAACTGCTGGCTAAGCTGCCAGCCCCTGGCTTGGACAGCAACACTCTGCGCTGGGTTAGGAACTGGCTGGAGGGCTGAGCCCAGAGAGTGGTGGTGAATGGTGCCACATCCAGCTGGAGGCCAGTCACCAGTGGCGTCCCCCAGGGATCAGTGCTGGGCCCCATCCTCTTTAATATCTTCATTGATGATCTGGATGAGGGGATTGAGACAGTCATCAGCAAATTTGCAGATGACACCCAAGTTGGGAGCAGGAGTTGATCAGCTAGAGGGTTGAAGGGCTCTGCAGAGGGACCTCAACCGACTGGACAGATGGGCAGAGTCCAACAGGATGGCATTCAACAAGTCCAAGTGCCGGGTGCTGCACTTTGGCCACAACAACCCCATGCAGAGCTACAGGCTGGGGTCGGAGTGGCTGGAGAGCAGCCAGGCAGAAAGGGACCTGGTGGTGCTGATTGACAGTCAGCTGAACATGAGCCAGCAGTGTGCCCAGGTGGCCAAGAAGGCCAACGGCATCCTGGCCTGGATCAGGAATAGTGTGGCCAGCAGGAGCAGGGAGGTCATTGTGCCCCTGGACTCTGCATTGGTTAGGCCACACCTTGACTCCTGTGTCCAGTTCTGGGCCCCTCAGTTTAAGAAGGACATTGAGACTCTTGAACATGTCCAGAGAAGGGCAACGAGGCTGCAGAGAGGCCTTGAGCACAAGCCCTATGAGGAGAGGCTGAGGGAGCTGGGGTTGTTTAGCCTGGAGAAGAGAAGGCTCAGGGGAGACCTTATTGCTCTCCACAACTACCTGAAGGGTGGTAGTAGCCAGGAGGGGGTTGGTCTCTTCTCCCAGGTGATCAGCACCAGAACAAGAGGACACAGTCTCAAGCTGCACCAGGGGAAGTTTAGGCTGGAGGTGAGGAGAAAGTTCTTCACAGAGAGAGTTGTTAGCCATTGGAATGTGCTGCCCAGGGAGGTGGTGTAGTCACCGTCCCTGGAGGTGTTCAAGAGGGGATTGGATGTGGCACTTGGTGCCATGGTTTAGTAGTCATGGGGTCTGTGGTGACAGGTTGGACTCAATGATCTTTGAGGTCTCTTCCAACCTTATTGATTCTATGATTCTATGATTCATGAAGACTCGGAAAATGTGTGCCCCAGAATGCATGTGGTACTATAAATTAATTGGAGTATCTACTTCATGGCACTGAGTGGTTTTTAAAGTGACTCTTGACATGGCCAGTATCTTTTTGTTGTTGTTAGTAAACTTAAATGCAATTGATAATACTGATTTAGACACATTCATGTTTCTTTGAAGTCCAATGCTTCAGCACTCGTACAATTACTTCTCCAGATGAGTTCTGGGGACCTTGGCAATTGCTTTCTGCTGCTATTTTGATCCTATGCCCTAGGAGTATAAACTCAGTTATAGAAACTCTATCTGAGTCCATTTAATGAAGTGCATGAATCAGAGCCTGGCAATAAAACCCCGTTAGAAATGAGAGCACAGAGAATATTGATCCCCTTAAAACCTTTTATAGCTTTGAAGGATCTGCTTGATCACTCATTGCTACAGCAGGCACTGAGCCTTTCCTGCCAGTTCCTTTTCATGAGCTTGCTTGGGATTATGGTCACATTAAGGCATGATTGAACAGATCAGCTGATGGGAGCCCTGGAGTATAAGGAAGAGCCCCCACGTAGCCCTTCTCACACTTGCTCAAGGTCCTCTGGGTCAGGTTTTATTACCATCTAATTCAGAGGAAATCTCTACAGCAGTGCCTGCTGTTCTGCTGAGCAACACCAAAAAAAACCCCAAAACCCAACCCTTTGAGATTTTGTAATCTGGTTTACTAATGGACATGGTGCCTGGATGCTCTGAGTTTGTATGTGATCATTTTACTGTGCACAGCGCACCCATCAAAGGCTCCCATGACCTCCACTGCCTCAACACCTTCAGCCTTGTTTGCACTACCTTAACAGGACAAAGAACACCTGTGGTAATGAAGCACATACTATTCAAATGAGACCTTTGAGAAGTGTGTGTTAAGATGGATGCATGGCATCCTAGCCAAAATACAGGCCTCAAAGCCAGAGTATTTCACACTCCTGCCTAAGTTGTACCCTAGATGAGCCCAGATCCAAAGGGTGTAGATAGGGTTGGAATCATTGGGTCTCACACTGGAATCAAATCTATTTGGCTCTTGTCCAAAGCTGGATTCACCCCTGACATTTACATCTCAGTCTTCACAGTTCAGGATCTGCTCCAACACCCACCCCAAGGTGCTTTATGCCAGCTGTGTTCAGACCATCTGTGTAAGTGCTAAGGGATCTCATAACCAAGGTGCTCCTCCATTGCCCATGCTCTGGTAAGCCTCCTCAGAGCACTGCCTTTGTGCTCCATGAAGCATGTTTGTATTGTGGCTAAATGCAACAATAACAGAACACTCACTGCTTTCTCTGTTTCACCAAGCTTGTACAGGATTGTATGGGGCTACAGGAGAGATTAGAGAGCAAAACACCAAACATTTTATGGCGAGGCTCTTTTGAAATCCTTGGTATGGAACACCTGAGAATGGGCAGTGACTGGCTTGAGAGCAACCCTGAAGAAAGGGACTTGGGGGTGCTGGTGGATGAGAAGCTCAGTGTGAGCTGCCAGTGTGCACTTGCAGCCCACAAAGCCAATCAAATCCTGGGCTGCATCAAGAGAAGCATAGCCAGCAGGTCAAGGGAGGTGATTCTCCCCCCTCTACTCTGCTCTGGTGAGACCCCACCTGGAGTACTGCACCTGGCTCTGGAACCCTTATTACAGGAAGGATCTGAATGTACTGGAGTGTGTCCAGAGAAGGGCCACGAGGATGACCAGAGGGCTGGAGCTCCTCTCCTATGAGGACAGGCTGAGAAAGTTGGGGCTATTCACTCTGGAGAAGAGAAGGTTCTGAAGGAGACCTTATTGTGGCCTTCCAGTATCTGAAGGGAGCCTACAAGAAAGCTGGTGAGGGACTTTTTAGGGTGTTGGGTAGTGATAGGACTAGGGGGAATGGATCCAAGCTAGAGGAGGGGAGATTCAGATTAGACGTTAGGAAGAAATTCTTCCCCATGTGGGTGGAGAGACACTGGAACAGGTTGCCCAGGGGGGGGCTGGAAGCCTCATCCCTGGAGGTTTTTAAGGCCAGGCTGTATGTGGCTCTGGGCAACTTGATCTAGTGGAAAGTGTCCCTGCCCATGGCAGTGGGGCTGGAATTAGATGATCCTTGAGGTCCCTTCCAACCCTGACAGTTCTGTGGTTCTGTGTGATCTGCATCACCATTTTCTAGCAGCAGCTGGGGCGTTTGTATGGCAGGAAGATCCTGCATTCCAGGCACTGCACCAAAGGCTGGTCACAAATTTGAAATTCAATGGTTACAGAGTAAAAATGGAAGGTAATTTCTGAAGGAATTTCAGGCTCCATGCCTTGCTCCAGAAAGTTCTTGAACCACTAGTCTAGGATCACAGCTCATCTACCCAAATTAGGTTTTGTTATCGTTCAAGGTGTACAGTAGAGCAGCCTCAGCAGGCAGAGCTCAGAACCTTGAGCAACCTCAGTTTCCCAGAGGGTCTGTTCCTTTCATCTCTCTGGTTTTTTGCATTGGTACCCAGCTGTGTCCTGTTCTGACCTGGGAAAAGGAGCTGCAAAGACGGGTTAAAGCCAGCTCCTGCCCCCAGTACTGAGCTCATCTCTGATTCGGACACCCAGTTTAGGCTGATGTTCACTGACACAACTTACTTTTAATAAGATCAAAATTAATCTGGGAGGGGAAAAAGGAAGAGTGTTGCAGAAATCATAATCAATTTTGCTTATGGAGCAAAGCTAGAAGTGGGTAAATTCAGATTGCCTTTTAGGAAGAAGTTCTTCCCCATGAGGTTGGTGAGGCACTGGAACAGGTCGCCCAGGGAGGTGGTAGAAGCCTCATCCCTGGAAGTTTAAGGCCAGGCTTGCTGGGGATCTAAGGAACTAGATGACCCTTAGGGTCCCTTCCAGCCCTGACAATTCTGTGATTCTATGAAATCCAAACTCCCTTCTCTCTCTCGGGAGAAATTATTTGTGCTCAAGAGGCTTCCCGAAGCTCCTTGGCATAGGCTGAGCACTTGCAGATGCCTAACAAACTCCTGCCAAAAAAAGTTTGAAGAAAGGTGATGTGTGACACGTTAAATATTGCTAACGAGCATCAGGTGCTTGCAGGGGGAAATGGTTCCTCGTCTTAGATATGGTAATTATTTTAAAGATCTATTTAGCATTTAGATTGCTTAGGGGAGAGAGCTTGGAGCAGCTGATTGCCTTGGAAAATGCTCAGGTATTAAGTGGGTCTCTTTGAACATTGCTTTCATCTGCTCAGACAGAAAGCAGAGATGACAATTCAGTTTGGGATAATTAGAGGGACTTGGACATCATTTGGTTGTCCTTGTCGACAGCATTGTAATGTGTAGCCTCTGGGTTACTAAAAAAACCCCAAAAGCACAACACCTAATCACACACAATAGCATTCAATAGCATTTAACAGAGTTAACATACGAAAAGATTGAATGTGGTACACTGAGGCCTCGAGAGGAGACATGAAAGAACCAGCCTGAACATTCACACACCATATCACAGTATCACTAAGGTTGGAAGAGACCTCGAAGATCATCGAGTCCAACCTGTCACCACAGACCCCATGACTAGACCATGACACCAAGTGCTACATCCAGTCCCCTCTTGAACACCTCCAGGGACGGTGACTCAACCACCTCCCCGGGCAGCCCATTCCAATGGCGAATGACTCTCTCGGTGAAGAACTTTCTCCTCACCTCGAGCCTAAACTTCCCCTGGTGCAGCTTGAGACTGTGTCCCCTTGTTCTGGTGCTGGTTGCTAGAGAGAAGAGGCCAAGCCCTTCCTGGCTACAACCACCCTGCAGGTAGTTGTAGAGAGCAATGAGGTCGCCCCTGAGCCTCCTCTTCTCCAGGCTAAACAACCCCAGCTCCCTCAGCCTCTCCTCATAGGGCTTGTGCTCAAGGCCTCTCCCCAGCCTTGTTCCCCTTCTCTGGACACGTTCAAGTGTCTCAATGTCCTTCTTAAACTGAGGGGCCCAGAACTGGACACAGGACTCAAGGTGTGGCCTAACCAATGCAGAGTCCAGGGGCACAATGACCTCTCTGCTCCTGCTGGCCACACCATTCCTAATGCAGGCCAGGATGCCATTGGCCTTCTTGGCCACCTGGGCACACTGCTGGCTCACGTTCAAGCAGCTGTCGATCGGCACCCCCAGGTCCCGTAATTTCACCCTGAGCAGAAGACCCTTTGGTATCTTTTCAGACTTAGCTCCACCTGATACATTTTTAATGCCCTTTTCTAGTAGCAGTTTTTATAGCTGCAGCATCATCACCTCTCCCAGGCTGAGTGATTTAGACTAAACAAAACATTTGGAGGTGAAGGTTTCCATGATCCCAGATATGGCAGGAGGTAAGAGCACCTACTGAGGGAAGGGACCAAACTCTCACAGGACAGCTGAGTAACCCAGCCCTCAGCCATGCTGGCCTGTGCCAGCCTGTGCCCTCAAGCCTGGTCTAGGGCATAGTTTCAAACTGTTCAGGGCTGGCTAAAAGGACAAAGCAGCCTGCAAATCTCATACACCAGGCTGACCAAATCCAGCAATTTGGAATCAAGTCTCTGCTGCAATTTGCTGGTTTTCCTCAACAATCTGAAAAATTACCCAGGAAAAAAGACTTCTGCATCTGAGAGGTCCCTCCACACCTGAGCTGCTGAAAACCATGTACAGGCTTTCCACCCTGTAGCGTGTTCAGCAGCAGAGGCAGTCTGGATGATAAATCACACATAGTAAAGACTTTTCTACGTAGCTGCTGTCATTGAGCTGATGTTAAGCATTGGTGTGTTGAGCAGTAGTGTAGATGAACAGCCTGAGACAGGTTGGATGTTTCAAAGGGAGGTGATGCTGGACAGCAAGGAGGAGCTGAACAGAGCATCCCTTGCACTCTGTCAGTATGGAAGGCAGACCTGCTTCAAACAGTAGCTGCATTTCCCTCCTTCCTTGTAGATACTTCAACATTTAAATGGTGTATTACCTGTTTCCCTCTGTCTGTTGCTGGAGAAAAAACAAGCAGGATAACCACTGAGCTCCCTGAACCCTCAGTCTCACCTGCCTTGGGCCAGGTTTCTGCTGCTACTTCTGCCATGAAGACAGCAACGGCTGTCTGGCAATGTTCTCCAAGCCACTCACATTTCCTAAAGCCAAGAAAAGGAAAATGCCAATCCAGAAATGTGATCCAAGCAGGAAAAATGATTTAGACTGAGTCTGTTCAGGGAGGTGGTGGAAGCCCCATCCCTAGATATTCTTAAAGCCAGGCTGGATGTGGCTCTGGGCAACCTGATCTAGTGTGAGGTGTCCCTGCCCATGGCAGGGCAGTTGGAACTATATGATCCTTGAGGTCCACAGTATCACAGTATGACTAAGGTTGGAAGAGACCTTGAAGATCATCGAGTCCAACCTGTAAGCACAGACCTCATGACTAGACCATGACACCAAGTGCCACATCCAGTCTCCTCTTGAACACCTCCAGGGACGGCGACTCCACCACCTCCCCGGGCAGCACATTCCAACGGCGAGTCACTCTCTCGGTGAAGAACTTCCTCCTCACCTCCAGCCTAAACTTCCCCTGGTGCAGCTTGAGACTGTGTCCCTTCCAACCCTGACAATTCTGTGATTCTATTTCCCAAGTCTGACAAATGTGCACACTAAAGAACATACACACACACAACACACACACCCCCAACCCTGCAAAAAGAGAAGGGGAAAACACCACAGTGAGGAGAAAGCCCACCATCAATTTCTGCTAAGAAGGATATTTCTCTGTTCCATCTCCTCACTCGTGAAGTCTGGCTTAAGACCAGAAACAAGAAATGTATGTGAAGATGATGGCTAAACACAGAAAGAATTTCATCCTTGTTTTCCTGCCTGGCTGGGCACACAAGGCAGGAGGTGTAGGTGCACACACCAGCTGCAGGGCAGTTGCTGCCACAGTTAGCACAGCAAGGGGACCAGCACAGGCAGACTGCCCCATTATCAGTGTGGTGGTTCAGAGGTGTGCAGCCCACCCTGACCTCCAGGCAGCATCAGCTGTGTTCAGCTGCTTTCTGAGTCCAGTGCCTGAGGGAGGGCTTGCTTTCTTACACTGCAAGCACACCAAACTCAAAGATCCATTGAGCAAAGAAAAAAAAAAAAATCAAATAATTAAACAACTTGCAGGAGAAGGTTGATAGGAAACACTGATGATAAAAATTGGTTCCTGTCCACCCTGAGAAAGTCACAGAACCATAGAATGGTTTAGATCTGAAGGGACCTTAAAGATCATCCAGTTTCACCACTCCTGCCATGGGCAGAGACACCCTCCACTAGGCTGGGTTGCTCAAAGCATCCAACCTACCCTTGAACACTTCCAGGTAGGGGAAGTCCACAGCTTCCCTGGGCAACCAGTTCCAATGTCTCACCACCTCACAGTAAAGAATTTCTTCCTTACATCTAACCTAAATCTACCCTTTTCCAGCCTTGTCCTATGGCTACACCCCTGAAAAAGAATCCCTCCCCATCTTTCCTGTAGGTCCCCTTTAAGCTTCTCTAAGGTGTCCTGAGCACCTTTTCTTCGCTAGGTTTTATGACCCCAAAGTGATTTTCTGAAGTGGATGAATTGAAGTTCACTTCATGTGGGAGCCAGAAGGAACTGTTCCCAGTTCAGAGAAGGAAGGAGAGTTCTGGGAGATGAGGTAGTCACTGAGGATCACAGCTAACAGCCAAACAAATTCTTTTTACCCTGTTCCTTTGTAACAGGAGGCAAAACTCAGAACTAACTGACCCCACTGTGTTCTCCACTAAATATTTCATTGCAGCACTGCTGGCTATTGTGTTTAATTTAAAAGGGGAGGGATGAAGAGTGGAAAAGATCTACTTCTAGCCTGACCAGCCTTGGACTGTTTGATATTCACTGAGATCCTGAGAAGTAAGACCCAGGAGACAGAGAGAGACAATGAGAAAAGCAGGTGGGTCCAACACCTGAGCTAGGACATCAACCTCAGCTCACCCCAATGCCCTGCTTTCTGCTGCAGCATGAAATACAGACACCCTCATGCCAGTGCAGCCCCACTGCCAGCTGCCTAACAGCCCTCTGGTGGGAGCCAGGCTTCAAACTCATAGCCTGAGCACTGTTCATCCATATCCTGCTGGATGCTCAGCACAGGCCAAGATCTCTCCTGAAACAGAAGGTGAAAAACTTGCAGAAGGGCTGAGGTCAGCAGGGAATAGAAACAAAGGAGCATGATCCACAGTTTTGATGCCCTAGAAATACCTCCAGTCCCAGGAAGACTCCTGCTCCTTTCACACCCCTTTTTTTCTTTGCCCTGTTGTTCATGGGGCTGAAAGGCAAACTCTGGTGGCTTGTCTGCTGGAAGAGACCTCAAAGATCACAGTATCACAGTATCACCAAGGTTGGAAGAGACCTCGAAGATCATCAAGTCCAACCCGTCCCCACAGACCTCATGACTCAACCATGGCACCAAGTGCCACATCCTGTCCCCTCTTGAACACCTCCAGGGGTGGTGACTCCATCACCTCCCTTCCCATTTGCAGTACTCTGGAAACCACAGACACATCTGAGTGCCCTCATGCCTATTTATATATATGGACACGCTGGAGGGAAGGGATGCCATCCAGAGGGACCTGGACAGGCTGGAGAGGTGGGCACAAGCCAACCTCATGAGCTTCAACAATACCAAGTGCAGGGTCCTGCATCTGGGTTGAGGCAATCCCAGGCACAAATCCAGGCTGGGCAGGGACTGGCTGGAGAGCAGCCCTGAGGAGAGAGACTTGGGGGTGCTGGTGGACGAGAAGCTCAACATGAGCTCTCAATGTGCACTTGCAGCCCGGAAAGCCAATCAGATCCTGGGCTGCATCAGGAGAAGTGTGGCCAGCAGGTCAAGGGAGGTGATTCTCCCCCTCTACTCAGCCCTGGTGAGACCCCACCTGGAGTACTGCATCCAGTTCTGGAGCCCCTATTACAGGAGGGATGTGGATGTGCTGGAGCGTGTCCAGAGAAGGGCCACGAGGATGATCAGAGGGCTGGAGCACCTCTCCTATGAGGACAGACTGAAGGAGTTGGGGCTGTTCAGTCTGGAGAAGAGAAGGCTCCGAGGTGACCTCATTGTGGCCTTCCAGTATCTGAAGGGGGCCTACAGGAAGGCTGGGGAGGGACTTCTCAGGATCTCAGGTAGCGATAGGACTAGGGGGAACGGAATGAAGCTGAAAATGGGGAGATTCAGGCTAGATGTGAGGAAGAAGTTCTTCACCATGAGAGTGGTGAAGCCCTGGAATGGGTTATCCAGGGAGGTGGTTGAGGCCCCGTCCCTGGAGGTGTTTAAGACCAGGCTGGACGAGGCTCTGGCCAGCCTGATCTAGTGTAGGGTGTCCCTGCCCATGGCAGGGGGTTGGAACTAGATGATCCTTGTGGTCCCTTCCAACCCTGACTGATTCTATGATTCTATGATTCTATTTCAGAACTTCCCCTTCCATTGCTTTTCTGTTTGCCACAGCACTGGCAACACCACTGCTTCTCTTTAGCAAAGGCAGAACGCAAACCATCACCTTGAAAACAGATCAGCATTGAAATGATTACTGGTTTGACCTTGTTATAAGTTGGGAGGACTGGCAAACGAGGCATTTTTGATGGGTAGTGCAATTCACACAGACACTGCTGAAGTACAAAAGATGTTGCCTCTTCAAATGAGCTGTTTGCTCTGCTTTTGTGCAGCTGCCCCACTTCTTTGAAACTTTTGTGGTCACATCCAAAATATTGCAGACATACTGCAGGGCCAGTTCTGGTCAGCCAGCTGCTGAAGGGCAGCCAGCCGCAGACAGCAGCAGGTCTGCAGGTTAAAACTAATTAACAGCTGGGAGACCCCATGACAGGCCTGTGCCATGACATGCCAGAGTGTGAAGGAATGAAAGAATAGAATAGAATAGAATAGAATAGAATAGAATAGAATAGAATAGAATAGAATAGAATAGAATAGAATAGAATAGAATAGAATAGAATAGACCAGACCTTCAAGATCCCAAGAGCTGGGGTGAAGCTTGTGCAAGCTCACAACCACCCCAGGAGCCAGCAGCCACCATCATTACAAGAAGCTCAGGCTGATACAGAGGTGACACTGAGATCCAGCTATCAACTGAGACTGAGATGGAGACAAGGGAAAGCATCCCTGGGCTCTGAACAGAATATTTAAGGAGAAGAGCCCTTGGGAAAAGAAAACTGAGGCAAATCAGGGAGTGCAGAGGAACCCATGGGTGGCTTCTGGGGTCAGTGACCCCATTTTGTTCAGTTCACACTCATGAATTTAATCATCTCCCTAGGCACTGGCCAGCTCATCATGCACTACACCGCTGCTGTCGCTCCTGCCAAGCTCAGCCTTGCTGCAGGCAGTGGGAAGCAGTGTTGCTGTACTAGTTTCCATGGAAATAAGAAACAGAGAAGACATTTTCCACCAAAATCACATTAAAACACAATTTTGTCCCGAGTGGATTCTTGTCTTAGCTTTTTTTCTTCTTCTTCTTTCCATTATGCAGGAGAGATGACCCTGGATTTCTTTTAATGACTCAGATTTGTAAAGCACAATTTTCATTGACATGGCTAGCAGAAGCCACTATTACCATTCAAGATGGGATGTCCCTGACTCAAAAATAAGCAGGTCTGAACACTTACCCAGAGTTATTTCCAGGACAGGAGTGCTACCTCGTGGTGGGCTGGTTTCAATTATTGGTCAGTCACTGGTTGGGATTTAAGCAGCGTTTTCCCAATAGGAACAGATCGGTCAAAAAGCAAATGGTTCTCACTCCCCCTTGCCCCATACCCAGAGGCACCTTTGCAGCTAGCTGCAGCACAGACACATTTTTGACATAGCTGTGGGCTGTATTACAGATCTCTGCCCAACACCTTACAGAAACACAGCCCTAGAAACAGGGATGGCAGCCCTGCTACCTTGCACCCAAGCTGGGAGAGTGGCAGAGGGCAATGCCTCCCACCTACACATGAACATAGAATTCCCCAGTGCAGAGAGAGAGGCAGGAGCCCAGCATGCTGCAAACACTCTGTTTATTGTCACAGGGCAGTGCCTTGCTGATTTTTTTGCTACCACAGCAGCAAAACAAACACACCAAAACCAAGGTTGCATTTGCAGTTCTGCAGAGCTCCTCTGCATCCGTTTAAAATGCTCGCAAGCCACAATGAAGGAACAAATCCTAAGGTCCCTAAGAGGGAAGGATACAGGAGCTCTCCAGCTGCATTGGCGAAGCAGTATGAGACCAAAAGAGAAAGGATCCAAGAAGCGTGTTAGGATGCTTGCTTGAGGGAAGAGCAGCAGACAGGTTTCCAGGTGTTTCTGCAATTGTATGCTCTTCCAAAATACCAAAGAGGTCTGATTTAGAAGGATAGAAATATCCCCTTCAACAGACCCTGCGGCCCAACAGCAGCAGGCTTAGAGAATGGAGAAACACCTGCCCTAAGGTCTCTGTATGAAACAAGCCCCCGTTAGCCAGCTGCAAAGATAAAAGGAGATCTCTTCACATCTAACTTTCTTACTGAATGCACCCTGGAGAACAGCTCTAAGAAAATAATCTTTGTGGGTGCAGGTATTAACTGTTTGAGCATTTACAAAATACCCCCAACAAAACAACAACAAAAAACCACACAACCATGACAAATCCAGGCAACACTTGATTTAATCAAGACAAAGCCATCAATGAATTTGACCCAGCTGGGTGACCACTGTGGATGTGATGCTTCTGTGTTTTATAAATTCCTGCACAGAAATGACTCCCCTATAATTAATTTTCCCCACACTGGGTCCTAGTCCCCTTTGATGCAACCATTTCTACTTCAATATCTTCTCCACCTCATCTATGTGCCAGATCACATCTGGTTATTTCTGACCCTATCCTCCTCAGAGGGAAACACAGCCCATCTCCTTCCACCTCAGCCCTTCCCCCAGCCCAGCTCTTCAGAAGATCAATATTTCATTTTTTTCCCCAGACAGGACTAAAGTCTTCCCAGCTATCACTACAAGCCTGAGAAGCTCCTGGCTTCTAGGCTGCTTTGGCAGTCATTGCTCAGGGCATGCATTGCAGGACTCCAGGGACACAGCCCAGCTGATGTCCTGCTACAGAAGCAGCTCTAAGAGAAAGCCCAAACTCTTTTCCTTTTTGTTGAGTTCCCACAACACTGAAACACCAGAGAGATTACCAGGCAGCGTGGAGTATCACTGGTTTCCCCCACACCAGCTAACTGCCAGAATGTTTTCACCTTCTTTCCCTAGGTGGAGGCTCTAGCACAGCTGATTTATGTAGAGGTAGACCCAGTTGATCCTAGATTGAAAAAGCCTTTGTGGGTGAATTAGCAAGCAGTTAAGCCCTGATTTTGAACTCAAAGCCTTCAAACTCACCTTGCTGGCTTTGCCAAATAAGGTGAGATTAGGAAAGTTTCCCAGCCTACTTGGGGAGCTCAAGGCTCAGCAGTGCACATGCTAGGAGGCATCTGTGGGTGGTGATGTTTCTTTGCCCTCAAGCTAGAGGCAGAAGAAAGACCTCTGGGAGTCTTAGTAAGGAACAAGCAGGCTAAGATGAAGGAAGGAGTAAGAGGAATAATTAATTTTCCCCACCCCCAGCTATTTCAGCATGAAAAAGCCAGTCCATTGACTGTTCTTAACTTTTGCTAGAAAGAATACTTACCTGCCTAGCCACCTAAGGAGGGCTTCTTCAATTGCTTTCAAATGACTAAGATAAGTGGCCTGTATCTTAGAAATCTCTGTGTCCTCCTGCAGCATCCCTCAACGCAGGAACCCATGCAAAGAACCAGAGCATGTATGTTTGGGTGGACAAATCCACTGAGGGACAGAGGCAGGGACCAGACAAGAGAGGATGGAGGCTCTTTTCCAGTGGGACACAAGGGGGAATAAGAACAGGCTGAGGCACTTGTTTCAAAGTGGATTTTATTCCAGGCATTAAAAAGACTCTGGCTCATGCTTTCTTCAAGAAAAGGGAAAACAAATCTGGGCTCTACATAAATTATGTCTGACAAAGTGCAACTTGTGAATGAGGAAAATAAACCTTTCCAGAGCGATTTCCTTACAGCAGTAGTTTCAGCTCCTCTTAAGTAAACCCCCATTGGTTCACAGCACATGAAATGACATTGGATGATCTGATACAGTAACAGCTTTCTTAAAAGGCATTACCAATGCAAATGCTCTGCCTTGACAGTCTAGGGGGCTGTTTAAAGGAAAACAAGGGCGAGCAGCTGCTTGTTCTGAGTGTTAAAGAAACAAGTCACTGGGCCAAATGTGAGGGCTCAGGCAGTTTGCTTTCCAAAACTCCACCGAGTCTTGTTCCAAAGCATGGCACTACATGGACTTGGGGAGGGGGGAAAAAGCACAAATAACATCATTCCTCCTTCCCTTCAGTACAAGGGAAATGGAAACTATGCTAACAATGAGTTTGGACACACGTTCCAAATTTGCCCACACTTGAAAGGGGCCTCTTGTAACGCACCTCCTTTTCAGCAACTGCTAAAATCCATTGGAAACCAATGTCTTCCAGAGCATGATGTAGGGGAGGGGTCTGCAGGGCCTACAGGAAGATCCTGTGAGCAGTGTTTTCAATGACAGCAGGTTGATTTATTCATTTATTTTGTGGGGAGGTGACCTCAGGAGAACATGTCCACAATCAGGCAGAGTTAGGGCTCTGGTAGCCCCTAACTCCAGGGCCAATTTACTAGCATTTGCCCACCTTTTCCCTTTTCTCCCCTAGGTTGGGGTCCCTGAAGAAGGAGAGCACCCAGTCTTCAGCTGACAGTCCCAAATGGCTGCCAGTTCACACCCTGCCAGGTGGTAAGCAGTAGGAAGAGAGGCACAAATCACCACAGCTAGTCCAGGTACTTCTGCTCCAGAAGCTGTCAGTAACCTCCAATATTGGAGCCAAGCACCAAAAAAGAGTGCTGACAAGAACCCTTTGAACCAGGGGCTGGCCCAAAGCTTGGAGACTATATATAAGCAGAGCTTCTGTAGTCTGCAGCAGTGAGGAGAATTGTTTCTAGAGAGCCAGGTCCCAGTCCAAGTACAGTTATGAAGGAACAGCGAGAAAGCTGCACATACGCAGTGGGAGCAAGGAGAGAGGAAGCAGCACCTGGTGGAGGAGTGAACATGCTGTTGGGTGCAATGCATAAGCTGCTGGAGAGTGAAATGGGGGAGGCCTCAGATGCATCATGTTGCATTCTGATGAAAATACACAATCCTTTAGCACTTCATTGCATTCAGAGCTTGCATACAGAACCTGCTCAAGGGCCTTTCTGAATCAACTGGGGTTTTTTCAAGCCAGGTGGATGAGACCTTGACTCTTCCTGTCCCCTACTGCCTAATGGTGCTGTACTGGAAGTAACATCTCCTGCATATTGTTGTTTTAAAAAAGCAACTGCTAGTAGAACAGCATTTCTCCCCCCATGATGGGTCTGTCTGCCCTGCCTTCTTTCCATTCCTTGGCTCTTTTCTTTCCTTCCTTCCTGCTTCCTGGCAGCATGCCAAGGGAAAGAGAAATCTCTGCAGACTCAGTGCCCCCATTCCCACACAAATGCAGCTGCACCATGCTTGGGACCACAGGGTTTTCACAGGCCAGGCAGGTCATTCACCTGGTTAATCAGTGCTGACACGGTAAGCTGCTGTCAGAGTGAAGGGGGAAACAGAAAAAGGGCTCCTGCCACATGACTGACTTCATTTTGTTAATAAAAGAACCAAGAACAGAAAACAAATTGCCCAGTTCTCACACAAGCACTTCTGAGCACATGCAGCGTATGAGGAACACTATCTGTCCTTTTGTCAACTGTCTGGGCTAATACCAAGCTAGGAGAAAGAATTAAAAGGGGACACAGACATGATCAAAAGCAGCCAGCTGTTCAGAAGCCAGATGAACAACCTGTTTCTTCTACACCAGAAAGGACCCAGGCAAGCAATTGTCTGCTGAAGGTGGCCCCACCACCAGGTTCCCCTGAGAGGCTCCTGGAGAGGACAGTTGGTTTACAAAACCTATCTCCCAAGAGGAAAGTTTAACAAACCTAGTGGGAAAGGTAAGCTTGCAGGGATTCATTTTTTTATTTGAATAAGTTAAGTTCCCCTGGCAGGTCTGAAAATGCACACTCAGCTACAGCTGACTGTTAAGCAGGCTGCAGGACTGGCACACTAGCTAGAGACACCACTTGTCTTTGGTATTTCCACAACACAAAGGCCATCTCTCACGGCAGGCCTCTACTATGGCAGCATTTGTGCAGGGGAGAGTTTCAGCTTCACCAAACAACCTCTCCAAGGTGCCCAGTGAGAGGAGAGCTGGGGGTCACAGCTGGAGCAGCCCCAGGCCTTTTGCCTCCTCTTTCTGAGAGGGGAGGGGAAAGCAAGTAGGCAAAGGAATTAGTGGCTTGTCATGCTGTGCTGCATTCACAAGGGCCATGCAGAGCCAGAGTCAGCAAGTGGGCTGTGCTCCTGCCCAGCCAGCAGCAGGAAGCCTCTAATGATCTCGGGGCTGTCCCCTTCTGCCTCTAACAGCAGGGAATTGGGTGGGCTCCTTCCATAGGCTTGAGCCAAGTCCAGTGGCACCGTCACTGTGCACTGCCACACAGCTCTGTGCATCACCTTCAGTGTGGGTTGCAGCAGGCAGAGTCTGGTAGCACCAGGAATAGCAGTCAGAGAATGGTCTCAGCTTTGCTGGCATCCCAAAGCAGTGGCACTCATCTCTGACCAGCTCTGCAAAAGCACCCTGAACCCAGGTGGGGTTGGGCTGCCTGCAGCCTTGGATCACTCACGGAGGCAGAGCTGGCTTTCCACCCATGAAAACTGAAAGCAAGAATGCGACAGGGAACAGTCTCCAAAACGATCCCCAGTTATGCTGCTTAAACAGATCCTTCCCCTTCCAGCTCTCTGGTCACCATTGTGCCAACCTCAGCCCATTTGCCTGGAGGGCAGTTACTGTGGGCAAAGAAAGGAACAGACTTGCCACAAAGTGGTTATGAACCTGTTCCCAGAGTCTGCTTAGCTCCTTCCCAGCCCCTTCACTCATCCTGAAGACTCTTCTGGCCAGTACATACTAGGAGACACACATGCCTAAATGATGCACTGTGTTAGAGAGAAAAGCCAGGGAAACCAAAGAGCTATTGTTGTTTGTATAAGCATTGGCTAAGCTGGCAAGACTGAAAGTTGTGGATTCTGGATGCAGAGGAGAAATGGATGAGGAGCGCCGCAAAGCAGTTCCGGTCACTCCAAGCACTGGGCTGGGTCCTCCTCTTTCTCTGGGTGCAGCTGTGCAACAAACATCAGCTACAAAGTAGAATGTAAGAAAACAGATGGGAGGATTTCAACAACTCTCCTCATACCTCTCTCACCCCCCGCTGCTTCTCTGGAAAGCTCAGAAACACCAAGTGCTCAGCTGAAATGGTGGCTTGCTGATGGGCACAATGAAAACATTTAGGGTTAGACATACAAAAGAACTCCTCCTTTCCCGAGCCTCTGTTCCCAAAGTCTCATGCACAAAGAAACAAGGAGATCTCTGTGCTACCATCATGTTGCTTGTAACACCTCCCACTGTTGGCCAGGTACACCTGCTTGGCAAGAGTTGGTCACCACTCTCCCAGTCTGGTTTTCCAGGCAGAGACCGCTGACAAAATGTTGAATGAAACTGCCTTTCATCTTCCATTTCTGTGAGAAGACAGAGAAGAAACATGCTGTTACTATCCATTCACCACAGAGCTATGCCAGCAAGGGGGCAGAGGGTTGTAGTGATGATGCAGAGCAAGATACAATGCAGTATCTTGCGTTGCACTGCGATGCCCTCACCAGGTGCTGTAACCCACTGCCTACACAGGTTCCAGACCCATCAGGCTCTCATCCGGCAGAAGTCTCCCTGCAGAGAGCTGAGGAAGAGTTAATATCATAACACAGCAGCTGTAATGATGGGGTGGAAAGCAGGAGGTCTTCTCCCCAGGAAAGAGGCACAATGTGCCTTGCTGGTGCCACCTCTGCACAACAGCCTCCCCATCACTGCTTCCTGGGGTCACAGACTCCTCTGTGAGGAGCCTCCTGGCCTTCCCCAAAACACACACAGTGTGCAAAAGGAAACTCTTCCTTGTCCTCCACTCTCCCTCACTGTGTTTGTGACTTCTCAGCCTCCTTCTTCACCTTCCCCTGTGTGTGCTAGAGAAGGTCTGCCAGCCGTCTCTCCCACACAACATGTAGCTCATCAGAAGACCCTGCTCTGAAAAAGGGGATGCTGTGAGGAGGACACGGGCAGTTACCAAGAGACACTGGTTTTCTGCTCCTCCCTAACTGCTCAGGAGAAAATCAGCACCACTGGGAAGCTCACTCATGTTATTCCTCCAGATGAGAGACCTGCTGCCATGTTATCTGTCCATGCTGAGCAGGTACCCACTGTGATGCCTGTAAGGAGAGGCTGCAGCAATAGACACAGCAGGACAGCAGCAAACACTCACTAGAGCACATTTTCTGCTTCCAACAAATTACACCAAATCAATCAGCTTCTCAGTGAATTGCACGCTGGGAAGTCCAGCATTTCAAGTCACTCCAGATTTCTGTATTCAAAAGTAAGTGGGGCAAGGACAGGGCAGGGGGAGCAGGAACCCTGAGAAGGTGACAGAGAGTTGATTGTAAGGCTTGTCTAGGCTGCAGGGAGGTGCCATGTGTGCCAGTAAGGCACACTGACAGTGAAAGCCAAAGCAGGGCCCTTCATCTCACATGGCAGTGGTCTTTTCAGAATGATGGATTCTACCCTTGCTAGTCAGAGAGCATGCTTTGCTGCACTTCATGAGATACCAAACCAACTCCCGAGACTTCACTTGAACCTTTCACAAGACTCCCCCAGCCGACTGCCCAGCCCTACATGGACATACTGTATCTCAGACCTCTTAGGAGGGTGCGCAGTAGGAATAGGTGGAAGTAACAGATATGATGCTTGTCTCTCACTGTCAGCCACCTCAGATCTGGGTAACTTAGTTCAAGCTAGTCATCTGGACACAAGAAGCACAAGGTACAAGCACCTTCTGAGAGGGCCTGTGTTTCTCCACAGACCATGTAGGGAGCCTGGACAGCTAATTTCAAAATCACACTGGTGGTGCCCATCTTTAGGAAAAACAGACATCAGACACCTCCTGCAAACACAGCCAAACACTACAGGGAGTCCTCTCCTACATCCAGACATTATGACTGGACCATAATTGGAAGGAAAGCTTTTTGGAAGACATAATCATTGCACAATCAGAAAAAAAATGGCTTGAAAACCCTCCTTGATCTCCCTTTCTTGTGCAGATGGGGATAATACAGTTTACTGGTCACAGCAGGTTTGGAGTGGAGATGGAAAAAAATCCCTACCACATTTTCTTTGAAATATTGCATCTTGATCCTCTTCCCCAAAGTCAAACAAACATTTCCCCACTGTTTCTGTAAAAACCTCTCTTCATCTTTATTATCTACCACTGCAAAGCACTTTGAGGTGGCTGGATAGAAGCATTCCATGTGCAATTACTAAGAGAAAAGTGTCAGAAACAGTCAGTCCCCTTCTACCCAATATATACAAGAGGTGAAGGTGGTCACAGTAGTGTAACTTTTCAGGGTAATCAAAAGCTTTCTTTTAACCTCCAGCAATTCAATCAGTCCAGGATTTATCTCAAGACCCTGGCCTTGCAACCCTGAAAACTTAGTGGAGCTGGCCAAGCTCAGGAAACAAAGCTGAAAAGAGCAGACTTTGATGATTAGGGCTGAGATGCCTCGAACAGAAACATACAGAGAGCTGATAACTGGAATAGCCAAGGATGCTGCAAGCTGCAATTGAAAGCTTTTGCAGAGCCCTGGGCAGCCTAAGGCTGATGTTGAAGATGACAAATACTAATTTTTAAACATATGAGTGAACAGAATATGATGGAAAAGCTTGCACCAGTATCCAGCAAGTGCTATCTCCCTCTGGGCACTTAAATTGTTAACACTAAGAATCACAGCTAAGAGAAACTTGTCTCCTGGAAACTGCTTTCAAGCTATGGCACACTGTCAGTGTTGTTTTACCTACTTATTCCCATGAAGACACTACCTCAGGTATTTCCATCACAGACAGATTTTCACTCCTCCTCCTTTCTGGCAGTCTGTGAAGCTGCATTTGTCTGGATATCAGGCAACACTGGGAAGCAAGAGGAGGGAAATTTCCCAGCTGCATCCAAAGGCACACTTTGTCTCACAAGAAAAGTTAGTGTCCTCATTTTCAGGCTAGGATCACATTCCTTCAGCAAATTTTAATGAAATATGGATGCTTAATAGGGTTTCTCAGCATGCTTCTTGTTCTGTTGGGAAATACTGTGCCAGTGTTTCTCATTGTCAATTCTCCTGTTTTAGTGGCTGACTCTCACTTTGCCTGCTATTTGTCCTCACCATAATACAAGTTAAAATGCCACTCCCACCATCAGTCAGAGCCAAAACCAAAGCTAAAAGTAATAACTTCTTGTGCATTCAGTTAAAAAAATGCTGCTCTCCAAATAACATCATACATGGCTAACATCCATCTCATTTGAAATCTAGTTCTGATTATGCATAATAGCTCTTGGCTGGCCTTCTGCTAGCAGTGCCAGCTGTTGCTGCTGAATGATCAAGAGGATTATGGTGCCAAATAGATTTTGTTCCTGGTTCCTTTCAGCCCAAGCAAGAATGGTCGAAGAGAACCAAAAACCATTTAAATTTTGGCTGTTGTCTCATATCCTCCTACTTGCAAAGTTCTAGACTTCTTTTGAGTTAATGCTCTAGACATAGCTTATAATATTGTAAAGCCCCTGTGTGAGTCTGACATAAATGTTAACTGGACAGTTGTTAGCACCCAAAAATAACATCAGAATTATCTGCCCTGAGGCCACACTTAATGCACAACAGCTGTGTGGCACGGGCAGAGCATGTCTGAAAGCAGAAAGCAGCTTTAGGAGCTGCATGGTCCTGTTGTAAGGATCCAATGCATCTGCTCTGCTGACACTGAAAAACAAAGCTAACATGTGCCCCACCTTTTGTCAGGAGTCTTGCTTTTTCATTACTCACAGGCATGAAATCTAGATCCACAAAAAGTTCACAGATCATCCACCACAAACCTCTGGTGACAGTGACACCAGAGATGTTCAAAGCTAGGCTTTCATCATGCCACTATCTCCTCCTAGGATACTGTGTGTTTGATGCACATCGCCCAGGCTCACTTCCTTCCACTCAGGCCACCTGTTCAGGGATCTCTCCAGTCACTTCCACCTCACTGAAAGAGCTCAACTCCCCCTCCTCCACTCTCAGTTCCTCTGACTTTCTGAGAAGTCCACTTGAACTTAGAAATGGCTACACCCATACATACTGCTCTGCTTCCAAGACTCACACTTCGGGCTGTGAGTACCCACAGGGAAACAGGCAAGTTGTAGGGAAATGGACAAATTTTTTCCCCTCCAGCTTTGCTGCTTCATTTCGTACTTGGAACACGTGGTGACGTGAGCACATCGTTCAGCTGGGAGAAGAGGAGGCTGTGGGGAGACCTAATCATCGCCTTCCAGCACCTGAAGGCTGCCTACAAGAAGGATGGAGAGAGACTGTTTACAAAGGCCTGTAGTGATAGGATGAGGGGCAATGGCTTCAAACTAGAGAAGAGCAGATTTAGATTGGATGTTAGAAACGGGTTGTTTACTATGAGGGCAATGGAACACTGGAACAGGTTGCCCAGGGAGGTGGTTGGGACTCCATCCCTGGAGATATTCAAAGTGAGGCTTGACAGGGCTCTGGGCAGCCTGATCTAGTTGAAGATGCCCCTGCTTACTGCAGAGGGGTTGGACTAGATGACCTTCAAGGTCCCTTCCAACTCAGACCATTCTATGACTCCTACAGCAGTGGTTGTCTCCTTGGAGCTCAACCTCCCAAATATCCAGAGGAGAAAGAAGAGAATTGTTTGCAAAGATGACTGACTGCTAGCAATTAAAATCAGCATTAGCAACAATTACTGTTGTGTTTATTCCTCAAGAATATAGCAAAATTCAGTGCTGCAAGTAGAACTGGCTTTTTAAGTAGAAATCTGAAATGGGAGTTTGGGACTTCCAAAGAAACCAGCCAAGGTGTCAACCCAAATTAGATTAAACATTCAAATGCACTTCTCCCACCTCGCTCCTTCAGCTGCAAGGCAGTTTGGAATGGCAGCTGTGATTCACATCAGTCCCTAATTATTTGAAATGCTTAAACAAAACCCTTGCTTACAGTCAGTTGGCTAAATCATCTGCTAGGTCAAGTCCTTGATTTAAGTGCAGTTTGTTCACATAGGGTAATGGAAAACAACAGCTCACATCCTTAAGCGTGTGCATGTCTTCATAATGAGCCCATATATAATCAACACACCAAGGCACAATAAATCCTCTTCCAGAAGTAGAATGAGGCTGTTTGTGCTAATGTGGATTAATCCCTCTTCTAGCTAATGGGGTTTGGACTCCACTCCACTTCAGGGGACCCCTGTCCTTCTGTGACAGGGAAGGCAGGGAAAGACAGCTGATTTTGGCAGCTGCTAGAGTCCTCTGTGCTGCCAGGGAGAAAAATGCTGCAAGGCACCTACAGGGAAGCTAAGTGACCTAATTACACAGCAAGGAGATGAGTGATTCCCAGCAAGAAAAAGGAGCAGGTAAGCTCAGCCCATCTGGAAAATCCTTGCACTCAGAATTTTCCCAGGGTACTCATGGTGACAACTCTCAAGACAAGTCTGCATTAACCACCTCTCCAGAGGACAGTCTGCACAGGCTTCCCATAAATGGGCAAGACTCAATTTCATTGTTTTCTTTCAGGAAGTATTGGTTCACATATTCATATACCATTAAAAAGTACTGACAAAAAAGGATGCTGCTGAGGACTGGTAGCAAACTGAGCTGTCTCCTACCTTTGGGCTATCAAAACAATAGCTGTGTCACAAAAAAACAGAGTCAGCATAACCTTAGCTGACAGCAAATTTGTTCTCTCTCAGTGTAAAGGGGAGCACAGAAAACAAGGATGAAACAAGACCTGTCCAGTGTCTGCTAGCACTGCACTGTCACCTGTTGTGTTTTGCCCAGCTCTGATAAAAAGGCACATCACATCTCTGTGAGGGCACCCTGGCCATCACAGAGGCCAGCTCTTACCTAGCACTGTAAGGCAAAATGACTCATGTGTCCTGATAGATCAAGGAGGCACATCTTGGAAACAGCATAAGAGCCACAGAGCTGCATTTTGCTGGGAACACTGCTGCTGTGTATTTTCCCCCAGGGAGCAGTTTGGGTGGAACACACAGTGCTTTGTGTCAGGTCAGTATTCCTCATGTGTTGCACACACACTGTTTTAAAGCTCTGTTCACAAGTCCAAAGACAGCACAAAGAACAAATTCTCTCAATTCTAAGCAGATAAGCAAATGATAGCATGCACCATCCTTCTCTGGAGTATCTCAAAGCATTTGCTGCTTATCTCCCCATCTCTGATATTGTCCTCTATCCATGCACCAATTTTACTGCACATAAAAGTATCCAAGGAGTGAGGTCAGGGTGCTACTGAGCTGAAGTGAACCATGCTGCGCAGGGCCCAGGCTGAGCACGTGCCCTCACACTCAGTGTGGTTCACGCTCCCACCTCTGGTCATGGGCAGTCTCAAACATGGGAGCTTATGAAACACAACCAGAGGGGAAATTCACAAGCTGAAAAGGATCTTTGTACACTTTGACAGACCTAGGTTTGCCCCAGCAAGCTGCACTGATGCAGGAATACAGGTATGTGGCAATGAAGGGATTAGAAGGAGGCACACAGATACCTACCTGTCTGCCATCTTTTTGATTGCAGGCTTTCAGTGCGATTTGAGAGCCAGTAGAGAAGGACATAACGGAAAGACACTTGTCCTGCTGTCGAATTAAAGGGTCACTGAATACCCACTCCTTTGGCATAAGATAAAGAAAAGTTCCATTAGGATCATAAGGGTGATCAGATGAGGGGGAAAGAGGGTTTTTTCTACCAGACATTTAAGCAACTTCTAAGTCCCTACCAAGACTATGGCACTAGACTTCACCTGGTCAGAAGTTTAAGCTCAGGCTTGGTGCATCCTGACTTATTTCAAAGCCTGCAGCTGGTCCCCCTGACCATCTGAGCTGTTTGATTTAACCCTGGATTAACCTTGAAGCAACTCCCTGCAGCACTGTAGCTTTGCAGTCTCAGTCCTACAAAGGAGAAAGGTCCCCCAGGCCCTAATTTACATGACATGCAACTGCTGCTGCATATTTTACATAGCAGACGTTCTCTAGCTGCTATCTGGGCCCTACGAACTGGCAAGGGAAGCAAAACGTGTCCAAGCATCTCCATGGGCTAACATATAGCAGCAGCACACATAAAGCACAAGCCACTTCATTTTCCCCTCCTGTCATGAGACGGATACTTGACCCAATCAACTCTTATACTTTCCCCATGGAATGCATACAAAATGCAGTAAGTTTCAATCAGTAATGATACAGAGTAATGAGTCAGAGTAAATGGCATGTTGAATGCTGGCTGCAAACGAGTTTCCAACAGATAACAGATGTGAATATAATATTTTTTGGCATGAAATATCCTACTGTGACCCTTAACTTTCTCAAGCTGCTTCCCTGCTGCTTTCAGTCACTGAAAGAGGAGACCTGAGTGTTGATCTTCAGCTGGTATAAACCAGTACAGCTTCACTGCAGTTAGGAGAGCTCCACCAAATTAGTGCAGCTGGAGTCTCAGCTATTTAAACTCTGGGCTTTATACTGAAGTATATCTGTTAAACAGCACAATTCAAACCATCTGCAGCTACAGTTGAACTGTCAGGAACATTTTTGATTCTGGAAAATCTCTTACTTGTGTGTCAGGGTACTAGGCAAGCAGACCCCAGGATCAGTTCTCTTGGGTTGGATGATGAAGCAGTGCACACCCAAGCAACAGTCTGAGTGGGAGCAGCTACGTGACTCAAACCCTGGGTTCACACCTCCAGCATAGACTGGTCACACCCCTGAGCATTCAAGCACTACCTGTTGCCTCTGACTGATGAAAAACCTTCCTACTCTCTGCCTGACTGCTGGCTCTGTTGAGCCAACAGAGCTCTGACAGATGGGCAGAGTTTCTTTTTCTGCTTACAGCTGAAATAATTAACAGAGCCAAATTCTTCCTTCATTCACCTCTGTACAAACCCACCAAGGCTTGAGACATGCCTTTTCATTCTCAGGTAATAAAAAGGGCAGAAGCAGGAGTGGAGCACCAAACTGAAGCTTGCCTTACCTGAGTGACTGGTGGATTGTTCACTGTCCCTTTACAGTTTCCCATGCCAGTCAATGTATTCCCTGTGGTATCCTGTGCCCAAGACTCAAGGCAGTTTCCTCCTTGTTTAATTATTCCTGGAATCAACTCCTTTTCAGGAATCCTTGAAGTTAAATGACAGTTGCATGGCACTCCATATGCAGAAACATCCAAAGCACTTTCACATTTATAAAGATATAACTGGCTGAAACACAGACCCCTTTATTTGCCAGAAAATAAACACTATCTCCTATCTGCTGGAAATGTACAGAGGAGACAAAAGGCAAGGCAGAGCCTGGTCAGAGAGCTGGTACCATTTTGTTTCAGAAGGTGTAACAGGATCTTTAGGTATACCCCAGGCAGTGTAGGGTGATGTCCCTTCTGAAAAAGGCCAGTGAAAAGCCATATCCACACTGATTTACTGTGCTTCTGCCTCCTCCTCTCCCAGAGTCTCCTCCTCAGCCTCAGCATTAGCACAACATTCACTGTCTCACTGGTAGTGATACAGCAAAAATATGTCAGGGCCAGACTACAGGTAGATGTTTTAGCCTCAACCCATGTTGGCTGCAGACTTGGCTTGACTGAGATGTGAAGATGTGTTGCTAGGATGTGTTAGCTACCAAGCGCTGCTGACACAGCCCTACCTAGGCTACTTTCCAACAGAGCAATGACACAACACTCCTGCAGCCTGACCCAAGGCAGGGGATCTCACAACCACAGCTGACTCTGGCATTCACCAGAGCTTTCTCTGAACCCTGCCCCACCTCTGCAGTGAGGCTGTCCAGCTCCAATTGGCTCAACTACATCCAGGCAGAGCATCCAACAGGCCATGACCAAGCAGTAACTGGGAGGGATGTAATGGTCTGGCACTTGTCTACACTTCACACCTCTGAAAACACCACTGTTGCACATCCCAGGGACAGCTATGTGTGGCAGAGCAGAGGGTTCCCAGGGGCAGAAGCAACAAACCTTCTGCAGGGTTGTAGTGGTGATACAAGCCAGGAAATCATCGGAGGCTTCTCACCATAAAGAACGTAGGAAAATCTTTTCCAAGCATAAGTCTCTTTTTCCTGTTGCCAAAGCTCAGCTTTTCCTTGTGACCCACCTCCCAGCTCTTTCAGAGATGTCTACAAATAGAGACTCACTTGAGTTCAGGGTAGACATTCTCCAGATACCATTGGAAGGATTTGCAGTTCAGTTTCCGTCGCTGCTCCAGTCGGTCTGCAACACTAGAAACACAGGCAGGCTGTTGTGGATAAGGTAATGAATAGGAGGGAGGAGAACAATGAAGTTTAGAGGGAGAATATACAACTTTTCCCCATTATTCATTCTCCCATGCAGCTGTTTGCTGAGTTCTGAGCACTGGCAGTGACCTGAGGTGAAAAGGAGAGAGGCAAGAAAAGGAAGACAAACACATTCAGAGAGCAATTGCAGGTGGCAGGGCCCAGGTCCTACAGTGTTAAATAATACATGGTGGTAAAACTACTGTAGGACCAGGAAACTGTTTCTACCTCTGGGTGCCCCTGTATAGGCATGCCATGAAACTTGCACATCAGCTTATGAAAAGGCTTAAAAAGTGTTTGTGCTCAGGTATATATGGCAGCAGCTCTAGGCTCAGGTTGGGTTTCAGACCTAAAGAACACAATTATTTGCTTCTAAATGGTTTGGGGAAAGGGGATGCATGTAAGGGGAACTTAACATTTCACTATAGCCTGCTGCAGCAGTTCTCCTGCTTTGCTTGACTTTAGCTGGCAGAAGCAATCCTACTGAGCAGTGACACCAGGAACTCTCCTCTTGAAGCCATGTAACATTTGCATGTTGGGAAGGACTTTCAGCTGCACCCATTTTTCTTACCAGCCACAGCCCACAGAGGCCACTGTACTGCCCATACCTCAGGAGAATGTACTGAGACCCTGTGTTCACATCAGAACTGTATGGATGAAGGGTTCATTTTAGGCTCAGTTGACAGATGGTGTCAGAGGCATTTGCATTCTAAAATCTACATTCAATGCAGGTTCACAGGGCTATTGTTACAAGTCATGAAATCACCTAAACTCAAACCCTACAGCTCTGACCTAGCTCTTATTCAGCCAATGCTGCCAGTAAAGCCACTAGGAAGTCCAAACAAGAACTGCAGGCTTTAGCCCTCAAACACACAAGCAATATATCCACATCCAATATACAATAGTTTGGGTTCCTTCACAAGCAGCAGGGTCACTTGACATTTACACCCAGTCCAGCTATTGCAGTCAGCTCAAGAACAGATAAATTAGGTAGGCAAAGTTATTTGCACAGAAATCTGTAGCACATCACAATAATAAAGCACAATGTACAACAAAAAAAAAAAACCCAAATGTGTGGGTGAGAACAAACCTTCCTGTCATCAAATAAGCAGCAGGTGCATCGTTACCCAGTGCACAAAGCTGCACATCAGAAATACAAACACATTTGAGATACAAACACACTTGACAAGTCCTTATGCTGAGAAAACAACCATTTGTTCACAGGCAGGTAGAACCCACAGACATACACCACTCCTGAGATTGTTCATGTTTATTTGGGAGTCATATGACCTTCCCCTCAATCCCAGGTTTCAGAGTCCATCACTGGTTTCTGGGTCACAAAGAACATTCAAGCCTGTAACAGTGAATCCCATGTGGCCCAGAGAGAGCTTTAGCAAAGGCACTGTAAGAACCACAATTCTGCACAGAAGTGAGCTCAGCAAGTGCTGGAGATGAGTCACAACCAGACTGTGTTTATATATGAGGGGTCTCACCATGGCCATGCTCTCTTCTACCCTACAAACCAGGCAAACCATAAAGAAAGGGAAGAGTGCACCAACTGCAGGTTGGCCCATGTGTCAGCTGGTGGTGCTTGCCCCAGGATTCTGCAATCTGCAGAAGAACTTCTGATCAAGCTCTTGCCATCATGTAGCTCATTTTTCCAAAGCAGCTGCATGCTGTGGTAGAAAATATTTTTCTCTATCCACTTAAAATGTTTGCCCTTTTCATTTCATTACAGAACCCTTCAGACTTCTGCTAACATGCAGGGTTACTGGGGAAAAGTAATGTGAATTAGAAGCAATCCTTGTGACCAGACAATCAAGCTGCAACCTCCCTGGCAAGCCAGCCCTTTTAGAACATCTCTGCTTCCCACACATCCCCAGAGAATATTTAAAACCTATTTCTTGCTGGCAAGGGGCTCAGCAGAGCACTCCTGATCAGGATTTGATGGAAGCTTACCTTCCAAATGACTTCCCAATGGCAGATGGCCGGGCCTCATAGTAGTACTGCTTGTATTCATCCATCCATACCTCTGCTGTGCGCTTGGTGTTCCTGCATGGGGATGAGGAGATGCTTTGCTGAGCGCTGGTGGAGAACCTGTCCTTGCACCTTGAGTACTGTGTCCAGTTCTGGGCCCCTCAGTTTAAGAAGGACATCGAGACACTTGAACGTGTCCAGAGAAGGGCAACAAGGCTGGGGAGAGGCCTTGAGCACAAGCCCTATGAGGAGAGACTGAGGGAACTGGGGCTGTTTAGCCTGGAGAAGAGGAGGCTCAGGGGCGACCTCATTGCTCTCTACAACTACCTGAAGGGTGGTTGTAGCCAGGAAGGGGTTGGCCTCTTCTCCCTAGCAACCAGCACCAGAACAAGGGGACACAGTCTCAAGCTGCAACAGGGGAAGTTTAGGCTCGAGGTGAGGAGAAAGTTCTTCACCAAGAGAGTGATTCGTCATTGGAATGGGCTGCCCGGGGAGGTGGTTGAGTCTCCGTCCCTGGAGGCGTTCAGGAGGGGACTGGATGTGGCACTTGGTGCCATGGTCTAGTTGTGAGGTTTGTGGTTACAGGTTGGACTCGATGATCTTCAAGGTCTCTTCCAACCTTGGTAATACTGTACTATACTGTACTGTACTGTTCTCCCAGCAAGCAGGCACTGGGTGGGCAGCCCTAAGGCCTGTCTGCCAGGAGACAGTGGGGGACAGTTCCAAAGATGAAATGCAGTGGGCAGTACAGACTGATACAGACTGAATGTGTTGAGTTGAGTTGTATGAAGTACAGAATAACAGAATTAGAGAATACAGAATTAACCAGGTTGGAAAAGACCTTTGAGATCATCATGTCCAATCGATTACCCAACACCATCTAATCAACTAAACCGTGGCACTAAGTGCCTCATCCAGTCTCTTTTTAAACACCTCCAGTGATGGTGACTCCACCACCTCCCTGGGCAGCCCATTCCAATGCCCAATCACTCTTTCTGGGAAGAATTTCTTCCTAACATCCAGCCTAAACCTCCCCTGGTGCAGCTTGAGACTGTGTCCTCTTGTTCTGTCACAGGTTGCCTGCAAGAAGAGACCAACCCCCACCTGGCTGCAACCATGATGCTTCAGTTCAGAAGTTACCATTTTAACAGCCATAGTTTACCATACATTTGTCACATATGGTCCCTCTACAAACTGTCACCATTACCATGCTTTTGCTTCAATTAAAAGGATGCCATGGAATAATACAGCTTGTAAAGCACATCTAGATATCACCTGGCCCACCCTTCTGCCCAAAATAAACCAGCTTCAGGTTAGGTCATGTAGTTCAGGGTCTTGTCTGATTGAGTTTTGAAATCTCCAAGCACGGAGACTTCACCACCTCTCTGGGGCGCTATGCCAGTGCTTAGCTGCTCCCATTGTGACACACTGTGCTTCATCTTCTTTTCTCTTCCCACGTGTCCTGCAGAGGGAGCTGTCCTTAGGGCTTGCCTCAGAGCACATACTGCTCAGTAAGATCTCTGGACTCAAAAGCAGTTCAGAGGCAACAGGGATGGCTAAGGACTGCTGATACACAGCACGTGTCATAGGGCAGTATCCACAAGTGGCCAGGGTCTTTCTCTGGGGTACTGCTCCCATTCTCCATGGCAGACTGAGGAAGAACAAGATACACCAATACAAACAACAGAAACAGGAACAGGTTTTGTTCATGGAAAACAGCAACTCATCCTTCCCTTGAGAACAGATGCTCAGCCACAAGCTGTTCTCCTCTGTCATCAGGCAGAAAAACAACAAAGAATTTTGGCTTATTTAGAAGTGTCCAACATCAAGGAGCCAACTGCTACCAAGGAACCATCAAACACCTACTTGATGTAAGTCAGTGCGTTGCCCTCGGGGAAGTCATAGGGATGGCGCTTCCTGAACACGTGTCCCACTCGACTGCAGGGAACTATCTCCAAGCTGCCACCGCACATCCACACTCGGAAAGAGAGCTCTGGAAGAGACTCTAAGAGTTACACAGCTGCAGGCAGAGGGGCAGTATTTCTGAAAAGGGAAGCTTCAGCAGTGTGTCTGAAAACCTTGACCCTCTGCCCTAGACGTATAGTCTGCAGCAGCTAAACTAGGAAAAGTGATGCTATGGTGAGAGTGGGAAACTGTCCTCCTTCTGCTAAAATGGAGGCAACTCTCATGGCTCAGAGACTTCCCAGACTTCCCAGTCTTCTTGAGTCCCACCCCCTCTTTGGTCCCCCAGGCATTTTAGTGAGACACCTTCCCCTTTGACCAGGTCCTTGTGTTGCTGTCAGGCCTTCAGGATGGCATTTAGCAACAGACTAAGGTCACCCCCACATCCACCTTCTTTTTGGGCTCCTGTAATGTTCCAGCCCGGCATATGGGTGGAAGAAAAAAAGAATTCACTGTGTAAAGCAAATTGTGTGAAAAAGAAAGGGAGCTTAGGAGACAAGCAGAAAGAAGAGAACAAATTGAGGGCATAAGAAAGCAAGTGTGTGTACAGAGCAGAGCCCTCTCCTGTAAATATCTCCATGTTATTCACCCCACAATGTCTTCCTGTTCTCGTTCTGCTTGGCTCTGTTAATAATAATAATTTAAAAGAAAAAAGAAGTGGATGACTGAATTACAGTTTGTCATCCACTGCTTCTGCTGGGGAAGCTACTCAGAGCAGTAATCAGCCTAATATTGTGACTGTAAAATACAAAGAGAACATTGCTACTTGAAGAAATCCAGCTGGTCCCGAAGCTAAATTCAACATTTTGTTAAAGGATTAGAAGAACGCGGAGCTTTGATGTACAGGTGCTTATTTGCATCTCAGAAGAGGTGCTACCTCATTCAACTTATGGCTCTGTCCTCACACATTTAATCAATGCCACACCAGAGGGGTTTTCCACTTGTGTTTCATATGGCAGTGAGAAGAAGGAAGAAGGAAGATGAAAATTAGCTGGGCGGTTTGGTAGTCCTTAACAAAAGGCCTTCAGATTGTACAGAATGATTACTTCAAAAACTTTACTCAGTTCAGATTTCCCTCCAGCAATGCCTGAATTATGGGGCTCTGATGTTTAGAAATTCAGAAAGAAATAATGTATCCAGATCTAATGGTTGTTTCAAAGCACATACATACACTAACATCTTCCCAGCCTTCCTGTTTTTCTCTCTAGCTCCTGGGAAATGCTTAGATAGTATGGCAGAAGATAATACAGTACAATACAATACACCAGGTTCAAAGAGACCTTCAAGATCATCGCGTCCAACCCATCAACCAATCCAACCCACCTAAACAACTAAACCATGGCACCAAGCACCCCATCAAGTCTCCTCCGGAACACCTCCAATGATGGTGACTCCACCGCCTCCACGGGCAGCCCATTCCAATGGGCAATCATTCTCTCTGTATAGAACTTCTTCCTAACATCCAGCCTAAACCTGCCCTGGCACAACCTGAGACTGTGTCCTCTTGTTCTGGTACTGGCTGACTGGGAGAAGAGACCAACCTCTGCCTGTCTACAACCTCCCTTCAGGTAGTTGTAGAGAGCAAGAAGGTCACCCCTGAGTCTCCTCTTCTCCAGGCTCAGCAACCCCAGCTCCCTCAGCCTTTCCTCATAGGGCTTGTGCTCCAAACCCCTCACCAACTTCGTTGCCCTTCTCTGGACACATTCCAGCAACTCAACATCTTTCCTAAACTGAGGGGCCCAGAACTGGACACTGGACTCGAGGTGCAGCCTAACCAGTGCAGTGTACAGGGGGAGAATGACCTCCCTGCTCCTGCTGGCCACACTGTTCCTGATGCAGGCCAGGATGCCATTGGCCCTCTTGGCTAACTGGGCACACTACAGGCTCATGTTCAGCCTACCATTGACCAGTACCCCCAGGTCCCTCTCTGCCTGGCCACTCTCCAGCCACTCTGAACCCAGCCTGTAGCACTGCCTGGGGTTGCTGTGGCCAATGTGCAGAACCTGGCACTTGGATGTGTTCAATCTCATGCCCTTAGACTCTGCCCATCTGTCCAGCCTGTCAAGCTCCCTCTGCAAAGCCTCTCTGCCCTCCAGCAGATCAACTCCTGCCCCCATCTTGGTGTCGTCCGCAAATTTACTGATGATGGACTCAATGCCCTCATCCAGATCATCAATAAAGACGTTGAAGAGCATGGGGCCCAGCACTGATCCTTGGGGCACACCACTAGTGACTGGCCACCAGCTGGATGGTGCAGTTATTCTAGCTTTTAAATTTAAAAACCCATCATTTTATTAGACTGTATTTTGTGCCATTTCTGATTAGCTTTTGTCTCTCCCTGACTCCTTCCTAGAGTTTATTATTTCCAGACTCCTTTCAGTAGGGAGTTCCAGTTAAGAACAAACAAACAAACAAACAACAGAAAAATAGAACAAGATATAAGTTTCTGTCTGGCAGTGTCCAGCTGGCTTTTGCTTTCCTGGAATGAGGCTCTGACTCACTCCAGCCTGTAACAAAACCAAAACTCTCAGTCTAGCATGTGTAACTTAAAGTGATGTTCATCTCCCAAGAGATGATTCCTCACACCATATTGGTATCTTAAGCAGACACAGACAGACAGCATGTCCAGGTTTATAAATGACAGAATTCTTAAAAGAAGTGGAAAAGAAACCAGATTTTGGGGCACTGAAAAAGCAAATGGAGATCTTATTAAAAACTTTCATCCTCTGATGGAAAGTACACAAGAACATTTTACTGTGTATTTTCCAGGACGTGCCCTAGTCCATCTATCTTTTAAATGAGTTAATCACTGTGGCTTTTCCCCATCATGGTGGAATAAAAAGGGTTTACCAGCTCATATCCAGCTGGAAAGATATCTAGGCAGCTGGTCATTACTGCCTGATCATTTCTGTGTACCTGCTGTGTGCACAGCACTTATTCGCCTCTGTGTCTTACCCCTTCTACCCTGTTTCCTCACAGGAAAGTTTTGATGAAGTAGTTCATTAATAATTGCCTTTGTGGGCAAGGAATGGCCCATCTCAAGGTGAGACTCAGTGAGGCCCAAGGCAACCTGGTCTGGATGGGGGTGTCCCTACTGACTGCAGGGAGGTCGGACTGGGTGACCTTTGGAGGTCCCTTCTGCCCCAGATCATTCTATGATTCTATGACCTCATCCACCCCAATTAGTCAGAACCACTCTCTCACCTTATCCTTATGGTGACTCCCACTCAAAACTGAAATTAGTAGTAAAAAATAGTGTTTCAGAACATTGAGCAATTAACCAAGTTTGGGTTTGGTGTTGTGGGTGTTTTGGTTTTTTTTTAAGAGGGTAAATTAATCATTCTGAATACTTCAAGTAAAATCAATACTTCTTGTTGTCAAATACAAGTGGATTTCTACCCCTCCGCCATGCAACAGTAGCAGGCTTAGAGTAAAAGCCACTGGCTGATTTGTTTCCTCACATTATGCTGAAAAAAGGAACAAAAGTTAGCTTTACAAAAGAAAAGGAGTCTGGTTTGGTTTTTAAATACCTTCCCATTGCCATTGTCACAGTGGTGGTGTGGCAATGTTGCTCAGGGACATGCCACATTAAACAGAGTATTGTGCACTTACCTTTGTCCTTTTAAGTGAAGACTGAAGGTGCAGGGCAAGAGAAAATGGATTGGAGATAAGGAATTTACAGGGAAACAGCACAAGGCAAGACTGGCAAGCCCTGAACACCTGGCCCAGCTGCTGCCAGGCTTTACAAGAGCAATTTGAAGGAGAATGAAGCAAGTTCTGGGGGAGTTTTGATCAGCTCTATATGAAAGAAGGGCTGTGGGTGTGCAGGTAGTTTACTGCCACTTGCAGCAGGGAGCTCTGCTTAGCATCAAGCTACCAACATGCACAACAAACAACATGGGGCTCCCAGGTGGACAGAAAACAACCAAAAGCCTAAAGAAATACTCTTTCTCTGTCTTTGAGGTCTACAGCTTTTACACAGCTGCAGCTCAGAGACTAGTAGGATGGCCAAGTGGCTAGCTCTGCAGCTGGAGGGCTGCTGACAACAAAGAGCTGAATATGGTCATGCAGAAGAATCTGAGGGGATCTTCATGCTTGTGTAAAAGATTGCCCATAGTGCTCAGCTGATGCAACTAGCAGTGCTGAGACCCCAGTGCCAGCCCCATTTAATATCTCTTTTTAATATCCTGAATATCCTAAAACTGAAGCAAGACCTCAGAAGACAGAGAGCACAAACACTAATTATTAGATATTTTGTTTTCAGAAAGTGGTACCTTGATACTCTGCTATTAGCCAAAGATGATACTTCAGCATTTCAGAAAGAGGCAGCCCTCCCAGCTGTGTTTCCTCTTCCTGACTATTTATTTCTTTCTAATCACTCTTCCAGGCACTGGAAAACACCATATAAATTCTTCTTTAAAGGGTTCTATTTACAAATCTGTGACATTTATGGAAGCTGCAGAAACACAACTTTTTTGGGGGGAAGTGTTAGGTACCAGAAAGCCTTCTTAAACTGATTGCAAGGCAGAGTAAGGCTTTTGTCTCTTCAGCTCCACTGGCTTCATTTCTAAATTAATCCCCCAAGCACTTGAGGTGTCTGTGAACCTCTTTTCAATACTCTTCTTCCTTTTGTCACTAACAGCTGGTGACACTGCAGCATCCCTTCACATGGGCAACAGAGATGCCTGGAATATCTGTGCCACAATTAGGTGCAAGGAGATAGGTTTTAGCATCATGCCCTGCAAGATAGCAGCATTTGAGTGGACAGATTACCTTGGGCTTCTGAATTCCTTGGATGTTTGTGGTGCCCCAGTCTGCTTCTAAATGTTTGTATTCTGAATGTATTTGTACACAGATTTCACTTAGGAAGAGGGTTGTTTTACCAGGAAAAATATCCTTCTGACCTATCGAGCTGAGAGAGCAACTCAGATTTTTCTGGGCAATAAGAGCACAGGAGTGACTATCTACTTCAGGGCTGAGGCAATACAGACTGACTGTATCTGGTTTGGCTGAGCTGGAGTTAGTTCTCCACAGAGCATCTTTTTAGTGCTGCATTTTGCAGTGCTGTAGCTGGGAGCTGATAACACACCAGCGTTTTGGCTACTGCTGAGCCACGGACCAAGGCTGTGCTTTTAAAGCATTTTCCCTCTGCAACAGTATGCTGAGGGATGTGCAAGATCTTGCGAGGGGACACAGCCAGGCCAGCTGACCTACACTGACCAAAGGTATTCCATGCCTTAGGACATCAGCTCAGATATAAAAGCTAAGTGACAGAAGGAAGCGTGGGGACATTCATTGATGGCATCTATCCTCTGGAGCAACCACAATGTATATTGGAGCCCTAGTTCCTGGGAATGACCCAACATTGTCTGACTTGATAGGAAGTAGAGAAGAACATCTTTGTTTGCTTTTGCTTCCATGCTTGGTCTTTGCTTTGCATCCTATTAAATTGCTTCTATCTTGACTCACAGGCCTTTTGTTATATTTTCCCTCTCCCCTATCCATCTAAGAAGGGAAGTGATGGAGCAGTTTTGGTGGGCATCTGGCCCCCAGCCAGGGCCCAACCACTACACTGACACATGAAGGAGTGGAAGAACAACAAATTAAACATCAAGAAATTCCTCTTCCTTCATTGTACTGTGGAAGCAGCTGTATAATAGTGCATATGTCTGTAAGAGGGTGATAGGCCTGATCACAAAAGGCTGACAGTGACACCATTCTGACCGACATGGGGATTACCTGATCATGTTCCTAGCCTTACACTGACATGCAGATCAGATTTCTCAGAAGTTCTGTTAAGCAATGAAGGACTGAGAAGTGGTTCTGTGTTAGAGTGTCATTCCCCTGAAACCTCCTAAACTTACCAAAATTTTCTCCTCCCCAGATGTCCATTTGAGTATCATATTTCCCCAGGTGGTTAAACCAAGACTTGTTGATCACAAATATGCCTCCTGCTATGACGGGGGTTCTGGAAAAGAAAAGGTGAGTCCACACAAAGATCATCACACATGTAGCTTCACACTGAATCTTCATTTTAGAGTGAATACCATTTTAGAGTGAATACCATTTTAGAGTGAATACAACTTGTCTAGGCCTGACAAATCGCATCTCATTTTACAAAGTAAAATAGTACAACTGGGACATGAACCTGCAGCACACTTCGGAGATCTCCTTTACTACACCATCCTCTTGCTTGTGATAGGTGGTCCTGCAAGCATTACATGAGTAATGCAGTGTCTTTTGCATTTATACAAACATGCACAGTGTGAAGAAATGGCAGGGGCAGAGTCTGATGACTGTGTTTACCAGCTACACATGGTGTGAGAGACGCTGCTGCATGTACCGTTCTATTATTGGTGAGCTGGTTGCTTCTGGTCTCACAAAATTACACAGAGGAACTGAATATTACTTCTGTGTTATAAACAGGGAGTTGTCTGCCTATACAGACAAACCCTGTTGTGACTTTTTGTAGAATTTGTCACATTCTACATTCCTCAGAGCAGCAAAGCTGACAATAACTGTTCCAGCCAACAGAGTCTGTTCTGTCCATGGATATGTGTATCTAGAAAGGAGGATAATTCTGTGCCTCAATTACTAGGCAAGATTCAGTTCCCAGTCTTCTTTTACACTTGCTGGGTGACTGTTTAGCTGCTTCATCCCTTAATTCTTCATCTGGAAGATGAAGGCAATTAAAAACCCCTATAGGGATTTCTGAGGCATTCAGAGTGCTGACTGAGGGAGACCACAAAACCAAACATCTAGAAGAAGAGGTGGCTTGTAGAGGTGGCATGCCTGCAAGCCTGTAACAGCACGTAATTGCTGTCTTTACAATATTCAGAGAATAGTACTCTCAGAATCAGGGTACAGACCTCAATGCATTCAGAAAATGATGTGAAGAGTTTGTCAGCATCAAGTGAACACTATGACATCGTGTTTTCAGCAAGGCAGTTCCTGTGCACTCCTTGTCATACCAATGAAGGCTCAGTAAAGGCATTTGGGGGACTCTACGCAGCCCATCAGAGACAGCTACCTTATAGACTGAGTTGGGTCTGTTCTGGACATCTTCTGCTCTATAGGAATCTGCTCCCACTTAAAGTGAAGGCTCCAGTCAAACCCTGAGAAGTAAAAAACATGTCAGAGACGTTTTGTTATTGTTTTTCTACTAGCTTCAATGATAGGCTTCTCCTTTGAGTCACAGGCTGTCCTTAATTTTCTTCCCTGGCCTTCCTCACAGTCTACCTAAAATGACAAGTCTGTCCTAATGCAGAAATCACCCCCTTTTGTCTTAGCATCTTCATTAGAGTTCTCTGCTCAATTCCATTCCACAGCTGCAGGACCATTCATGTGAGATGTAACTGCATTTTGGTCAGTCTGCTTTAGACTTCCCTGCTTGCCAAAAGGCTTTGTGGGATGTGATGCATTCTGAGTACAAGGGCCTGCAGACCACTGAAACCAACAGCCCTTTCAAGACTACCACTTATTTATTGTTGGCCTGCAGTGGATAGTTGAGCACAGCCCAGTCACTAACATTATACCATTATTAAGGGTAGCCACAGAATGAGTAGCAAGCAGCGTGGCAGCGAATCCCAGTCACAGAAGAAGGGGAAGAGCACCAGGCACTGTGGGTGACTACAGAAACAGCTGCAGAGGGTTCACCTGCGAGGACAGAGGGGAAAATGTTTTTCAGAAGTCATGAGATGGTCTCACAGATCAGAGCAGCAAGTGGAAGAGCCTGTCAGACTCCAGTGTACATGCAGTGTAAGGAGGGCCTGGTGATATATATTTCATCAGTTAACTAAGCCCTGAAACTGCAAAATGCTGTGACAGTGATGCAAGCTCAAGAGGAAAAAACTAGTTGGGTTTTGCTTTAACTCTGCAAAAGATCTGCCTGCAGGAAAAAGAGGACAGAGAACTCATCAGGAAAGATTATCACTCTGGTTTCTTGGAAAGCTGAAGAGACCGTTGATTATTTTTCCTGCACCATCCCTCAGGCCTAACTTACACAAGAGATTCATTGTACCCACCTCCCCTCAGATCTGCTGATGCTGCCAGGTAGGCAAAATTATCCAGGCTGATAACATCAATGATTGGACTCACCACTCGGGTATAATCCTGAGGGACAGAGAGAAAGGGGGAAAAAACATGGTCAGGCTCTTCTTGAATGTTAAGCAAAGCTGCCAGAGATGAGAAAACACAAAGCTGCACGTGTAAATCCTTGTCTGGGTTCTCCACTGCAATGCTGGTAGCTGAGCAGGAGATGCATGGCCACTACATCCAAACATGGAGATGGTAGGTACTAGCCAGCTGCACACCGTGGATGTGAGAGTGGAGCTTGGGACTGCAACACTCAGGAGTGCTGCTAAGAAACAGCTCTCTATTTCCTGCCCAAATTACAGGGCATGAATCACTGTCCCAAAGGTTTTGTGCTTGTTTTTGATATCTACTGACAGCATACCTTCTGCTCTGTCATGCTGAGGTATTAACTCATCAGCATCAGTCTGGAAATTGCCAACACCCTAATAAAGCACCTTCCTAATAAGTACTGTGAATCAAGATCCTGCACTTAAGAATCACAGTGCAAACTGAAAAGTTGAGATTACAATAATTTTTCAATATCATGAGACAAGGCGTTAAAGACAAGTCTTGTGACAGATGAAATACATGACAAAACACAGAGCTGGCAATGCCAGAAACAGCATCTTGTTATGAGATAGCTGCCAGCCTCTGTGTCTTTCCTGTCAAACCTTTATTTGTGCCTTCCAATAGTTCCTCCTGCTGTAGCACACTTGGGTAGGATGGCACATTGTAGGCGAGAGCTATCACTCTTGTTTATTTCCCACTGTGCTGCAATGGCTGCACAGCAAGAGTTATGTCTGCCTCCCCTGAGTGCCCTCAGCACCCACCTGGCAGCCTGGCACCCCAGCCACTGCTCCAGCTACTCAGCACTAGGACTGAGTAGGGCTAGACTGAAATCTGCACTAGGATGCATGTGAGAAATGTAGGAAGAAGGTCAGAAATAGGTTGACTTCACTAAGTATACCAGAGTCAACAAACAAGCTTTTGCAAGTTAGATCCTCACCTTAAGAAAGAAGTGAGGTCCTTTCTGCTTAGGGACCCCTATGTCGCTGCTACTGCTGCTGCAGCTTGACTTAAAGATCAGAAGTTAAGTAAACACTTATGGGCTTCCAAGATGGAGGATTTATTGAGCAGGAATGAAAAGCAGAAGCTTTTATGTCATCATCCTGATGTTTCACGTTCTTCTGCTCCTTTGTATTAAGCCAATCAGCCCCTGTGTCTTCTCCTGGGGCCCACTACCCACATCAGATCCTCCTTTCAGAAGACAGGATCAACCCCAGCCTCTTGCAAGCATCTCTCCCTGGGTTGTTCTGAATGTCTCCCCTCCAGCCCTACAGCACAGTCAGTGCAACAGCTGCTAATATTCATGTCTCATTTTCACTCTCACGTCAATGCTTTGCCAAGTGAACCAGCAAAGAGACATCCCTGCACTCACAGGCAGCTCCTCTGTGCCAAGAAGCCACCTGTGTGCCAGTTGTGTGTGTTGGCAGCTCAGCAGGAGCATTGATGGAAGTTTTTGGGAATGACAAGGCAGCAAGAAGGGAGATGGCAACCATGGAAATGTTGCACAGGGTGTTCTGCCAAAGAGACAGAACTAGGAAGCACAGCACCTGCAGAAGGTGGCACAAGTTGGTGGGTCAAGATGGTAGAAGACCATCATGGATCTGTTGCTTATCTAAGCTCAGACTACCTGAGCTTACCTGAGTACCTGGACAGCCTTTGTCCTCACCAGTACTGCTGGTGGAATACAGGGGCAGAGGATCTCCAAGCACAAGACAGGCCAGATCCATGCATCCCAGAGGGGATATGGTGCTCACCTCTTTTACTCTCTGAAGCATTGGCTGCAGCCACTCACTGTTGACTTCACAGTGACTGTCCAAGAAGGTGAGGATGTCAGCAGTAGCCACTTCAGCTCCTCGTACCCGAGAGCGAATCAGCCCTACAATGAGGAAAGGACAACAGAGGAGTAGGAAGGTCAGGAAGGAAACAGCTCAGCCTTCAGAAAAAAATACTTTGTGTGGACATTACAGGGGATGAGCAGGTGGTTCTCCAGTATCATATCTCAGAACCATGGGCAGCTTTAGCAGAGTAACCCCCAGGAGACACTGTCAGCTAAGGCCTCCCAGCACACAAAGAATAACCTCATCTGTCATATCTGTCTGTGCCACTGAGCTTTCATCTGGTTCCTGTTATGATGACATCCAGCCCTCCACACAGGTACTTCGATGCTGCCTGCTTGATGTCACCCCGCTGCCTCTCTCACTGCTTCCACAGGTCCATGCTCTACTCTCTTCTTGTTGCCTTTCTTATACCTTAACTGCTTTATTCCCATTTGTCCTTTATTCCACCCTGTGGTCAGAGATATCAGTCTGGCTCTCAAATGTCTCTTTACTTCTTTTACAGACTGCCCCACTGGCTGGGGTGCTCTTTGTGGACTAACCAGTGATTACTGTCTCACCCTCCAGATTCCCTCTCCAGGCCTGCTGTGCACTGACTGCTTTTAGGAATAAGCCATCGTATGTGACTCAAACTAAAGAGCAGCTTGGAAAGTCATCGTTACCATTTATGCACATAGGAGATGAGAGAAATAACTTTCCTTAATTGTATCTTTTTAAGACAGGTATGTGATTGTTTTCCCTTTGTCCACATCTCCTAGATGGCTTGTTATCTGGCACACTGAGTTTAAATGGACAGAATGTTCATAAAGATGGGAAGAAATGGTCCTTGATCTAGCCAGGGCCTCTGGACACCACATCTCATTATTTAAAGTATGAAGCCTGAAAGTTGGTAAGTCAGGTTCTCCCTCCACAGAGCCTCCAAACTAGGACAAGATGCCCTTACACTGAAAAAAACCAAACTATATAGGGAAGCAACATATAAGCAGGTGATAGACAAACAGGGGCATGGAAAATCTGCAAAGTCATTGTACCTACAAAGCTTTCCATGCTCACCTTCTCGCCGAGTGTTTCGTAGACACTTGACCTTTGGGATCTTGGTAAGGAGCTGGCAGTCCTCAGCTTAGGGAAGGTGAAGGAAAAAAACCAACAAAAAACCACAGAACAACATTTGGCACACACATATGAATTATTTAGCTTCAACAGACAGCTCCCATTAACTGTTCCCCTGCTTCTCTGCAGGAGGGGAAATTTTGCTTTCATTTAACATCACATTAATCAGCCTGATGGCCTTAATCCTGTTGTCTAAAGAGTACACAGAAGAGCACTGCTGGCCTCCTCAGACAGCTGAGCCTGTTTCTTGTTCCTCTGAGCAGCCAGGCCTTCGCCCTCCCACGCTCAGTGTTTCACAAGTACAACGGGGCATGCGCTGGCAACGTGGCACTGAGCACTGATGAAATGGAGAGACCACAGGGAGCCAAGGCTGCAAATCACCACACTGACAAATAGAAGAGAGTGCTGTTACACAAAGTGATTGCATCCGCTCTCTTCGCCTTCAGCGGCTCGTCTTGGCATTTCTCATCATTCGTTCTTGGGGCAGTTTCTGCTTGATTTTATTTAATAAAGGCCACAGGGATGTGACCCACTTCCTAGGAGACATCATTACATTAACACATGGATGCCCAACCGAGGGCTTTGCTTGCCAGAAGCTCAGGGCATCCCTCATTTACATTGACCAGGGAAGATGACAGAGAGGAACAGCTACTGGCTCCAGCTTAGCTGTAACAATGAGCAGCGGTTCTTTACTTCTCTATTGTTCTCTCTCTGTCCTGGTCCTAGTGGAGGCCATAGGAACAACAATTTCTAACTTGCTCTTTTTCCAAGCTCCACCGAGTTCACCCCAGTTTCCACAGTCCTTTTCACATCTGTGGTGGGTTAACGCCCTTCTTCTGAAAACAAAACCAAAGCAGGGTGGAGGGCTTGCAGGTACTTTTCATTCCCTGCAGGGTGTTTCTCCCCTGGGAAGCTGAGTCTGTTCCACTCCCCCTCCCTGCCCAGTTAGGGTATAAAAAGCGGGACATCGTAGCTGTTGCCCCCCTTTTTTGGCTCCTGCCTCTGCTGGATGAGAGCTACTGCTGCTGCCCTCCTGCTCCTCTGCCACGTGGTCGGACCTGATCCTTCTCCCTGCTGCCTCCACGCTTCCTCAGAGAAAGACTGGTTTTGTATTATTCTCTTTTCTTTGTCCCCCTCCTATCCATCCTTGTTCCTTGCCCTTGTGAACCTTTCTTGTTATTGTTATATATATATATATTGTTTAAAGACAACTCTTTACCTCTCTACTTCAAGCCGACTCCAAATTATTGTTTGGTGGATTTGCTCTTTCCTTTTCTCCCCTCGCTGTTGGGAGGGAGGAGGGGGGAGTGGGGAAGAGATTCTCAGCCTTGCCCCCACCTGAGCTCTTAACTTTCAGTTAAGGCTCAAACCACCACAACATCTCACCCACCCCTTTCTGCTGTCATCCACAGACTGAGCACTCTGGGGGAACACAAAGGTCGTTAGCCAAAGTGCATCCCTTGGCATGTTCCTGCACGAGCATTTCCACTCTCTTGGATGCATGCAATCTAAAATCCCACTCTGGAGTGGTCACTTGACAGCTGCTGCATCATCCAAGTAAAGTGGTGGCTGCTCTTAGTCACAGCGCACCAAGATTTTGCTGGACGTCTATTACCAGGGAAGACAACACTCATCTTAGTCAAGTTACAACTTCAACTATGAGAATTCTTTCTATGTTGTTCACTCTCCAGGTGTGGAGCACATCAACCAGACTGCAGCTACTTGAGAAAGCTGACAGACTCTGCATCTTCAGAGAAACCGAGGCAGATATTAAAGCAAAGCACCAGATCTCAAACATGTGCTGAAGTGCCTCCATGCAGGTGCCTCTGGAGAGCAGCTGTATCCACAAATATCCAGCTGCCAGTAAAAAAAACATTTGAACTGTCATAGGATGGAGATTTTTTTAAATCTTTCTTTTTACCCAGGAGCCTAAATGGGGGTTTCTGGTTGAGGCCTGTGCAGGACATGTACTGGAGATCAGCTGCTGCTGACCTGGAGCACTTCAGCCACTGAGATTTGAATTTTTAAGTGCTGAATGTGGAACACTTAGGATTGTTTGCTGGAAACCAGAGAAACACCCAAGTCCAACAGCTGGGCACAGCTCAGTCCTTATCCAAATCACACTCTAAGGCTCTCAGAAACTTAAATCCTTAACTGCAGCATCCACTTTTTTTTTTTTTCCCCAGAGCTATATGAATAGCTGCAAAACCAAAAGAGCAATGCTTCCTTACCTCAGCAGGCCAAGGAGGGCATTCTCAGATATCTGTAAAGGGTTCTGAAGGAGTAATTATCAATTATTGTAACTATCACACCACTAGATTGTCCTTGAGTCTAGCACACATCATGGGAGAAGCAAGAAGTCTTCTGTCCCCACCACCTCACCACTGCTACACAACAGCCAGGAGCAACAGCAGCCATACAGTCCATGGCACCCAGTCTACAGGTCTAGTGGGACTCGTGCAGAAGACATTCCATCCCTGTGTCAAGTTGCAGAAGAAGGTATGGTGCTGCCCAAAGCAATAACCCTTCTATGGCCTCCCACAGGGACACCTGTGATCCCAGACAGGAGGCAGGCAGACAGTCTCACCTCAATCTGCCTGCAGGACTCCAGACAGCAGTTTTCTGTCTGTAGGCTCCATTGCATCCTCTTGCTCTCTCTTTAGTGTGTAATTCCCCACTCTACTCACGTAGACCATTGCTACACAGATATCTGTGCTAAACAGATCACAAAATTGTGCATAATGAAACTAGACAGAGATCTCCAGTAGCCTGGCCAAAACTGCCAAGCTGACAGAAAGGGAAGACCCTATGGAAGACCAGAAGCAGAAGAAGCTCTGGCCTCTGCCATGCATGGACGTAAACTAAACACAGACAAAAGTTTCTCCCTTTGCACTTTCTCTTGCATACAGACAAGAGGGAATTTCTGTGAGGGAAAGGAGCTCACCAGAGCAAACAGAGGAAAACAAAGGGGAAGAAACATGTACAAGGGAAACGGTCCACACTTACGATCTGAGCTGAAGTCATCCACCAAAATGATCTCCTGGATGAGGCTGGGAGGGGTGCGGTTCAGGACACTGTAGAGACCCAGGGAGGAAAAAGGCGAATTTTGTGAGCTGCCATAATAATAACAATGGTAAGACTGATACAAATCTGCTATGCTATGCAGGAACACCACACACCAGTAATGTGGAAGAGGAAACCTTGCCCTGGTACTAGAGTGCACTGGCAGGAGCCAAACTGCAAGCAGGAATATCCCAGAGAGCTATAGCATCTCAGCTGCACCTTACAAGAGACCACAGACAGGCAGATGACTGCAGGACTTGCCTCGAGGAAACTAGCAAAGAATGCTGTGGCACACTCTCTGCCTCTAAACAGAGAGGTGAAGAGGAGAGCACCACCTACCCCAAGGCAGCCAGGAGACTGTTCCTATCTGCTAGGGTCACTGGTGAGGAACAAGTGAAAAAGCTGACACTTTCTCCAGCAAGTAGATCTGTCTGAATGCCATGGATGAAGCTGGATGGGGCTCTTTCACCGATTCCTTTCTATGAAATTTGATTTGGCAATATTCTACAATATGGGGTTTATTTTTCCTCTTTTGCTTCTTATTTGTCTTTCTTTTAAATCAGCCCCACAGTTGTTCAGAGGAGTCTCCTTTCTGCAGGCTGGTTGCACCAGACCCCACAGTATCCTCAGGACCAGAGTGGATTTTTGTCTGCAGGACACAGGTGTTTTCACCTGCAAAGAGGAGAGAGAAAACCTTCTGCCCTCCCCAGAGGTACACTTGAGTCAGAGCAGTTTGATTCTGACATCTTAGTCCCTCTCACTTCTTTACAATATTCTAAATAACTTTCTTCTTCAAGTCCTTCATATTTCTCCTTTGAGCCTCCCACAGTGTCTCTATGCACAGACAGGTCCTCATTGTCCAGTAACACTTAGGGATCTCAGTGACAAGGAGAGTTAAGTAAACTTCAATATTAAAAACTGGTAGGCACTGCCCTTCAAGTTCTAGAAACCCACTGGGAGCAATTCTAGAGAAAGACTGTTGGCTTTTTTGTTTTATACAGGAAGCAGACAAGAGTTGATCCCATATTTCCAGGAATGGAGCTGTAGAGAAATAAATTATCATCTTGCTAAGCAGCATGACTGATGGCTTTGCATACAGAGCCAAAAGATTCCTCAGTTTGGGAGAGTTTTCTGTTGTCTCACACAGCAAAATCCTGACTGCTCTGCTGTTCAGAATCACGTCCCACTCCATTTCAGATTTATGCTGCCTCATATGTCTCAGGGTATTTGTATTTTGAGCTTACATGTCCTTAGGTGACCAAGCTTGCATTTTTCAAAGCTGAATTTAATGTGCTTCTCCTGGCTTGTACCTCTCTGGATCCTCTAGCATAGTAGGGTGTGAGGTGGGGGGTGTTCCTCTTTGCATTTATAAGTGCAGCTTCTCCTAACATAGCCATCTTCTGCATATTTTACAGAGAAGGTTGCCCTGTGCTGAACTCCTTATCTGTGCAAACTCGATGCAAAACATAACCAATCCAGGCAGGCTGCACCCCACAGTATAATGGCAATAAAATGGTATTCTGCACTTTATCCTAACTAGCCTGACTATTAGAAATGGTCACATTCACTCCAAGTTTCAGGTCTTCCAGCTCAACCTGACTAGGGAAAAAAAAAATTGAAACCAAACACTGCTCTCTCTTCTTCACCTGCCCACTGATTCTCTAGTAGAGAGAAAATGCTCCTTGAGCTGTTCACAGCTCACTGTTCTATCAATGCCCAGCTCTTCTCTCAGCTCCACAATAATTTGCTGTGGATCCTTGGGAAAGGGGCTTAATCTTCTTAGCACTTTGCCTTACATATCTTTTTAAACAAGAAACACAGTAATCCTGGTATTTCTCTTCAGTGAGGTGCAGAGACTAGCATAACAATCAATTACTTTTAGGAACAAAGTGTATTGTTGGGATTCCAAAAAATTCAAATGGCAATTGTCTTTTCCAGCAGAAACAGACTATTCTCTCCTCATCTCATGGATTCCCTACCTTCTTTTTCTATCTCACTCCTTACTTCTTTCCGTGCCAGGGTCCTCACTGTTGCATGACACCGAATCAGCACTGACAATGAGATTCTCTCCTCTGGTGACATGCCCACCCATCATCTGCTCACAGATAATCTTATCTATTCCAGATGTTAGCAGAGGAGCAGCTTTGCTTTTTTTTTTTACTTTGCTCAGAAATAATCTTGTCTTTTGCCATTATTTAAATTACCATTGTAATGAGCTGCTGTTCCAAATGCATTACAACAGCATGGTCTTAATCACAGTTTATACAGGCTCTCTACATAAGCACCAAACCACTGACAGCTGTTCGAGTCCACTGACTTAAAGCCTGACTTTTCACAGTCCCTGCATACTGACTGAAGTCAGAAATAAAGACAAAGAAAGGGACCAGACACCAAAGCAGTATTGTGCCTTCTGCAAGAATGGTCACAGCAGCAGAACCGATGGCATTGCTTAATGACTAATGAGGCACAGACATCAATCACACATAATGGCTTTAGAGTGACAGCTATTTCTGAAGGGGAACAGGATGCCAAGCAAGTAACTGGTTTAGGAGTGACAGCTACGTGCTGCTGAGGAAGAAATATCACACAGGAAAGCAGCTCTTGACAGACACACATCTCTGCAGGACCAAGGATGCCAACAATGAGCCATTTGAATTGGCACGTTCACAGGTTCTGGTGGGCAGCCCATTTCCCCTCTTCGTTTTCCAAATTCCCCTTCTTAGTCTCTTGCTGAATATTTTTAACCAGTTGTCTCCCTCTGTCCTGAAAACAAAATTTCTCTGAAAGGTTTCCTGCATGGGGACAGTGGGATACAGGGCAGCAGGGGCATGAGGGCTGGAGCACCTCTCTTATGAGGACAGACTGAGGGAGTTGCAGCTGTTCAGTGTGGAGAAGAGAAGGCTCTGAGGAGACCTTACTGTGGCCTTACAGTGTCTGAAGGGGGCCTACAAGAAAGCTGGGGAGGGACTTGTTAGGGTGTCAGATAATGACAGGACTAGGGGGAATAGAGAAAAACAAACAGAAATGGGTAGATTAAGATTGGATGTTAGGAAGGAGTTCTTCACCATGAGGGTGGTGAGACACTGGCACAGGTTGCCCAGAGAGGTGGTGGAAGCCACATCCCTGGAGGTTTTTAAGGCCAGGCTGTATGTGGCTCTGAGCAACCTAATCTACTGTGAGGTGTCCCTGCCCACAGCAGGGGAGTTGGAAATAGATGATCCTTGAGGTCCCTTCCAAATCTAATAATTCCATGGCCTACTGGTGCACTGGCCTGGTCTCCCTGGGCAGCAGGTCCAGCTGCCTGTCGCCTCTACCTAGGGCAGAGGAGTAAAATGGCTGGAGTCCACAGCAGGAAGCACATATGCTGCCCATGATGCCTCTGGGGACCAAAGGGACAAATGTGAAAGTGCTGGGGGAATAAGTTATTCATCCCCACAGTCACTTCTCTATCCCCCCTTTCCCTAACACAAACCTTTCTCCCTCCTCAAGTGGCAGCAACAGTACACCCAGCGGCAGAGATCTCAGGGTCAGCAGGACCAACTTTGCAACTACCAAGGTGCAAGAGGTGCTCATGTGAGTCCATGTGTGCACAGATACAGGTGGGTTTAGGAGGAAGGGTGGGCAGATTAAGATCTGTCTGCCATATTCAGGTAACTCTGAAATAGACCATAATGCAGGAGTCTAATCCTTGGGTCCCTTACTCTGACTTTTTGGTACAGCCTTGCCACTTAGCTGAGTTACCTTGCAGAGCTGTCAGAATAACACAGTAAGACAATACCTGGCTCAAGCAAGCACATTGAGGCTCCCTCCAGTTTTAATTTAAGTTCAATGCTAGTATTCTTTTCATATTCCTAGAGCTTCCCAAAGTTTTACAGCTGATCTTTGAGTGCCCAAATTCAGGCACTCAAGAGCCAGGCTTGCAAAAATCTCAGATATAAAAACTTCAATTGGTAGTGCATATCCTATTCACCTCTAAAGATCTGGCCTCTAAAATTAAAGTTTTCAGCTACAGAAAATTTTGCTCTTAGTGCTGCTCATTTCCACTAGTTGTCTGCTTTTGCTCCTACTTCTCTTACAGCATACCCATAGTCGAATTATGATAACTAACCTTGGGAAAAGGGCCATAATAACACTGGAATAGTAGTTAACTTTCACCAGGTGCATCTCAAATGGTTAATTCCAATTATCCAAATAATCATGCTCTACCAGCCTTAAGAAAGCTCTTATGGATACAGAAATTATGACAAGCTGCAAGCCTGGCTAGTCAGCATGTAAGCAGGTAGTGCAATTTTACACCTCCTGTTGTTTAATATCTGAGTGATATTAAGCAACTGTGCAGACTCACAGCTAGGTCATAAACCAAACAGAATAGAACAGTCCTGTCCCTTTGACACGACTTATCCCAAAGTGCTGCAAAGTAATTACACATTATTTGGTGAACTGACTGTGGATGTGAATGGAGAGACAATTACAGCCACAGCAGTAACTCAGCCTGGCACATCCAGATGGGTTTTGCCAAAATACAGGACTCTCAGGTTACAGAAGAGGCCTTTAAGATAGGAAATCTGAAATCTGCAAGTCCCTCTATAACATCAGTGTCACCCTGCAAGTGGGGCTTAGCTCTATGCCTCTTTTAACAGTCCAGCCATGACCTATACCTTCATCTCTGCGTACAACTGTCAAACCTCCTGTGCCTCAAAGACAAGACTACTCCCCCATGGTTGGTTGTGTAACACTGCAAATACTGTAGGGCCCAAGAAGGATTCAGCCTTTGGGACCCCTTGTCAGGCAGGGATAAATCATAGACACTTCTGACATTTGATGTAAGCACAGAGTAAATCAATCCCATGCACTGGCTGTAAACCATCTGGCAAAGAGGACTCCATCTGTAGCCAAAGGTCTGGAGGAAATGCCAGCCATTCACAGCAGAGTGCAGCCGGTTCCTCACAACAGCCCTCCTCCAGTGGCAGCAGCAGGTTTGCAGGGATCAGTTGGAACAGATGGGTCATCCATTATTCAGGGTCTTTTTAAGGACTGCACTAGGATGCAGAATATCACATTCAAGGACTGGAAATACTACATCTTGAATGCTGTGTCCAGTTCTGGGCTTCCCAAGACAAGAAAAAAAGAGGGACATGCTGAAGTACGTCCAGTAAAGGACTAGAGCATCAAATATATTAGCTCAGGTTTAAAGAGCTGAGGTTGTTTAGCCTTGAGAAAAGAATGCTCAGAGTGGTTGCAAAACCTCCATCCTCAGAGACACCGAAAACTGACCAGGCACAGCTCTGAGCAACCTACTCTAGCTGACCTTGCTTTGGTCAAGCCTGACCTGTTCACGCATTGGCAGCACTCATCTGCTCATTAGCAGCCATCACTTCCACAGGATCTGGATACCAATTTCTCTTTATATACATTACTGCTGCCCTGAATGTCGCTTTCTCTTATCTCTCATTATCATGGCTTCTGGTTATTTGATTGGCTGCCTTGAGATTTTTCTTAAGGATCCTACTACCATGGTTTCTGAGCACCTAACCATTTATTGTCTGACCTATGATGTAATCGACAGAAATCTCCTCCTGTTGCCCTAGCAGCACAGGTTTCAAACAAACCTGCTCATTCTCTGAACACTGGCTCTGTAGAACTTATTTTACAGTTCAAATGAAGAGAAAATTATAAAGGCAAAAAGACAAAACGTGTTAATGCAGTAAATACTGGAAACACAGCAGCACCAAACCTGGCAGAGAGAAACCCAGTGTTCTGGCCATGAGGCCAACTTGAAAAAGCCTGTCACTTATTCACAAAGCACATTTCTCTAAGCTTAGAGGATCTGTCAGGGGAAAAAGTGGTGATGATGAATAATGCATTCCTGTTAGTGATACCATCAGCTCAACCTTCTACCTGGACAATTCACTCCTCTGTCAGTCTCCACAGGCTGGACCTGCTTTGTAAGCTTCAGAGACATGACTTGTTAAGACAGAAAGGGCAGAGGTTATTTTTCATGCAAAAAGTAAAAACAGAAGAGCCTCCCTGGGTTCTGTATGAGCAATGGAAGGAGGAGTGAAGGAGCAGCTGGAACATTGCTTTGTGATACAGATAACTGCAAACTTCTGTCTACATGGGGATGGTGACAGGCCCTATGCCACCTCTTTACTTGGTTGGATACTCAGATACTTTACTTGGTTGCTGATACTCAGATATGAGGTGATGCTGGTACCAGATAGCAAGTGTCCTGCGGGTTCAGCAGGGTCTGCGTGCAAAGGCCTTGAGAGGATCTGGTAGGCTACTGGGTTCAGCAACTATTTACCAGCACCTACTGAGACCACAACAGCTTGATTTCAGTGAGACTTAAAGGTCATCAGCTTCTGCTTGAAAGACTTCCAAGCCCTCAGTAAGCCAGCCTTGGCTCCTCTAACAAGTGCCCTAGCAGGGAACTGACTGCTTCTTCCCTTTTATAGAACATAATCCCTCAGCTGTATCTAACAACACATAGTGTCCCCTTTGGTCCCCTCTCACTCTTCCAAACTAAGCTCATATAAACTATTCATGCCTGCAAATGCAGATGCAGCAGCCCCTTTCCTGCTGCTAATGATTGCCCCCCACCTGGGGCCATACGGTGGCTAACTACACATATGCTCTGGTTTTGAAGATAAACGTCCACACTGCCAATCCAAGCCCCCTACATCTTTGAGTGGGCCAGCTTCAAGGCACATCGTCACAAGCCCTTGGAGGAATGCAGCCACCCTGTTTGTCTGGAAAATGCCTAACCCTCCACCAGTGCCCTTCCTTCGGGCCTAGCACCTCTTGCTGAACTCACCTCTTCACCGTGCGGAGCAGGGTAGAGCGTGCCTCATTGTGGAAGGTGATGATGAGGCTGGTAGCTGGCAAGTCTGTGTCATAGTATACAGAAGTGCACCTGCAACACAGGAGAGCAGACATGTAAGCTAAACACCACCCAGCAGCAGCCACTGGGGAAATGTACCTCAAATTTCTAAAGGAAAAGAGAAAAAGATGCTAAAATCAGGAACAGCACTGTTGGGCTGCAGCAAGGGAGGCCTCAGCAGCCCTTGTACCGAGGCGAGCAGAGCTTAAGAAGAACTGTGCCATTTGAAAGGCAAGGTTCTGAGGCTGGGATACCTAAAATCGTGATGCTGCATGCTAAGGACAGCACATAGGTTTTATGGCAAACAAAGTTTCAACAGAGTGGACTCTAGGGCCTGGATTTTACCATTGTTCACGTAAAATCTTAATTCTTGCACATGCTAAGGATGCACAGCGCCGGCACACCCTGGAATCACTGTACATAAAGAACTTCAAATTCTTTGGACATTAGGCTTCACAGAAAAGAAAACACTGGCCAGTGCTGTGACTCACATCAGGAAGCTGCTGAGATGCAACACTAATTCCCCAGCTGGCAATGGAAAGTAATTCCTCATCTAATTTTGTAATGTTCGGTACATACATTCATTCTTATACTCAGAACCAAGGATTAACTGAGGATCAGATTGCACAAGGGCTGCTCGTACCCTGTGGATAACCAGGATTCTTGGAGAAGAACAACTCACAGATGTGAATCCTCCCAGAACCAGTTCTGGCAGATAGCAGAATTGGCAGATTTGGACTGACCTGGTCCTCCAGAATGTCTGCCTCCATAATTGCAGCCAGTGTCCAACAACAGTCATTCTGCACTAATTCCCTGCTTGATGAAAAGCCCATAACTGAAATTGTGGCCTAGTGTTTTCACAGGATCACAGGATGTCAGAGGTTGGAAGGGACCCAAAGAGATCATCAAGTCCAACTCCCCTGCCAAAGCAGGACCATACAACCTAGCTCAGATACAGCAACTTTGTGGTGCAGTTTAATCTCTTTGACTTTGCTTTGTAAATCCATTTATGTACAAATGCATACTCTTATTTGTTTTAAGAGATTGTAATACTAAATTTTACTGGCATATTAAACTTTGTGTTGTCTTTGAGCGAAGAGTGGGTTGGATGCGATGATCTTGAAGGTCTCTTCCAACCTGGTTTATTCCATTCTATTCGATTCAGGTCACAGAAGAACGCATCCAGATGGGCCTTGAAAGTCTCCATAGAAGGAGACTCCACAACCTCTCTAGGGAGCCTGTTCCAGTGGTCTGTGACCCTTACAGTAAAGAAGTTCACCTTGTGTTGAGGTGGAACCTCCTGTGCTGCATCTTACATCCATTGCTCCTTGTCCTATCACAGGGAGCAAGTGAAAAGAGCCTGTCTCCTCCCCCTAACACCCAGCCCTCAGATACTTATAAACATTTACTAAATCCCCTCTAAGTCTTCTCTTTTCCAGACTAAAAAGCCCCAGGTCCCTCAGCCTCTCTTCACCAGGCAGTGCTCCAGTCCCCTATTCATCCTCATAGTCCTCCGCTGGACCCTCTCCAGCAGATCCCTGTCCCTCTTAAACTGGGGAGCCCAAGACTGAATACAGTACTCAAGATGAGGTCTCCCCAGGGCAGAGTTTTCAAAAACTCAAGGCCAACACAGACTGAACCCATCCTGGGAGGAAATACAATTCAGTTGTTACAGCTGCTACTTGTACTCCCCTGTTTGCTTACTATTATTTTATGGCTATTGCTAAACTGTTACTGTTTTTATCATCACACTTAATCCTACTGACTTACAACTTTTTCACTGCAGTATTTTATTAAAAGGACATCAGCTTCTTACAGTGATTTTCAAACATATAAAGAAGCCTTGATAAAAACTGAAGTGGAAAACCTTAGACCAGACAGGAGACATACCACATTTATTACTGCTTCAAAGTAGGTCCATGATGTAATGCATATAAAATGTATTAAGGCATCAGAAAGTGGAAAAGCAGAAGAGGTTGGTGTATGTGTTATTTGAGGAAGTCTTTCCAAGACCTCAGCTTTGTTACAGCATCACAGAAGAGAAGGACAAAGTTAGTGTTTTGAAGCTGATCATCTCTTTGCTCTGCATCAAAAAAAGCAGCTACACACTAGGTCAAAAGGAGCTTGTAGGCTCAAGTATGGAGTCGAGTACATCCAAGCTCTGATTGAGTGACGTGTTAGTGACTCATTGACTCACTGCTCCTTAAATGAGGAGACAGGTCCATTTGTGACCCAAGGATGGGCTTTCCTCAAAACACAATCTAACCATTATCAGCTGAAATAAATTCTTATCCTAAATTGCCATCCCAGTGACCATTCCAATATTGTTACAAGGCAAAGGCACTCCAACACAGCTCCCCCACTCCCAAACTGCCATCCCTGCAAGGCAAAAGAACATGGAAATAGCTTTATCTGCTCCAATTATACACTGCTTGGAACTCCCCATTTTTGAAAGGAATCCTTTCAAAGCTGAGGCTGAAATGGCCATACATTTCCAGCGAATCACAAACGTTGTTCTTCAGACTGAAGTGCAAAGATGAGGCTTTTCACAAGAAGCATGCTACCACAGATCAAAATTAACAATAATTCACCTCTGAAGTGAGCTGGTTGCAGGCCAGAACATGAGAGCACATTAACAGAAAGCAGCAATTCTGCAAGGCAGGAAGACTTGTCAGGAACACAGGACATGGTACCTCTCCCTTCAAGCCACTAGGAAGCAAATCCCAAGTATTATGCTGGGAAACAGGAGCACAGACTTTGATCTCACAGCCAAGGTCCCAGCAAAGCCCCTGATGGCTGTCAGTGTTGGCGGGCTCACAAAGCTCCGTGTCTCCTGAGATTTCTTTCACAATTTCAATCAGGTTAGATGCCTGTTTTCCCTCTCCCAGCAGCTGTGAAGTGTTGCTCTGCAACCCTAGGTAGGGTCTAGGTTCCATGCCACACAAGCATTTTAGGCATGGTTAGTTTGCTTCTGTTTTTCATCTGTTTGACACAGACTGTTTTATACTATCCTATCACTATCAAACCTACCATTTTCAAGGTACAGCACTACCTTTTGTACACAGGGAACTACAAAACTCTTACCTGAGCACTATTAGCAATTTAAGGATGAGTCTAGTCAGCAGCATAAATTCACTCCCAGTGAAACAAGGACAGAATGAGAAGTGCTTTGCAAGCCATGAATTATTCATTGTATTCACTTTTTTGTTTCATTCCCAGCCCAGATGCCTTTATCCAAATAGAAATTTTCAGGCTGGAAAGAAGGCACCAAAGCAGCTTCAGACAGCCAGGACACAGCAGGTGAGGAACACCAGAGTAAAAGAAAGCTGCAAAAATGGTGTACCTTGCAGCCAAGACAGAGGGTCACTGAGAGAAGCCACGATCATGAAGGAAGTTGGGGAAAAAAACCCCAACTGTCAGATGAGCAATTTGAGCTGCAGTGGAAGGGCTGTGCTGAAACCACACAATGATGCTTGGACCTGGGAGAAACAGATGCTAGAGAAACAAGCTGGAGCCAAATTAGCCAAGGGCCTCTGTGCACTTTAGACGTTTCCAGATTAGCCCGAAAATATAACGAAGTAACAGACCAACACTGGTGAAGAAAAACCCAAACCATCTTTTGTCAACATTTCACAACAACACAGTGGGCTCCCCACACCAAGCAGCAGCCACGGCTTGGAGCAAGGTCTACACGGTACCTGTAGTGCCTGGTGTCCCGAATGGGCCGATCACTGCTGAGTTTGTCGCTCTCTAGCTGGTTAAAAGCATGCTGGCGGTAGGGGTCTTCTCCAGCCTTCAGCAGCTTTGAGGACAAGTAAGCCTTCTCATCAAAACCCCTCCGGCTGCTCTCTCCTTGGGGAGCCCTTGTCATCTACAGCAGAGACAAGCATCAGAGCATCAGAAAGAGCAGCCAACTCATGTTTGGACACAGTTAATAAGTTCAGCATACACTAAGGCAGGTTGTTGGCCACACATCTGAAGTGGCTCGGGCATGGGGGAAAGACAGGACAGGCAAGAGCTTGTAAAGGGAAGCAGGAAAGCTTCTCATATGTAGTGTTATAATTGCCTTCTCCAAGGAAAATTGCAGGCCTTGCTATCCTTCCCAACTGAGCTGCTGTTCCTGATAGCACTGGTAGTGTCAAATTGTCTTTAGCACTTGTTACACAGAATACGTGAGACTGCAGGCATTTGGAAACCCTTTCAAGCAACACAAGCTGGAGAGCAGCCTCCAGCCAATGAGGCTGAAAAACAAGACTTTGAGGAAAACCAGTTCCAGCCTTTGGGCAACTATCACATACTAACGCTGACTTGGCTGATCTAACAGGCGCCCTGCTGTGCCTTGCCCAGTTTTGCCCACTGTCACTGAAATCCATGATAAAAGGTGGAAGCTGCATGTGACTGTCTCCAGTCCCAAATAAGAGCAAAAAATACCTGGGCCATCCCTCTTCTCTCCTAATTTTTCTTTAGCTTTCCCAGGCCACAGTGTCAATGCAATGTCAGCACCTGAAGACCATTCATTAGAACCACCAGGAGGAAGGACAGGCACGGCATTAGCCTGCGCTGAGATCTTAGACACAGGATTTTGTTTTGAAACAACCTAAAAACTCTAAAATATCAGCTTATAAAGCAATCAGGATGTTTTATACAATTAAAAAAAAAAAAAAAAAAATTAACAAATTGTCTGTTGTAGCTGTTTGATAGACCAAATCATAAAGGCAGTGGCAAATGCTTTCAGACTTGTATGACGAAGTGTTGGATCTCCCTAAAACTGCTGGAAAAGGCAGATTATGGTGCATCCACATCTCATCCAAAGCACTGGACAATCACCAGATCTTAAGATCCTTCTCTGTAAAATAGTCTGGATATCTTCTAATACTAGGCTTAATCATGTTTCTCCCTCTGCTATAAGGTTTATTTCAGGACTTTTAGAGGACAAGAGATGAGGGGCTGATCCTCAGTATCAACAGCATTTTGCTGAGTCCTTTTAGTGGGTTAGAAAACAACTCAAGAGACCCAGAAACATGGCAAATTCCTTAAGCAGGAGAGCACTTAAAAGAACAAACATCTCTGTACCTTTCTACAAGAAGGGCTACCCTGCAGTGGAGACAGCCCTGGGAGAACCAGACAGTCATGGCAAATGAAATTCAGCATAGACAAGAGCAAGATAATGAACATTAGAAGAAACAAATTGAACTACTCATGCAGAGTGATGGATTTCAAATGAACCGTGACCACTTGGGTTACAGATCTGAGCATCCCCATGGACAGCTCAGCGAAACCCTGCGCTGCTCCGCTGAGATGGGAAATACAGCAAATTGAGTGCACTGCAGAAGGGACAGGGAAAACTGAAACTGTCATGAACACTGTCACGTGAAATCAGTGACAGCTCAGCAGCCAGGGCCAGAATGCAAGTTTTATCATACCAGTCTCTAGAAGGAAGCTATTGGAGGATGGAGACAAATAAAGGTTAGGCCTATTCCATTTAGAGAGAAGATGAATGAAGTGAGAAAAATAACCTTAAAGTGGCCCATAAAATTATGTCTAATACAGCCAAGGTCATCCTGACATTCAGATTTCCCTCTCTCACCACAGAATGAGGCAAACATATTTTCATGGGGAAAAAAAGCAACATTATTTTTCAACACAAAGAAACTTATTCAACCACTGTGGCAAAAGCTCAGTTTATCACACGTGCCTTCAAATACTCTGTAGTCACTTGCTTACCCTTTGCTACTTATCTCTGTTTCCCCAAGCCCTGGGAAATTAACAGCTGGGTTTTGGTTTATATTGCTAGAGATGTCTTGCAAAATGCTGGAAGAGGCAACAATTCTTCAGGTAACATTTTTTCAGGGCCCCACAAAGGCTGGGAGCTCCCCTTGGTGGAGGGCCGGACCTCGAGGTCAGGAACCAGTCAGCAGAGGGGCAGACGCAGAACTGAGGGATCGGCTGGGATGTGGGTCCACCTTGGCAGGGCCTAGGCCAGTCAGGGCAAAGCTGTGGTGTCACTGGGGCAAAGGCTGAGAGCCCCTGGGGTCCTGCGCCATGAGTAGAGTGGAGGGAGCCCTGGGGGACTGACAGAGGGCTATTAGGTGGGGTCAGGAGTGCCCCTAACTGCCTTCGGGGTCATGACACATTTAATCTTAAACTGTTAAGAGTATTTCCTCTAGATACTCTGGTTATCACATTAGTTGCACATCAATATTTCTCATATTTACCTTAGCCAGCATCTCTTTGTGCTCTTCAAATGGGAAAAAGGGAGGTTTGGGGGGATGATAGTTCCAGGGGCCTAGCTTCAGCTTCCAGAAAGACAGCTGATCAACAGGTCATCAAACATTGTTGCATTCATGAGCAACAAGAAGATAAGAAGATAATAATTAGGAGCCAGATGAGATTTGTCAAGACTCCATCATGTCATATCAACCTAATTTTCTTCTGTGATGGTGTAATCAGTCACAAGGGTGTGGAGAAGCAGGAGACGAGATACATTGTGACTTTGGTAAGGCTTTTGACAGTGGCTGGTAAGAAATTGTTATTAGCACGATGGAGAAACAATAGATGAAACTACTGCAGAGTGGGTGAAACTGGTTTCAAGACCACAGTCAGAGTAGAATTACTCTGTTCACTGCCAGAGCAGAGGGGCTATATTAAGAGCAGATCTTAGGGGTTCTGGATCCAGTGCCATTCAGTATTTTCATAAGTACCTTGGATACTGTGATAGAGTATGCTTGTCAAATCCATAAGGAATCCATCAAAAATATCACATGTGTTGGGGAACAGGAGAAGAATTTAAGATCTCAACACACAGGAAAAAAAAAAAGTCTGAAAACCATAAATGCAATTCAATAAGGGCACCACAGACATCTACAGTTCATCAGGTCTGTACTAATACAAAATAAGGCAGAAACAGCAAGGGAGGAGGCTCCTCAGAAAAACTCTAGATATTACAGATTACTACAAAACACAAAAAGCAAAGTCAGATTAAAAGAAGAACAAACATCACTCTAAGTGGAGCCCAGACAGCTATTATAAGCCTGATAAAGTGAATATAAAGCCTATCTTTAAAGGCTGAATTACTTCATTAGATTCCTTTTCTAGGATATATGTGTTTGACTGCAGGATATTTATCGCTGCTAATCCAAATCTTACTTGACAGAAGAAGCACAGGGTCTCTAGGAAATAAGGAATCAGCTCCCTGCTAAACTCTGAGAAGTCAGACTGAGGAGTTTTCCTCTGAGAAATGCAGACTTTTACCACATCACCAGGACAATTCATACTCTAAGTTCTTTATGTGGTCACACATCCTAATATCCCCATGCTTGATGCTGCAGCTACAAGTGGGAGCTATGGAAGCAGAAGAGCCTAGTCCCTTTTGACTGATCCTCTGTGACAGAACCCAAAAACATGCTATGTGAAAGAACAAATAAAGATGAATAGGCAGTACAAATGTAGGAGGTAGGGAGATTCAGGCTGGACGTGAGGAGGAGGTTCTTCACCATGAGAGTGGTGAAGCCCTGGAATGGGTTGTCCAGGGAGGTGGTTGAGGCCCCGTCCCTGGAGTTGATTAAGACCAGGCTGGATGAGGCTTTAGCCAGCCTGATCTAGTGCAGTGTGTCCCTGCCCATGGCAGGGGGGTTGGAACTAGATGATCCTTGTGGTCCCTTCCAACCCTGACTGATACTATGATACTATGAAATGTGTCTACGCTAGTGATTAGCAAAGTAGTTTACATACATTAAGGTCTGTCTGAAACATTGCTGAGACCTCCAACACAACTCATACCAAAATTTCAGGAAATACTGTAAACCTTCTAGTCCCATTTTACCATTTCACATTTCTGCATATGCTTTTCCCTTTCGGTGACAGAATGGACTGAGATGCAATTCTGCTGTTGAAAGCACATTCTTACTTGTGTCGTCACATGGCTGGACTCGATCTTAAAGGGCTTTTCCAACTATGATTCTATGGTTCAAGAGACTAGAAACCAAGTAGTGAAATTAACTTTGTGAGCAACAGATTAAGGGAAAGGAATTAATGCCATGTACATCTATGAACACTTGAGACCTCCATTTCTCAGCTACCACAGCAATATTGCTCTAGGCCTGATAACTTATGAAATAGCAAGACTGTAACACAGACAGTGCCACTCACCTACATATATTGCCACTGCTTGCCACCAGACACAGGCACATTAGCTCCAATATTGTGCTAACAGCCACTAAAACCAGAGCAGTTGGAGACTTCAGTGTCCCAAGATGTTTTCCAGTGACAGTATGATTGGCCACATTCAAAAAGGATAACCATGCTCCAGGGGTCATTACTTAACCAGAGTAAGGGATACAAAACTCCCAAAGGTGTCTTTAATCATTGTGTAGTTGCTGTGAAATTAGTCCAACAGCAGTTTTATATGACAGGATATGCTCTGCAGCTCTTTCATCTCTTTCTTACAAACATTTAGTGTTAGAACAACAGAGGAAGGGGCTGCCATGCTTCTCTTTTCCTTTAGGCTTGTGTCAGCTCTGTTAAATCCCAGGAGAGAAAAGCATCAGTCTCAATCTGTCCCCAGCAAATGTCCCTCCCTGGAAGAATTAACAAACCAGGAAGGTCTAATTGATTAATACAGACACAAAGCAAGCCAGAAATAAACAATCTGACCAAACCTTCACTTTTGAGGCCTCCCTTTGATTTATTCTTCTGCCACAGCTTCACATACTACCACAAATCCCCAACCCCGCAAGCAACTCTCTCCCGCCAAGCCACGGAGGTCCAACCTCCCTTTGCAGAGGTTTCCCTTCTGACCTGGTTTAATTCTAGCTTCAGCCCACTGGATTAAGATACAACCTTGATAGCTGAGAAAATCCTCTTCCCTTAAAGAAATGCTCAGGGTCAAGTCACCTCTGTAAACTACAGCAGACCTACAGGAGCCTGTACAGTGTGAGATTTTTCTCTGTGGGCCCGTTCTATTTCCTCCACACTGTCCCAGTGACCTGAAAACAAGTCCTAGAGAAGACTGGACAGCCTAGCACCTCTACCACCATCAACCAGATGCAGGGGATCACAGAAATGCCTTGAAATGTTATGGAGACAGGTGCTGCTCTGCTCTGTAACCCATAGCACACAGCTGTGCTATGAATGTCACAGAGCAAACACAAGGCAGGACAGCAAACTGCTGCCAACTGCCAAGAAAATTCCCACGCAACAAGCTACTCTAGGTGAGCTGAACCTGCAAGATGGCATCTCTTGAATGCCTGTTGCTAAAAGCATTTGTTTTAGAGAGCACAGAATCACAGAATCAATAAGGTTGGAAGAGACCTCAAAGATCAGCAAGTCCAACCTGTCACCCAACGCCTCATGACTACTAAACCACAAGTGCCACGTCCAATCCCTTTTTGAGCACCTCCAGGGACGGTGACTCCACCACCTCCCCGGGCAGCCCATTCCAATGGCTAACAACTCTCTCTGTGAAGAACTTTCTCCTCACCTCAATCCTAAACTTCTTCTGGTGCAGCTTGAGACTGTGTCCTCTTGTTCTGATGATGGTTGCCTGGGAAAAGAAATCAACCCCCTCCTGGCTACAACCTCCCTTCAGGTATTTGTAGAGAGCAATAAGGTCTCCCCTGAGCCTCCTCTTCTCCAGGCTAAGCAACCCCAGCTCCCTCAGCCTCTCCTCGTAGGGCTTGTGCTCAAGGCCTCTCCCCAGCCTTGTTGCCCTTCTCTGGAAACGTTCAAGAATCTCAATGTACTTCTTAAACCGAGGGGCCCAGAAGTGGATACAGTACTCAAGGTGTGGCCTAACCAGTGCTGAGTACAGGGGCACAACGACTTCCCTCCTCCTGCTTGTTGCATTTCTAGTTGGGTTTAGGAATCCCACATGCAAACGTGGCTCTTGTTATGTCTCATGAAATAGTCTGTGTGCTTTGAAAAGTTACCCAAAATACTGACAGCACAGGGACTATTTTATTCATGCTTTAACCGTGAAAAGCATTTTAAATGTGGTTAAGGAACCATGCTCCTACAGAACTTCTGTTATGAAATGTTAATAAAAATTACTACAGCTAAATAGAATCACCTTTGTTACTCTGGAAGTGCAAGTGCTGACAGAGGAGCTCAGAGACTGATTTGTATGTTTTCTTTGTGCATGCATCAAACTGGAGTAACACAATGGAAGCGGTAAAGATACTTGGATTTATCAGCTCTCACAGCAGCTAACTGGTCACCAGAGATTTTCTACTGCCATCAACACTGGACAATATTGAGGTCTGCTGTCAATTTCTAATTGTGCTGGAGAGACCAGTGGTGGTTCACCAACAGAGGCTACTTTCAGTGTCATCTGAGAAGAGGTCATGGTTCCCAGCTCACAGGGTTTCTCCAGGCCCCTGTGACAGAGCTGCAGTTCCCAAGGGATGGTGGGAGTTAGAAGCAGGGAAAGTCTACTGGGGATGGCTTTCCATCACTGCTGCTTGCCAAAGGTGCCTCTCCACGAGGTTTATTTGTCTTCTAAGTGCTAGATGCTCAGTGACCACTTTGGCACCCTAATTTGTAGCATCTGTATCAAGACAGACAATGCCCTCATGACTGGTAGTACATATGAAGCCAATAAAACAGTTCAAGTGAGAGTGGTCTAGGTCTTCATTAAACATATCAGTCACAGAAATTGTGTCTCTGAGTCCACTTCCCCACCTTACACTGTCTGCACAAACACCATGTGCTTCCCCTACTGATGTATAAATCTATTCCATCTGAACTCAAGTGACCTACATTCAGCCTTTCCCTCCTATTGAATCACAGATGTCTAGAGTGACAGATGTTGCCACAGATATTTTCACAGAGAAAGAGAAAGCAACTTTAGACCTCATAAGCTGCTCAAGGAGTCAGCAGTAGACTAGTTACCCAAGAGATGAGTAGAGGTCAGCTAGCACTGAGGAGCAGGGACTGCTCATCCAAAGTATTAAAATATTTAATTACATTAAGCTTGGGGATCATTTTCTTTGCCTTCAAGATCATGCTGTAAAGGCTCTTCCTAAGGCTAGCAAAAGGAAGTCCAAGTACCTTTTTAATCATTCATCCTGAAGGGTTAAGAGCTAAGAGCCTTAAACAGTGATTAGAAGATTAAGAATAAAATGGTGTGGTTTTGCAACTAGCCAGCACTCCACAGAAATTCTGTGCACATGCACAGCTGAGCCAGGAAGAAAAGAAGACACTTCACACACCCACCAGCAGGAGATGAGAATTTCTCCCCTTATTCCAGCAAGAAAAGATTTTTCCCTAGCACGTTTTTGTTAGTGGGTCTTGCTCAAATAGGTGTGATTAATATTACACAGTTCTACACTAACTATCTCTTCTCACCCCACATTGATCATCAGACCGAGACCTGTTACAGCCTCCCACAGACAGCTGCACCATACATGTGGGAGGCATGGTACATCCTGCAGAGATGCAGCTGGGTGACAGTCTGCCCTTAGGGAGACACTCCTGCCTTTGTGCCAGCCCAGGGTATCATGCTGCTCCTGGAGGTTGGCCCACAGCCCCACAACTTATCTTCCCCGGAAATAATGTGGCCTTGAGAAGTCAGGTAATTTACCAAATGATGCTCTACACAGGTCTTCCTTACACTACCTTCTGAACATCATGCAGAAAGGCTCTTGACAGGACTTACTGGTTGGGCATTAGCCAGGCCCAACATGAAAATGAAACTTCTAAGTAAGTTAAACAATGGCCAAACTGGTATTTAACAGAGTGACAATACAACTCCTCGTGCTGCTGCTGAATCATGACCTAGCTCCTTAGAGAAGCTCAAGAATGACCTTCAGCCCACAACGCAGACTTGTATTTCAAAGCCATGAGATCTATCACGAGGGGCCCTGCTTCTACCCTCTCTGTAGTGAAAAAGGTGATGGTGCATATGCATCCTTGATTTCTGATAAAAATGAGTCTTTATGCACAAGGCCTTGTTCACTCAGATACGCTTTCTGCTGTGCATTCAGCTCTGTGGCATGCTATACTGTCTTTTAATAGTGGGAAAATTCATTGTCTATTTGCCAGTCAAGAGCTGAGAATATCAGGCTGTTAGCATTTTGTTTAAGAGCCAAATGATATTCCACTCCAATCAATTAATTTTTTCAGTTACTGCATTGCACCAATTGTAGGACTCAGCAATCAATTTGAACTGACAGAACCCTAAGAGCCACCCTCTGCTCCTGCTTGGGTCTCCATTTGCAAAGGCATTAAATTCACCTCCCCAGTAGCAAATTTGATCAATGATGCATACCAATGAAGAATCATGCAATGAGCTCATGTATGCCTGTCAAATATGAAAAACCCCTGTGTTAGGCTATGCAGGCCTTTGTCATCCTAGACCTTCAATCACATTATCAACAGAGACCTCCTCAACAGCTTCTCTGCTCAGCCATTTAATCACTGTCAACCAGGAGAAAGCTGGGCATATAAGGAAGAGCAGAACCATTGAAGCAGACATCACAGAAACACACTCAGGACTGGTATGGCCAAAGCCACTGCTCATGGAACTACAGTTTTCCCTGTGCACAAAGCACTGCGGTCCCTTACACCGTCACTTGTCTTGTTCTGCAGATATAAACTGCATCAAAACAAACTCAATGATTCTGATGACCAGCAAGGATCTTTAAAACCCATTTCTGTATCAATCCCCATTCAATACAAAGTGCAGCCATCATCTGACTCCACACACACAGTGCTCTCAGTTCCATTGCAAGATCACCATCTGAAAGATGCATCTCCTAAATTACGTTGCTAGGAGAACTCAGAGCTTTTCTTTTGAAAGGACAATCTTTGTTTCCATAGTTGCAGAAGAGGAAAAGGTATCCCAGAACTTAGAAAGTGAAGATAAAGGACACAACACTTGATTTTTCAAACCAAGTAATGTTCGAATGTTTGGGGTCAGCAGTAACACTGCTACAGAATCCTTGGGCTGCAGCTGAGTTTTGGCCTAGCTAAACCATAAGCCTGACAAGGCAGATGTTGGGAGCTGCTGTATTTGAATTCCTTTATTAAAAGCTATGTCTGACATTTTTCTCCACATACTCAGCTAGTGAGTTTTTGCCCAAATTTAATTTTCAGAAAGCTCTCAAAGCCCTGCAACCTCCTCCCACTTTTCTCCCATGACACAGACTGCACTGCTAACCACCTCTCCCCTTCACAGCTGCCTGGATCACAAGGCAGACACCAGCTAAGCAGTTATCACTCTGTGAGGAGGTTCTCAGAGTTCACAACAAAAACATGGGTGTCCATTTCTGATAGCTGGGGCTGTGGTCCAAATATTTTGCTTCCTAGAAGAGTGTTGCATGAGTATAAACAATGCTGCCAAGGAAGACAGTTTTCTCAAGATACATTGCAGACTGTTTTAAAACTTATCTTCTGGAGTACAACAGCTGAGCATAACCACTAGGACTGAGTGACCTGCATTTATGTCTTTAGGTGATGTAAGAGACTTGCTACCTCTCATTGCCTAGGAGCACCCTGCAGGGGCATTTTTCACCACATAGATTTCACCAAACAGAGCACACAGCTCCAAAAATAACCAAAACGCAAGTGCTATGATGGGTCAGAGAATCATGCCTGGGCCTGCTCCAGCCTTCCTAAATATGAATGAAAAATAAACCTAGGTGCATTCATTGTGCCCCTGTACTCAACACTGGTTAGGCCACACCTTGAGTACTGTGTCCAGCTCTGGGCCCCTCAGATTAAGAAGGACATTGAGATGCTTGAATGCCTTGCCAGAGAAGGGCAACGAGGCTGGGGAGAGCCCTCAAGCACAAGCCCTACGAGGAGAGGCTAAGGGAGCTGGGGTTGTTTAGCCTGGAGAAGAGGAGGCTCAGGGGAGACCTCATTGCTCTCTACAACTACCTGAAGGGAGGTTGTAGCAAAAAGGGGTTGGTCTCTTCTCCCGGGCAACCAGCACCAGAACAAGAGGACACAGTCTCAAGCTGTGCCAAGGGAGGTTTAGGCTCAAGGTGAGAAGAAAGTTCTTCACAGAGAGAGTTGTTATCCATTGGAATGTGCTGCCCAGGGAGGTGGTGGAGTCACCATCCCTGGAGGTGTTCAAGAGGGGACTAGACATGGCACTTGGTGCTGTAGTTTAGTAGTCATGAGGTCTTGGGTGACAGGTTGGACTTAATGATCTTTGTGGTCTTTTCCAACCTTATTGATCCTATGATTCTATGATTTAAGTCCTGTCACTGCTCCCAGAAAACCACAGGGATGCTCACAAGGATGATCTCTGCTCAATGAGGTCTTCCTGCCCCTCTCTGCAGAATGCAGCATAAAGCACAGACACAGTTTGTGTTTGAAAGAACACAACATACAAGTCTGAGTGTGCTGTAAGTGGCAAAATTCTCAGTGACTGGTATCAGCAGGACAGCATTTCAATCACAAACACACAGAGAGAACCAAACACACAGGCAGAACTCATGAAGGCCCCAGTTTTCCACTACCTTTCTGTCTTTCGCAGTCATCACTTTACTATGATCTATTGGGAGGAAAAAATAAAATCAAACTGCTTAACACTCTGAACTTCCCCTTCTTCCAGACAATGGCTTGTGTTTAGAAAACATTTTACCTAATACTTTGTTAAATAGCCTTCATTACCCAGAAAACAAATAATGTACACATGTCTAGCAGGAGGCTGCTGTGGCAAGGTAAAGGCTAAATTCAACACAGCTAGTCAGAGACACGGAGTCTGTTAACAATTAATGTTCCCCACAGAGAAAAAGATTTTTCTGAGATAGTCTTCACATTTCTGGCTCACTTTTGCTGGGCTTTAGCACTTCTGGTGCCAGAACGGAAAATGAAGATGAACAAACACGAACAAAGGGAACGTGCTGATGGGTTTGTTCAAAGTGGGTTACAAAAAAACCCAATTCCTAAAACCAAAAGCAGATCTGTGGCTGCAAGCGTGGGGACAGACAGCACCAAAGGCACCACAAAATAAGCTTTTAAAGAACCAAACCAGAAAACCAAAAACTTGAAAGAACTGTTATAGACAGAACAAGATACACATTGGGCACAACAATCCCACACAGTGCTACAGGCTGGGGTCGGAGTGGCTGGAGAGCAGCCAGGCAGAAAGGGACCTGGGGGTAGTGGTTGATAGTAGGCTGAACATGAGACAGCAGTGTGAACAGGTGGCAAACAAGGCCAATGGCAACCTGGCCTGCATCAGGAATAGTGTGGCCAGCAGGAGCAGGGAGGTCATTGTGCCCCTGTATTCAGCACTGGTTAGGCCACACCTTGAGTCCTGTGTCCAGTTCTGGGCCCCTCAGTTTAGGAAAGATGTTGAGTTGCTGGAAGGTGTCCAGAGAAAGGCAACAAAGCTGGGGAGGGGTTTGGAGCACAAGCCCTATCAGGAGAGACTGAGGGAGTTGCTTAGCCTGGAAAAGAGGAGGCTCAGGGGAGACCTTCTTGCTGTCTACAACTACCTGAAGGGAGGTTGTAGCCAGGTGGGGGTTGATCTCTTCTCCCAGGCAACCAGCACCAGAACAAGAGGACACAGTCTCAAGCTGCACCAGAAGAAGTTTAGGCTGGATGTTAGGAAGAAATTCTTCCCAGAAAGAGTGATTGGCCTCTGGAATGGGCTGCCTGGGGAGGTGGTGGAGTCACCATCACTGGAGGTGTTTAGGAAGAGACTGGATGAGGTGCTTGGTGCCATTAGTACAAAGGCAACTGACAGCAAGATCTCCGTGCTGCGGGGTATGAGCCAGAGCATGCACTCACGCCCACTGCTCATATTTCTGTCAATTGCCAGGACAGCATTTTTGTGTTGTTCTCCCTAATTTGCAGATATTTAAGCAAAATGAGTTGATGAAGGGCTCTTCACTGTCTATTAATGCATATGCTATTTCAAACAGCTCTCTCCCTTGCTCCTGCCTCTCCAAACCAACATTAACAGGCATATTTAAGGTTGCAGAGTCAAGCATGCAGCACAAAGAACATCCTGAATTGTAAGTGCCAGCACAAAACTCTCTCTACCATGCACGTCCACTACAACCATTAATTGGCATGACTACAGATAATTACATGCCAACATGTGCTCTGACACAGGAGACTGAGCTCTCTAGAGTTCTTGTTTCCTGCGATCACATGCAAAGTAGAACAGAAACAAGAGACATTCCAAAAGCATCCAAATCAAATCCCCAGTGATACCTCACACTCAATAATTTCAACAAATTTGAAGCCTGAAATGGTAGTCAGGAAGAATCAGCCACGACTTGTCCCCAAGGGGATCCAAAACAGCAGCAAGCCAGAAGAGTCCTTGCATTACAAGAAGCAGCTTCCTTTTCACATGCCAAGATCCTTTCAGGATCATCCCTCAGGGAGGGCTGCATAGAAGCAAGACCTCTTTTCAGAAGCAGCATTCTGAAGGCCTTTCTCCTCTTTAAAGTCAGGCTTTCTCAGCACACATCTTTTCCCCCTTAACATCAGCCTTACATGATCATAGCAAGGTCCCATATACGTTCATAATTGCCCTTAATTGCAGTTCCTTCCCTTTTTCTTCTATCCTGTTGCCTAGTCCTACCATATTTTTGGGAGATGCTTGTGGAGGGGAAGACAGCTGAGTTCCCAAGAAATTCCATGCTTTAGGGGTGCTCTGGAAGACCCTGCTCCATCTCAGTCACAAACTTAAAAGTTCTCTGTTACTGGCACCTAGTTTTAACACTGCCTGTAACAGAATGAAAATGGAAAACATGAATGAAAACAAAGCCAAACCCAGAACCACTGCACACACAACTGAACACTATGCCAGGGAAGAAGCTGAGCTTTGCTTTGCCTTCTCTCAGGCCTGCTGTTGAACGTGCTGCTGGAAGGTGCAAACGATGCACTGTATGCCAGATTAACTTGTCTTCACCAACTAGTCAAAGCCCAAAAATAATCCAATGAGAAGCCAGAGTGCTCTTAAACTGCAGAACATTCCAGAGCTGCTCCTGTAATCAGCCATTTCTGCTCAAGTGGAAAAGTGCTGGGAAGTGCATTTGGCCCCTCTTCTCTCACTGCCTGGAACAATGAGAGATGAGGCAATGACAAGACAATGCACTAACAGCATGCAACTGCTTCTAGCGTGACTCAAGCAGAAGGAGCAATAGGTCTCATATTTGGAAAGATGCTAAGGTGTCATAAACCCACTGCTGTTTCCTTTCACAGCAGCATTTCTGTCCCTGATTGCATATGCAACCACCAGGGCACAAGCTATAAAGCCCAAGCCCGCAGGTCCTACAGAGGTCTGTCTGCATTTCAAGATGTTTACCATAGCAATACCACAGTAATTTTTAGTTTGTTTTGTTGCTTTGTTGGGTTTTGTTTGTTTGTTTTGTTTTAAAGCTCTTATCCAGTGCAAACAGCCAGTTCTCAGTTATATAAGAAGGAAACCTTTTTGTGTCTGTCCAGTATCTTAAATGGGCCTAGAGAGAAAGTCAGTGAGAGACTTTGTAGGATGTCAGGTAGTCACAGGTCTAGGAGGAATGGAGCAAAAATAGAAGTGGGTAGATTAAGATTGGATGTTAGGAAAAAGTTCTTCACCCTGAGGGTGGTGAAACACTGGAACAGGTTGCCCAGGGAGGTGGTAGAAAGCCCCAGCCCTGGAAGTTTCTAAGGCCAGGCTGGATGTGGCTCTGGGCAACTTGATCTAGTGTGAGGTGTCCCTGCCCATGGCAGGGGGTTGGAACTAGATGATCCTTGAGGTCCCTTCCAACCATGACAATCCTGTGATTCTGTGAAACTAATACTTGCAGCCTGCTGTGGGACACAGCAGAGCCTGACACCTGGGAGCAAGGTGATGAAAGGAGATGCTCAGCTTCTGCCTCACACCCTACTGTGATTGCAGGGCTCTGCCCAATTCATTCACCAAAGCCATTTCTGATGCTTGTACCCAGAATGGTGCTGCTATTGGCCCACACTGATGAGTGCCACACTACTGCATGTCTTTATGTCCTTGGGGAGCTGTTGTTATTAACTTTTCTCAGAACAATCATCAGACTGCTGTGAGCATCCACTTTCAGCTTCTTCTCTAAACAGATGGGACAAAAATAGTTTACAAGATTAGCAAAAATGTCATAAGACCAACTTTTCCTTCAATGAAAGGGTCTACTACCAGAGTTTATCAATTATCTACAGAAGCCTTAACACAGCTATCATAAGGGTGTCTTCCAGATCTGTTATATCAGTGGCAGACACTTGTTAAAAGTCTGGGTTTCAGAGTTTTGTTCATGAGCTACTCCAAAGAACCTGAAAAGGATGAAATGATTGTCAGACATTTACCCTCCCAAAATATGGCTAACTGTGGTCATGTTCAGACTCAAGTATAGCCAAGGGAGAATCTTTCCAGAAGCAGAAAGTTATCTTTTTGCCAGAAGTTTTTTGTTTGGTTGGTTTTGTGTGAGCCAAAAACTTGATACATGTGGGCTGCCTGGGAGAGCTGATCCTTTAGCCACAAATGCCCCAACTAGGTGGAGTGGAAGAGCAGCTTAGCAGCACATGCTTCATTAGAAACCAGCAGTTAGGTCAAACAACAGAAAACTGTCTCACAGCTTTAAGTCATGGTGAGGTACATCCACCACAGAGTGAAGCAATTTTTTGTACACCTGTCCACTTGATTTGCTAGGACTGCACACTACCCCTTTCTGTATGTACCCATTTCACAGAGGAAAACTGCCTGGCACTGCTCCTGCAAATTAAGAATCAGCCCTTAAACATAAGCAGTAGAGGTTTGTACTGTGATACTAAAGGCCTGGAGCTGATAGATGTTGGTTGTGTGGGACAACATTAATAACTTTGTGCAGAACAACAAAATGAATCATTCCATTAAAAGAAAGTAGAAAGGTATCTTTCAAAAGTTCATTGATCTTCAATCACAGATTAGGGAAGAAACAGGGGGTTTCTTTGCAGAAAATGGATCTTCTTCACTGAAATCAAAGTCGTAGGGTGTGATGAACTGCTTCAAAAATGGTTGCCTGGGAGAGAGACAATTGACACAGACCACTCATCATGATGGCAATTTAAATCTCCGCATTAACCAGTGTCACACCATTCAAATCCTGTTGTGCCAGGTCTGAGACAAGATGATAGGTGTCAAGAGGAAAGAAGTACTGATCTCAAGAAGGCTCATTAACTTAGGAACACTGAAGCATCTAACAAAATCTCATGGGCTGAGGTACTACAACATTAGAATAGAATAGAATAGAATAGAATAGAATAGAATAGAATAGAATAGAATAGAATAGACCAGACCAGACCAGAACTTTGAGGTCATAGAGTCCAACCTACCATCCAACACTATCAAATTACCAAAACCATGGCACCAAGCACCCCATCCAGTCTCTTCCTAAACGCCTCCAGTGATGGTGACTCCACCACCTCCCCAGGCAGCACATTCCAATGGCAAACAACTCTTTCTATGAAGAATTTCTTCCTAACATCCAGCCTAAACCTCCTCTGGTGCAGTTTGAGACTGTGTCCTCTTGTTCTGGTGCTGGCTGCCTGGGAGAAGAGACCAACCCCCACCTGGCTACAACCTCCCTTCAGGGAGTTGTAGACAGCAATGAGGTCTCCCCTGAGCCTCCTCTTTTCCAGGCTAAGCAATCCCAGCTCCCTCAGCCTCTCCTCACAGGGCTTGTGTTCCAAACCCCTCACCAGCTTTGTTGCCCTTAAACTTCACTTACCCATCACAAGAATATACTCATTCATTGCAGTTTTAATCAAGGGAATTTAAAGTGTTGTATTCATTTTTGCTAGTGGAGCCTCTGCTGCAAAGCTGAGAGCTCACATCCAACTAAAGAGAGCAAGTCACTGCTGCCCTGGCAGTTTCATCACAGGATGCACCCAGGAGTCATCCTGCCTTGGGCAAGCCCATCCTCACAAAGGAAGGAACTGTAACTTTGCTTTTCCCCAGCCCTCAGATCCCCCAAATCCTGCTCAGGAGTGCTCCAGTCATGAGAAAACCAAGAAGGCAGGTGGCTGGGTCCTGGAGAGAGTCTGCCACTAGCTCTTTCTGCAGGATGGCTCTGGGGCTTTTAAATTGGAGACTGAAGTGCACCAGCCAAACTGATCAAGTTTGGTCTCTTACCAGGTGGGTATGTCAGCTCCTTTGATAGATAAAGGGAGGCATTCCTCTGGCTTTCAATGGTTTTGCTCAGATGGTCAGATACCTTTTCACTATTTTATGAGGATCAACAAGACCAAGTGCCAGGTCCTGCATCTGAGTCAGGGCAATCCCAAGCACCAATACAGGCTGGGCAGTGACTGGCTTGAGAGCAGTCCTGAAGAAAAGAACTTGGAGTGCTGGTGGATGGCTCTACATGAGCCACCAGTGTGCACTTGCAGCCCAGAAAGCCAATCAGATCCTGGGCTACATCAAGAGAGGCATAGCCAGCAGGTCAAGGGAGGTGATTCTCCTCCTCTACTCTGCTCTGGTGAGACCCCACCTGGAGTACTGCATCCATCCCTTTCACAGGAAGGATCTGGACATGCTGGAGTGTGTCCAGAGAAGGGCCATGAGGATGACCAGAGGACTGGAACTCTTCTCCTGTGAGGACAGACTGAAAGAGTTGGGGCTACCCAGTCTGGAGAAGAGAAGGCTCGGAGGAGACTTTATTGCGGCCTTCCAGTATCTTAAGGAGGCTACTAGTAAGCTGGTGAGGGACTTTTTAGGGTGTCAGAGAGTGACAGGACTAGGGGGAAGGGGGGAAAAATAGAAATGGGTAGATTCAGATTGGCTGTTAGGAAGAAGTTCTTCACCATCAGGGTGGTGAGACACTGGAACAGGTTGCCCAGGGAGGTGGTGGAGGTCCCATCCCTGGGTGTTTTTAAGGCCAGGCTGGAGCAACCTGATCTAACATGAGGTGTCCCTGCCCATGGCAGGGTTGTTGGAATTAGATGATCCTTGAAGTCCCTTCCAACCCTAACAACTGTATGATTCTATGATTCTATTTGTACCACACAAAGCAGTGGAAGAAACACTAAATCTGAATTACTACTTTAAATAAACCAGGAAAGTAAGTACAAAGATTATGAAACTCCTCTGTATTGAGGAAAAAAAAAACCACAGAAAGCCTCCAGAAGTTATCACAATTAGAGTATCATTACAGCATGCACTCATGGCTGTGCTGCAACATCAACTTCAAGGCTGTCAGGAGACACCCACGCAAATAGCATCTCCCAGACAACTCAGTTCAGAAACTGTACATAGCCACACCTCAGGTTTCCTGAAAAAAAATAAAGGAAAAAGAAAAAAACAACTTTCATTTCTTCTCTCATGTGAAACAGAGATATCTACAGGGATGTTTAAATAGCTGCTGTTCTCTGCACAGAGGAAAAAGCACAAGGAAGCAAAGTTGCTCCTATCTTGCCCTCTTGCAATATACTCCCCCTCCTAAGTAACCTTCGTTACTGATCCAGCCTGGCCCCCTGCAAGCTCTCCCCATTCCATGTCACTGAGTCAGAGACAATGAGACTTCTCCATCTCCAGGTTAACATTTGCTCTCTGGATTAAGGAGCCAGCATTGAGGTGAGTGTCTCAAACAGCAAGGCTGCTCCAGCAGTTCTTGGAGCTGAAGTGAGGGGCTACTAGTCCAAAAGGCACCTAGAAAGGTGCTGAACTGGAGCTGTGGGTGCAGTAACCACACCAGCAACCTTTAATCTGATAATATCTGAACAGAGGGAAGCTCATGTAAGTACTTCATCGCTCAACAGATATGCCTTTAACAGACTCCTCCTTTCATAACATAAAGAACAATATGCCAGAACCAACTCCCAAATGACTGCTCAACTTTGGAGGGAAGCAACAAGTAGGAAAAGTATATATAGAACACTCACAGTATCACAGTATCACTAAGGTTGGAAGAGACCTCGAAGATCATCAAGTCCAACCTGTCACCACAGACCCCATGACTAGACCATGGCACCAAGTGCCACATCCAATCCCCTCTTGAACACCTCCAGGGAAGGTGACTCCACCACCTCCCCGGGCAGCTCATTGCAATGGCGAACGACTCTCGGCGAAGAACTTTCTCCTCACCAAGAGAATCGTTCTGTTTCCCTACACACACTCAACCCTTTTGATGACTGGGTTAACCTGTGTGAAGCAACAAGTTTTAAACCCAGAGAGAAAGGAACTCCTTCAACTTTTTATTTGCTAATGACTTTATGTCACCCTTCACTGCACATTTTCACATTACCAGGCAAGTGACAAAAGCATCATCCCTCTCATAGCCCCAGGTTAATACCAGGCTAACAAGAAGAATTCTCTTTGCAGTCAGCTCATGTGAAGCAAAACATTCCCAGAATGGTGTGTTCAGCCCTGTGCTTTAACCTTGAGTGAAAAAGATGCCAGTGGCAACAGAGCAAAAATGCTTTTCCTCAGGAATCACAGCCAGCATCCACTGGAGACCAGCTTAGCTTTCGTTCCCAATTCCCTCTACACTCCTATTAAATATACCTCAGTGTATTCTCAGCCCATTTACTGGAAGATGACCCCACTCTGCTCTCAGGCCTCTAATGAAATAGTGTAGGTGCCTCCTGCTGCTGTGGGGCTGTACTGGCTCAGCCCCTGCCTCTTTCATAGGGGTTTGGAGCACAAGCCCTATGAGGAGAGGCTGAGGGAGCTGGGGTTGCTTAGCCTGGAGAAGAGGAGGCTCAGGGAGACCTTATTGCTCTCTACAACTCCCTGAAGGGAGGTTGTAGACAGGTGGGGGCTGGTCTTTTCTCCCAGGCAACCAGCACCAGAACAAGAGGACACAGACTCAAGCTGCACCAGGGGAGGTTTAGGCTGGATGTTAGGAAGAAGTTCTTCACAGAAAGAGTGATTGGCCATGGGAATAGGCTGTCCAGGGAGGCGGTCAAGTCACCATCACTGGAGGTGTTCAGGAAGAGACTGGATGGGGCACTTGGTGCCATGGTTTAGTTGATGAGATAGTGTTGGATGATAGGTTGGACTTGATGATCTCAAAGGTCTCTTCCAACCTGGGTTATTCTATTCTATTCTATTCTATTCTATTCTATTCTATTCTATTCTATTCTATTCTATTCTATTCTATTCTAAAAAGGGAGGCAGTACCCAGGGTCAGGGAAATACAAGCATGGTTTGCAGACAGATGGAGAGATGTCTTGGTAAGACTAGTTTCTCCTGTGTTTCTCCACCTGCCAAGCACCATTCCTAATGGCAGCTGCCAAAATTTCAAGGAAAGACATAGTTGTTCAGGGTAACCTGCAGGGTAAAATATAAGATTAGCACCTTAACAGAGCAAGAGGAACAGTAATAAGTGCTTACAGGCTCTTAAATCAAATATTCTTACTTCTTTCAGCAAGGCAGCACAGCTGTCCACATCTCCTCTTCCAGCTGCATGGCCTGGGCAAGATCTTTTGGAGGACTCAATCAATGCCGTTCACAAGACTGCAGCAATGTCTTGCAGAGCCCTTGAGAAGTGATTAACACCTCCTTTCCATTTCAGCTCAAAGGGAGAACTGTAAAGCAGGAAACAGCTTCATAAAACACCTATTTCCATGTCTAAGTTACTCCTTCATCTGAGAGACCTTGCAAATCTCCAAGTGTTTATTTTAGTTAACTGCTTCCATTCACCAGAATGACACAGAAGATTTGGATTCTTCTTTTTTTTTTTTTTTTTTAAGGGGAAAATACAGTTCTCTAATAAAAAGCAGATAACCATATTCTTTGCCTGGCAACAGCCCCTTTGAAGCTCTGTTTCTTTGAGCTAGAAAGGCAATTTTACATTACTGACATGTTAAAAAAATAAACTTTTCTGGAGAAGAGTTTAATCAATCCTCAAGGCTGTACATGAGATTTTACGTGGAGAGATCCAACAAGCTATGGTTTGTCAGTGAATGCTTACCTAGTTTGGCTAAAATCTCAGCTCTTCCAAGAGTCTGTAAATCTTGACCTCAGACATGTAGCATATCTTAAAGTCATTCACATCTGAGCCCCTCAACTGCAAGCTAGACATGAGAAGGGCCATGAGGATGATCAGAGGGCTGGAGCACCTCTCCTGTGAGGACAGACTGAAGGAGTTGGGGCTGTTCAGTCTGGAGAAGAGAAGGCTCTGAGGTGACCTCATTGTGGCCTTCCAGTATCTGAAGGGGCCCTACAGGAAGGCTGGGGAGGGACTTCTCAGAACATCAGGTAGTGATAGGACTAGGGGGAATGGAATGAAGCTGGAGGTGGGGAGATTCAGACTGGACGTGAGGAGGAGGTTCTTCACCATGAGAGTGGTGAAGCCCTGGAATGGGTTATCCAGGGAGGTGGTTGAGGCCCAGTCCCTGGAGGTGTTTAAGACCAGGCTGGATGAGGCTCTGGCCAGCCTGATGTAGTGTGGGGTGTCCCTCCCCATGGCAGGGGGGTTGGAACTAGATGATCCTTGTGGTCCCTTCCAACCCTGACTGACTGATACTATGAAAAAAACCAGCAGAGACAGAGAAGGCACCACAGCCTTCTCTGGAAAGAGGTGACTCCTTAAGCATCTTAACAACTCCACTCTGTTCCTCTTCTGAGCGTCAGAGGTACTGCGTGCTTGAGAACAAGGACAGGCAGAAATGTTTGTTTGATTCTCCTTCAGTTTGAGATGTATCTTTAAATTCTAACTTAACATCTGCTTAAACATGAAAAACCTCATACTCAAATAAATCAATCTTCCTCCAGACTGTATTTGTCAGAAGAGGTACTTTCATCCCTAACTCATGACATGAGAGCACAAAAGACAGGGCAATATAGATTGCTTAAGACTTTAATCCCAAAAGCACTCACTGAAGAGCAGGTCTTAATTAAATACATGGACAAACACTTCTCTCTAATAACACCACTAATCAACTAGCTTTTGTGTTTAGAGGACAGAAGCAGCTGAAAAATCACAACTTTTGTGACAACTTTACTGTGAGAGGCTTGGCAGAGTATGGCTGTACCCTATTTCTGATCACCTCAAAACACACTTTGTCCATTCTTCTGTAAACCATCTACGTGGGTTTCCCTTTCTACTTCTGCTTCTGTTGCTCCTCAAGGCTCCTAGGCTGAGAGTAAAGTCTTTGCCAAGTTAAAAGAGGGCTCAAAACTTGTGTCTGAGAGACAGCTTCCATCAGTTCATTCCCTTTTTTAGGCAGGGGACAGAAACAGTTCTCCTTACCAATGATATCCATCTCCTGTACCATGATACCCATCCGGAGATGAAGAAAGGAGATAAACCAGCTAAAAAGAGAATTTCCCTGAGGTGACAGATGCAGATTATTGGAAAAAAACCTCAACAAAATCAAATCTCCAGTGGACTAATTGTTCCTGCTACCTTCAGAGGAGAGCCCTGCCGCACCCCACCAGTAAACATCCCAAATAACTACCATGTGCTTTGGAGCCCTCAAGATGGACATGGACTATACTCTACAAAAAACACAGACTCTTCAAAACTTGAATGTAAGCAATTAAGCCTTGGTACTGGAAGCTAGGTTTCACATAGACGAATCTAATAAGTAATTTTAACCTCAGATTCATAAACTTTGCACAGCCAACGGACCTTCTCCTCTTCAGATGCTTTGAAAATGGCATCCATTGGGTAGCTGAGGGTCACCACGAGGGATGTCCCCCAGGGATCAGTGCTGGGGCCCATCCTGCTCAATCTCTTTATTGATGATCTGGACAAGGGGATTGAGTCCATCATCAGTAAATTTGCAGATGATACCTAGCTGGGGGCAGGTGTTGATCTGTTAGAGGGTAGGAGAGCTCTGCAGAGGGACCTTGACAGGCTGGACAGAGGGGCAGAGTCCAAGGGCATGAGATTCAACACATCTAAGTGCTGGGTTCTACACATTGGCCACAACAACCCCATGCAGTGCTACAGGCTGGGGTCAGAGTGGCTGGAGAGCGGCCAGGCAGAAAGGGACCTGGAGGTACTGGTCGATAGCAGGCTGAACATGAGCCAGCAGTGTGCCCAGGTGGCCAAGAAGGCCAATGGCATCCTGACCTGGAACAGGAACAGTATGGCCAGCAGGAGCAGGGAGGTCATTCTGCCCCTGGACTCAGCACTGTGAGTCCTGTGTCCAGTTCTGGGCCTCTCAGTTTAGGAAAGATGTTGACTTGCTGGAAGGTGTCCAGAGAAGGGCAACAAAGCTGGGGAGGGGTTTGGAGCACAAGCCCTATGAGGAGAGGCTGAGGGAGCTGGGGTTGCTTAGCCTGGAGAAGAGGAGGCTCAAGGCAGACCTTACTGCTGTCTACAACTCCCTGAAGGGAGGTTGTAGCCAGGTGGGGGTTGGTCTCTTCTCCCAGGCAACCTGTGACAGAACAACAGGACCCAGTCTCAAGCTGCACCAGGGGAGGTTTAGGCTGGATGTTAGGAAGAAATTCTTCATAGAAAGAGTTGATTGGCCATTGGAATGTGCTGCCTGGGGAGGTGGTGGAGTCACCATCACTGGTGGTGTTTAGGAAGAGACTTGATGGGGTGCTTGGTGCCATGATTTAGTTGATTAGATGGTGCTGGGTGATAGGTTGGGCTTGATGATCTCAAAGATCTTTTCCAACCTGGTTAATTCTATTCTATTCTACTCTGTTCTAAGGAGGACAGAGGGAAAGCAGCAGGATGCAAGACCGATGTATGTCCTAAAGTCAGCTGTTAATTTTGGAGTTATCATGGTAAATTATCTCCTCACCCTCTATCCCTTCCTTTGCTAGTGGCAGTATTGGAGATGAGAACACAGATATTTTAGTAGAGGTCTTCTGTTAAAAATGCCAACGTGCCATGGTTTTCCCCCATTCGCATATTCAACAGCTTCTTGATCTGCAGTGGTATGTTTTAAGGAACTTCTGATCAGTAGGCAGCAAGCTTTGTGGTGCTACCTCAACTCAAAAATTTAGTCAGTAGCTCATTAAATAATTAGGTGCATAAGTGGCAGCAGAGCAGTATCATTTGAGCTTTGTCTCTGTTTGCAGACACCAAGGACCACCACCTTTCACAGAAATGGTAAACAGACACATTTCTTGTGATGTAATTGATCTCCATCCTCTGCCATATTATGAAGAGAAAGATGCCCATGTTTACGATTAATTCCTCTAATTAATAACATTGCAAGTGGCATGCATCTCACCTGAGGGATTTTGTGTAAACCAGGAAGCCAGTTCAAGGATAAAAGTCAGTTGCATAGCTACGTAAGCAAGTGCAAATCACAGTGACACTTTGTCCTCCTACCAGGCAGGAGCCAATGAAGCATCTCTGGAGAACTTGTTACAGTTTGCCTCATTCAAGCCACTCATTATAAGGGCCTTCACCTTGCAGCACTCACAGAGACTGAGCACTCATTGCTGCATCCCAAAGACACCCCAAGAGAAGCATCATTCTTGAGAGGCAAAGCACTTTGCTTTTCCTTAATGCACCCCCTCCTCCCGGCCAAAAGAGCCATGATTATTTGCATATGCACTGAAGCTCCAGGGAAAGGAATGTCAGTCAAGAGCCCATTGGGAAAGACTCTCAAAGACAAACTCAATGGAGCCTGAGCAATCAGCGTAAATCAAGACTTTAACCTTTCCAAGCCTTCCTCAGACTTCTGATCTGAAAAACAAGATGCTTAAGCACTTATCACATTTCTGAAGAGTCAAGTGCATCAGATGTGTCAATGCAAAAAATGTTTATTACTGAAAGTACCCATTGAAGAGTCTCAATCTTACTGACCCTGGACTGTTCCCCTTGTAAAAGCTACTGGGCAGAACAAATGCCACTACAAATTCTGTAACATAGAAATACAGACTCACTTTCAACCTGGCCTTCTTATGCAGATAGATTCTTGGCTTGGTGCAAATCTAAATCATAGGACAGTTTGGGTTGGAACGGACCTTAAGATCTTCTAGTTCAAATCCCCTTGCCATGGGCAGGGACACCTTCCACTAGACCAGGCTGCTCAAAGCCCCATCCAACCTGGCCTTGAACATCTTCAGGGTGGGGGCATCCATAACCTCCCTGGGCAACCTGTTCCAGTGACTTATCACCCTCACTATAAAGAATTTCTTTCTAATATCCAGTTTAAATCTGCCCTCCTCAAGTTTCAATCCATTCCCTGTCATTCTATCCCTACATGGCCATGAAAAAATCCCTTCCTGGCTTTCTTGTAGGCCCCCTTCAGGTACTGGAAGGCTGCTACAAGGCCTAACAAATAGAATAGAATAGACCAGACCAGGTTGGAAGAGATCTTCAAGATCATTGCGTCCAACCTATCACCCAGCACCATCTAATCAACTAAACCATGGCACCAAGCACCCCATCCAGTTTCTTCCTAAACACCAGTGATGGTGACTCCACCACCTCCCCAGGCAGCCCATTCCAATGGGCAATCACTCTTTGTGTGAAGAATTTCTTCCTAACGTCCTGCCTAAACCTCCCCTGGTGCAGCTTGAGACTGTGTCCTCTTGTTCTGGTGGTGCCGATTGCCTAGGAGAAGAGACCAACTCCCACCTGTCTACAACCTCCCTTCAGGTAGTTGTAGACAGCAAGAAGGTCTCCTCTGAGCCTCCTCTTCTCCAGGCTAAGCAATCCCAGCTCCCTCAGCCTCTCCTCATGGGGCTTGTGCTCCAAACCCCTCACCAGCTTTGTTGCCCTTCTCTGGACAGGTGCCAGCAACTCAACATCCTTCCTAAACTGAGGGGCCCAGAACTGGACACAGGACTCAAGGTGTGGCCTAACCAGTGCTGAGTACAGGAACACAATGACCTCCCTGCTCATCACACTGTTCCTGATCCAGGCCAGGATGCCATTGGCCTTCTTGGCCACCTGGGCACACTGCTGTCTCATGTTCAGCCTACTGTCAACCAGTACCCCCAGGTCCCTTTCTGCCTGGCCACTCTCCACTAGAAACTAAAACTAAGTCATATCTATAGCAGCCAGCACTCCAGTTTTTGGTGCATAAAACACAAGTTTCTGGTTATTGGCCAGCAAAGAGAACTGTGGCTGCCTAGCAGCTGAATCAGACAAAAGCAGCCCCTTCCCCACACAGCAAAGAAAACGTTTCAAGGAACATCCTCCTCTGTCCATTGCTCTCTGTGGTAACACCGTTAGGCCACGGCATACAGGCAGGTCATTAGATGTAACAGGAAAAACTCCACCAGTGGCATTTCCCTTGCCTGAATGGGATGCAGGATATTAAGTGAGCTCTGGATGAGCATCTGATCAGGCCTCTGACAACAGTCCTGTCCTCCAAATCGGACATTTTCAAAGGAGAGGTTGTGGCGGAGCTCCTTCAAGCTCCTTCTACATGAAGGAGCAGACAGCTCCAGCCCAGCGACATTGAATCCTGCCCTATGATCCCAGCATTCTTAAACAATGTGTCCTTCTGGAACTTGAGTATACAGTCTCACACAATACAGACTGAAATCTAACCAAAGGCCACACACAAAGCACACTAAAATCCTGCATATTATACTGTCAACTTATTTAATGGGATGGAGGACAGAAACAGCTACTGGATGGTTGCTGTCCTGCCACAAACAAGCAAGAGGCTCCAAGAGATAATTAGGCCATTACTACAGGAGACAGTCAGCATCTGCAGGGTGGTTGCCCGGATGATACAGTTATTTTCACACCTCCACTTTCTGTGACTGGTGCAAACAACACCATGTGTGTAAAGAGGAAATACAAAAACCCCACAACCCTCCTTCTCTCCTAATAAATTCACACAGCTTTACTGACAAAGGAAGGAAAATAACATTAAGAGTGTACATTTCAGCAAACACTCAGATGTTTGACATAAATTCTAATAGTTGTACATCTGCCCTACACTAGGAGCATGCAGTCCTTGCACCCCACCCTTCTTCACACAACCTTCTCATCTGTGGGGAGCACCAAGGAGGCTCCTCCAAGTTCACAGAAGCTAGTTCAGCAAACCATGGAGAATATTGCTGATCAGTTTCTCACTCTCAGAAATGCACCAAATCAATTTCATTAAAAGCCAAGAGATGGTGTTTTTTTTTAAACCTAACAGGTTTTTGAGAAATGCATAGTGTCAAGTTTTTAGGTCAACACTTACATCATAGAAATACCTTTCCCCTTGCCAGACCTGGTGTCTGTCTAGAGAACAGATAGCTGAACTGACATAGAAGACACTCCCATACGTTTGTTTTTCACATGCATTTTGGCAATGCTTGAGGCACTGAACTCACAGGAGAATGCAAATATTTGCTCTGGAAGCACAGCCTATGGGGAGCCTGAGTGGCCCTAACAAGCAGGTGGGGGTCTTCCAGTCACCTTCTCAGGAGCAAAGGTATTTCCTTTAGACTACCAGGATTTTCAGTCTATTTTGACCAATTTTTTCCCCTCAAGTAACTCCAGAGAGCCCATTTCTGCTTACAGTGCAGCACCATTATGAAGAATAAATTCTGCAGAACCTATTCTGTCCCAATCCCATATTGCTGTTGGAAATGTTGAAGAAGCAAAAGTAGGTCTATGTCAAACAGAACAGACTTTCCTAGGGATTTAAGAGTTGGTTGCAGCTGTTAGGCATTTTCTTCAGGTAGCATAAGGCCACTGTCCCAGAAACATTGCCCCTCACCTCTCTGATCAGGAGAAATGGTCATCTGCAGCATGCCTTTGCTGAGTGGATTATTCAACTCAAGCACAAGCTATATACTACAGGGCACTCACACCTCAGACTGCTAGGTTGCTCCTGTCTGCATTACAGAGTTACTAACAAGAAGTATTAGCAAATATCACTTGCTAAAATAACAAAGGAAAAGGCCTAGTCATCCATTTGTGACTTTTTATCATCTAGCTGATGTTGCCCAGACTGCTGGAGTCTGAACTAGTTAAGTACCCCTTCTCAACAGGCAACTGGGGTGTGCAGTAGCAGCAGTGGGTGGCCTACATTCAGACTCCTATCTGGGGGAAATAAGTCCAACCAGCTGAATTCACCCTTCTGCTTGCTGCAAAATTCTGCTTCTGCAAAAGTAGATGCTGCTGTTTGTGCTTGCATTTGACTATTAATAACTTGTGGCTAAAAAGCCATATGCCCAGTCAGACGGTATTGCTCATGACCACTTGTACCACCAGACAGGCACAGAAGCATTTCAGCATGCAGGCACTCACATTCCAGTTCTCTGTCTGCTTAAAGAACTTGGTAGCAAGACAAAAGTCCTACAAACACTTGGAACATATTCCCAAATGAAAACTCTTTCTTTCTGCGGAGAGAATTATTAAACTGCCTACAGCGTATTCCCCACCCACCAAGAAGAGAAAAATCACACAGGCTAGTAGTCTGAGCACAGACCTTGAATCTAGATGCTGGTTACAGATGTCACTCAGCAAAGCCAAGGTACCACAGGGAACTCACTTTACACCAATTAAGGTTAGAGTTTAATTCTCCAAAGGCAGAGTTCAGACCAAAGAAGCAGCAGCAGCCCCACTGTCATCCAGGTCATCACCACAGCCCACTAGAGAGCATTTAAATGCCATTCAGCACTCAGGCTCAGGTGGGAGAGGCTGAATTCCAGCTTCCAGACCTGAGCAAACACCCTGAGATTTATTCCTGTTCAGCCTGGAGAGGCAGCTTATCATGACAAGAAGTCATGCTGTTAGAGTAACAGGGTTAATGATTAACATTTGCACATGAGGCAAATCAGTTTGAAGCTTTTTCTAACCTGTCTCCCCTCTCCCAGCTGCTTACTCTCAAATGCTGCTTCTTCCCTGTGATACCCCAATGGCTCTATTACCTCGAACAGGGTGCGACATGGCCTCATGGCATGGCTTAAAAGCACTGCTGCAGCACTGCTGCAGCAGCACCACTGGAAGGCAAATTTAAACAGCACACTTTGCAAAGCTCAGGAGACGCTGCCCCTGCCCCGCAAGGGGTGACGGAGGAAAGGCAACTTCTGGGTGGCAGGCAGACGTTAGCCGTGCCCTTGACACCTCAGCTTCTCACCGCCTGCACAGTCAGCCCTGCTGTGCCACTCCCTCTGCCCTGCCCATGCCACCTGCCACCTCCGTGGCAGTCCATTCCCCGGCTCCTGCCGCTGCTCCAGTCCGCACTGCCGGCACAGCCTGGACAGCTCCTCTGCTCCTGCTGCTTCATCCAGCTCTGCGCCACTCCATTCCCGCCACTGCGCAGAGGGCCGTCCTTTTCCAGCTGTGCACCTGCCGCCAAGAACTTGGGACTGTTCCTGGGATGCTTCTATGAGCTAAATCCAGGAAATGCTGATATCCCTTCCTTTGCTCTTCAAGTCTCTCTCCCTCTCATCCTCTGTCTCTCTACTTTACCCTCTCCTTTTCCTTCCCATTTTCCCTCACCTCCAGTCCACTCTAATAAACCTGTTTCATCAGCCATTCGGCATCAGTTTGCCTGTATTTACTCCAAGGGAATTATTCAGATCTTAGTACAACATCCTCCACTGCTGACCAGGATTGGTACAGGATAACCAGGCCATGACACTCCCCCAGAAGAACATCCGTAAGGGAAGGCACCCTGAAACCTGAGTTAGCATGTGGGGTAATCGAGGGGAGAAGTTTCCCAACACACACTCCCAGCTATGAACCAAATATATTCTCCCCCAGGCTGTATCAGCAGCCTCAGGTTACAGTGAAGTGCTGAGGTAGGTTTCGGTGGCTAATTCATCACTGACCACAGAATTTAACAAGGTATGGAAGTCATCCAAATAAACTACCAAGGCAAAGTGTGAAACCCTAACAAGAATGAAATACAGCTACAGCAGCAGCTACCACAGGACAGTTTTAACATTCTTCGGGTAGTAGCTGGAATTCAGTACCAAGTTCTTTGAACTTGTGCTGGTAGACACAAAGCTGTCTTGGCATCACTGGTATTTCCATCAGACTTAATACCCCGAGGTTAGCAGATCTGAGTAACAAATACACATTCTATGGTTTATTTCTTTTTCTTTCCTTCTTTTCAAAGTGAGGCTTAGTCTCAGCTCCACATCAGGGAAATGGAAAGTTATCCCCAACCCTTTATCTTATTCATCTACAGACAAGACAAAGGCTGTCTCTACTGCCCACATTTTGCCTTGCACAGGAGAGGACCCACTCTGGATACCCAAACACCCCACAAGAAGAGATCTGCAGACAGTCATGAGGAACCCAGCAGCACAGGTCTGGGCTAGGAGCAAGGCATTCAGGACATCTCAGACTGCATAATTTGGATGTCCAGTTTGTTGGAAAAAAATTAAGAATAAAAGATGGTAAAGCAAGTGGTAACTCCAGGCAAGCTTCCCGACAGCTTATTATTCAACAAGCCTTCCTGCCTTGCTCTCCCATCCCAGAACAACCTCAGAACAACTCCCTCTGATACAGAACAAGTCTGCTACAGAGCTACACATCCAGCTGTGTGCTGGGCATTGCACTTCACTGGTGTGCAGAGTTACAGCCAGGACAAGGGAAAAGCTGGCAGCTGCCAGAACTAGCTGAATTTTCACAGAATCATAGAATGACTTTGGTTGGAAGGGACCATAAAAGGTCATCTTGTCCAACTGCCCTGCAATAAGCAGGGATGTCTTCAAACAGATCAGATTGCTCAGAGCCCCATCCAACCTGACCTTTAATGTTGCTAGCAATAGGGCATCCACCATCTCTCTGGGCAATCTGGGCCAGTGTTTCATCATCCTCATTGTAAACAATTTCTTCCTTATATCTAGTCTAAATCTACATTCATTCAGTTTAAAACAATCACCACTTGTCCTACTGCTACAGGTCCTGCTAAAAAGTTTGTCCCTGTCTTTCTTATAAGCCTCCTTTAAGTACTGAAAGGCTGCAGTAAGGTCTCCTTGAGACTTCTCCAGACTGAACAATCCCAGCTCACTCAGCCTTTTCTCACAGCACATATGATCATTTTCATGGCCCTCCTCTGGACTCACTCCAAGAGGTTCATGTCTTTCCTGTGCTGAGGACTCCAGAGCTGGATGCCATGCTCCAGGTGGAATCTCCCCAAGGCAGAGTTGAGGGGGAGGATCCCATCCCTTCACCTGCAGACCATGCTGCTTTTGATGAACCTCAGGATACAGTTGGCTTTCTGGGCCGCGAGCATGCATCGCCAGCTTATGTCCAGCTTTTCATCCTCTAGCATCAAGAGCAGTTTCTCTCCACATCTCTCCTTTTGTACATGGACTCTCAGCACATTGTCAACACTCACCCAGCTACTGACAAGCACAGCTAGGTAATGGCTGGAGTCACAGCAATTGTGACCCAGTGTGATCTGACTCCCGTGTTGCAGAGCTGGGCAGCCCACTGCAGGCCACGCAGCATCTGAGTCTCCAAGGGCCCCCAGCTGACAGGCAGCAACCAAAATGCACCTGTATTTACCCCTGTCAGATATGGGACAATGACAGGGGAAATTACCTCGGGACAAAAAAAATACTGAACCAGTAACTTAAAAGCAAATTTTGATCTCAATACTTTCTGTTCAAATTCTATTAACCAAGGCCAGAAGGACATGAATTGTCTGGAATGATTCAAACTAACCTTCTGGCATCATGCTTCACGGCTGTCCCTGACACAGAGAATGGTGAGGACCACAATTAATGCTTCACACAGGTCCAGTAAGTTAAATACAGCAGTGGGAGGCCTGGTTCTAGTGGAGTTATAAAAGCATTAAGGAAAGCTAGACAAGAAAGTTGATGATGTGGCTCCTCAAAATTTACTTAGCCTTCACAAATCTGTCACAAGACTCAGTTTGGCAAATTCCTGTAGATTTGATGACTGCCACATGTGGCATTACTTTTTAATTCCTCAGATTCAAACGCCCCCCCTGAGTTTCTGCTTTCTAACAGTTCTCAGGATTCTTCCATGGTGGAAAAGCACCATTAAGATAATTCATCTAAAGTCAGGATGTTACTGGTTTGGATTCTGCTGAAGCCTAGCTGAAGAAACTGAGTTTATCTGTATACCAAGTTCTCTGAATGTGAGATCCACTGGTAGCAGCAAGTTCCTTTTGTGCATTCATGAGCAGGGAAACCAGTGTAACACCATACAAGGGTCCTACAGTACAGGAAGCACAGAAGAATAAGGGGATCCTTTTCCTATCAGCACTCTTTTCTCCCCTCCTGCAGCTGCTGGTCCTATCCAGCTGCTGCCAAGGGTAGAGACTCTGCATACCAGATGATGTGGGGACATGGACTAACACTGGTGTGGCAGGGAGCTGCCACATCTCAGGAGGTCACAGAGCATCCTATGCAGACCCTGCAAGAATACAGACACAATTACCTAGGGAAAACCTTCTCAGTCCTCCTCAGTGCTTGTAGAGGTACTAATACCTGTTTATCCATTCCTGGCCCTTCTTTATGATGTCTCTTAGGACATACTGGGGAAAAGCAGAAGAAAGATTTAGAGCATTCCAATGCCCTTCAAGCTCAACATGACAATTATAATCCTCTAACTAGAAAGAGGAGAAAAAATGAGATGGGCTGTGATGGGTTGGGAGGGCTAAATCCCCATTAACTAGGGCACCAAGATTTGAAGGGCTCAGCTTTGCACACATACTCCTTTAGCAATGTCCCTATGGTTCACTGTCCCTGCCATTTCCTCAGTGAGTAAACACAAGCAATAGACCTACTGCCCCAAGAATGCCAGCGGTGGGCAAGAGAACTCTACTGCTGTGACACTGCCATGCCAAGACTAATGCATCCAAAACCATGGGGGCAGCAGAAGCCCTCAGGTAACCTACACCATTCACAGGTACAAGGGGGCAGCAAAGGTGAGGATGGTACCAACCACACAGCAGAGATGCACTATTAGCCACTGAACAGCAGCAAAAAGAAGAATGTAGCAAATAAATTACCTTTCATATTAGCCCTACCAAGCACAATCATTTGTATCACTCTACTATGTTTCCCTTCATCTTGAGCACACCTTTCCTGAAGGTGAGGCATGGGGCACAAGAACATTAATGAGTAAATATTTCACAATTAATAGCTCTTTCTGGTAATGCAGCAAGCAGATCAGCAGATTTTTCCTACTACCCGGTGTGACTCAATCGGTGTCCTGTGCTGTAAGAATTTTCACTGTAAACCACTTCCTCATACCTCACCTAACATGGAGCATGCATTCTCTCTCTGTTCAAGAATCCAGCCCAAGCCAGCAGTCCACACACACCGACTTAAAGACCTTTCACACTCGGCCAAAGGAAGCTTCTGATGGGTGCTAAACCTCACTTGACGGCATCATCGCTTGACCCAAGAGATCCACAGCTAGTCCTGAAGGAACACTGATTTTTCTGTCCCTCCCCAAAATTTATTTAGGAGCGCCAGCTGGCGTGGCCCAGTTTTCCCAGCACAGACTGGAAATGCCCCACAGGGCAATCCAGAATTCCAGGGCACAGCTCAAGCAGTCTTAGACCACCCAAATGCAGGAGGATGCAAACAGATGCCAAGTTTACTCAGATTTACTCTAAAAGATTTTTTGAAAGGGTTACCTCATTGCAGATCATCCATCCTTCTGCTGCCAACCCAAGCTCAGTACAAACACCACATTGCACTCCAAGCAGTGGGAGAAACATGACTATGCTCACCCCAGCTGGCATCTGGTACTGATAGGGAAGCCAGCTTTGCTGCTCCTGAACACAAAACCAAGAGCCTTTGCATTACTAGAGCAAGTGCAGCACCAGTAGAGATGAGGTGTAGCCCTATGAGGAGAGGCTGAGGGAGCTGGGATTGTTTAGCCTGGAGAAGAGGAGGCTCAGGGGAGACCTTCTTGCTCTCTACAACCGCTTGAAGGGAGGTTGTAGCCAGGAGGGGGTTGGTCTCCTCTCCCAGGCAACCAGCACCAGAACAAGAGGACACAGTCTCAAGCTGCACCAGGGGAAGTTTAGGCTGGAGGTGAGAAGACAGTTCTTCACTGAGAGAGTTGTTAGCCATTGGAATGGGCTGCCCAGTTTGGTGGTAGAGTCACCATCCCTGGAGGTGTTCAAGAGGGGATTGGACGTGGCACTTGGTTCTATGATTCTATGACTCAGCATCCCTATGCTGGGGGTAGGGTTATGCCCTACCTGTTTGTCACGGTCTCTAACAACCCACCCAGAGATCACTTTGAGTGGCTGTGTCCTGTCTTTGATGGTAAAACAGACACTTCAGCCACAGTGAGACATCTCGGAAGGTTAGGAAACACATGCAGCCTACTCCATCAGCAGCCTGGTGTAGCTCGGCATTCCTAGCACACAACTAAAGGAAAAATAAAGTCTCCTAGAAAGGCATAACGAAAAACAATAAATCACATGCTGTACTTTCCAAGTGCTGTAATATTCATAATCACATTGCTCAGCACCAGAAGTTCCCAGTGAGTACCTGCAGCATTCATGTTTCCCAGCTCTGACACTTTAATATCAATTTTCACAATTCAAAATTACTTTGGGAAACTACATAGGAAGCACAGACTTCTTTGAACTTCACTGTGTGAACGTGAGGGCTCCCATTTGCACTGATGCCGGATGCCCATGCCCACACTAACTCCTCAGTTACCCAAGGAGCTGCAGTGCTTCTTGCAGCTCTTGGGCACTCTTCCTCATTGATTAGCCTTTTTACTGCACACTTGATTTCAGAAGGCTCAAAGGTACAGCACAGCAATCCCGAGCATGACATCCTCTGGCACCACATACTTTGTTCAGGGCACCAGCATGTGAGCAGATGGAAACCATCAGTGTTTCCCAATTTTGCCCTGCAGGAAGGTTTCTTCAGAGAACCTCTGAAGACACCTTTGCAGAGCAGGAACACTTTTCCAGACAAGCCCTGGCTGTTTCAGGATTCAGCTTATTCAAAATAAAAAGGTGAGGAAAAAACTCTTTTTCTCCTCCCAAGCTTACAAAATGGCTGATGCAGGTTTCAGCACAGTTGCTCTCAACTCCATGCAGTGCTACAGGCTGGGGTCAGGGTGGCTGGAGAGCAGCCAGGCAGAAAGGGACCTGGAGGTACTGGTTGGTAGTAGGCTGAACGTGAGACAGCAGTGTGCCCAGGTGGCCAAGAAGGCCAATGGCATCCTGGCCTGCATCACGAACAGTGTGGCCAGCAGGAGCAGGGAGGTCATTCTGCCCCTGGACTCAGCACTGGTTAGGCCACACCTTGAGTCCTGTGTCCAGTTCTGGGCCCCTCAGTTTAGAAAAGATGTTGAGTTGCTGGAACATGTCCAGAAGTGCAACAAAGCTGGGGAGGGGTTTGGAGCACAAGCCCTGTGAGGGGAGGCTGAGGGAGCTGGGGTTGCTTAGCCTGGAGAAGAGGAGGCTCAGGGCACACCTTATTGCTGTCTACAACTACCTGAAGGGAGGTTGTAGCCAGGAAGGGGTTGGTCTCTTCTCCCAGGCAACCTGTGGCAGAACAAGAGGACACAGTCTCAAGCTGTGCCAGGGGGGTTTAGGCTGGATGTTAGGAAGAAATTCTTCACACACAGAGTGATTGCCCATTGGAATGGGCTGCCCAGGGAGATGGTGGAGTCACCATCCCTGGAGATGTTTAAGAAGAGACTGGATGGGGTGCTTGGTGCCATGGTTTAGCTGATTATATGGTGTTGGGTGATAGGTTGGACTCGATCTCGAAGGTCTTTTCCAACCTGGTTAATTCTGTATTCCCTCCCTGCCATTTTTAAATGAAGCCTCCTCATAAGGACTCCATTTCAGCTTACAAGGTAACAAAAATTGGAAAGTGGGACAATGAAAACAAGAAGTAGATTATATTCTGCAACTTTAGCAAGATGCCATCAGTACCCATGCTATAAGAGTGTCAGAAACTGGAACACTACCCCAGACAGACCATGGCAGTCTCAAAGTCTGAACTGCAAAGTCAGCCCTACAGATCCATCATGGCAGAGTGACCAAACAAGCATCACTCCACTAGCCTTAACAGCTTCCTTGCCCAGGGGCAGACCCAAATGGCAGTTTCATTTACAGAATACAGAACAAACCAGATTGGAAAAGACCTTTGAGATCATTGAGTCCAACCTATCATCCAACACTATCTAATCAACTAAACCATGGCACCAAGCACCCCATCCAGTCTCTTTTTAACCACCTCCAGTGATGGTGACTCCACCACCTCCCTGGGCAGCCCATTCCAATGGCAAATCACTCTTTCTGTGAAGAATTTCTTCCTAAAATGCAGCCTAACAAAAAGGACTGAGGTACCAACAATGCCTGCAAAGCCTACAGCGGAGACAGGTCTCTGCAGGAACAATGCCCCTGAAGTAGCCAAAAGAAAGGAGCTCAAAAGGGAGCACACAGCTGCCTATCAAAACCCCAGGCTCTGCCACCACTGAAAAATTGCCCATATGCTCAAAGCACATCACAACATGGGCACTTTCTCTGCAAAGATGAGGCCCAAGAGACCAGTTTTGTTATTTTTTTCTTTTTACATTTTGTTTGGTTTTTAAATGCACTCCTATATATCTATCTGTCTTCACAGCCAGAGGCACAACTGGGACCTGAAAATTTGATGAGAACAGTCCATGTCCTGTCCTTTATCACTTTTATTAGCTACAAAAATACATGCTTATTAAAACACACTGAAGGACAGTGGCAGGTAGCACACAGCCTCTCCTCATAACTCTTCTTGTTCTTGCAGCAGATTTCCCCTGCCCTGCTGTGCTTTTGCTCATCCTATCCTTAGTTCAAAGGCATACAAAGGGTCAACTCAAACAAATGTTTTGCTAAAGCTCTCCAGCCTTTTACAATGCTTGCAAGCTAAGCCTTCCAAAAGCCCTGTGAAGCACATAAAAATCTCCATTGACTTCAGGGTAATTGAGGCACAGCAGCCTGTAAGGAGGACGAGTCTGCAGCTCAGTCAGTATGCCAACTTGAATCCCAGCCCATCATGGGTCTCCTTGCAGCGATATCATTACCATAACACGATAATACGGGACGTGGTGTGGATCATAGCCTCTGTGCTAGGTGCTGCAGAGACAGAAGAGCCTATGACCCTGTAACAGGAGCTGGAGGAGCACAAGAAGCAGTGCATACCACCACCGACACAGGAGACAGAGAACAAGATCCTGGGACTGTCACTGAGATTAGGAAGAAATTCTACACAGAGAGAGTGATTGGCCATTGGAATGGGCTGCACGGCAAGGTGGTGGAGTCACCATCATTGGAGGTGTTCAGGAGGAGACTTGATAGGGTGCTTAGTGGCATGGTTTTGTTGATTAGGTGGTGTTGGATAATGGATTGGATGTTATGATCTTGAAGGTCTCTTCCAACTTGGTTTATTCTATTCTATGCCATGGGCCATGAACAACCTGCTGGCATCCTGGGGCAAGCCAAGGAAGAGCAAGAGATCCTGTCTGGCCATGCTCTGCCCTGTGACTTTCCCTGCAGAAGTGTGACAGTGCACCTCACAAGTAAGCCAAGGATTCCCCTGACCCACCTGCTTCATCCCCGGCACGTTTGCCTCTGTTTGTTTCATGTCTTTGCACTATGCTTTTCTAACAGGAATAACGAAGCCACTTTTCAGCACTCGAGCACGGGCAGTCCCAGTTTGGTGCCCCCAAAACAAAAGGGGTATTCTCCCCTCAGACAGAATCACCAAGGTTGGAAGAGACCTCAAAGATCATCAAGTCCAACCTGTCACCCAACAGCTCATGACTACTAAACCATGGCACCAAGTGCCACATCCAATCCCCTCTTGAACACCTCCAGGGATGGTACCTCCACTACCTGGGCAGCACATTCCAATGGCGAATGACTCTCTCAGTGAAAAACTTTCTCCTCACCTTGAGCCTAAACTTCCCTTGGTGCAGCTTGAGACTGTGTCCTCTTGTCTTGGTGCTGGTTGCTAGAGAGAAGAGCCCAACCCCTTCCTGGCTACAACTACCTTTCAGGTAGTTGTAGAGAGCAATGAGGTCTGCCCTGAGCCTCCTCTTCTCCAGGCTAAACAATCCCAGCTCCCAGCCTCTCCTCATAGGGTTTATTTCATGGAAAGGCTCTCGGAGGGGGGATGGGCAAAATCATCTTCAGGAGCACTTTCACATCCCCACCAAACCTCTACAAACTATCCCAGGTTGCCCAGACCACGACACTCCCCAAGCCCCAGCTACCTCATGACACTGATTAATAACTAAGGCCAGTGCTGCCAACTGGATTTTGTTAATATTATTATAGAGAACCATTTCTTTTATGTTTTAATGCACCACATGGGCCGCTGGGACAAATTAAATAGCAAATAATTTTCTGTCATTTAGGCAAATGGCACTCATTCCCACATTTTAAAACATCAACACTGTAAATAAAATATTAAGTTGTCAAGCCAACCACTGCATCCTCCTCCTGCAGTAATAACCCTGGAGAAACAGTTATCAAGTCATCTTTTCCCAGGGAGCTGGCACAGGCCTCTCCTCTGCCATAAGAGAGATCCCAGAGAGATCCAAAAGTGCAGTGTTGGAGGGGTCTCACCACAGCAGGAACAGCTGCCATAAAACTCCAGGTGATGAGGGCCTTCCCTCCCCTCTGCCCCCCTCAAAATAAACCAGGAAGAACAGAAGCCGTACAGGTGCGGGGAAGAGCCAGGGTGGACTTTTGGCAGGGGGATGGGCCAGGCTGAACAGCATGGACAAACACAGCACCATCACACTGCAAAAGCATCAGCATTATGATCTGCATCTTCTTCTCTATCTCATTTCCAGCAATATCTGCAGAGCCAGAGGGAGCAGAGCTGCTCTGCAGGCTAGCAGGATGGAGAACCCAAACCTCCTTCCCTTCTTCTTTGACTTGAAGGGAAGAGAAATTTTAAAAAACCCATTTCCTAAGCTGTTGAACATTGTGGCTTCACTGTCTAGCTCACCATGCCTCCCTGGACTCCAGCTCCTGATGCTTGCAGCCAAGGTGGTCTGGCTTACAGGCAGTGCAGCAGCCTCAGGGAGACCTCACTTTCTTCTCTCACCATGGCACAGCAAGACATGAAATCAAACCTGTACTTCACAAGCCTGACAATATGCCAATGCAAGAAATTAGTGCTCTGCTCTGTCTTGTTGGCTCTGGGGGGATTATTTATTGATTTCATAGAATCAATAGGGTTGGAAAAGACTCAAAGATCATCAAGTCCAACCTGTCACCCAACACCTCATGACTACCAAACCAGGGCACCAAGTGCCACGTCCAATCCCTTTATGAACACCTCCAGGGATGGTGACTCCACCACCTCCCTGGGCAGCACATTCCAACAGCTAACAACTCTCTCTGTGAAGAACTTTCTCCTCACCTCCAGCCTAAACTTCCCTTGCTGCAGCTTGAGACTGTGTCCTCTAATTCTTGTGCTGGTTGCCTGGGAGAAGAGACCAACCCCCTCCTGGCTGCAACCTCCCTTCAGGTAGTTGTAGAGAGCAATAAGGTCTCCCTGAGCCTCCTCTTCTCCAGGCTAAACACCACAGTTCCTAGAATTACATCCCCAAGGCTCCAAAACTTGCCTCCAGGCAGGCACACATGCCCAGGAGTCCCTGAGGCTTGAGATATGCAACTCCCTGAAAGATGGTATCATTTACCAATCCACAAAAGTTGCAGGAACAGTGTCCCCTGAAAACTGTGCACAGGGGGAATGTGCTGAAGGGATGGGAGTAAGATCATTCATGAATGAATGGTGAAGATCAGCCAACACCTGCTCCACACCCATGACCAAAGGCAACAGAAAACAAATACAGCACAGGCCTCATTTTGGACAACTTAGTTAAGTCTGCCAAGATCTGAAAAGCATATATCAAGGTGGTCTTATCTGGTGGCCAAAACAAGAGCTAAATTCACCAGTTTGGCTACGCAGGGAAGCAAGTACACCCCGGCCAAACCAAACAAAGCACCTTCCCTCACCAGTGTGTTTGATGCCTACAGACATCTCCTGTTCTCAGCAGCACATCCCAGAGGAGCCTCTGAGGTCTTTTCCAACCTTGTTGATTCTGTGATAACCAAGTGACCCTCAGTTCAACTATGTTTGTAGAGCATTTAAAAACCTTCTGCTACATGGGAAATGGACACCTTGCTCTCAACTCCCCTGTGCTCATTTTACATGGCTGAGCACAGAGGCAGGGAGCAGCCAGAAGAGCTGAGCCCAGGCAACCTGAGCCAATATTTCAGGGTCTCGCAGCTGTCAAACCAAGTGACTAGTGGGGTCACAGAAGAATAATGCAGGTCATGAAAGTTGGCAGGACAAAGATAAGAGGCAACAAATCTGCTCCAAAGAGCAATTAGGCACCAGCATGTTTCAGAGTATCTGAGTAACAAAACTCCTCTGTCTCCATCTTCCAGATGCATTGCTGCTTTCCTACCATCCCAGAGAAGTCAGCAAGGAGGAGAAGCCTATAGGCAGCCTCACGTGTAGCTTTTGACTGGGAAATGGGAACAAACAATCCAGTCAGCCAAGAGCAAAATTCCTCCTTCAAAGCTACCTACTAGGCAATCCTCTTACAAGCTCTGGCCACACAACAGCAATGGCCTTGATCTCTTCAAGGGGACAGAGATATGCCAGGGCAGCTTCCCATGCTGCAGTCTTGAAAGGCAGAAGAGTCCTGGGCTCTGCCCACTAAAGCTGTGCTGAAGGAGATGAGCACAATGTAGTGAATAATTAACTGCCTGTAGTGTGGAAATAATACCAAAGTCCTTCCAAAGGACACATCACAGAGCTTCTGCCCCCAGGAAATTTCTGTGAAGCAGGAAGCAACTTCTTCTCTGGTAGGAACAGAAAAGAGCACAGGGAAGATGTCCATCCCCCAGGAAAACCCAAAACAAACCAACTGCCAAAGGTCCAGGACTCTTCCTAAGCGACATGAAACCATGCTGTGCTCCAGAGAAAGGATGCATTTCTAGGACTGTGGTACTTCCTCAGGTTTCTACCCTCCATGGCAGGTGTAAGGGGAATTACGCAGGGGCTCAGTGTGCCACCATATCAGCCTTGCCCTTTATCAACTTCTGCACTGTTACTTCAATCAACTTGTCTATATTTAGCCCCTGTCTGGAGCTAAACTACAGCAGTTGCTCTAACACCATTGACTGCTCCCCAGCAGAGAAGGGGGATCATGAAAGGGAGACGAGACCTGCAGTTTGAAACAAAAACAGATTTAATGGAACAGCCAAACTAATACCAGTGTAAATATAAAGAATACAAAGTTATACTCAAGAAAGCAGAGGTACAGCAGTCACACTAAACACAAAGGCAGTCCTTGAGAGTAGGAGAAAGAGGAGCAGGGTCAGGAGAAACCCAAGAAAGATGCTCTAGGAGGAAGCTCCCCTCTCCTCAAACTTCTCTCTTTATACTGAGTGTGATGTGCGTGGTCTGGGATACACCTGAGCATCAGCTGGAGTCAGCTTTCCTGGCTGACTCCAAACTCCTAATGGCTTGTGGCCCATGGCTGACCTATGATTCTGCCCCAGCAAAAACAGGACACATGTAGGACCTATTTAGGGAGAGGCTTTTGCAGAGAGTCCACATGTCAATATTTCTGGCTATAAAGCAGGGATCCAGGGGGTCACTATTAATTCACGAGGTATTTCTGAGACACTGATTTTCAACAGCCCACCTGCCCCAACTTTAACAGTTTGCCTTGCTGACTCCAAGAGTCCAAACATCCAGATTTGAAGTTTAAAGTTGTGCTAATAAGCATGAGGTCAACAAACAACAAATCAGTTTCAAGCTGAGTCTTGAAATTGACTACAGCTTTTACCTAAGGTGATTTTTACTTCTTGTGTTGGGAGATAACAAAGAAGAAAACCACAAGCCCAGAAAGCACTTCAGTTCTCAAAACCCAGGCAATTCACCTTCATTTGCCCAGGATGTGAAATGTCACAGCACAGACACAAGAGCAGAATTCCTGGACTCACTCAGATGTTGTTTGTAATTTTTTCCCAGTTTTAGAAAATTAAAGCCACATTTTCCTGAGACCCATAAGGCACATGAATCACCCTTATTTGCAGATGAGCCCAACCCTGACCTCCAACACCATTACTCATGCAGAGCAGAGGAAATCAAAACCTGGATCAAAATGGGTAGCTTGTCTCAGTGGCTCTGCAGAAGGCCAAGGGACACGAGAAGCAGGCAGCGCATTGGCACGCCTCCTCTTACACAAGACTGCCATTATGTGTTAGGTCAAATAACCTAACTTCATGGGGAATGAACTCAGGGTTGAGGGCTCTGCACTGCAAAAGAACAGCTGCTTCTCTGGATTCACTTCTCCAGTGGAGCAGTTGAAATGGCACATTTGCTGCACTGGCTGGGAGAAGGAGGTGGGCAGCACTGCAGCCTACATACCGTGAACACAAGGATGTGTGCCAAAAACCACTTGGACACATCTAGCCCCTGTCTTACCAGACTCTCACGGTCAGCTTAGCCCTTGAGACCAATTATTCAGACTCCTGCTAGATGCCGCACCGTGCTGGGGGAGGGTGCTGTCCCAGACCCCTGTCGACCTTCCTGCCCTGTATCCATCTGCAGTTGTTTCCCTGCTTCTGCCCCAGCAGCGTGGGCAGAGGCTGTGGCTTGGATGGCTCATTCTTCACATCTCACTGCAAGGCACTAGGCTGTCTGCAAGCAATGGCACCACACAGTTAGAGCTCCACACCTATTGCCTTTTACCAGCTCACCTCTCAAAGCAACCCAGCCGACCCTTGGGAAGTTAACATTGCCTGAACAAGGAGAAGCCCAAGCACCACAAACACCTTCCGCTTCTCTTCTCTATGCAAATAGATTGTGGCAGGTCAGGATGTGGTATTTCAACCATTTCAACTGTCAAGCGGATCAGGAGAGGGTCCTCCTTCATGCCAGCCTCTGCCTGCCAGAAAGACTGGGAGTTAACCTGAGCTGGAGCTGGCACACTCTGGGACCCAAGTTACAGAGGGATGGGAGAAGCAAAGAATGATTATTTTTCCCCACTAAGGGATTTCAGGCATGAAGCAGAGCTGGGATGCTTTACGTTGCTTTGCGATGAGGACCAGATTTGGAGCAGCTGTTGCACAGCACTATAGCTTGTAAGGAGAGGCTTTGTGGTTAGCCATGAGCACACACTGCCTTCCCACAAACAGCAGCAATATAGCAATGTGCAGCATTGCCACAGCATCCTCTTCCCAAGGATTTTAAGGTGCTTGTCAGATGATATGGGTTCATGCAACCTCCACAAGCCCTCTGAGAGGGGGTAAATTAAATTCTATTTAAAAAATAATAATAATAATTTGAATGGATTAGCAGGAGAACAGATAAATGAAACTGCCAGAGCCGCATGTTCAAGCACATGTGGAAATCAAGGGCTTAGGGGCAGTTTCCACTGCTGCCAAGGTGGAATCCAACAGACAGCAGCACTCCAAACCCTCCGTTTGCTCAACTCGGACGGCCTGAGAGTGTTCCGCTGCATGAGCAAAGGGCTACAGTAATAATAGCACTGGCCTGGGAGCCACTCTGTTAATTTCCACAGTCCTACTCCATAGAGAGTCTGACAGAGCAGCCTGAGCTGCCGGCAGTCCCCAACTCCAGTGAGCAGCAAGCATCACCCTTGCTCTGCCCAGCAGCCTCAGTTTTGACTTTTGAGTGTCAGCAGCTGTGAGCAATGGCTGAGGGTCTCAGTGGAAGGGTTCCCACTCTGCTGCCGAAGGGCTGGAGCTGCTCTGACAGTATTTTCCTAACGTTCACGAGGCTTCGCAAACACCCACCCACACCTGCCACCCCAGCTTTACAGGTGGGGAAGAGAGACACAGGCCAGAAATCCCAGTGCCAGTTAAGGAGGGAACGGGGAGCCCCAGCGCCTGGCCCCTGCTCCAACCCTGACCGGGCTGCCGCTTTTGTTCGCTTCCATGCGTGTGTAACCAGCTGATAAATGGATTTGCAGCCAAAGAGTGACACACAGCGCAGTTCCCTGACTGCTTCAGCTACATCACTCCTGGGAATGGTGTTGCTGGGCCACTTTTGCTCCAGTGGCTGGTTTATTTTTTATGTAGCTATTGCCTAGAGTTAGGAGAGCTTTACTGCTGCTGTTATCCAGGGTGAATCAGGACAAACCTCCTCCACAGAGAGTGCAGAAAGGTCCTTCCCATCCTTAAGTCAGGAGCTCGATTTTATTAGGATACCTGAGCCCAGAGATACCCAGGGAGTGCAGAGCTCGGAGCTTTCAAAGCAAGTGCGAAGTGGCACAACTACCAGCCTTCGGGCTAGGAAAGAGCCTTGAGGGCTGCCCCCATCGCCCAACCTGTCTAAATCTCAGCCCGATCCCGACTCGCCGACTGATACCTCCGCCTTGAAAGAGACAAAACTCGTGAGCTGCGGCCAGGTCCCCCATTTGTCAGCAAAATGGACAGTGCTGCGAGAAGCGTTGCCTGCATCCCCCAGCCCGATGGCCAGAGCCTGGCTGCCCGGAGGAAGGGTTTGTGAGAGGTCATGGCTCTTCTCCGACCCTCATGTGATCATACATGCACACACAGATGTACGTATGCGCTTCTTGAACGCGAACCAAAAAAGCTTCCAGCTGCTTCGCCTACCCTTTTCCTCCGCCAAGGGCAGTGACTCTCAGCAAAAGGCGCAGAGCCCGGACGAGCTGGCAGACAACTCGCCAACACTTTACCCTGGGCGTTCGTTCGCTACTCTGTTCTTCCCGGGTCTGCCCACCCTGCCCCTCGACCGTAACGGCTGCCATGGTGACAGGCGCGGATGCTACTGTAAATACACAGCAGCCCGACGGCGAGGAGAGCCCTCCCCGCTCCCCTCCACCCCGCCGCGGCCGGGCAGGATGCTCGGCGGCCGCGGCTCACTCACGCTCAGGGGGACGGTCCTCTCCTCCCGCCGGACCTCCAGCCTGCCGCCCGCCCTCTGCCCTCTCCGGGCGCTGCCGCCGCTGCTGCCGGACCTGTCGGCGGCCGCCGCCGAGCGGGGCTTGTTGTCCTGCCATAAGTAGTAGAAAGTGCCCAGGATCCAGGCGACGGTCAGGATGGCGATGGCATTGGCCCTGATCCTCCTCATGCCGAGCGCCCCGGGGGAGCCTGGGAGAGCTGCCTCCACGGGCAGGGGCGACTGCCGGAGGAATGAGAGTAGGCGGCGGAGCAGCGGAGGCTTCCTCCGCACCGCTATACAGCTCCAGCCCCGGCCGCGCACCGCCCAGCCACCGCCGCCGCCGGGTCCTAACGCCTCACGCCGCCGCTTCGCCGCAGGGGGCGGGGGCTCAGCGCCGCCTCCGCCGGGCCGCGGCTGGCCCGCTGGCTGCGTGGGTGCCGCCGAGGATGCGTTCGGCTGAAGCGGGGCGGGGGCGGCATCCTCGGGAAAGCGGGTGCCATGAGGTGGTGGCAGACCCCCCGTGGCGGGGACTGAGTAACTGCGAGGCAGCTGCTGCAACGCGAGTGACACGGAGGTTTGTCCCCTTGCACTCCCTAGCCCTCGGTCGCCCCATCACCACGCGGCAGGTACTCCTTGGCATAAAGCAGGTGGCCAGTGAGTACGCCCTGGCACCCATGGCACATGGGGTCAAGGCACCCACTCCACGGAAATGGACACATCCCAAGCAGCATCCTGCATTGAAGTTAGTGCATTTCACAGAAGCTAAGCTCTTGGGCTGGCAATGGACCAAGGACCCGTTGCCATCACTGCTACACACAACTATCTAGCCCTTGTGCCACCTAGGCAAGCACTACAGCCATGAGGCTTTCTAAGCCCTGTGGGAAGGGCAGCATGGCCATGGTACCATTCCACATCACAGGGCATGGCCCAAGCTGCAGCAGTAAAAAGCTCCCCGAATCACAGACCATCCAGCTGGTCAAACCATGCTGCAGCTAGGCATAGTGCAGCTGCTGTCCAACCAGGGCTTTAGAGTTTGAGAGAGCAGGAGGAAGCACTAAAACCAATTCTACCAGCGCAGAGAGGTGCTTAGAGCATGTAGGTGCCTCCACAGCACCTGATGAGGGGACTAGAATTGCAGTACAGAAAATTGCATCTCAGCTTCTAAATGACTTTTAGTCTACCTTTCTCCTGGCCAACCCCCTCTAAATGTAATTAAAATCTGCCCTCCGAAATGCCCTTTCAGGTTTACTTGCACACCACTTACCTCCTGATGCATAGTACAAAAGTAATCTATCAGAGCTGCATTGTGCTAGCACTCAGCACAGAAAGCTACTGCTAGGACCAGCACTTCCCAAGGCTGCAGCATGGCTCCACATCAGCCTCCCTGCACCCCTGACGCAGGAAATATTAAAAAGCATCTTTCACCCTCCTAAGAATCTTTCCCTGTAATCCACCAACCACCCACAACTTCCCAGGCCAGCTGATTGTAGCCAGTGGCAAGAGGAAGTTTGAGGCATTCAATGCAAATGCCCAAGCTACCTCTGTCCCCCTGATACAAGTAACGCATGGAAGCTGGGCTCCTACCAGATTTGGTCTCTCTTCTTTCACCACTGTGCAGATCAAAGCAGACTTAGCTTGATTCCTTCTCAGTCTTTTCTCTCCATCCTGCAAAATTTAATGCAGAAAAGCAAATCACTCAGTGTGAAACAAGAGAAAGCCAATACTTGGACCAAACAGACCACCTGCTCCTGCCTTTCCAAGCACACTCCTTCCCCCTTCTGACACAGACATTCACAGAAAGCCTGGAGCAGCCATCACCCCTGTGGGTGGCATCCCTAAACAGGTGCAAAGCACTGCCAGGTGCGCAAGGGAACAGAGAAATTTAGTCCCACTGTATTTCAGAGCTGCAATCACTGCCCAGAGGAACGTTCCAGCAGAGAGCTCAGGCTGTGCTGGCACTTAACTTCTGTGGAACACCCCCTGTGCAGGGATCTGCATGGGGCAGGGTGGCAGTGCCCATGGCAGGGTTCAGCAGGCAGCTGCCTGCACTCTGCTGGCCTGCACCACTGGAAGCATCTTGGGCACAAGCCTTGAATGCCGACCATGTGCCAGTGGGTGCTTTCTGTCATTGTGGAGCTTGTACACTTGGAGAGGATGCTGCCAAGCTCTCACTAGTGCTTTCTCATGCCTGAAGAACACGTTGCTGAACCCTCTTTGCTGTTCTGGTCCCATCACATCCTGTTGTTCCCAGAGCATTCCCAGTAGTTCAGAAAACAGCTCAGAAACCCCAAAACACTGAGTTTACTTGTACTAGCTTGGTAATGTGGCCTGCTGACAACTTACACAAGTGACAGGAATCACTTCTTTTCTTCATTAATTCAATTCATTAATTACAAGAAATACACAACCCAGATAATTTAACCCTTGCATTTGAAGGCCCCAAATCCCATTCAAAGGATGCACGCTAGGTATCAGAAACAAGGAGTCTGTAGGTAAGCTTCAGCATACCCCCCCAATAGAAGTCAGCTCTGATATAGGAAGTAGAGACTGAAATTCAAGTGGTCTCTCTCCTAGGAGAAAGTTGCTTTACTCCCCACTCCTTCTGGGAGTCAATGCCAGAATATATATGGGTTGTTCCTGCAGAACCTCAGTGGAGCATAGGGTGGCACAACTCTGCTCCAGCTCACAGCCCCAGCAAAGGGCACAGCAAACACTCCAAGCTACCCATCCTCAGGGCTGTTGACGGAGCTGCTCACACTTGCCTGAAGGTACCCAATTCAGCACAGATAAGTCAGATTTGCAGATACCCATTATTTACCTTGCCCAAGCTCTAGGACCAATTTGAGATGGGAAAGTGTTAGGGGGTGCTGACAGGGACACTTGGGCAGGCTAACCTGAAGGAGACAGGACCTTCAGCACAGCTTCAGCAGAAAGGCATGTACTTTTGCAGCACCAGGCTTCAATGAGCTTTGAAAGTGTCTCCACAGAGATGTTTCACCTTCAGGGCCCAAACACCTTGCTGCAGAATGGCTCAGTCCCAGCTCCAAGCCATTGGTACCCAAGTTCCCCTGTTCTGTAGGCAGAATTGGTGATAATTTCTCCTCTGACCAGTTTTGCTCCAGAATCTCACCTTTCTTCTGAAACACACTTCTAACCTTCTGTTTCTACAGGGGTCTCTGACAGGACAAATTGTTCAGGCACAGCTATACTGTAAGCTGCAATGCTGGATGCAGAAATTAGAGCCTGCCCCACCAGAGAGAACACAAGTATCAGAAGCAGCCTGGCATGGAGATTTCTGCTCAACACAACCTGCAACGTGGACGTACAATGAATATTAACAGCGATAACACTTCCCTGCTGATCTTTGTGGAATCATCAGCTAATTCAATAAATGCCCCAGGAGAAGTGACCTGAGAAATGTAACAAACTGAACAAATCAGTATTACACAAAGCTCACAGCAGAATGATGGGCTCCTACCACCACACTTGGGGTTTTGGGGGTGGGTTTGTTGGGGTTTTTTTTCAGCTTCCTCTATAGCTGTTGTGTGATAGGGATAGGTCTTTCCTTATTTTGTCACAAACTTTGTGCAGTGGAATGATGAGAGACTCCTTGACAATCCAGACGGCTGATTCTTTGACATGACTATAGGGTAGGCATCTGGTGAATTATCTAGATACAGAACAGGGAGGGAGGAATATGAACAGTTACATGGAAGAAATTTATGTAGGGTTTGAGAACCTTATTTATCATCTCCAAGGCCTTAATCATCATCACCTTCAAAGGAAAGAGATCTCCTGGGACTATAAATACTAAAAAATGCTCTCAAGAAGCCATTTTTGTGTCTTTGGCTGACAGCCTGGGTTACAACATCTAGGAGAACAGATCTAGTATCCCAAATTGCCTGGAAAAAAGTCGAGATGATCTTTGTTGCAGTGGAAAAGACAAGCATCGTCCTGATTTGTCTTCAGAAAAAAAAAATACAAAGTGTGCCTGCTTTATAGTTATGGTGAGACACAGTGCATATTTTTGCAGTCATCTGACACAAAATGTAGCTGAGCTTTCAGCTATGAAACATCTGGAGAATGCCCAGAGGTTTTTCCTAGCACTGCTCTGATCTGAGAAATCAGGTCTGCTATATTTGTGGCCGCCAGGCACGGAAGTGCCATTTGAAACATGAATATAAGGTCTGTCTAGAGTCTGAAATGGTTTGAATAAAATCACCCAGAGTTTAGCAAAGAGTATGTAAAGAAAATTAGCATTGGGGTCCACGGGCTAGAGCAGGTCATGCTCCAGAGAGAAACAAGAGTGGCATGTTATTCTGCTGGGAGGAGAGGACTTCCTTCAGGAGTGTTAGCTCTCCTTTCCCGCAGACAGCTGGGAGCTGAGTTCTACTTCCCGTGAAAGCACTGTGCATCCAGCTGGGCTCCTCTGCTCACTGTAAATGCTGCAGACTGAAGATCCATAAGGTCATGCATTTTGAAGCCCAAAGGGACAAAGACATGAACAAGGCTTATTTCTCTATAGCCTCTGGCTGCAAGAGTTCCTTCTTTTCATTCTTACTCCCAACCCTATCCATCCATACATGCAGCTGAGACAACTCTGATACTTTTCTTAGCTAAGCCTCTGTCATGGCTCCTGGCTAAGCTGTGAAAAGAGCAGCCTCGGTTCAGGGATTTCACACAAGAGACTACTCCTTAGAGAGCTCCTTCTGCACAGGGCAGAGCAGGGTGCCTTGGAGAAGGTGAGATATTTCAGGATAGTTTTTCTCTGAACTTACTGCCACCAAGTGGCTCCTTCCTCCTTCTCTGGACCATCTGTAGGCTGGACATTTGTGCTCACTGGTGAAGCTTCTGATCTTTCCCCAAAGAGGGTCACTGGTCTGCTTTCAGGTCAAGAACAGGTGGGCAGAAGTGGGTGAAAGCAATTTGCTTTTTGAAGGGAGAAGACTTGGAGCTTGCCCCTGATTTCAATTCATGAAAAGTGAATTGAGAAGGGAAGAAGGGGAAAACTTTGTCCCATGGGCAGAAAGAGCTGAAGGCCTCTCTGATGGTCTGACCATGGTATCTCACTGGGCTCTTCATCCAGATCAAAATCACACCCCTGTAAATCTCCAAGACATGCTTACTCATACCATAATGCCAAGACGGCAAAGTGTTTGCCATTGTCCTTCACCACATGGTTATTGAAAAGAAAGATGTTGTCTGCATTACCCATCTGCATCAGCCAAATTCCTAAACTGCCTGAAACACTCCTTGTCTAAAGAAGCTTTCTCATGCTAGTCAGGGGGCTTGGGTATGCACGTGGATTTCTGAAAATCTACTGTTGCTGTGCCTCAGGTCATAGATCACCCTCCACATCCTTGGCTTCAGTCACCACTGGAAAACCACAGGGTGCACCAGAAGTCCACCAGTTTACCTTGATCATGCCCTGCCTGCAGCTAGACACTGTTCAGACAGTCTCCAGCCCTTCACCTCCAACGCCATACCCACAGACACTGCAAAAAGGCCAGGCAGACAAATCACTTTCCCAGAAGCAACTCTATCTTAATTTATCCCAATGCTCAATCAGAATAGGGTGCATGCCAGTAAGATCTGCTTTTAAGAGTATGAGTTCCCTAGGGTGGCATATATCCTGACCAGGATAGAAATAGCCTCTGGGTCATTGTTTCTGGGCAGTGAGCAAACAGATATGGAGGGGAGCGACTCGGGGCCGTGTTAAGGCATTAAGGCCAATAGCATATAGTTCACTGGAAACTAGGATTTCAGCTGCTTTAATCTTGACAGTTAAACACTGCCTTAACAGTATTTTCATGTGCATGTTTCTCAATAAACATAAGAGCATAGAGAAGAATTCCCAATAAGCTAAGTAACAGCTGCACTTCTGCTCTTCAAGCACAGAGATAGAACATCAGCCAAGAGGCCAATGCTAGCAAGATGAATCTCCTCTGGTGGTGTGGAAAAGCCAAGCAAATCTTCAGTGGTAGCTAGCCAGAATTCAGGACACCCCTCCCCCTCCTGGGAGAGTGGGCCATTAACCCTGTCTCAGCCAGGTAACCCACCTGCCTGCTGCGAGACTAGATGCAGCCTTAGTGAGGAGCACAGTTGGGGCAGAATCAGGCAGGAGCTATCAACAGCACTGAAAAATGCTCTGAATTCATGCACCAAACATGCAGTCTTATCAAAGTGCAGGAAGAGAATAAGCATTTAAGTAGCAATAACTACATAGTAATACAACTTATTCAGGAGAAGATCCACTTAAAATTAATCTGATTCACTTTGTGGACCTGATACAAACTTTCACTCTTCCTCCTACCATTTCTCTTCTCTCCTTTTCTCACCCTGAATCATTTGCCCTCTAACTTGCTGCACGTCTTCTAGGGCATGGATTTATTTCCCACCTTTGCAGTAAGCCATGTAGCGCTCTTTCTGGTACTCAGAATTAATTAACAATGACATCTTTTTATTATGATCTGATGGTAATTTGCTCTCCTTTACTGGCAGCCCATCACATCACCAGCTGTGGCCTGAGCTACAATTTAATCTTCATAGAAATTCAAAGCTCTTGCAGCTCAGTGTAGCTACCAGGTTAGTGTTTGTAACAGTCCTTTTGACTGCAAAGCAGCAGCAGCTTGAAGTGCTCATCTGGCAAAATGATGAAGTTCCTGCCTTTCACTACAGAGGAATTCCATGTTGAGAACATGACAATCTGGGAAAATAACCTGTGAAAAATATCCTACTCAGTTTCTCACACATCCCATAAAGGGGCTTGCACCCTGCACAGCAGACTGTGTTTGAGTCAAGTGGAAGGAAAAATGTTTAACTTTCCTGAAAGTCATAGCAATGTGTTTATTTTTAAAGCTCTATCAGTCAAAATAGCCTAGACAATTAAGGGAAAACTTTCCAAAACATTCCAGCCCTGGCACTAGGCGTGAGAAACTCCAGGCTCAGGGGAGGCCAGAAATGAGAGCCATTGATCAGTCAGCACCAGAGACACTGCAATGCCCCCACAACCAGCCTAATCCCACAACCTCTGCCTCCTGGGATCGAGGTCCATCTTCAGATGCCACCCCATCTGGCAATTGCAGAGCATAAAAAAGCCAGGGAAGGGGCTATGGTCCAGGAGACATCAGACATCCCTGCAACATTAGGAGTGGGATTCAGGCAGATCAACACCACGTTAAAGATATTTCCGTTTCTGCCTTTTCCATCTGTGTTAGAGTGGAACAGCTTTGCTCCCAGGGAGGTGGGCAAAACAGACTGCAAGTATGGCAAGGACACTTATTGAAACAATAGTTCTGATGGAACTGCAAGCAAAAAAAATATTGCTAACCTGCAGCAGGCTGGCAAGAAGTGAAGTCACTCTGAAAGATGCCAGAGTGTTCCACGTGGCAACGCACAAAGAGCCCATCAATACAGCACCCTTTCTGATTTAGGAGTAAGGCGCACAGCCTGGGCCTGACAGCATCCCTTCCCATTGCAATCACTTTAAACAAAAATCCAAGCATTGCTAAGCTTCCACAAACATACCATTAGCTCATTTTGAAGCTCCTGCAGAAATGGAGTTGCTGTCCCCTCATGATTACATGAAGTCATAAGCACGTGAGCCCTTTGCACTGGAACCATGCAGATCCGGTCATTTTGGGAGAGAAACTCTCAGCAGTGACAGCTCTGCCTGGCAAGACTTGACAACTAAACCCCTGCACAACTCCAGCCTCTGCCAGTGGTGGGACAGGTCAGAAATCTGTGTGTGACACCTACCTCCTTTGCTCAGCCCTTCTTGCTCATTTTGGCAGGGTTTCAGTGTTGGTCAGGGTTTCTCTCCCACCTTCAGGTTAAGCACTGAGGCAGTGCAGGAGGATGGGGGAAGCCAGGCTGATGAGTGCACCTTCATCACTATTCAGAATTAATCAAGGGCAAAAAGTACAACAGTCAGGGTTGTGAGAGAAGCCCTGGCAGAAACCGCCGCCCCGAAGGTGGCTGGGATCTCAGCACAGGTATGCATAACCTCCTTGGCAGCAGGCCTGACTTAGGCTGATACTGCAAGGTACCAAAAGCACTTGGCTCCAGCTGGAGGTGATGAGGATTTTGAGGGCATTGCCTTAAGGAACTCAGTAAACAAACATGGATTGTGTTAACTATCTCCACACATACTGGCCCTTTCCAGCCTCAAGTCCTGTAACAAGCAGTGGGGCTCCCTGATTTGCAGACCAGGTCTCAAGAAATGAAAGAAGATTTAGAGGTGCAAACCTGAGGACAAACGTTTTCCTCCAAAACTCCACATTGCTGGTGCCTGAGCTGACAGTGGCTCTATGTACTAGAAAGCATCCCAAAGGATGGCTAGAAAAGGTACCATTGGGGCCATAGTTAGCAAGAGCATAATTCACGCTTTCCTGAGTAAAGCCAATGGTTCATTTATGTCCTATCACCCCAATTACACCAACGGTCTCAAGAGATACTGTCTAGGGAGAGCTCATAAACCTGGCTCCTTCCTACAGCCTATGCCTCCCCTTTTCCCCTGGGATACCTGTCCTGCTTGTATGAGATGCAATCCTACTATTTCTATAGGATGTATAGGCAACAGAGCCTATACATTTAAGTAATCACCTTCTTAACCTCTTATTAACACCTGCTTCCACCACTGCCTGGGACAACAAGGTCAAATACTTCACTCTATGTTGCACAGCAATACTTCATGTGTTGTAAAAGAACCTCCAACATGCATCACCAAGTGCCCCCTGGTGCCCAAGCATTGTGACTTGGTGTGTGGCACTTCACAACCCTATCCACTGCCTCCATGATTTTTTGCCCTCTCAGCCAGCCTTCCATTCCCCACATGGAGGGGTCTCAGACTTATTATCTCCCTTTGAAAAGCAAGATGCTTCATCACTGGGAAGCCATGATTAAAAATCATCTGCCCTGGATAATAAAGAACCGCAATAGACATTACATCTGTCAGAGTAATAGGGAAGGTCAGATTCATACTATTTAAATGTTCACATTTAAGGGTAAACATTTCCCCCCCCCCCCCCCCCAAAAGTGAATGCTTTGGAAGTGCTGAACAAAATGACCTCCATCCCTTTCACACAAGGAGGGGGGGAGGGGAATTACAAAGTAAGAATTTCCACTGTTTAAAAAATGACCCCTCATTTTCGCTCTTAATTGCCTCCAGTACCTGAATGCACGGCTTGGCAATGAAGAGCTGTCACTGTGGGAGTGCAGCAGCCAGAAAAATGAGTGAGAAATGGGAGAAACTGCTTAAACCACTGCACACAGACATGGTAGTCTTTCATTTGAACGCTTGCAGAGATGCTCAGCACGTCACTGCAGCATTTTCAGAAGCAGAGATACATTGCTGCATGCAGATACATATGAGCACACCTGTTTCACACCCCTAGATTCGTTTCAAACTTAACTCAAATTTGTAGCAGACACTACTTTATCAAGACAAGGAAAATATCTCCCACAGGAGCTAAGAACCAGTCAGGTAATGATGGGACTAGGGGGAATGGAACAAGAATAGAAATGGGTAGATTCAGACTGGATGTTAGGAAGAAATTCTTCCCCATGAGGGTGGTGAGGCACTGGAACAGATTGCCCAGGGAGGTGGTAGAAGCCTCATCACTGGAGGTTTTAAGGCCAGGCAGGATATGGCTATGAGCAGCCTGATCTAGTGTGAGGGTCCTTGCTCGCAACAGGGAGGTTGGAACTAGATGATCCTTCAGGTCCCTTCCAACCCTAACAGTCCTATGATTCCTGCCTGAAGATCAGAGTAAGACCACAGAAATGTGCCACGTAACTACCTGAGCACATGATTTCTCTACAAACTTATCCACAGCACTGTACCTTCCACCACAGAGAGAGGGGATGAGAAAGCCTCTGTGCCACAGTATCACCAAGGTTGGAAGAGACCTCAAAGATCATCGAGTCCAACCTATCACCACAGACCCCACGACTAGACCATGGCACCAAGTGCCACATCCAGTCCCCTCTTGAACACCTCCAGGGACGGTGACTCCACCACTTCCCTGGGCAGCACATTCCAATGGTGAATGACTCTCTCAGTGAGGGGCTTCCCCCTCACCTTGAGCCTAAACTTCCCCTGGTGCAGCTTGAGACTGTGTCCCCTTGTTCTGGTGCTAGTTGCTAGGGAGAAGAGACCAACCCCTTCCTGGCTACAACCACCTTTCAGGGAGTTGTAGAGAGCAATGAGGTCACCCCTGAGCCTCCTCTTTTCCAAGCTAAGCAATCCCAGCTGCCTCAGCATCTCCTCATAGGGCTTGTGCTCATGGACTCTCACCAGCCTTGCTGCCCTTCTCTGGACGCATTCAAGTGTCTCGATGTCCTTCTAAAACTGAGGGGCCCAGAACTGGACACAGCACTCAAGGTGTGGCCTAACCAATGCAGAGTCCAGGGGCACAATGACCTCCCTGCTCCTGCTGGCCACACTATTCCTAATGCAGGCCAGGATGCCGTTGGCCTTCTTGGCCACCTGGGCACACTGCTGGCTCATGTTTAGGTGGCTGTCAACCAGCACTCCCAGGTCCCTCTCTGTTTGGCAGCTCTCAGCCACTCTGACCCCAGCCTGTAGCTCTGCATGGGGTTGCTGTGGCCAAAGTGCAGCACCCGGCACTTGGACTTGTTGAATGCCATCCTGTTGGACTCTGCCCATCTGTCCAGTCGGTCAAGGTCCCTCTACAGGGCCCTTCCACCCTCTAACTGACCAACATCTGCTCCCAACTTGGTGTCATCTGCAAATTTGCTGATGACTGTCTCAATCCCCTCATCCAGATCGTCAGTGAAGATATTAAAGAGGATGGGGCCCAGCACTGATCCCTGGGGGACACCACTGGTGACTGGCCTCCAGCTGGATGTGACACCATTCACCACCACTCTCTGGGCTCGGCACTCCAGCCAGTCCCTAACCCAGCACAGCATGTTGCTGCCCAAGCCACAAGCTGACAGCTTAGCCAGCAGTTTGCTGTGAGGGATGGTGTCAAAGGCCTTGCTGAAGTCCAGGTAGACCACATCCGCAGGCCTCCCCACATCCACCAGGTGGGTCACCTGATCATAGAAGGAGATCAAGATGGAGAGGCAGGACCTGCCCTTCCTGAATCCATGTTGGCTGGACCTGAGCCCTTGGCCATCCTGTAGGTGCAGTTATTGCCGCCAGGATAATCTGCTCCATCATTTTCCCTGGCACTGAGGTCAGGCTGACTGGCCTGGACTTTCTGGGTTCCTCCATCCAATTCTTCTTGTGGATGGGGACCACACTGGCCAGTTTCCAGTCATCTGGGACCTCACTGGTCAGCCAGGACTGGAGGAAAATGATGGAGAGAGGCTTGGCCAGCTCACCTGCCAGCTCTCTCAGCACCCTAGGATGGATCCCATCTGGCCCCATGGACTTGTGAGTGTCTAAGTGGCTCAGCAGGTCCCGAACCAATTCTTCATGGACTTCTGGGGCATTACACTGCTCCCTGACCCCATCACCCAGCTCAGGAGGCCACTCGTCCTAAACTCCTCCTGCCTTGCTGTTAAAAATTGAGGCAAAGAAGGTGCTCAGGACCTCAGCCTTTTCCTCATCTTCAGTCACTGTGTTCCCTTCCAGGTCCAATAAGGAGTGGAGGTTCTTCTTGCCCCTCTTTTTAGTGTTAATATATTTGTAAAAATGCTTTTTGTTATCCTTCACAGAGGTGTTCAGCTTCAGTTCCAGCTGGGCCTTTGCCTCTCTAATTTTTTTCCTACATAATCTAACAACTTCCTTAAACACACCTCAAGAAGCCTTCCCCTCCTTCCAAAGGTGATACAGCCTCTTTTTTCCCTTAAATCCTCCAATTACAGTCATATTGCTTGACAGCATACTGAAGAGCACTTAGAGGTTATTTCAGCTCAGTAAAATCTATAGAGACAAAAATAACCATATTGATAGGCCCAAGTTTGAATGCCCCACATACAATCTCAGCCTGCAGACAGTCATGCACCAGCCTGATACCAGCCTTTCCTGCTCCATCACATGGTGTTTACCTCCTTCAGTGCAGGGTCAGCCAAGCTCTGTCCCAGCTTCAGCACAGAATGAGATCAAGCCGCACCACCACAGCGCCTGAAACATGCACTGGGCTCTCACATGCCATGTTCTTGCCCTAGCTGAGCAGTAGCAGCCCTTGCGACTACATCGCCAAGGATGAGAGAGAGCTCTTTTCAACCTGGCATCCTCAGGAGCAGTTGAGTGCAGCAAGCACAGAGAGGAAGAGGTATTAGGTTCCCTTTATCAGTAGGGCAGAGCTTGACAAGGCACAGCTGTGTCTCCTAGGGCTATTTGGTCCCTGCCAAGCTCTGAGGAGGGGGTCTGCTTTGACAGGTTTCCAGTCCTCAGGGACTTCTGCAATTTCACTAAAATAATCCAGGATAAAATAGATTTAACATGGATTTTATTGGTTTAAATCTTTATTTTGTTTCTTATTCCTCTACTCTCCAAACATCACATCCTTGCTTGTCTCTGAAGGCTATTGAACAAGCATACCCTCTGTGCTTGGGATTTGCTCTGTTCAAAGAGGAGTGGCTGCTCAGACCTCAGTGGTAGCAGCTTCACCCTTCAAGCTCTGGCTTGTATGAGGCTGCTCTTATCACCCTCATGGAAATGAACTTTGAAGCCTAACTTTGAAATTCAGTTCCCATGTCTAGGCTTTACAGCATCTCCCAGAGCATTTCTTTATCTTCCAGCGTTTGCAGTAAGACAAAGATTTTGGCTTGTGGTTCCAGAGCAAAGACACAACTTCATTAGACTCTAATCTGAGCAGGGGTGCCAAGGAGAAGAGTCACATTTCATACCCCTCAGGGGGCAGCATGTTCTGCAGCTCACTGTTTTCAAGGAAAAGCCCTTCTGTTTTTTGCAAGGCAAACCCTGCTTATTTTGCAGCATATAAACAACGACGTTCATCAAAAAAGCTAAACCAGGAAAAGGTGGGGGAAAAAAGAAACATGGAAATTTCCAGTAGATGGGCAAGGAGGCCCATTCTGTTCCTCTGAAACTACCCCTGTAAATTGTCATTTTCGAGGTGCTTTGCAGCAAAAGCATCTATAAATCTGAAAGCCAGCTGCTCTCTCCTTTTCCAGCTAACACACACTAAAGCTGGCCCTGCCAGTTATGAACTTACCGGCGCATTGCAGAGGTTTGGATTCAAGACCAGGGAGAGTATTGCTTCACACAGCACAGAAGTAGGGCTCAGATGTAAAGCTAGAACTGGAATTTCAGAGGTGAAGCTTTCCTTTATGTGAGGGATGCAGAGAGATGTCCAGACCTGAAGTGTTGGCACCTGTGAAGCTCAATCAGCTATCCACCAGGAGGGTCAAGTCTTTCACCCGTAGGCAGAACTATCCCTACATTTTAGTTCACTTATCACATCCCACACACAAGTTTCTTGTGAACCCTCTCAAATGCTTGCACAGTGACAAATTGAAGCAGGACTCTGCATTGCTGCAGTACATCACCCAAGAGCCAGCTTGAAAATATAGGCTTTGTCCCTGGCCAACCTCAGTCTCCTCAGTCTCTCTTTCCACTAAGAGATCAGCCCTTAAACAGACATAAGCATTTTAATATACATATATACATTTTAATATATATTAATAGCATATACATAACAAAAAAGGATTTATTTGAGAGGATACTGCCAGCCACATACAGGGGAGAGCTATTATACTAACAGCAGCAGGCCCCTGACAGCAGCCCAAGCAAGTTGGTCACCATCACTCTTCTCTCTGGCAGGGAAAGCCCATGTTCCCAGGATGGAGCAGGGTCAACCCATAGCATGGAGCAGAAGATTGATTTGAAATGCACAGGTAGCAGTTTTCTGCTTGGCCTGGGCCAGGGTCACTTCTCAGCAGCTCTCAGTCAGATCCTCTGCCAGAAGCACTCCCAAAATTCTTTTTGTCTGTTCTGGTGGTGCTTCAGAAGATGGATCCTGAACAGTGCACCAAGAATTGTACTGGCTTTATCTGATTGTCTGTGAGGACACATAACTGCAAAAGGTCCTCTGAGTGGAAAACCAGAGCTGGGAGGAATGACAGTGCAGGCAGGCTCGTGACAGCTGCTGGACACCCCTCAGGCATGGCCAGTGACCTGCTCTGGTGCAGCCATGTCAGCTTCTCTGCATCTGGCTTTGTTCCTCCAGACCTGGGCCAAATGCCATTTTTCCAACAGCAGCTTAAAGGATAATTTAAGTGAGTTCAAGCCTCTTGCTTTGAGCTATGTCTTAAATTGATTTGAAAACATCAAATGAAGCCAGCTTAAAGGCTGCCCTGTGATTGAAATGGGCACAGATTTGTGCAGCTGTGATCTCACCACTGCCCTTGCAGCCTCAGCATTCATCTGAACCTGGAGGTGGACTTCACTGATCTGTGACCAGTTCACACAGTGATGAAGTGCAAAATGATATGATGGCTATGGGACAAATCCATCTGTGCATCCTCCTGCAGAGCAGAGGTGAAATGCTGTCAGAAACACATGAATTTTCTTCTGCAGGTTGTACGTGCACCAGAAGCAGAAGACCAACAAGGAGGGAGTGAAAGACAGCGTGAATAGATGGACCAAGTTAAAAAGAGATAGACAGAGAAAGATGAAGATTTGCAGAACAAGACAGAGAGCAATCACCACACTGAGGAAAAGAAAACTCTCGATCCTTAATGGGCAAGGAGAAGTAAATGCTCTGCTTCTTTCCATCTCCTTCAGGTTGTTCAATGCGCTTGGTTTAAGACATAAAGAAATAAATAAAGAGAGAGCAAGCTATGAATAAGCAGTGTGTGAGTGTAATCAACAGCAAAGGAAGAAGAGAAGTGGGTTTTGCTCACTGGCAGAAAACTGGCCCTGTCATTAAATAACAGAAGTTGTCAGCCTTCTGTGTTGTAAGGAAGTAGGAAATGAAAGGCCTGAGTCAGTAAAGCCGAGAACAACAAATGAGAATCACAAAGGAAAATATCTGATGGATCTGAAAATTAATGCCCAACCTCCTGGAGTCTCAGAGGGAGCTGCAAGAAGAGACTGCTCACCAGAGGAGTGATTGTGAGGAAAGCCAGCAGTTGCTTGGCCAGGTGTCTGTCATCACCCAGTTGTCCTGTACCAATGCTGGTCAGCAGCGGGGGTCATGCTAAGATTCCAGTAATTCCCTTGGAGTAAATAAAGGCAAATCAACACCAAAAGGCTGATGAAACAGGTTGATGGAGGAGAAAGAAAATGGGAAGGAAAAGGAAAGGGAAAAGCAGAGACATTGGTTTTGCTGTTGCTTCTATCTTCTGGTCTTCAGGGTGGTGATATGAATACAGTATACAGGGAGAGAGAGAGAGAGAAAAGATAGAGAAGAAATCAATTGGAATTCAGTGAACAAATGTAATACTGTTCACATAAACCATCTTCCCCACACCTCTGAGTCTCAAAGATCTTCCAATGCCAGCCCACGGAACCAGTCCTTTTGGTTTTGGACCAATTTGGTGGTCTGGTTGGAGATTTCTTTCAGCTCAGCTTGGCCTCATCAGTGAAGGTGGTGAGGTGATATATACATAGCAGTAACATGCTTGAAAACAGTAACAAATTCTTCTGCAATGTAAACCACATCAGTTGGGGAGGGGCATGCCCTTTTCAAAAGAGGGCTTTCCTCCCACCTTTCAAATGTAATGTCATTTCAAGACAGGATCCCAGATTTTAAAATCTTGCCTCCTCCCATGAAATGGAGGGCTTTGTCCAAATTGTTTAGCCAGAGGCACTGAATTCAGTGGAGAACCTCCCCACTGGACCCTTCTGGCATTCTAGTCTCTGCTGAGACCAGTCATAGAGGTGGCACAAGGAAATTGCAACTTTACAAGTGACACAAAACCCTTAATCATTTGCTGGGCAAAGTTTGCAATAAGGACAAGAAGAAGAATCCTCCAAAACCAGCAATTAAAACAATTTACACTTGCATAGCCAATATTCATATTCAAACCACACAAAACTCAGTTGTTGAACAAATGATGAACGTAACTATCACACAGGTTGCACTTTCACAAGGAATAACACAGTCCTGACTGGCAAAGGCATAATCTCCCTCCCCACAAAGTTTCCCATGCATCACAATGTCAGGAGGCTGTTCCTCTCATGGACACGTTCAGCACTTCCCTGTCCAGTTCAGGCTAAGCCTCCTGGAAAGAGGAAGCAGTTCAGTTACAAGCAAACATTATGTGTATGGTGAGGAAGAAGAGGGAGAACAGAAGGTGGATTGCTTTTACTGCAGGTAAGGCAGGACAAAACTGAGGGTGGAGGAATATGGGAGAGGACTAAGGATGGCAGAACCTGATCTCCTTCTATGATCAGGTGACCCGCCTGGTGGATGTGGGGAGGCCTGCGGATGTGGTCTACCTGGACTTCAGCAAGGCCTTTGACACCGTCCCCCACAGCAAACTGCTGGCTAAGCTGTCAGCTCGTGGCTTGGACAGCAGCACTCTGCGCTGGGTTGGGAACTGGCTGGAGGGCCAGGCCCAGAGAGTGGTGGTGAATGGTGCCACATCCAGCTGGAGGCCAGTCACCAGTGGTGTCCCCCAGGGAACAGTGCTGGGCCCCATCCTCTTTAATATCTTCATTGATGATCTGGATGAGGGCATTGAGACAGTCATCAGCAAATTTGCAGATGACACCAAGTTGGGAGCAAATGTGGGTCAGTTGGAGGGTGGAAGGGCTCTGCAGAGGGACCTTGACCAGCTGGACAGATGGGCAGAGTCCAATGGGATGGAATTCAACAAGTCCAAGTGCCAGGTGCTGCACTTTGGCCACAACAACCCCATGCAGAGCTACAGGCTGGGGTCAGAGTGGCTGGAGAGCGGCCGGACAGAGAGGGACCTGGGAGTGCTGATAGACAGCCACCTGAACATGAGCCAGCAGTGTGCCCAGGTGGCCAAGAGGGCCAACCGCATCCTGGCCTGCATTAGGAATAGTGTGGCCAGCAGGAGCAGGGAGGTCATTGTGCCCCTGGACTCTGCTTTGGTTAGGCCACACCTTGAGTCCTGTGTCCAGTTCTGGGCCCCTCAATTTAAGAAGGACATTGAGACACTTGAACGTGTCCAGAGAAGCGCAACGAGGCTGGGGAGAGGCCTTGAGCACAAGCCCTACAAGGAGAGGCTGAGGGAGCTGGGGTTGTTTAGCCTGGAGAAGAGGAGGCTCAGGGGCGACCTCATTGCTCTCTACAACTACCTAAAAGGTGGTTGTAGCCAGGAAGGGGTTGGCCTCTTCTCCCTAGCAACCAGCACCAGAACAAGGGGACACAGTCTCAAGCTGCAGCAGGGGAAGTTTAGGCTGGAGGTGAGGAGAAAGTTCTTCACTGAGAAGAGTGATTTGTCATTGGAATGGGCTGCCCGGGGAGGTGGTTGAGTTACTGTCCCTGCAGGCGTTCAAGAGGGGACTGGATGTGGCACTTGGTGCCATGGTCTAGTTGTGAGGTTTGTGGTTACAGGTTGGACTCGATGATCTTCGAGGTCTCTTCCAACTTTGGTAATACTGTGATACTGTGATACTGTGAAGATCTGGCTGTTATCTGGGGTGCAGGTAGCACCACATCCATCTAAATCCGAAGTTGCTTTAAATCTTTTGCAACAGAAATTTTTTGTGATGGCATCAGACTTCTAGGTCATTGTCCATTCATCATGAACTGGGGCTCACCCAAATTCCCATGCATAGTTAGGCCACCAGTCACTACAGTAAAAATAACACAATTTGCCATTCACTTTGGGCTGAGATACATTTCTTTAACTAGTGTAACTTCAGAACCACTGACCTTGGCATGGACTTCCATGGGCTGAGTTGAAGCAGACTGTGCACATTCATCCAGGTACCCACTGGGGTTTGCCCCTAGACTGAGCAGAAGTTAATAAGGGAGCTACAGAGAGCACATCAAGATTTAGAAGGATTTGTGGCTACTTCTGATTTTGCACCTCTGCTGATCTTGCCATTTCTTGACCTCAGCCAATGTGTCATGTTTGCTGTGGATTTATTGATGTCAGGAGTTCACAGCTTTGAGCAAGATTCAGAATACAGTTTATGGATGCCAGGGAGGTCTGAAATGAAGAAAAGGGGCAGACACATATCTTAAGGAAAGCATTTTCCTCTGAAAATTCTGTTCAGGGGCTTGGTCTTCCTAGAATGCTCCAATCTCATTCTATTTCTCTTGCCCCTCAAACTATTTTTCATCATTTGTAAACCATGTTTCCTGCACTTACACCATTTCCAGCTACACTGTGCTTGAGGTGCAATGTCCTACTACCCCTTCATCTGCTGAAGCATGAACTCACCTACTGAAGCATCAGAAGCCCTTTCTAGGGACTTGAAATTTTAGAAATTACAAGAACAGACTTCCCCCATGTTTTGTGTCCCCTTGATGTGAAAATAACAGGGAGCAGGAGCAAAAGGTGAAATGCTGAGGTCCATAATGACTGAAGTGAAGGAGAGGAGCGCTGTTGCCCAAAACTGTCTCCTACTGCTTTTCTCCCAAGGTAAGACGGTCCCCAGTGCTGTGATGACCTCCCGCCTCATTTCAGTGACACTCCAGTGTCTGATTCCTCATCAGGCTCCTTTGAACAACTCTGCCGGGTTGCAGCAGGGGTCCAGGCTGCCGGCAGCACAAGGGTGCACCTAGCTAGGAGTCTGAAGTTGAGACACAGAGATTTAATGCCTTTTATTCTCTGTTGTCAGAAAACAAAAATAATTTACTTACTACATGTTTTCACTGTTAAAAGAAAGGAGCTTGTTAACACTCAAGTAATATTGCTTTAATGTACTGACAGCATTAAATCGGTGCAGCTCCCTCAGGATGGTCGCAGCTGTTGGATTTGAGGTGTTTATAGCGCTGCATCGCCAGGGGAACGAGCTGTAACCACAAAACAGACCCTCTCACCCCTTCCTGACAGCACTGGATCAAATTTCAGTCAGATAAACAAAAAGATCATCCAAAAATCCACCCCTGGCCAAAAGAATAATTAACTCTATGCAAGTGAGGTCTAAATTTCTGGCTAGCATGAGAGAGACAGATGCATCCAGAGGCTCCTCTTCAGGCCATCTGTAGGAGCTTTGGAAATGGGTCACTTCATGCATCTCAGTGGGCATTAATAGGCATAGCTAGTGTTGACCACTGACACACAAGTACTTCACTGCTGAAGAGACAGCTGTGGTGTTCCTCAAGCCTGGACAGATGATATTTGCTCGTCTTTCTTCTTGCCACTATTGTTCTTCTCCACAGCTGGTTCGTCAAGTTACCTTACAAGAGTTTTATTTGCACGGTGTAGCTACTGACAGGCATGTGTAGTTTGAGCAGAGGCAATAAGTACCATAAAAGCAGCTTGATTTCTTTGTTTCCTCCGTGTCAAATCTGCAGCGCAGCAAAGCTGGCACACGTGTAGACGCAGTTCCTAACCCTCTGTGACAGCCTGTAACTTAAGAAGTTGGGTTACATGTCTCTGATACTGTTCTCCAGCATCTTTTTATGCCACCACTGCCACAAGTCACCGACAAATATAGGCAGAAGGGTGCAGAAAGGCCTTTTAGCCTCATCACACCAGAACACCTCAAGCACTGAAGTCTTTGGAGCTAAAACACGCAAAGTAGCGTGCATAGTTTACCACCAACACTGCCTGAACACTGGTGCTTCGTTCCACGGACATCCTTACCACCTTCACCATCACTCTCTCTGTATCTCCCATCCTTAAATGAAACAAAGACCCAGCTAGAGGACAGAGTACTTCAAAGATCAATCTGTGTGAAGACTTTCAATTTCTTTCTTGTAAAATGCTCTGTTAACCAACTGACAGTGGAGGGCTCAGGAGCCTTTCTCAAGCAATCTGGAGCAGTGTTGTATGAGGGCCTTTCTCCCTGCTCTTCAAACCCTAAATGCAGATTGGGGATTTGTGTTGGTAGGAATAAATGAGGTCATTTTAGCTGACATTTTTCAGACAGCCAACTCATTGAGAGTCTGCTCACTGCCAGATATTTAGAGAGACGGTGAAGTTAAATCCTGCTGACCATACAGCTCAGCCCCAGCAAAGGCAGACACTGCCACATCTCCTGGTGATGGGAGACTTGCTAGAAAAATTCTGCCTAGCTCTACTCAAAGTATCACAATCGATTAATTTTCACCTATAAAATGTAAAGTGTGAAAAACAAACCATGCAGGGAGAACCTGCACTGTGTACAGGGAAGGGCAACAAAGTTGGTGAGGGGTTTGGAACACAAGCCCTATGAGGAAAGGCTGAGGGAGCTGGGGTTGCTTAGCCTGGAGGAGACTCAGGGGTGACCTTATTGCTCTCTACAACTACCTGAAGGGAGGTTGTAGCCAGGCAGAGGTTGGTCTCTTCTCCCAGGCAGCCAGTACCAGAAGAAGAGGACATAGTCTCAGGCTGTGCCAGGGCAGGTTTAGGCTGGATGTCAGGAAGAAGTTCTATACAGAGAGAGTGATTGCCCATTGGAATCGGCTACCCGTGGAGGTGGTGGAGTCACCTTCATTGGAGGTGTGCAGAAGGAGACTTGATGGGGTGCTTGGTGCCATGGTTTAGTTGTTTAGGTGGGTTGGATTGGTTGATGGGTTGGACTGGTTGATGGGTTGGACACGATGATCTTGAAGGTCTCTTTCAACCTGGTGTATTGTATTGTATTGTATTGTATTGTATTGTATTGTATTGTATTGTATTGTATTGTATTGTATAACCAAGCTCTCACTACTGCTGCTAAAGTCAGAAAAATTGTCTTGAACTAACTAACTTTGGTTTCAGTCCAGCACAGCAACTCCTACAACCCCATCCCTGCCTTGATGGACTGTTTGGGGTGTTTTTTTACAGTGTGCCTAACACTGGAGCACTCCATGGCTTTTGGAGTTCATTGTGCTTTCCAGGCTACACCCTTCATCTTTGTTCAGGATACTACTCCTGCAAGGACTAGTCCTCTAAGAAAATCATGCTGTTTTTACTGGCATGGATTTCTCAACCTGATTCCAGCACAGCTTGTTTCTTTGCACAGCAGTTACATTTATCTTCTCAGAAAAATAAAGATAATTATTTTAATGAAAAAAATTATATATATATATATATATACATATATTTTAAATCCCCCAACAAACTCACAGGGATTTATAGAAAAACAAGGCTGGTGAGGTTACTGACTCCGTCATCTCCCACAAGCAGAGCTCTGAGCTTTCAAAACAAATGAGTGCTTATTTAGCAAGAGAAAGTTTGTTTAGGTCAGGAAGTCCATTTCTTCTCAAGGGAGCAAGCAGTTTTGGAAAGCTACTAAGCTGCATTTTTCCCCCCCCTCAAAAAAGTAAAAATAATCCTCCTTTGGCTCATGCATCCTTTTTTGAAGCATTTGACTAGCAGAGCAAAGCATGGTGCGAAGACATAGTGCGAGGAGCAAAGGGGAGGCAACGTGTGCCAAGGTCACCTTCTCAGCGGTAGCGACGGCAAGCCTCACAGCAGTGATATAAAATCTCCCTCTGACACAAGGTACCACTTCCAGCTACTTTTTAAGACCTATAAAAATCCAGAGCGGGCAGACATTAATTAAAGCAGTTCAGAGAGAAGTGCTGCGTGTCAGCCTTGGCAGCGGGTGACTGAAAGGCATGTAGCACATATGGGAGCAGAATGCCCATGGACAGGGCTGGCTAAAATATTTTAGCTTTTATCACCTCCAGGTTTGTCAGTGGGCAGCACAGATGGTTTGCAGCTGGGGAGCCCTTCAGTGCGCTTGTAAGGAAGCAATGTGACCTGTGTCATGAAGCAATGCGTACCATTAGGAAGGTTTTCTTCAGGACTAACCCAAATCTCCTTTGTTGACATTTTAGTCCATAACCTCCTGTCCTAGCTGGACTAGAAAGCAGACAACAAAAATCCTCCTCCTCATCACCACAATATTTTCTTGCTTATCTCCTTGTTCCTCAGTTCTTTGTTTCCCCTAACCCCGATGAACTCAGTTCTTCCGGGCTTTGCCCATAAGCCATTTTCCCAGTGTCCCCTGCAGAGCACAGGACTCACCTTCCAGAGCAGCAGGTCTTGAACAAGAGGCAGCAAGGAGGACAAGGACCCGTCCAGGCTTCCCTCAGCTCCTTTCCTTCCAAGGTTAGGGCAAGGCAGGCTGAGAGACATTTGAGGTTGCTACCCAATTGCAAACCTGTAATCTCTCTTTCTTGCTTGCTGCTGCAGCCTGTCATGAGAACTGGGCTTTTGCAGAAACCTGTGGACTAGCCACAGCTGGTAGTGCAACACATCCAACTGAAGGATGATGGCTAGCAGGAAGCCTCTGGTTTTAGCTGATGATTGAGTGAAATAAAGAAAACCCATTGCCTTCTTTAGGTCTCATGTCTACCTACCTGTATTTACCCCACCACCTGATTTCTTTGTGCCAAGTTGCAGCAGAGCTTCCACACTGCTGGTAGCAAGAGCACCCTGCAATATTTCACTACACACTGGAAACCTTGAAAGAAGTGGAGCAAAACTGGGGGCATGGAGCTAATGGGGCCGGTGAACAGCAGCACTAGGAGTGCCAATGTCCATTTACAAGGTAGAGGTGGGGGAAAAGACACTTAAGTATTCTTGAATGTGTATTGCTCAGCACCACCTATGGCTATCATGCATGGAACACGTGCCTGAGGGTAGTTGTCTCTCCTGTAACCAATTTGTCAAGAGACAGGCAGTCTAGTCTGGTGTCTTCCAGGGCTCTGTGAGGATTTCTTAAGTTCCAATCTTAATGCTTGAACTGACTCTTCTTCTAGTGTGGGGGAAGTATCTGCAAAACAGAGCCAGCCTTTGAGATGTGCAGCTGAACACCATCTAGTACGGCTGCTCGTGCATCACAGGAGAACCAAAGCGGGAAGAAGAGGGTGTAACGCTTTTAAAACATATGGAAAGCATTATCTGAAGAGCAAAAAATCTGACATAAAATTGTATGCACATACTTTCAGCTCAGATTTAGGCTCTCCAAGGCCCTCGAAAGATAATTAGGGATGATAATGGGTTTTTTTTGTTCGTAGTGCATTGAAAGAGGGTCCAAGTCTCATTTTCATGTGCCATTTTCTTCTGTTGGTCTCTCTGCTTTTATTTACAGCCAAAAGTCCCCGACAGAGTCAGGGCAGAGAGGAAACAAGGCAGAGCAACTGTTTGGCTTTTTTCAAAGGACAATCAATTGGAAAGGACTTGCTGTTAATCAATATGAAGCAGACAGATCCCCACAGAGCACATTACAATGCCAAAGAGCTTCTTAGAGCTGCACGGGTTTTTTTTGCAGAGGGAGTTTAGACAGGCAGTTTTTCTCTTAAGCCTGTATTCCTGACAGCTGCCTAGTACCTTTTTTCCAGACTTGTGACATTTGTGCTGAGAGATATAAATGTCTTCTCTTTTTTGCTCCTTAACAACTCCACAACCTTTTCCATTTTTTAAGCAGAGAAAGATAGGAGCCGTATTTTCTATCATCTATAACCGAAGCTGGAGTTTTTCCTGTACCACGAAATGGTCTTCTTGTTATCTGAAGATGACATGTCTATTGTACAGTAAAAGCCTTCATCCTCTTCTTTTTCTTCTTGTCAGTTCTCTTTACTCCCCCATCTCAGAAACCAAACTTCTCCAACAGCTTGCAAAGGAAAACAATAAAATAAAAGATGGTTTTGCTCTGTCTCCTGGCAACTGACACCAGCGAGACCCCAGGTAGTATCACACTGGCTAATTCGACACAGAAAGAAGCACCACGATAGTTAAGTGGGAAGAGAGGATGCAGTGCTAACCATGGTGCAGAAAATCCTTGCCACAGCTGCCTGCTCTTCATGATGGTATTCAGTGAGAGAGGAGTATGTTTTGAATATGGGAAATTAAGTCCCATGCATTTTTGTTTGGCTTTTTGGATGTTGGGGGGTTTGTTTGTTTGTTTTCTCCCTACAAAGCTTAACCATGTTGGTTCTCTTTCATTACTGTCTCTATATGTAAAAGCATTTAACAGAACTCCTTTGATGTGGGGCTAATACAAGAGGGCACATTGTGGCTCCCTTAACTCACAGGAAGAGTAGGATATGTCTTTGCACTTACAACAGACTGCTTCTCCCCTTCTGCAGGGCAATGTACTCTTGAGGGTGGGGAAAAGCCCTTATGCCAATAACAGCACTACACAGAAATGAGAGAAAAAGCTTTAAAATGGCTCCTTATTCCCAAAGAACACCAAGGGGGTGTCACTTTACATCAAACTGTTGGAATGAAGAGGGCAGTATAGGTCTGGACTACCGTGGAGACCCAAAGGAAGGCAGAGACCAAGGAGCAGTGATGGGAATTGACCTACTACTGGTCCAGGCTTGGAGGTGTTTCTAATTGAATACAGTTTAAGAAGGACATCAAGACACTTGAACGTGTCCAGAGAAGGGCAACAAGGCTGGGGAGAGGCCTTGAGCACAAGCCCTATGAGGAGAGGCTGAGGGAGCTGGGGTTGCTTAGCCTGGAAAGGAGGAGGCTCAGGGGTGACCTCATTGCTCTCTACAACTACCTGAAAGGTGGTTGTAGCCAGGAAGGGCTTGGCCTCTTCTCCCTGGCAGCCAGCACCAGAACAAGGGGACACAGTCTCAAGCTGCAACAGGGGAAGTTTAGGCTCGAGGTGAGGAGAAAGTTCTTCACCGAGAGAGTGATTCGTCATTGGAATGTGCTGCCCGGGGAGGTGGTTGAGTCGCCGTCCCTGGAGGCATTCAGGAGGGGACTGGATGTGGCACTTGGTGCCATGGTCTAGTTGTGAGGTTTGTGGTTACAGGTTGGACTCGATGATCTTCAAGGTCTCTTCCAACCTTGGTAATACTGTAATACTGTAAGAACACTGCCCTGTGACAATGGCTCCTGGGTGAATGCTTATTACAGAAGCTCCCTCTGCATATGCAAAAGGCCCAGTTCTTCAAAGGCATTTAGGCACAGGGCCAGAGCAGTGAGGTACTTCTCAAGGCTAACCATGCTGTCTTCATTGAAAAAAACACACCACCAAAACTGCATTACAGACAGTGAAGACTTCAGATACTCCCTAGGGAACCAGAGCAATAGAAATGCAACAGGGAGATAGCTTCCCATCCCTACCATTAGTGAACACCAAATCAGGGAAAATGCAAGAAGCCCAGAGGGAAATCACAGAATCACCAAGGTTGGGAGAGACCTCAAAGATCATCATGTCCAACCTGTCACCTAAGACCTCATGACTAGACCATGGCACCAAGTGCCACGTACAATCCCCTCTTGAACGCCTCCAGGGACAGTGACTCAACCACCTCCCTGGGCAGCACATTCGAATGCTGAACAACTCTCTCAGTGAAGAACTTTCTCCTCACCTCCAGCCTAAACTTCCCCTGCTGCAGCTTGAGACTGTGTCCCCTTGTTCTGGTGCTGGTTCCCTGGGAGAAGAGACCAACCCCCTCCTGGCTACAACCACTCTTCAGGTAGCTGTAGAGAGCAATGAGGTCTGCCCTGAGCCTCCTCTTCTCCAGGCTAAACAGCCCCAGCTCCCTCAGCCTCTCCTCATAGGGCTTGTGCTCGAGGCCTCTCACCAGCCTCGTTGCCCTTCTCTGGACACGTTCAAGTGTCTCAATGTCTTTCTTAAACGGAATTAAATTAAATGCTGCCTTCAGTCCTGTCAGTTGTGGACATGGCAGCTGGGACCTATAAAGACTGTCACAGAAGGGAAAGCAAGGCATACCAAATGCCAAGTGTGTCAGTAGTGTAATTAACATGCCATGTATGGTCTGCTCAGAAATGCAGCACTTAGTGCAGCAGTTGGAGGTGCACTATCAAAAATGCTGCTCATCTGGCAATTCCTGCACCTTGTAATAACATCCAAGTTACTGCAAAGCCAAAAAAGGCAAACTGTAGTGTTTGGGAAGATGGAAGTCAGGGTGTAGCTCATGAGGAAAGGCAAGGTAACCTACAATAGGGGCTGGTGGTACTCCTGCTCCAGAAACAAGTACCCAGTCATATTCTTAAGGAATAGAATAGAATAGAATAGAATAGAATAGAATAGAATAGATCAGGTTGGAAGAGATCTTCAAGATCATTGTGTCCAACCTATCATCCAACACTATCTAATCAACTAAACCATGGCACCAAGCACCCCATCCAGTCTCCTCCTAAACATCTCCAACGATAGTGACTCCACCACCTCCCTGGGCAGCCCATTCCAATGGCCAATCACTCTGTGAAGAACTTCTTCCTAACATCCAGCCTAAACCTCCCCTGGCACAGCCTGAGACTGTGTCCTCTTCTTCTGGTACTGACTGCCTGGGAGAAGAGACCAACCTCTGCCTGTCTACAACCTCCCTTCAGGTAGTTGTAGACGGCAATAAGGTCTCCCTGAGCCTCCTCTTCTCCAGGCTAAGCAACCCCAGCTCCCTCAGCCACTCCTCACAAAGCTTGTGCTCCAAACCCCTCCCCAGCTTTGTTGCCCTTCTCTGGACACGTTCCAGCAACTCAACATCTAAACTAAACTGAGGGGCCCAGAACTGGACACAGGACTCGAGGTGCAGCCTAACCAGTGCTGAGTTCAGGGGCAGAATGACCTCCCTGCTCCTGCTGGCCACACTGTTCCTGATACAGTCCAGGATGCCACTGGCCTTCCTGGCCATCTGGGCACACTGCTGTCTCATGTTCAGCCTACTATCAACCAGTACCTCCAGGTCCCTTTCTGCCTGGGTGCTCTCCAGCCACTCTGACCCCAGCCTGTAGCATTGCATGGGGTTGTTGTGGCCAATGTGTAGAACCTGGCACTTGGATGCACATGTTCTTCACATGAGCAAAACACCTGGAACAAAAAGAGGCAGGGAATCCATAAACAAAGACAGATTTGCAGACCTCTGCAGCCAATGTGCTCTCCACTATGCTGCAAGGTAGGTGGCATCAAGTGTCAGGTAACAGGGAAAAATTCTCTCCCCCTCTCTGTCAGTGCACCTTGGGCAAACATTGAGTGGCAAGTGACAGAAAGAAAAACCCCATGTTGTGAAAGCCAGCCCCCACAGTGAGGCATGACAATTCTCCCCCTCCACAGACACAACAGATGTGCAAGATTTAGTGGAGAAGAGTCCTATTTTAGGTAAGATACTTGGGGCAACCTAGATGAATGCTTAGGTTGAGCAAAAACTAAGTTTTTATTTAAAAAACAACAACAAAAAAAATGGATCTGCAGCTACCACAACTGACTAACATGACCAGGTCAGGGACAGCACCTCAGTCAACTGAGAGCCTCAGAATAACAACTGAGGTACACCTGAGCACATTCACTTTCCCAGTGCACAGAGGCACAGTATTGCTGCCAGCACTGGCTCTTCCACAGCTCTGACAGACAGATCGGAGAAGCACTGGAAGGGAAACTCAGACAGTGAGGTCCAGGTGTTACTGCAAGGAATGATGAACTCATAAGGACAGGGTGAAAAAGAGAGATAAGTGAAAGGGCAAGCATGCAAGAAAGGTAAAAAGAGCTTCAACAGTGGTAAGTCTGGTAAAAAAGCAAGGTTTTACTGAGTGTAACAATTAGCAATAAGGACATTCAAGAAAGTTTTCTCTATAGACTGGCAGAAAATTCCAAATCATAATCATATAAAAATAATCTCTTTCTGCACAATAGATGTATCATTTTCCTTCCTCTTGTCAGGTTAACTCAAAATGATGCAAGTTAAGAATACCTTACAAGCAACAAAGACTCTCAGGTAAGAAAATATTTGTGAAGGAAGCTTTTCTTGCCAGTTTCTGTTTCTGAACAAGTGCTTGGGAAAAGAAAACCCCACAAAACTCTTCAGTGATAACCACTGATTGCTTAGTTTTAGAGGCTTGTAGTCTTGTTCTTGTGTCAATGTCATTTTCTTGTCTCAACACTCAGAAAAGACAGCAGCCCCTGTGGTCAGCCCATTGGTTCCATTGAACAAAACCAGCTTTATCAGGAATTCCTGCATCAGAGCAAAGGGAGAAACAACAAAGCAGAAGGAAGAGGTGAGACGGACACTTTACTCTTGATGGTTCGAAAAGGAGTTTGAGCCATGCAAAGGGCTGTCACCACCCTGATCAGATGGCACTAAAGATAGGAGATAGCACTATCTGAACACATGTTCAGAATGCTTTGGAGAGAAATAGTTATAACCAAGCTGCTGCAGACAGGAAGTTCTTGCTGAGATTACAATCAGCTGTGTGAATGAACACAGAGACAGAACACATTTGGCTAGATCAGTTTTTTGTTATGACCTGTCAGTGGTACAGGAAGGAATAAAATTGCCCTCATAATGAAAATGGTCTCATTTGCAGCACTGTGATATTTATCATACATCTTTGATTCCTTGTGCTCAGGCTGCTACTGCAGCTCCTCTGGGATGGCACTAATGCATTATTTCTCCACGGCTCCTACTTATCTCAGTCTCTGCTGCAAACAGGCTTTTCACCCCTGTCCACTGAAATTTCTTGAATTATCTGATAAGGGAGAGTTTCAGCCACAATCACAGCAGAGCCAGGATTCTGCCTGGTGTTATAATAAAACATGGGTCAACTGTGCTATACCCAGTAGTGTGCAGTATGACAAGGGCTCTACTGAAACTTCTTTACAGAGAGCTGTAAAAGTTGAGCATGGCTTCATCATTCAGCAGAAGCACCCTCATCTCATGCAATTTTAGAGACTCCAAAGGGACTTCACAGAAAGAAGCATGTACTTTTTATAAAGTTATATTTAACTAAGGTCTAGCACCAGTCAAAAGACATGAATGATTAAGAAAGTCAAACAGTAGCATGTTAAAAAAAAAAACCAAACCACAAACATCAGTAACAATTAGCACAAACTATCTTGTATTTTCAAAGCACTTTACAAAAAAACATGATTTAATCAAGCCTCACAACACCCTTGTGAGATAGTTAAGTATTAGTCCCACTTTTAGAGACAGTGAAATGGGCATGCAGGGAGTATGACCTGCTTCCCACCACACATGGCAAATCTAGGAACAGAGCACCAGATTTACTCTGTCCCACCCCCCCCCCCCAAGTCCCTCCCACCACAAGAGAAGATCGAGTTCAGGACCACCTGAGGAACCTGAACGTGCATAAATCTGTGGGACCTGATGAGATGCATCCCGGAGTCCTGAAGGAACTGACTGATGTAGTTGCCAAGCCACTCTCTGCAATATTTGAAGAGTCCTGGCAGTCAGGTGAAGTCCCTGCAGACTGGGAGAAGGGAAACATTACACCCATTTTCAAAAAGGGGGGAAAAAAGAGGACCCTGGAAATTACCAACCTGTCAGTCTCACCTCTGTGCCTGGGAAGATCATGGAACAAACCCTCCTGGAAGCCATACTGGAGCTCAAGGTCCAGATGGAGATGTGTGACAAGTGGTCCCTCAAGGGTCTGTACTGGGACCAGTGCTGTTCAGTATCTTCATCAATGATATAGACAGCATCCTCAGCAAATTTGCAGATGATACCAAGCTGAATGGTGTGGTTGGCAAGACTGAAGGACAGGATGCCATCCAAAGGGCCCTGGACAGGCTGGAGAGGTGGGCTGAGGAGAATCTCATGAGGTTCAACAAAGGCAAAGTGCAAGGTCCTGCACCTAGGTCAGGGCAATCCTGAGTATCAATACAGGCTGGGGGATGAAGAAATTGAGAGCGGCCCCACAGAAGAGACTTGGGGCTACTGGTGGACAAGGCGCTGGACATGAGCCAACAATGTGCACTTGAAGCCCAGAAGGCAAATCACATTCTGGGCTGCATCAGAAGAGTGGCCATCAGGTCAAGAGAGGTGATTCTGCCCCACTACTCTGCTCTGGTGAGACCTCACCTGGAGTCCTGTGTGCAGCTCTGGGGCCCCCAACAGAAGAGAGACATGGACCTGCTGGAGCACATCCAGAGGAGGGCCACAAAGATGATCAGAGGGCTGGAGCACCACTCCTATGAGACAGGCTGAGAGAACTGGGGCTGTTCAGCCTAGAGAGGAGAAGGCTCTGGGGAGACCTTATAGCTACATTTCAATATCTGGAGGGGTCCTACAGGAAGGCTGCGGAAGGACTGTTTAGAAAGGCTTATAGTGGTAAGATAAGGGGCAATGGATTTAAACTGGAGCAGGAATATTTAAGTTGAACATAAGGAGGAAGTTCTTTACAAAGAGAGTGGTAAAATACTGGAACAGGTTTCCCAGGGATGAGGTTGAGGTCCTGTCCCTGAAGACATTCAAGATCAGACTTGATGCGGCTGTGGGCAGCGTGATCTAGTTGGAGGTGTCCCTGCTCACTGCAGGGGGGTTGGACAGGATGCCCTTTGAGGGTCCCTTCCAAGCTGCTGCAAACTGTGAAATCTGTGAAGCTTTCGGTTTTCTGCCACACATGGTCTGACCTCTTAAAAGATGCTGGTCTTCAAATGACATTTGCTTCCTCTCATGGATGATCTCAAAGGTCTCTTCCAACCTGGTTAATTCTAATCCCTTTTAAGACACCTTGACCTCATTTTCCAACCAAAATAATTCTGTGATACTATGAAGTCAGTCTGACATGAAGAGGTACCTGCTAAGAGCTATTCAGCATAAACAAGTGAAAGTAGAGAAGAACATTTTTTTTATAGACTGTGCTTCCACACTGCCAAAGACTTTTGCTTCTCATCAGGCATCTGTTAGCAGGAGACTCTGACTGAGATCTATCTGGAGTCAAAAAAACAAAAAAGGGAAGTAGTAGGATTTCTTTGCCACTTCCAATCAAGGAATCTCTCTCTGGTAGGGAGTATTCTCTGGGAAGAACTCATATGAGCACAACTGCACTGAAAGCAAAGAAAGATTGTTATCAGGAGACTCTCAAGGTGTAGCCAAGGGTGCAGACATACCTGTCAGCCACCTGGAAATGTTCATTTATTGTGCTGTGTTAAGAGAGATAGTCTGGAGATACCAGATGTCCTAGGGGTTAGAAAATAACTCTCCATAGTCACTTTAAGAAGATGAATTCCCTAGCATATCACCCTCACACTGAGCTAGTTAGTGACAGACCAGGACTAAAAGCTCCAAACCACCTGAAAATTCAAGTCAGCAGACTGGAGTCTCTAAAATGCCACATCTGGCAGTTGTGCTGCTGCCTGCTGGCAAAGCCAGGCCCAGATGTTAGTGGAGACAGAAATAAAAACAGTCCTTCCACCTTCAGTTACTTATGTCCAGTAGACACTGTCTAGAGTCCAGGAAGTTAGTTTCATGACAGCTTGACCTGAAGATCCTCCCCATACTTTCGGATCAGCTTCATGTGGTTATGATCCACGGACCACCGCTCCGGGAGGTGCTTGGGCTGCATGCTGTCCAAGAAATGCTGCCGCCAGCGTCTCTCCAACTGCATCAGGGAGCGCAGGCCTCCTTTGGCAAAACACTGCACCACCTTCAGTCCGTGTGGCATGTAGCTCTCATTGCAGATCCTGCCAAGACACAAGCAGAGTTTATTTTCACACAAGCCCCCTGTCAGACTCTAGACCTGTCTCCAATGAACATCAAGATACTGACAATACTCTCAGTTGTGGAGTTTAATTATAGATGCATGGTAAGCTAACCAAGAGGGAGAGCTTTAAGCTGTGCTTCAATGCCAGACTGCTTTCTGCAACACAGTTAACACTGGGAACCTAGTTTCTTTGAACTGAGAAAGTGTTCTTCCTTTATAGCAATACTAAACAAAGCTCCCAAGGTCTATTACAAGCTCCTCAGGAGACAAGACTTCAAATTCTAAATACAAGAACAGTATGACACTCCAGAGCTCTGATCCTGCTGCTGCATTCCCTGCCTGGATAAGTTCTGGCACATTACAAACAGTGAGCACAGCAAGGAGAAAATACTGACTTCATGCAGACACCAGACACTTGTTAAGAAAAAGTATTTGGGGAGGCTCTGAGAAAGAGGAGAGGAAACTTCTGATGATTGTCTTTTAAGTCTCCCTCATAGAAACACAGAATGACTTAGGTTGCAAGGGACCTTTGAAGGTCATCTAGTCCAACTCCCCTGCAGTAAGCAGCAACATTGTCTACTGGATCAGGTTGCTCAGAGCCCCATGAAGCCTGATCTTGAATGTCACCAGGGACAGGGCCCCCGCTACCTACCTGGGCAACCTGTTCCAGGGTTCCACCACCCTCATAGTAAAGAGCTTCTTTCTAATGTCCAACTTAAATCTACCCTTCTGGTTTAAAACCCTTCCCTTCCTTACCTGTCCTTCAAAAGCATAAAATAATGGTAGGGAAGCTGGAGAGCAATAAGGAAAGGAGGTTGCACAAAGAGAAAGAGGGGAGGAAACAAGAGCTGCGGTTCACAGACCGCAGCTGGGTTGAGGGGAGAAGAGGGTAAGCAAAAAGCAAGTAAGAAATGCAGTGTGCTTGTCTGCTTAGATCCTTAGGCTAGAACACAATCATCATCTTCTTATCCTTGCTTTCTAGTTAAATGTATTAAAGTACCATAAATACAGACTCTGCAAGCTTACACAAGATGAAGTTATGCTTTTAGAGGCTCAATTTTGTGCTGTGCAGATCAACTCCTGGCAGTCTAAACGTCAGACACTCCTTGACACCATTATTCTGGAGTGGACAAATCAATATCCAAAGAAGATCAGCAATGGGTTTTATCCTATTAAAAAGCTTTGGGGGAGGGGTCGGGGCAAGTCAGCATGTGTGATCTTCAGCTCTGCAAATCCTGCTGGATCTTCTTTTATTTTGATACAATAACATCTACCCAAGGCTCTGTGTGCGGACAACTTTTTGCTGAACTTACGTGCCAACATGAAGGACTAATGTTAGTACAACTACTAACGGGCTGGCTATACCTGGTTTCCAGACCAGCTGCTTCTTGGAGCATCTCTGGGGTGACTGCTTCTGTGTTGAAGAAGTCCTTGATGCACTGCAGAAGTTCTGTCCTCCGAGGCTCAGGCAGACTGTCTGCATTCAGCAAGGCTCGGGCACCCGAGCGCACTTGCCTGCGCAGAGGGTCCTCCAGCAGACGCACGCCTTCCTCAGAGCCAATGGGGGCACTGAACTCCTCGGCCAGCTGCTGCTTGAGCAGGCTGTCATAGTAATTGGAGATGGCATGGCAGGATGTGCAGAGTAGGAGCACATCGTGGGAGTTGTGGTCCTTCATCTGGACAGGGAAGTGCTTTCGGTATTCATGAGGAACAATGTTCTTCCTGGAGAAAACAAACCAGCCAGTTCATTACAGCTGCCTGGAGCTCCTCCTCCCCAGTTCCCCCTTTTCCTGACCCGCAAAGGGACAACTAATACTAAAAGTCCAGGAAAACAAGGATTATCAGGGTGAGTATCCTCAAGGCAGCAGTAAGTTCTGCAACTTCTTTTTATTTGTGCCTCTCTCTACAGGTTTTCTGCATTTCTCCTTCTTATTTTCTCCTTGCAGAATTCAATGCTGTCAATTAAAATGATGAAGCAGTGGAAGGAAGGGCACAGCTGTTTTCAGAAGGGGATGCCATAAGAACAGTCTGTGTTGGCATACTGCTGCCCCCTGCCACTCCAACTGCAGCACTTACATGTTCTACATACATTTGTTCTCTCCAGAGACAGATACCTCCTGCCTCTGTAAAGAAAAGGAAAGGCTGGCCTTTCCTCAAACTTACCCAGACACACAATCATGGAATCATTTTGGTTCTAAAAGATCTCTAAGAACATGGAGTCTGCCTGTCAATCTAACACCACCATGACCATTAAACCATGTCCCAGTGTGCTATGTCTACATGGTGCTTTTCAATACCTCCAGGGGTGGTGACTCCACCACCTTAATGGGCAGCCTGTCCCAATTCCTGACCACTCTTTAGGAAAAGAATTTTTTTCCCAATATCCAACCTAAACCGACCCTGCTGGAGTTTCAATGAAGTCTCCCCTCAGCCTCCTCTTCTCTAGACTAAATGATCCCAGTTCCCATGGCTGCTCATTTTAAGACTCCCCAGGCTCTCCAGGCACTTCACCAGCGTTGCTGCCCATTTCTGGATATAATCCAGGACCCCAAAGGCCTTCTCGTATTGAGTGGCCCAAAACTGAACCCAGTATTCAAGGCATGGCCTCATCAGTGCTGATTGCTTCCCTACTCCTGCTGGTCACACTATTTATGATACAGGCCAGGATTCCATCTGCCTTCTTGGCCACCTGAGCACACTGCTGGCTCACATTCATCTGTCTGTCAAACAGCACCCACAGGTCCTTTGCTGTCAGGCAACTTTCCAGCCACTCTGCCCCAAGCCTGTAGCACTGCACAGAGTTTTGTGACCGACCCAACACGTACACCTACAAAGCATTCAAACAGAGATAGCCCATCTAGGATGTGAACAACCATGATGTTTCCAGCCACTAACAAAGCTCCCGGATGCCCAACCAGATGCAGACCTCAGTAATGTTTTAAATGATGCATTGTTTCTCTGTGCCACTGAACAACTCACCGGATATAGGACTCTCGCTTGCCACACACCACACACAAGTTCTCTTTGACTGTCAGATAATAATCAACTTGAGACTCAGGGCGTCCTGAAGGCTCGAACCGCAGCTTGACAACAAACGGGTCTGTGCTAACTAGCTCTGAAAGGGTAAAGGCAAATATCAAAGAAAAAATTAGTATTTGAAAGCTAAAGTGACAATGCTAAAACACTGTGGTAGTTTTAGCCTATGCCTTTAAAAGTTTTTCACAGATATTGAAGAGAAAAGTAGTAAAAGTTTAAGAAAGATGTTGAGTTGCTGGAACGTGTCCAGAGGAGGGCAACGAAGCTGGGGAGGAGTTTGGAGCACAAGCCCTATGAGGAGAGGCTGAGGGAGCTGGGGTTGCTTAGCCTGGAGAAGAGGAGGCTCAGGGCAGACCTTATTGCTGTCTACAACTACCTGAAGGGAGGTTGTAGCCAGGAGGGGTGGGTCTCTTCTCCCAGGCAACCTGTGCCAGAACAAGAGGACACAGTCTCAAGCTGTGCCAGGGGAGGTTTAGGCTTGATGTTAGGAAGAAATTCTTCATAGAGAGAGTGATTGGCCATTGGAATGGGCTGCCCGGGGAGGTGGTGGAGTCGCCATCATTGGAGGTGTTTAGGAGGAGACTTGATGGGGTGCTTGGTGCAGGTCTCGAAGGTCTCTTCCAACCTGGTTAATTCTATTTCTATTTCTATTTCTATTCTATACCATGCAACCAAGCACCACATCAATTCTCCTCCTAAACACCTCCAGTGATGGTGACTCCACCACCTCCCTGGGCAGCCCATTCCAATGGGCAATCACTCTTTTTGTGAAGAACTTCTTCCTAACATCCAGTCTGAACCTCCCCTGGTGCAGCTTGAGACTGTGTCCTCTTGTTCTCTCACAGGCTGCCTGGGAGAAGAGACCAACCTCTGCCTATCTAAAACCTCCCTTCAGGGAGTTGTAGACAGCAATAAGGTCAACCCTGAGCCACCTCTTCTCCAGGCTAAGCAACCCCAGCTCCCTCAGCCTCTCCTCATAGGGCTTGTGCTCCAAACCCCTCCCCAGCTTTGTTGCCCTTCTCTGGACACCTTCCAGCAACTCAACATCTTTCCTAAACTGAGGGGCCCAGAACTGGACACAGGACTCAAGGTGTGGCCTAACCAGTGCAGTGTACAGGGGCAGAATGACCTCCCTGCTCCTGCTGGCCACACTGTTCGTGATACAGGCCAGAATGCCATTGGCCCTCTTGGCCGCCTGGGCACACTGGCCAGAAGCTGCCCGTGTTCCGCCGAGTCGCCATCTAGTGGCCAAGCGGCGGAACCGCACCCTTCATTATATAAAATATACAAATAGTCTGTAGGTACTTTAATTAAGTTCTAATCATAATACTAAGCCACTTATGGAATGTATTTCACGAATGTGCACTAGAACATGTTTATAAGTTGTTGATTCATCGGTTATTAATAATTTGTTACTAAAATAATATTTTCATAATTCATATTTCATATTAATACATTTAATAACCTCTTCACAACAACATAGAAGTCATCCCAGTGAATCCCCAACAGCTAATAAGAAAGGACACCAAAAATTTGTGCCTGGTTATCAAAAACAAGGGAAAGAAGTTTTCCAAAAGCTGCATGTCCAACATCAACAAAAAAAAATGCTTACCTCCAATCCCCTTGTCCAGATACCACTGAGCCTTCTTGTGATCACAAGTGCACAGGGGCTGTCCATCTGGTGCATGCAGGAAGCAGTTGTCATACAGGGGAGATTTTCTGTGAAACAAAGGCAGCGTTACAGCAACTACAACAGCATGCCAAAACAACAGAGCTTGCTACGGGCACGTGTTCTGCACTGCAATTCATGCTACCTCCTCCAAAACACACGAGTGCCCCTAAATACACACACTTGAAGCTCCTGAGCACTGCACGGGATGCTGCTGAGGGAAGAACAACATCTGAACACCCACCTGGGGTTGACCAATTGACTGTAAGGTATCATTGTTCTCCTGCTGCCTAGAGAGTTCTAACTCCAAATCCCAGTTTTCATTGATGGCATCATTTACCAAAACAAATTACAAAACAAAGGAGAATTAAAGTCCAAAAGGATGATGAGCTAAGAGTAAGCTAAAAGAGAGTGTCAGCTCATAGGCAAGGTAGTCCTTGGACCAGCTGTCTAAGCCTACATTGTAATGACTTTTCTAAAACTTAGTGTGAACAGCAATTACTTCACTAATCCAAGAGAAATGCTCCACAAAAGGCTCTTGCAGCACTGGGAACCCAAATACATGAGTTCATGGGAATAATGGAGCTGAAAGATAGAACAGAACAGAACAGAATAGAACAGAACAGAATAGAACAGAATAGAACAGACCAGGTTGGAAGAGACCTTAGAGATCATTGAGTCCAACCTATCATCCAACACCATCTAATCAACTAAACCATGGTGCCAAGCACCCCATCCAGTCTCCTCCTAAACACCTCCAGTGATGGTGACTCAACCACCTCCCTGGGCAGCCCATTCCAATGGCAAATCACTCTTTCTATGAAGAACTTCTTCCTAACATCCAGCCTAAACCTCCTCTGGTGCAGCCTGAGACTGTGTCCTCTTGTTCTGTCACAGGTTGCCTGGAAGAAATCAACCCCCATCTGGCTACAACCTCCCTTCAGGGAGTTGTAGACAGCAATAAGGTCAACCCTGAGCCTCCTCCTCTCCAGGCTACGCAAACCCAGCTCCCTCAGTCTCTCCTCATAGGGCTTGTGCTCCAAACCCCTCCCCAGCTTTGTTGCCCTTCTCTGGACACCTTCCAGCAATTCAACATCTTTCCTAAACTGAGGGGCCCAGAATTGGACAGAGGACTCAAGGTGTGGCCCAACCAGTGCTGAGTACAGGGGCAGAATGTCCTCCCTGCTCCTGCTGGCCACACTGTTCCTGATACAGTCCAGGATGCCATTGGCCTTCTTGGCCACCTGGGCACACTGCTGGCTCATGTTCAGCCTACTATCAACCAGTACCCCCAGGTTCCTCTCTGCCTGGCCGCTCTCCAGCCACTCTGACCCCAGCCTGTAGCACTGCATGGGGTTGTCGTGCTCAATGTGTAGAACCCAGCACTTAGCTGTGTAAATAAGCCCCTAACCTTAGCCAGTGATGGAAAGCCCTGCTTGAGCAGTCTCTGTTTGGTTATGGCAGTGTGTGGAAGGGCTCTGCTTTGCAGAAAGCACTGCCTTCATCTTCCAGCCTCCTTCAAATCAAACTGAAGAAGGGAACTAGCTGAGCCTGGGGGGAACTGGCCAGGGATAAAGATATGTCACAATACACTGTGGAAGTTTCCCTTCTTCTCTCCATTGGCATCATATAAGTACTCAGCAGAGTGCTACCAGCTGTAAAAAGGCTGACAAAAGGACTTCTTTTGAGTTCCATGGTGAGGGAAACCCCCAGAATGACAACCATATGGCAGGGCTCCTTCCACCAAGCATCAGCAGTTCAGCTGATTTGAGTACTTCCCAACTTTAAATAAGTTATAAAACTAAACAGGCTTATAGTAAGGAAGGGTGAAAAAGGACTTTGGAAATTACAGCCAGCCTTATTACAGACCAGAGTCACGCTGATGATAATAGTCTAAAATCCAGTGAGTCCACAGATCTGTCACAGAGTCAAACATGGTTAAAAACAATAAGCAAACAAACATGGTTGAGATCTCAGTTTAGCTTGGAATGCAATTTTGTTTAAATTCTAATCCTCCCATGAGGTGCAGTCCTGTTTTGTATGACACAGGCTCCTACTGAAAATAATAAATAAATCTGGAGGGACTTGTTGTGTACACACCATACCATTAATGACTGCTAATGAAATCAGTATTATTGATTACATTTAAGTGCCTTGATTGCCAGTCCAATAAGCTTGAAAAAGGAGAAAGAAAGACTAAAATTAGTGGGTTTCTTTCCAAATGGCCATTACAGACAATTTTAGGTCCTATATCCACAATTCTTATTAGATTGTATCCAAACAAAACCAAACATACCAACTAGCTCTTTACATCTTCACTTGACTGAGCTTAAAGAGACCTCTTCAACTGAACTCTCATTAGCAAAAAGCTCCAAGAATTTAAGACTGGCTGTACAAAATCGCCTGCAGGGTGGGGGTCCTGAATCAGCAACAGCTGCCTCTGCAAGGCTAAAGCAGTTCATTTCCTCCTCTCTCTCCCAGGCCAACACAGCAGTGCAGTGCTTTGATGTTGCCACAGACAGTTCCTTCCTATGCTCTCTGGCTCCTCACACAGCGTTTCAGCCCTCCTAACCTTAGGTTTCTGCTCTGTTCAGTACCCTGACATCTCTGTGGCCACAATGACTTGAGGCAGCATAGTACAAACAGCAGTCCATGAGACAGATCCTGCTGAAAGGACAAACTCTCTGCAGTTGCCACCTTTACCCTGGAGAAGAACCACAACTGCTTGGGCGATAAATGCCACTCAGACAGTAAGCTGCCTCCTGCTGGGACTCTGTTCTCCAGACAATGTCTTCTCAGGAGAAGGCAGGCCAAAAGCTGAAGACAACTTCTCAACCTGCTCGTGACCTAGCACACGCTGCCCTCACTTTCAATACCTCTTGGAGGGAAATGAGGAAAACAGAAACAGAACCTGGCTCCCATGACTGTTAGGTCCTGTGTTTCCTTTCCTAGCTCCTATTATCCACTTTATTTAATGAACAGAGCATTCAACGTTTTCCATCTGTGGTGCAAAGTGTAAAACGTGCTGATAAACTTACCGTGCAGAATATCCCACGCCCAGAGGCTTCCGCTTCTGCCTCCGGGGGTCTCTCACTTGCTGGCCGCCAGAGGGATGGCCATTCACCCAACATTTCTGACTTTTTGTTTTCTGAGGGGACCGTCCCTCTCCACTCTTCTCCTCTCCTGTGCTGCCGCTCCTTCTTCCTCTAAAGGGGATATCCACCAGGCCCCGGCATTTGCCCAGTGCTTTTTCCCAAGCAGCAGCAGAGTTTTCACTGTCAGGGAGGCTGGCAAATCCCAACAAATGGAGGAACAGAGCCACCGAGACCTGGGCATCCCTAGCAGCATAGAGAACCTGCAGAAAGCATAGACATCGAGGTACTGACAAACAGCACACACTCCCAAACATTATCGGTCGTTACCATTTGGTATAGTAAAGTCAAAAGCTGGATTCATTTCCTTTTGAAGTTCATGCAAGGTTCCAGCAGTTGAGTGACACTTTCATAACATCACCACACTTCCCATTTGAAACACTCATGGGGTGCCTCCAGGGACTGATTAAAAAACAATCAGCCTTAAGCTCTCTCCTGCCCCACCAAGCCCTCCCTCATGAAAAGCTCCCTTTTAACAGACTTGGGAACATCCTGCGCGGTTATTTATCCTGCTGCTCCCTCTACCGGTCACTGATTTGGCAGACGTTTGCAGCATGACTGAAGGAAGGGATCAGGGAAACCGTAATGGTCTAAAGATGGTGAACGAGGTCTCCAGGGTCCCTCTCTAATAGCACACTGACTGCTACAGATTGGAAGAAATAAAACAATAAAAAGGAGAGGGTTTGGGTGCACAAGCACTTCTTCAAGGGATCTTGCCTTATGGAACTTCCAGGATTAAAGGAAAACAAAGGCCAAGAATCCAGAGAAAACAGCAGAAAATTATCTTCATTAAAAAGGAGGCAAATGCAGGCACAGTGTCCAAAATTAACTTCAGACCACAGACACAGATAAGGTTTTGAGGCAGAACTCCAAGGCAGCTCAGATCTCCCTGCTGGAATGCCTCTTCTCTATCAAGAAGGTTGCTTTCACTCCCAAAACACTAATTTGAAGACAAACCTGATCTTGTGCCAGTTCTTCTGCCTCCCAGTTGCTGCACCGCACATGAGGAGACTTGTCAAGCGAGCAGTTCAGGACTTTTTCAGCTAAAGACTTAAGGCTAAGGCAGCTGTCAAGTAGATCCTTCCTTCAGTTTAACAAAGAAAGTGAAACACACATGTTAAAAACAAAACTATACACCCATGCACATTCAGACGGCCTCATACACCCTGAACCTGCTAGAACACGGCACACATGATGCATGATTCCCACTCAAACAGCACACAGATGCCTGTCAGCCTCACAGGCCCTCTCCCACCCCCGTGCTAAAACATCCCTTCTAGATTTAGTAATTATCTAATGCCTGCAATATGCAAACCAGGCAGGACTGGTAGTTTCCAACTAAAATGATGCCTTAAACTGAGCTGCTTCAGTCTTCAGACACTCACCGTTGTCTCATGGCTAAATACCGGAGATCCATGCTCCCTTTGACTGGAAGACCATAATCATGAAGTAATTTGCAAGCATCTTCCCAGCATCCTACCCCAACTTTCAACACAGTGCTGTCTGCCATGATGTCCAACAGGGTCTTTGGCATAGTCTGTCCACTGGCAACAAGCCTGGGCAACCTAACAAGAATGCAGAAGCCACTGGAAGAAGCCATCTGTAGGAGGGATACAGGATTTGGTTTTCCTTCCACAGATACCTGAAATAAAGACAAAACCCAGAGACTAGGTTACAGTATTATCAGCAAGACAGGAGCTGGAACAAATTGCAGAATAATCCACTACAGATAGGAAACACATATCAATTTATAGAGTTAAGTACTGCTACATGTCTCTAAAATTTTGCCACAAATTATGAGATCTATTTCACACCATCACTGTCCCTCAGCCACTTCTTGCCACACTCCTACAAGAGAAACTTTCCCTTGATTTCTGAATCCACATCAGCACAAAGCCACCTGTTACATAAACGTTCATGGCAAGCACATTGTTTAACTGTGGCTTATACTAATGGCTATGGGGTGAATACATTTCCAGCCAAAATAATGGCAAAGCCAGGCGTTAGAAATGATTCAAAGCCTGTTTTGAGTGTTGACACATGTACAAGTGGGCAAGGAACTTTACTTCCTGGTAATCCCAGTGACATATACCTACATGTCAATACTATCCTTTTTGTTTCATTGTTCCTCAGAAATTGTTTCTTAAATATGTACCAGGATTTAAAGTACTGCAAATCCAAGCTATTGCCAGTAAATCATCTCTAAAGAGATAATATACAAAACACATAATGTTATATTTAGCCATACAATTGCCACTAAGTTTAGTATAGCCGATTTATCACAGGAGTTCAGTCAATGCATACAACCCCTGAATTAAAAACTTAACAGTCAGCACACTTAAAAGATGTGAACGACCAAAATTAGCAGCTACTTCACGGCTGTCAGGACAGATAATCACACAGGCAGTTTCAATAACCAGTCTTGTTATATCCTTTTAAGTAATTGTATCCATTGTTATATCCACTTCAGTCCGCCCTCAACGATTTTCGGTTGCAATGCGCAATATAACACAGAGGTGCTTCTGGATCACTCACCCACTCGCAGTCAATTCCCAGCACTGGCCACTTCTTCAGCTCCTTCTTCAGCAAAGGTTCTACACGATCCCACTCCTCCTGCTCTGAAACTACCACTATGTCTGCACCAAGGGTCCTCTCTACCCAGGAAAAGGTGGGAGATCTGAAGAAGGAAAGCACCTCCTTATCCTCTGCGTTTATCAGTTTCTCATCTCCCAGGTTTACAACTGCTTCCTCTCGCTGACTAGTACAGCCTGCCTTTCCTTTACGACGCTGGGTAGCTTTCCACAAAACCAGACCCCCCAGTGCAATACCCAGCAGGGTCGCCAAAGTAATTGTCACTGCTGTTTGCTTGGACATTTTTTTAATCTCCCTTTTCCCCCTCAAAACGGAACTGTAGGGTCTTATCATGGCCTGCAAAGAAAAATGAGAGAAGTGGAAATTAAAGACAACCTAATGAAAAGTGTTTAGCGGTACTAAATACGCCCACTGGTATCACAAGAAGATTCTAATCATAACTCACGATCCTGAAAGAAGAATTGGGTCCCACTTTGACAGACGGTTCTGTGCCAGACTGCTGTAATGAGCACTAATAGGAGACTGAATGCTGCTGTTGATCACATCACCAAAACACTTAAAGGGAATCCAATGATTTATACTCATGGAAATAGATGCTTCCACAAACTAGGGTATTGCAAAAGTAAACTAGTCTGGGCTATTATTACCACCTTTTAGCTCAATCTGGAATCGGGACAAGACTAAATTACTGCAGAATAAGCATGTCCACTCATGCATTAGTAAATAACAGGCATTGTCCATTACATTCACATTCATACTAAGGTCAAACGGCTCTTCAAGCATTGAAAAGCCCCGAAGTAGCAGCTCTTTAGAGCACAGCTTTCCCTCTATCATACGAAAGCTTAGCTTCCCTTCAGTACACTGAAATGAGACCTGCCCCTGCATAATAGTTGGACTCGATGATCTTTAGAAGGTCTTTTCCATCCATCTTCCCAACCCACCGCGTTGTTTTCAAAACTCAGCCCTTACGTGCCCAGTGGTGCCGGTGCTGCCACAGTCCTGCACGGCCGCTGAGAGCGTGCAGAGCACGGGCACGGACACCTGCCTCAGCGGTGACGGGTCCTCTACTCTGACTTGGTGATCTGACCAACGCGCCTGGCGGCAATCGGGCCACCCGCAGCTACGGCCTCTACTCGTCCAAACAGCTGCCACCTCTTTGTGAACGGGGAAATGCGGGTACAGAGAGCGGCCCCGTGACCCCGGGCACCCTGCTTGTGCGCATCCCCCAGCCCGCTCAGCTAGAAGCCCCAACAAGCCAGCAGCCCCCTGGCTCTGGCTCTGCCCCAGCACGCTGCGCGGGGCGCCGGACCGGACAATAGTGCAGCGAGGGTAGGCCGGGGCCCCGAGGTCGGGGCCTTGCCGCCGTAGTACCCCTGGAGAGAACACAGCGCGCTCCTCTGGGCTGCCTCGCAGTTGTGGCGTGATGGGGGCAGGTAGGGACGAACCTCGGCTATTCATCACACCAGGGCGAAAGTCGGGGCTTCGCTGGTAAGAGGCCCGGTTGCCACCCCCGCGGGGAAGAGACAGGCGAAAGGTGCCGGCCGAAGAAGCTGTGGACCCACCAGCGCAGCACGCCCCCACCATGTGCACAGCGGTCTCCCCCTCCTCTTCCCTGCCGTATCACCGCCCGACCCCAGCCGGGGCTCTCACCTGCCTGCCCGCTACCTGCCTCTCCACGGAACGGTTGTCCCCGGCGGCAGGAACCCCCACAGAGTAGTCGCCGCGGACACCGGGAGGCTTATGAGTGGCGTACGCTTCCTCTTCCCGGCGGTGGGCGCTGCCATATTGTACGGCAGCCGCTAGCTGGGCGGTTCTCAATACTGTCCCGCAGCACCCTGGCGCCCCCGGAGTGCCGTGGCCGGCGCCCCCGTGAAAGCAGGCGGGTGCTTCCACTACGGTCACTCGGGCACCCGGTCGTGCCCGCGAGCGTCTCTCTGGTTGTCTCGCCGCTCCCGGGGTGGCCTGACCCGGCCGGAGGCTCGGGCACTGTGGTCGCCGTGGCGGCCCGACGAGGGGCCCGAGGGAGCAGCAGAGGCTGGAGGGTTGCGGTGACCGAGGCCGAGGCCCTGAAGAGGCGTTAGCATGGCTTCAGCAGGGGTTACCACCTCAACAATCCTGCTGTGGTAGCGAGTATTAATGAAAATACTGAAAATCCAGCAGGTGTTGAAAGGAACGTACGGGCTGCTCGTTCGCAACGGGGAAGCCTAGATGAGGAAGCTGCGGCTGGGTGGTAGAACCCCCGCACCCAGAAAGCGCAGTGAAGCGAAGCGAGGCCCTGTGGGGCAGTGCCCGCTGCTCCTCGGGCAGAGCGGCAGCCAGGGGACCGAGGCATTGCGGGGAACGGAAAGGAACGAACAATGGCAGACCGGAAAGGGAATTTCTTCCAATTCGTCTGCAAGTCACAGTATTTCCCAGTTTTTCCTCATCTTTGTGCGACTGGAATCGCAGCTAGCTGCATCTGTTTGGAAGAAACACTGAAAGAACAGAAAACACTGCTTCGGATTGCTTTGACAATTTCGGAGTCAGTATCAAATTTCATTTTAACTTTTGTCACTTGTAATCGTTAGGTGGATCTCCTTAGTAGAGCCTCGGCATCGGCGGACATTGTCCGAGGGGTGCCGCAAAGCAGCTAATGGCTGGCACCAGGGAAAATCTCTATAGAAGCAGCATTCTTCCTGGCAGTAGGTGAATGTTCGCCTTCTTTCCGACCTCCCTTGATCGTTTTTAACTCGGGACTGAGGTCAGGACCAATTGATAGCAAACAAGTACACAGCTGGTTTCCAAAAGAATACCTCTCTGGGCAAAGAAGCCCCTCTTCCTACCAGGAATACGGTGACCAGACCATTAATAGATGTTTGTTATAAATACCTAGGTCTAAGCCAGGATGGTGTCATCACTTCATGTCTCACTGATGGTAGGGTCACAGCAGGAAATTTTATTTTCCAGTGATTTGTGTCTGTATTTTAAACATACAAACAAATGCTTGGTACCCAAGAGCTACAGCTTTCTGTATAGTAAGTCTTTCTGCAAAGACCCTTGATCTTGCTCTACAGTGAAGAAAGTTGTAACCATTTTTGTATTTACCCACTGAGAGTTACAAAGCATTGCATCTCACACACTGCACCAACTTGCACATCTTGTCTCGGGTTCATTCTCCTCTACGGGAAGGGCTGCATCTCTCTTACAGTCACAACCCAGCCACAGCTTCTCCATGCCCCATGCCCCAATACACCAGACACAGCTGACCAGCTGAAATGGAGGTCATTAAGCAGGAGCCAGTGCTGCTCTGATGTTCCTCACATGACTCAGGCTCAGAAGAAAAATGCATAATGTGCATGCTTAGGAGAAAAAGCTAAAAAGTTCTGGCTAAAGAGTTCCCACAGTCAGGTGGACACGTTGTCCCTGCTTTTCTCCTCTCCTCTTTCCTTCAGGGCCCCAGCATATGCCGCTTTGTTCCACATGGTCATTGTAATCTAGGATAAAACTGGATGGCCAGTTGGAAAGGTAGTCCCACATTTCCTGTTCAACCTGATAGACTGCTTGCTCCCTGCTTCAGCACCAGCATTTCTGTAATGACAGTCAGAGAATCAGAACTGACTGAGCTGTAAACTAGTTTAAAAAGTTAATGTCTGGACACCTGGCAGAATTAGTTCAAGGCCCAAACACCTGCTGGAAGGAGACCCAAGAAGCTAGTGTAGATGTGCTCCTGGATCCAGCTGCCCTGTTACAGGGTAAGCAAGGCATTCTCAAGAGAACTCTATCAGAGTTCCAGATGAGCTCAAAATAGTGAGCAAACATGAACAAATCTACAGAGTTTGTTCATAGCGGAACCCATTCTGGCACCCACCCAGAAATCTGGAAAAGGTCAGTTTTACCTTTTACAAGTGGTTTATTTTAGTTTCTAAGGTAATAGAAGCTTAAGTGTAAAGATACAAAAGAGAGGAAAACAAAATAGCCTGCATTTATTACACAGTGGAAGTCTTAAAGTGAGGATGGTATATAATGCAACCCCCACGTCTAGCTTTTCTACAATAGCAGTATTGTATCCTTGGCTGCATGTAAAGCCCTTATTTTTCATGGCATCACTGACATAAGCAGAGTCCTGTAAACCATAACTCTTGAATGGCTTCTCTTACCTGACCATTTATTCAAGTATAAATGTTAAATTAAAAACAAATGAAAGCAGCTGATTCATGAGTGTACTCTGGAAAAAAAACAAAACAAAACAAAACAGAAAACCCCACAAGTTCCCAAAGCCTGATGGGGACATTGCTGAAGATGACAAAGTAACCAAGTGAGTAAACACCAACTGCTGGCTTAGCCTTATTATGAGAAATCTATTACCTCCTTACTTGCAGAAGGTAACAGGAAGCCTTTACATGGTAAACAGCAAAATTTATTTTTCTTTGCCTCTGTAACCTGATCCAAGATGTCTGCAGAGGTCTCTGTCAAAAGAATAATTTTTAGCCTAATTTCCTAAGGCAAGAAGGCTTATGCAACTACACTGCTTGCTGGTGTTTCTGTCTGTGGGTCCCCTTTCTTCACCCCCTTCCTTGACAAAAAAGCATGTTTAAGCCTTGCCCAATTCCATCTCAATTTGTACAAAGGTAACTTTGGTGAAATGCAAAGCCAAACTGATGAAACAGATTCTAATAAAGCTGCCACTGAAAAAATGGCAATGTGTGCAGATGTTGTTTAATATACATATGAGAATCCACACAGTAGTACCACATCAGGACAAGTCTATAGGAAACCAGGCTTCAGTTGTTCTGCTGATCACAGGGGGAAAAAAATATGATCACATTAGCTCATCCTTTAACACGCAGAAGACTGGGGTAAAGGATGCGGTGTTCAAAGGAAAAATCAATGATCATGGAATATCAAATGAAAGAGGCTCCAGCCAAGACTTAAATTGCTGTTAGCAGACAATGAGCAGAGAGCTGCATGTTGTCCCCACTAGCTCATTAATAACACTCTATTTGGGGCCCCATCCCAAGCTACAGAAAGAAGACAAACTCATCTTTCAGTTTCTAATGTAATTCATCTTCCTTGTGTCAATGTTAGTAGCCCCATGACTACATATTCAAACAAGTCACTTTAAGCAGGGTTTGTTTTAGCAGGGAGGCAGTAGGACCATTTCTTCTGTCAACAAGTCAGAATAAGATCAATCAACTGTGAAGCCACATCCTAAAGGTGGAGGGAGTTTCACACTGCAACAAGGTGGACAGAGGGTTTAGCTCCTGTTGAAAGAGGGAATTCTGCTTCCCCTTCTACTGGTAGGCACTGTTACCCTGCCTCGCTTCTGTAAACACTGGTGCATGAGTTTAATTCAAGGAACTAAGCAAGTAGAAAGCTAGCACAGCAAAAAAATGTACTTTTCTCCTGGTTTAACTCCTTGAACTAGCTCATCAGAGAGACAGATCTCAGTAAAAGTACATCTACAGCCGAAAGCTGAAGCAGCAGTAACTCACTGCAGGGATCTGCCAGAGTTTGCAGGATTTGCAAATAATCTGAAAGAAAAAATATCTGAGGTATAAACTGCCAGATTGATCCCACAAGGATGAATTGTATTAATACTGATGATCATCATCAACATATTTCTTCATTAATTGCTGACTCTTTTATTGCTTATCTAGGAATAGAGAGGAATTTCACAATGCCTTTTCAGCTTAACTTACCCCAGTGGGTTGTGTTCCAGAAGACTTTGCAGTTTGTGTCTGCAAAGAAGGTGACATTCTTCATCTCCCAACACTCCACTCCCAGCTGGGCACTCCTGATTTGCCTGTGCTGATTTTGGCGCTCATTGTGACACTTCTGTGAGTCAAATTAATTGAGTAGGACAGCAGACAAGCAAGTCCAATAAGTAGCAGCATCAGCACAAAGAGGTAGAACACATAGCCACGAAAAAATAAAGCCACCTTTCAACAGCCACAAGTCATTAGGTTGGCTCAGCTGCTTGTTAAAGCTACACCTTTAGTTGAACAGCCCCAAGGAGAGATGTTTGAGAAAACAGTGCTTGTTCTTCCCACTCTTCTGCTCCATGAAATTAGTAAGGAAAAGGAAAAAGGCCCAGATGCCATCTATTTTTCACCAAAGGCAATAAATGTCTCAAACAAGATTGTTGGGTTTTTTTAAATATCTGCCTAAAATACTGCAGTCTTCTTAGTTTTCCCTCCTTTTGTTTCTATTTCTCCTCAAAAATAAATAAATTCCTTGACTCAGTATTACTTTCCTAGTAACTTCTCTCTCACTTCTGGACTCCACAGACATATATCACTGTCCAAACGTCTCCATTTCCACCCTGGATTAACAAAAGCCATTCACAGGTTCAACAAATTTAAAATATATATATTTAAAGCTCATCCTCTCTGACCACACAGTCAACCACACTTCACTTCAAATCTTTTTTTTTTCCTAAACTAAGCCTTCCTTCCAAGTATTCTTTGACAGACCCTCAGAGAGCTGTACTCAGGGTCTTCTTTCATCCTCCCACATTTTCTCATGTGAAACACAAACACAACTACCATCTCTCTGCAGGTGATTTACAGATCTGCTTCTTTCCCCAGGGCTATCTCCTTCTATCCAAACTCAAATAATAACCTTTTCTGTTTCTTTGGATGAGCAGGAAATTAAAGCTTAACAGAACTAGAACGTGGTTCTTTCTCTTCCCTGACAGGCCTCTTATTATCTTCTTTGTACTTATCTTCTGTGGATAACATTATCAGTCTACCTGCCATTCAAGCTTGCATGTCAACTGTCATCTCTGACTGAAACCTCTGTAGATCCTAACTCCCAGGGTGCATCTAAATTTTGAACTTCTATATGGCATCTATAAGACAGAGTTCTCTGATCCACCCATGCAGCTAAGACCCTTGTTTAGGTCTCTTGCTTCCGTATCTAGACTGTCCCCACACCTCTCTCTGAATAACGCCACAATGCAGCTCATAACAGTCATCACCTGCTGTCAAGGCCATGATCTGACATCTGATAAAGTTGGCTGTAGGTCTCCTATTAATGATCACATACACCACAGCCATCAAATGGAAACCACTAATGCAATTTAACTCACTCTGCCAATGCAAATTTGTTCAGAAAAAAATGTTGAAGGGATAATTTTGTAGCAGCAGAAATTAAAACCAGATCAGGTACTGTCAGTCCTTCCAGAGGCAGAAACTCTGTAGCAGGGGCAGAATACAAGAGCAAGGTGACACTACGCCATACCTGACATCCAAATCAATTTAGCACTGCTGGGAGACTGCACAACCCTGAATTTAGCAACTCTGAAACCACAACCCAAGATTGTTCCTGTAGATCATTACTCTGACACATCACTTCTCTGTTGGAAACAGTCTCAGAGTTCCCTCTTCTGTACTGCATCAAACGTTATTTAATCATCTTCATTTCCAGGAGCCTGTACAGAAAGTCACCACCCTGTTCATTATCTGCCGTTTCCTTTCCAGTTGACTCTGTCCCTCAAGTGCTCACTTGGTGAAATTCTAATCAAAACTTTTTTTGTGCTTTAGTACATGCTGCTTTTGAGGCATGGAGGAGACTATAAATGTCCTAAAGAATTAAACTGCTCAAGCAGTGTGTACAAACAGACCCTGACTTAGTCTGCCCACCAAGCCTGGCCGGGTTCAGTACAGTGTGGTCTGTGACATTCAGACAGTCTCAGTACAGCACCACGTGTGCCAACAAGTCCAACAGAACAGTAATGGGATGAAGTTTAATCTATTTGACTAAGTACTGTTTGCTCCTCAATTCCATTTCGAGGTGTGGAGGGTTCCCATTAAAGTAGAAAAAAATGTTTCACTGATGCTACTTCAGCATCACTCTGGCCAACAGTGTGTATGTTTTGAAGAGGTTACAGTGCTCTGGCATTGTTAACACAGCAACACATTATTGTCAAAGGAAAATGTTAACAGTATAGGACACAGTAATTTCCATATATGCAAATTAAATCAAACGAAGGAACTGGAGAGTGAAAAGAATGCTTACCAACGCTTTTTTTTTTAACCTATACAGTCATATGAGAGAATATGTGCATTTATCAGATCAGACTGGCAGCCTTCTATTATTCTGACAACATGGTGTCTTCTTTCTGACTGCTTACAAATATGATTTTAAACCAAAACACAGTTAAATCTTTCCTGGAAATCCTAGCAATAGGGGGTTAGGAAATAATTTGATTTCCATATTTCTTTCCTACAGACTGGTTCCAGAACACAGGGGGAAAGCACTGGAGATTTTATTGTGTCACATTTCAAATGGAAACTTCCTACACCTATTTATTTTGATGCAGAAACCAAACATGCCCAACCTGAACAGTGTTTCAGGAAAGCAGAAGAAAAATGACCCATTTGTGATGGAGGTAGCCACGGTCTTCAAGGCCAAGCTAGACAGGGCTTTGAGCAACCTGATCTCATAGAAGGTGTCCCTGCCCATGGCATGGGGGTTGGAATAAAGTTCCTCCCAATCTACAGTTCTATGATTCTGTAACATATTTCTGGAATGCTATCAGATCATACGGTTATGTGAGCTGAATGAAAATTCAAGAGAATGGAATACAAAGTGATGGAGTCATTTTAGAGTCTACAGGTAGAAAATTGTCACGCCTCTTACCTGTGCTGGGAATTCAGAAGTGAGCAAGTTTCTGATGCAATTGTAATGGCACAGCATTTCATGGCATGCAAGCAAAAGAGTCATGAAGTTTACACCAGTGCAATTTACCCGTGTCTGAAGGAAAGATAACAAACACAAATCATAATGGGCAGGGTCTCTGTATATGGAGGCTTGCCAGGCATGTTACATATCAACACTTGGCCATCAACAGCTGTAACTAGAAAAAAAACCTTCATATTGCTCAGATGCAGAAGAGATTAACTGTTCTTTGTTAATTATCATTCTCACAGAAAACAGGTAACTGTGTCTGGATATTCCTCTCAATTATTATACATGTAATTAAATTCTGATTTTTATACATATTGCTATCACATATAGAAAAAAAAGTGATATAAAACCCCTGAAATGTAAGAAGTGTTTTTTATTCCTCCAGTTAGAAGTGTGTTATATGTTAAAATTAAAGCTACAGTATTGTCAAATAAAAAGCATGGTTTATGTGATTTCACATTCTTTCTATACTCTTATCCAAGGAACATCCTAAAACACTTAATTGACTTTATGTAATGGGAAAAAAAATCCCTTTTCTACTGAAAAGCTGCCACTAGAACATGGCAGCAGCCTAACAGCAGTCAGCAATGTTGCCATATCACAGTTTATGTAAAGAAGCATTTGTCTGTATGCTTGTTTTAAAGTTTGGAGATTCCTAATACCCAGCAGGTGGTTCCACACAAAGAAGACCAGGACTCCTCACCTTCTGAAAAATGTATCTTTCCTAGGTACTGTCACCAGTTCACCTGCAGGGAAATACAGGCCTGCAAGTTTGAAGCTGCAGATCGGAGACTGTTCACATTGTGCAGGGAGTGTGCAGTCAGAGGCTGCAAGGTGGACTAGGGGCTCTGTGCTGTGCTTCACCAATGTAACTTTTCCATGGGCACTCCCGTAGTCTTGGGATCGTAGTACATGTGAAGGAACAGGGTCCTATGGAAGACAAAAGGTAATTTTTTTCCCCCTCAAACACACAGGTTAGGGTGTTGTAAAGCAGTAAAAGACAACACAGATCAGCTCCACCTGTTTAGTCATATGCCTTTTGGAGTTTTGTCGATACTAATGTGTGAAAAGAAAATCCATCTGTATTTCCAACAGCTGCAGAAATGTCTACTGACTCTCTTGAGAAGGGGTGAGCATCCTATTTTCAGTGCTGCTCGGGCAGGAGCAGGAGACAGCAAGCAAAACAAAAACCAAACAAACAAAAGTCTCAGATCCTTTAAAACTATCTTAAAGGGGGAAAAAAATCCCAACAAGATTCTGAAGACGTAACTTTTGGAGATTCCGCAGAAATCAGTCAAGATTTAGGGAGGGCAAACCGTACGCACTCGGGGTACTTGTTTCCTCACCCTCCCTGCAGTGAGCTGCCGGCAGGACCCTGGAGGTCGCCCCTCGCCCGGCCGGCATGGCTCTGGAGAGGTAATTTCCCGTTCATCTTCATCAGCGACGCCGCCTGCTCGCTGCGGCAACACCTGCTGGTCAGCCACGGGGCCGAGGCAAGCCCCTCGGGGGCCGGGCCGCCCCCCAGGCAGGGGAACCGAGTGGCGGCAGAAAGCGTCCTCCGCAGATCCTTGGAGTGGCCTCGCAGTAGCGAATGCATCCATCCTCCCCCGCGCACCGTTACAGGCGCGAGTTAAAAAGCGGCGGCAGTGGCGGCAGCGCGACGTTAGAGCCGGGCCGGGAGGCGCGGGCTGCAGCTGAGGATCAGCTGCTGAGGGGAGCGGGGAGGAGCCAGCGGGATCAGGAAGCGGCAGAGTGTCTAACACCTCTCTGCCATGGCTGGCTAAAGAAAAATCATCATAACCATAACAAGGGGGGAAGCGGGGGAGGGGAGGCGGCGGCGGGGGAAGGGGCGGCGGGGGAAGGAGCGGCGGGGAGCGGCGCAGGCGGCAGCATGAAGAGGAGAGGCGGCCGGGGGGCAGCATGCGGTCCGTGGTGGGGTTCCTGTCCCAGCGGGGCTTGGAGGGGGACCCCCTGCTCACCCACGACTTCCAGCGGAGACGCCTGCGGGGCTGCAGGAACCTCTACAAGAAGGATCTCCTGGGCCACTTCGGCTGTGTCAATGCCATTGAATTCTCCAACAATGGAGGCCAGTGGCTGGTCTCAGGTAAAGCGAACGCTCCCCGTCCCTCGCCCTCTCCCGCTACCCCCTCCCCAGAAAGCATTTTCTTCCTCCTCCTCTTCGTCGGCCGCCTCCCCCGCGGCCCAGGGGGAGGGGAGCCGCGGCGGCGGCGCTCGGAGTCGTTTCTCAAAACCACCGGTGCCCGGGAATGTTTCCCAAGTAGAGACCCAAAATGGTTGACAGGTTTTAAATTCGACTGTTATTGGGGGTGGCGGGGGGGGGAGTCCTGGACAAAGTTTTTGCTGGAGTGCTTCCAGGGCGCTGAGGGTGCCCTTTTATTTGATGGCTCGTGTGTTTTGCGCCTTAAAAGAGGATTTTATTATCTAGGGGGCGACAACGGAGGGGAAACACCCCCGCGGCGTGCATTGTGGGCGCCGGGTGACATTTGTCAGCGCCGTGCCCCGGGCCGCCTCGGTAGCGGGCGGGCAGGAGCAGTGGTCGCTGCCGGGGGTGGGCGGCGGGTCAGAGTTTGGCCGAGGGGAACTGTAGTCCCGCTCGGTATCGGGCGGGGAACCGGAGCGGTTTAATTGAGGGGCTGGTCACTTTGGGACCACCTCCCCCATTTTCTTGTGAGGGAGGGGAGTAGGGGTTTGTTTTGTTCCTCCTCCTTCCTCCCCTTGCAGGGCGCGGTTGGGGAGGGGGTGATTATTTTGGCGATGATGTTGTTGTGGGCTCAGGTCCCCCTGTTGCCTGTCCGGGGATGAGGGAGCCATACGGGTGGTGGGATGCTGTCAGGTAGGAAAGAGGCGAGGGTTTGACATCAGCTGCGACACTAATGACGGGGGAAGGCTTTTCACCCCCTTTCCCCCCTAGCCAGGAAGATGATGTGGGGCTTGGCGGCCGGCTGCCCGGCCTCCCCGCCCCAGTAGCTTGGCGCAGGTGCCTCTTCCTCCTTCCCCGCCTCCAGGCTCGGAGGGGCGGTGGGGGAAGGAGGCAACTTCAGGCCGGGGCCTGGCCGGGCGCTGCAGGCCGCGTTCTCCTCGGGCGGCTCTTAGCGACAGGCCGGGGAATCGAGGGCCTATCCCGCCCGCGGCGGGGTACGGCACGACGCCCCGAAGGCTCGGGGCCGGAGGAGTCGCGCCGCATCTCTCCCACCGAGATGGGGCGCCCCGCTGCGACGGGGTAGAGCCCCTCGGGGATGCGGGGTAGACTGGGGGTGTGCTAGCCCGAACGGGCTACTCCTGCCGTGCCGCCCCGGGGACATCCAGGCCCCTGAGCGTAGTGTCCATTACAGACTCTGGGCGGGGGCGTCATGTCCCAGATGCCTCACACCCTTGGAGGAAGCAGGCTGGAGGGAGCGGCCCTCCTTCCTCTGCCGTCCCGCGGACTGGGGCTGCCGGTAGCAGCGGGGAGTGCCCGTTCTCTGTCGTGTGGGGCAATGGCCCTCGGGGGAATCGCAGAGGTGCTTGGCATAAGGCCGTGGCAGCTTTGTTGAGAGTGGTCTCTCTGCTTGTAAGAGGGTATTGGCTTGCTTACCGGAGTGGAGAAAGAGCAAGAAGGTCTTGGTTTTGGCTCGCCATGCTCTGGAGTGTTGTAAATAGCGACAGGAGCTACTGAGGAAGGTGATGGGGGCATGGCTGAGTCGGCTGCTTACGGCCTTGCTGTAGTGTCTGGGCAGTGGCAGGCTCTGTCACACTAAGGTGTCTGTAACAACTCCAGGAATAACACGGGGATTCAGCAAAAAGTTACTATGTCTGTTTGGTTACCTTTAAGCAAGAGTAGGATGAAAGCAACTTATAAACATAGCGTGGAAGCTGATACACTGTGAGCTTCCTAAATTTAACTTTATTACCTGAAGAAACTGAAAAGCTGAAGTCCAGTGATTTCCAGAATAAGCATCCATGGAGGGCCTTAGTGTTACTCTTGGGGATTATTTTATACATCTGTGTATGATGCTTTTCTGATACACGTCCATTTATCTTGTGAATATGCATACATGTTTGTACATGCATATATAGATGTATATACATGTATGTTAGAAGGGAGCACTGGGTCATCTATTCTGAAGCTCCTGGATGTTCCAGAGTTGGTGTACTGGTCCTTATCTGGTAGTAAGCAGAGCTATGTGTTTATATGTAAAAATTGCTACAGAGAGCTCACATAAGTCTGTTGTTGCATTTAAAGCTTAGTTTCTATAACAAGTGATGGAAAGACCATCAGTATTTTCTGTTCTTACCCAAAGCATCAGGAGACATTCTGGGTTTTGTCATAGCATTAATGTCCATACCTACACTGACATGCATTCTGTATGTAGAAGCATAAAAATTCAAGGGCTAGAAGAGGTTTTTAAGGAATAAAAGTGCTTGAGCTAGGGAGAAAGGTGGCAGGCTTCTCATCAAGCATAGGTAAAAGGAAGGCTTCCAAATTATGTTCAATTTCCTAACTTCTCATAACGTTTAAAGGGGGTAAGTTTTTCCTCTGTATATGAGTTCTACCCTCCTAAAGTTCAAGTTGGGCATGGGGAGAGGGTGCTTAAGTTACATGTGTCAGCAGTGCACAAATTTGGAATAATTAAGAACAGACTACCTGAAGTCTGAAGTTCTACTGATGTCTGTAGAAAATTAAGAACTCTAATTATGATAACTATTTTTAAGAAAGTTTTACATTATCTGTGACCACATGGTCTAGAATGCTGGATGTGACACGGCAACAGCAGGCAGGCGCTTCGTTCTTCAGTCAAGAACAAGAAATTAAAAGGTGAAAGATTTCCAGATGCTCTGTGAAGTTGCATGCCATTTTAAGCCCAGGCTTCATTAAAATTACACTCAAAACACTCCACTTTTTAAAGTCAGACCTAATGTTAGAACTGAGAAATAGCAAAGCAGGAAGAAACAGAAGGAGAGCTCAGATGAAAGGTAAAGGAAGGGTGTAAGATATCTCTAATGTGAAGTTTTCTAGAAGAGTTGCTTCAGAAGATTTCCAAATGCAGATAAAGCCTTAGAATAGATGGCATGTGGGTCTTTTCCTCCCTCAAAATAGTCAGTGTGCTGAGGTAAGGATGAGATGTTAGATGCTTCCATCTGCGCTTACAGCAGCTAAGAGAGTTAACAGGGATATTGGAGTGTGTGAAAAGGGAGAGTGCAAGTAGTCTTTTCAGTTAAGTAACATGTATGTTCTTGACTTGGAGAAGTCTGCTTTACCTAATTGACTTTTTAACAACTTGGGCCTTGTTTGAGCTGGTTTAAGCAGGGCTGATGCAGCGCATTCATAGCGGCTATACCAAAGCTGTTTAAATGCTAGCCTGCATCCAAATTAGTGCTGTTCCTATCAGCATTGGCTGGAATGCTTTTTTTGGGTATTCATCCCACCTTTTAAAAATTTTTCTCTTCTGTTTTTTTTTGGCTGTCTCTTACAGAAGCAAGTCTGTAAGGCTAGTGATTACTATTTAGTAAACATTTCAAACAGTTGAAGTTTGTATTACAATTCCAAATGGTTTTCCTCTTAGGACTTTGGAGAGAACCTCAGCATGGACAACCCTCTGCAGGCCTTTTGAAAGCCCGTTTGGAATTTTTTGGTTTGCTCTTTAAATCTTGTATTGGAGATTAGATATTTAATTGACTTTTTTCCTAACCATGTTTTCAAGTAAAAAAGTTGAGGTCAACAAGTTTGGCAGGGGGGCCAGTCTGTAGGTTTTGCTGTACCTGTATGGAACTCAACAGTGTCACTTAGGGATGGAAAGAAAGAGAGAGAGAGAGAGAGAGAGAGACTACTGTTTTGGGGCAGGAGTGCTTGGAAAAAACAGGCATAAGGACAAGGGTTAAAATTGAGAAAAATGAAAGGAGGAGGTAGATTATAATACAATACAATACACCAGGTTGGAAGAGACCTTCAAGATCATCGTGTCCAACCCATCAACCAATTCAACCCACCCAACAACTAAACCATGCAGCCAAGCACCCCATCAAGTCTTCTCCTGAACACCTCCAATGAAGGTGACTCCACCACCTCCACGGGTAGCCGATTCCAATGGGCAATCACTCTCTCCGTGTAGAACTTCTTCCTAACATCCAGCCTAAATTTCTAGGATTCCTAGGAGAAGGTGAATTGTGACAGATAGAAAATACCAATCCTTAGAAAGACACAAGGGAAGAGGAGAGCTGAACATACCAGAAATGTGTAAGTAGGCTGAAATTCCTTAAAGTATCTGCTGGATGGAGTTGAAGGATTTTATTGGACAAAATGAGTCTTTGTAACACTTTATATACTAGGTGGTGGTATTTTTCACTTAGCAGTTTGGGAAACACATGACTTGGTGCATGGAAATTTACTGTGCAATGATGTGCAGCTGAATTCTTCCCTTGGATATGCCAAGCATCTCGTTCTGCAATTTGACTTCTTAAAAATCAACTTTACTTAATTGTGTACTAGGCTTTCTTTCTCCCATTCTCAAGGTTAGTGGATGTTTTCCCATTTGTTTATCTGACTGCCATTTCTCATGCCCTGCTATCTCTTACAAACATGGGTGTCTTTATCAGAACCTCCCACTTTTTTTTTTTTTTTTTTTTTTTTCCCTCCCTACTTTAAACTGTACTTTGAAGATAACTTCTGGGAAGTACTGGAATCTGAGGCTTACTTAATCTTTGCCTGTGTCCTTTTTCTCTCTGCTGGTTTTTCCCTCATCAGATACTGCAAGAAATATTAGCTCTTCTATGACTGTAGATTTGTAGGGATGCAAGAAAGTGCCATAAGTTTTTCTGGCATCTGGTTGCCATGTAAATCTGAAGAAGCGTGAGTCTAAAACAGGGCAGTGAGGTGACTTTAGCAAAGGTACTTCTGAAGTAAGGGGACTTGTGTGTCAAGTATGCTTTAAATAGGGGCAGTCTTGACCTTAGTCTCCGACTGGAGCAGAATTTTCTGTGAGGCAGGATCTTTAGGTCTAGTTACTACATGATGTCTGAGATCTTGAAATGCGATGCCAGGAACAACATCTATGACTTCTGGGCATAGGAGCTGAATTTGAAGTTAAGAGACATTACCTGGTGGGGTGGGGAAATGTGTGGTTTGATAGGGACAAGTGCAAAGTACAGCATGTAAATGAAACTGGTCAATTCTACAAATATGCTATGGAGACCAGACCGTAGTTGTGCAGGAGAGGATCACAGTGTGATAGCAGTAGATCACAACATAAATATTGTGAGACATGATAAAACATGGGAGGTGATCCTGCTTTGTTTGATGCTGTTGGGGCCTCCAGTGGAGCGCAGTGCTCCATTTTGGCCTCTGTACTTTGAGAAAGACATTGCTGAACTAGAGCAAGTTCAAAGAGCCTGTGAGGAATGACTGCAGGTCTAGAAAAAGGAAAGAGATCCACTTAGTCTACATAAGGAAAACTTGAGTAGAGGTGTGTGATGGGTTGAGGCAGCCCCACTCCCCACCACGGGCAAAATAAAACAACTCAGACAAATGGATTGCAAAAGTGATGGAAAGTTTAAATGAAAAGCAGTGAATGTTTACAGAAAGCCAGAAGCAGAGTGACAAAAGAAATCCCAAAACAGTCCCAAGAAGATCCCATCCCCACCTGGGGGTACATCCAAGACCCCCAGGGCTCCTTCTTCCCCCCTCCCCACTGCTAGGCTAGTCTCAGCTGGCCAGATCTGAGACTGCCCATCCCCCCGTGGCCTTGGGCCTAGCCAGGCCCATGGCCGGGAGACAACATCTCCCCCATTACTGGGTGACGGCGAGGAAGAAAGAGGAGGTGCTTAGACCTCGCACTGGATCTTATAGTGGTGCAGAGAATTCTGGTAGAAATACCCAATTTCCTGTGTCCACCCACTGGGCTGGACCTCTGGACACAGGAAGCAGGGGGCACCCAGCCCAAACTGCAACAAGGTGCAAATTTTAAGCTGTCTTAAAATGTTTTTAATTACTCTGTCCACTGAGAATAGATCAAGAAATGGTCTTAAACTGTAGGAAGATGATGGGATGCTGTTTGATCCTACACTTCCCTTTCATCCTGTAGTTCATTCATTTATTTTGCCTCTTCATTGTTTATAATGTGGCACTTTTAAAGCTTAAAATCATAAGCTGGTATAATGGAAGCATCCAAACAGGGGGAAGGAATAGGGTGGGAGAGATTGCTTGTTTGAGAGTTGATTTTTCTGTCAGGTTAGCTTCTTTAAGCTACTAACCCTCTGGCTGCATCACCACTGAACTCAATGGGAGGCAAAATAGCAGGAGCACATGGCAAGGGGGAGTGGGATTATATGTAAGGTCAAACTGCACCCTGGGCTAGATGTTAGGCTAATCTTCTAATGGCAAGGATAATGAAGCACTGAAATAGGCTGCCTAAGGAGGGTGTGAAGTGTACCCAAGTGGTGGTTTTTTGACAACAAACTAGACAGGTATCTATGTACTGGGAGTAATTCTGACACAGCCTGGCCTTCTGTCCGTGGCTGAGGTCAACTAAGTGATCAACTTACTGAAACACTGGCTGGTTCCTCTTCCTGTGATTCATGCAACTTCTTGAGCAGATGCAAGCAATAAGATTATCTTACATTTGTAAGTGTTGCCCAATGCCATGTAAGTTCATCAGTGACTGGACCTTATATATGTGGGAGTCAGAGAAAGGTAGCATTCATGAGCATTTGTCAATCAACAAGGTTAATGCACTTTAAAACTGCAATTTTTAGTTCCTGAGTGCTATGATTTTGAAGTGCTTCTGTGAGTACACAAGTGTGTTTCATGAGCTATGCAAATGCTGTTTAGAATAGATTTGCTTTTTGTCAGGACTATGCCCCCCTTCAAATCATTTTAGGACTAGTAAGAGCAGTTACTGTTACTGGGAGGTAGACTTGTCTTCCAAATTTAATTGTGTGTGAATTTATTGATTGCCTCTTTTAGAAGGTAATCAGATCAGGAAACATTCAGAGAAGAGCTAGTCCAAAAGCAGGGTAAAACTGGATGCTTTGGTTTAGGAACTGTGGGGGCAGGGAACTATTTGTGCTGAAATGCATGCCACGAAGCTATGCTGAGTCATTTAGGACCTCTCAAGTTATCTAGAATAGGCATATTCTAGCTATAGTGTTTGCCTGTGCTACTTTTAAAACCGCAGCAAGAGTACTGTTCTTCTGTACACAGGTACATCTTTGGTCAGACTTCTTATCTCCCTATGATCTGAATGTAGTAGCAGGTTTGACCTACAATGAACACTGAAACACTAAGCTAATGAATATTTTTTTTTTTAATGTGATTCCTTTCAAAAAAGTATCTGTGGAATGGCACTGTATGATTCTTAGCTGGGTCACATAAGCTTTCACTTTTCAAATAGCTATTCACACAGTCCTAAACAGAATCGGCCAAACAAGATATAACTCAAGCTATTTCCACTTTGTAGGTGTTGAATTTATTACTTCTGACATCATGAACTAAAGAATTACAAATTCAGTACTTTGTGTGGAGCTTCAGTTTCTAGAAAAGACATGTGGGGCTTTAGTGGCTAAGGTATTTTAATGAGGCCATGTATCCAAACTTCCCAGATGTGTAGCAAATCTGTTGCTTTTGGTCTATGCTCCTTGCCATACATAGCTGTTTGTTTTGGGGGAGCATTGTGGAGTGATCCCAAGTTTGTGCAGTGGGTCCAGTGCTTTTTGGAAAGTGTTGAGTGGCTTCTGCTTCACATGTGGTAGAATTGGGGTGTGTGCGCACAACAAATCCACTGTGAATTGAAAGCATCTGAATTAATCCGCTTTCACTGGTCAGCTGCACAGAATGGATGCTGTAGTTCTGGACTTTCATGTAATTCTCAGATGTGTAACTCAAGTTACAGAACTTATTACACACTTGTGAGTTACATGCGTTTTGTCTGATGAGTCATAATTCCTTTCTACAGAGCTTAAAAGTTCTCTATATTCCGTTGTCTTTGCTATCTCTTTGTATACCTGCCCATACATGTATGCCTTTGCTCCTTTTTTCCCTCTTATGTGATGTTTGGGTAGTGGAGGTTGCATCTGCTGGTTAGCATCTCTCCTGGTTTCAGTCACATAAGGCTTACCTTTTCAGGGGGTATATTTGCCTGTGACTGAACACTTCTTATTCTCTTGTATGAAGATGTACAGCCTGGTAAAATGTCTTTCTGCCACAAGTCTTCCTCCATGACTGGACACATGTGTAAGGCTTTTTCTTTCTGGTAAAACTGGACCTAAAGCAGAAGTATTTCTGGAATAACTGATGTCATTTACTTGGAATTGTAGAAAGCTGGGCTGTTCTGTGTGACATCCTTCTCTCTAAACTGAAGAGACGTGGATTTGACGGATGGACTTGCTCAATGGCAAGAAATTGGCTGGGTGGTGGTGTTCAAACAGTTGCAGTGAAGAGCTCAATGTCCAAATGGAGACCAGTGATGAGTGGTGTTCTGTGGGGCTTGGTACTGGGACTGGTGCTGTGTAACATCTTTGTCAGCAACCTGGGCAGTGGGATTAAGTGCACTCTCAGCAAGTTCATTGATGACACAGAGCTGTGTGGTGCTGTCATCAACAGGGACCCTGATAGGCTTGAGCAGTGGACCCATGCAAACCTCATCAAGTTGTACAAAGCCAAGTGCAAGGTCCTGCACGTGCTCCTATGAGGAAAGGCTAAGAGAGTTGGGATTGCTCAGCCTACAGGAAAGAAAGCTTCAGGGAGACCTTTCAGAATCTTTTTAGTATTTAAAGGGGGACTACAGGAAAGATGGAGAGGGACTCTTTATCAGTAATGATAAGAGGTAATATTTTTAAACTGAAAGAGGGTAGACATAGATATAATGAAGAAATTATTTATTGTGAGGGTTATGACCCAGGAATGAGTTGCTTAGAGAAGTTCTGGATGCTCCATCTTTGGATGTGTTCAAGGCCAGATTGGATGGGTCTTTAAGCAGTCTGACCTAGAGGACCCATGGCAGGGTGGTTGGAACTAAACTATTTAAAGTCTTCAAGCCCAAACCATTTTATGATTCTATGAATTGAGTTAGAAGGGATCTTCCAACCCAGTTAACATAATTTTGTTAAACTTTTCTGTTTCAGTGTGATATGAGAGGAGTAAAACTGAGGCATGAAACAGGGTTGTAGAAGTTCTCAAAGACAAGTACATGCAAGACAATACATGGATGGAGAAGAGACAGAATTGCGTGAGTGTGGGGAGCACTTCAATCTCCTAAACTGTGGAACATCCACTACAAAGGCAAACATAGTTCTCAGACTGCTTGTGGTGTTGGATGCTCAATAGTGAGGGTCTTGGTACCAAAGTCTCTTGTAGATTTAGGTGTCTGGGAAGAGAGACATTGGGATTCACTAGCAAGAGTAGTTTCTAAACTGGAGATAGAGGAAATGGCCACAAAGGTATGGGAGCTTATAGAAAAGAAGGTTGTGGCAACTTCTAACACTGTCAAAGAGTTTGCTGCACAGGTTGCAATTTAACCTCCTCCTGCCATACTTTGTGTGTGTGTGCTAGAAACCACAGTGATGTGCTCTTCTGTGGATATTTTAAGTATTTTTGTCAGTATCTGGACTAGGTAGGTAGTGGATATGAATGAGTTTGCTGTTTAAGTGAGACAGATGGTGGCTGTGCTATCAGATAGGAGGATATGTAGACTTACTGCAGTGGTTCTGCAAATCACTTCACACTGTTAACAATTAACAACACTATGTTGGTAGTTTTGTCCTGAAATGTTTTTTACAGAAGTCTTGAAAGATAATAAATATAGTCTGGTAGAACTGATGTTGGCATTCAGCAGCCTTAAATGTTGCTTAAATTGTTTGGCAGGTAGTGATAACATTAATACCTGACTGTTGGCAGCTTTGGAAAGTAACCACTTTAAGTGTGATAATTGCTTCTTGATTTTAGTGTGACTTAGCAGTCATGTATTTATGTGTTTACTATTAGTTCACCTGAAATCACTAGGGCACAAACACAGCTTTCTGGGGTTTAGACAGAATGGAATCTAAGCTCCCATTGGCTTAATTAACCATTACTCTCGAGTTTTTTTCTGGACCCATTGCATTTGACTCTTATTCCCAGTAGATATCAAATGCACCTCAAACCTTTGTATGGTTTATTCTTGTTTGGTCTGTAAAGTACAAAATCAGGAGGAGGAATATACAGTTTCATGGAGCATGTGCAAGCCTAACATGCAGCTGTACTGTCTATCAAAGTGATTGTCGTAAAGACTGTTAGGAGACTTAATGGCTGAGACGCTGCTAACTTAAAGGATGTTTGACCTAACTCACTCCTATGGGAAAACTTCTTAAAACTTCTTACATCATGAGAAGATATTAAGAAATCTGATTAGCAGTAGTCATGAATTCTGTTTATGCATTTACCTCTTCCTGAAGTAGACTGCAGACCATTTCGGTTTCTTTTTGTCTCCATTTTATGCCTTTTTCCTTCTGGATAGCCACTTGGAAAGTGCTAAGTTTATGCTTTTTATTTTGTGAAGAAGCCATAATATGTTTTAACTGAAATGGGCATGTTTCTAGTGGCACTTTTGACTTGTGGTGTCATTTGTTTAATTTGTTACTAAAGACATATACCAAAAATATTTTGAGTCTGACTTGAAGAAGCTTTATTTATATTTTTATTTAGATTTTTACAGGCATCCAAAATTGATGTTGGGAGTGCTGTCCAATACAGTAATATCTTGCATTTTTTCTTCTTCCTAGTAAACAAGTATAATGCAATTGAAGTGTGAACAGAGTAAAATGTTTGGTTTATATCTGCTTGCAAGAGGGAGAAGGAGGCACTTGTATATTTGTGCACAGAGCTCTGAACAGAGGAATGCACCTAGGCAAGCAATTAGAAGTAGTACAACAAGCTGTGAAGCAAAAGAAAGTAGAACTTCTTCACCATGGTTATTTTCTTTTTCAGGAGTTCACCTCAGAAACGCCTGTCTTAAGCTTTACAGATCTAGAAGCATGACATAACTGTGCATATTGAAGACTTCCAAATGCTTCAGTATAATTTTTACATCCACATGTCAGTTCTGTAGCAAATTCATGCTATGGAGGCTTTGCAAAGACTGCTAGAGGAGATACAGTTATTGGTGAAGGGGGCAGGGAAAGTTCCTGTTTTATGAGTAACCTAAGTGATGGTGGCAGCAAGGAGTTGGTGTAGAAGCATTTTGTCAACGTGCATATGTTAGTTTGGCATGTAATTCATCTACAGCTTGCCACAGATTTTTACATACCAGTAAAATTCCGAGTCTCTAGGTTGTTATGGGTTGTCACTATGTGTTGGCAGAAGGGCAGCTGTTTAATCCAAACTTTTCCTGACAATTCCTCTGTTTTCATTAATACTAGTGAATACCTGACTGCATGGCATTTTAATGTAGATGCCTGTCTATATATCTAAACTCTTGTGAGGTATACTTTTTTCATGCTAATTAGGGTTTCAGCAAAGCTTTTTATGAATAACTGGGAAGTTAAATAACTTGTCTGTCATCAATTTACACATGGCTCAGGCAGCAATGCACATTTATTGTTCTTTTCTTTGTTCTAGGAGGGGATGACCGCCGGGTCTTACTTTGGCATATGGAAGAAGCCATCCACTCAAGAGTCAAACCAGTTCAGCTGAAGGGGGAGCATCACTCTAACATTTTCTGCCTAGCTTTCAACAGTGGCAATACCAAAGTGTTCTCTGGAGGTAAGGAAGCAAGAGCACCCTGATTTCACAGGAGCTTGCATTGTGAATGCCTTGGAGTTGAAGCCACGAGCAAGATCCTGCCCCACAGGGAAAGGTCTTTTCCACAGTCCTCTAAGAATGTGGAAGGTGTCCTTAATCAGCAGCTGAAGGTTCTTCAGGAACAGGGAATTCTCCTTTTTCCAACACTCATGTAAATGCTTTGTGTCATAAACTATCATGAGAATACTGGGTCCAGTCTGCTTCTACTTGTGCTACAGACTGTGCAACGTGGTCTTTGTTATTCCCTCTTACGTGTACCGAGAGCAGCCCCTGTCTGGCACTCAAGTCTGATGCTTGTGAATCTCTTCTTACTAGCTGGTTTTAGTGCACCCTTAGATGGCTAATGAATTGCTAATGCCATCTATTGGTGGATCACTTTTTCTCAGGCCTCATTGCAGTCCTCACTAGATTAGTACCTTTTGGAGCTGCTGGCACATTGGGTTCTAGTTTGCCTTGACATTCTTCATCTTTTTTTGATATAAATCCACTTTTTAACAGAGAGCTTAATTCAGTCTTAAAACTAATATAAAGAAAGTGGGCACATACTTATTCTGAGGTAGTAATTTCTAGAATTTAGGTTTGTGACCGGTTCACCACTTGATTTCTAAAGTGCAGCAGTAGAGAGAAAGATTGAATTGAGAAGAGAAAGGCACAAGACCGTCAAAATGCAGCCAGTGTAATTTTCTGCTGTACTTAATTTCTGTTATCTGACATGATAATAGACTGGACATGAATTTCTATCTTTCATCACTATAGTATGTCCATTAATGTAACAGCTAGACTTATTTTAGGATATTATTAGACTACTTGGTCTCAGCCCTTCACTACCTTTTTGAACCAATGTTTGTGAATTGCAAATCAATACTATAAATTGATTCATAGTGGATGTGAGTGGTGGAGGCTTCCTGTCCTTCAATGCTGTGTTAAAACTAGCATGTCTCTTTGTCATGCCTTTTATTTCTAAGCTTAAAATGGTGTAGCATTTTAAGGATTAAATGATTCGGATCTAATTCTTAGGTGGAGAAACCCCCAAAAATGTCAAATAGTGATGCCAGTCTTCTGATTCTGTATTTCAGTGCATGTATCTGCATGAGTGATTCCAATGAAATTTTGGGCTGGAATATGTTTTACTTCAGTTTGAATTCAGACAAATGGAATCTTACATGAATATTCAAGGAATGAACTATGCCAAGTCTTGCTGGACCAGCTGTAATGGTTTTTTTCATTTCCAGCTCAACCCTCTGCCCATTAAGTCTTGCCATTTTCAGAGGCTGTTGCATTTAACACATGCAGTTAAAGATTTAGATCATTGATTGTGATGGATTTTTGCTAAGATGCCAGGTTAGATAAACTGTGACAGCTGATGTACAGGCAAACTGGCCGTTCTCATCTCCTTTTCCTCCTCCAGTCTGCATAAACAGTGTGCCTCTGCCAGAAATTACTTCCATTGGAGGAGTCAGGAACTCTTTCAGCTGCTCCACCAAGATTTGCAGAGCTTGTCTGCAAGGGCTGTGAGTCTGACTCTTGGATCCCTTGAAAAGAGTCATTTTGCTGCATGGCCTACATGTACCATCTGTTTTATCTCTGTTGGTAAAATGGGTCTAACTATATTTATTCACTCAACAATCTTCTGGAAGATTCTTAAAAGGCCTGAAAGAATTGTGGGTCATAAAAATCTATTGGTTGTCATCCCTCATTCCCAAGAATGAAGTTGAAATTGTATTTGAATAATGGAAGCTGAAATAGTTAAAAATTTCTCAAAATTAGAGTTTGGAAACCAGTGCACAGAACTCAGCTCATTCTGTAAAAAAAGCTGCCAATGACTAATGATTTAGGATTTGATGACCTTTCCCTAAAGCAGCTCTTGATAGCAGAGAAGAAAGGCTTTTCCACTTCCATACAAATTGGATTGCATCCAAGTAATTTCAAAGCTCTTTGCTTTGAAGGAGTGCATGTGTAGCATGCATCACATGTAGCCATTACAAAAATGGAAGGCAGGGACTGAGTGACAGTGTTTTGCATGTACTCTGTGGAGAAGAAAGCTGTCTCGATATACCAATGAAATTCCCATTTCTGAAGAATACTGTTACATTTCCCTGTCTACATACACTGAGAGTAGAGCAGCATTTAAAATGAGAGATCCCCTCTTAGTAAACTGTATGGAGTATTTGCAGGCTGTTGGGTTTTGGTTTTGTTTTTTCCTTTAATGTTGGAACTGAACTTGTGTCCATAGTGGCCTGATGTTTCAGATACGGGGTTCAGGCCACTTTAACTGTGCTCCTCTGCATGTGCAGTATTTCATCTTCACAGATGTAACTCAAGGGAATGACAGATACTTGTCTTTCTGATCATTGCAGTTATCAATACAAGAGAGATTATAAATAGGAAAGTTGCATGTGCGATTACAGCCCAGTGTGGTAGTTTTACACCCAGTTATTCTCAATGATGTATGAACTCTCTGTTAAGGTAACACACTGAAAGAGGGAACCCTACTGGGCTGAGAAGCAATGACATTTCCTTAGGGATGAATTCTTAACAGAAGCAACCAAGCAGTTTGTAGTTAGATTTTTGTAACCACCTTCTCTTCCTACACAGACAACAGAGAAAAGCAGTGATTATTCCACATACCTACTCCCTTCTTTCATATTTTGGAGTTTGTGGTGGAAGGGAAGGTTGATCCTATAATGACCAGAGGCCTGAAGTCAGACATCTAGAAGGATGACTGTGTTAATTCTGAATGGAGAATGAATAGCAGGAGGGTCTGCTGGAAGAAATTAGACTATTTTTCACTAGACACCAGAATAGTTTTGATAGTTACAAATGTTGCTTGTTATAATGGGCAGTTTCCATTGCAATTAATGGTCAAAGGACACTTAGACTAAGTGACTTGTTTATTGTGTCATGGAAAAGATGAGCTACAGCAGTAATCGTAAGGCCGGCATGGTTTAACTAGGAGCCTGTGCAAAAGCAAGTTGATGTAGAGAAATCTTACACCCTATTAGTCAAAGATAAACTTTCTTGTATTTCTTCTGTTGGGGCAGAACACAAATTGAAATGTGTATGGGATAAATGAAAAAGTCAGCTGAACACTCAAGAATCATAACACGAAATCTTGCTTCTTCTGAAACTCTGGTTTGGTGTATCTTAGAAAAGCATCACAACTTGATACCACAACTGCAAAGACATAACTGAGCCTGAAAACACAAATTTGTGGGATTTCTGGTTGGTTGCCTCTTTTTTTTCTTTTCTTTTTTTCCTTCTGAATTAAATATAACTGTGTCTTCTTTAAATATTTCTGAAGAGGAGGTGCCAAGTTAGATAAAGAAATATTCAGTGCAAAGAGTAAAAAAAAAAAACAACTCTGTTGATATAGCATGAAAAAGACTGCATGAGCCAGTGGAATAGCTTTGTAGCTGTGGCCCTCTCAGTCTGTGTGCATGTGGTTAGTTTCTTTTGTATTCAGTGGATGTGATCAAAGAGAAGTGACATGATTGTCTGGTTCCTTGTTTTGTTTTTTATTAATACAAAAGAAATTACACTAGCTGTCACGTTCCTGCCTTCTCAATGGCTGCAAAACCCTGAACGCTGACAGAGTGAACCAGTGGCATTTAAGCTGGGAGCCTAGTGTGTTTTGCTGACAACATCTCTTTTCACCTTCTGTTGTCTTGTTTTGGAGCATACTCTGAGCAGGGAGCAAGGTGCATTCACATGAGAGTTAAAAGTATTCTGCTGCTTTACATGATATTCTTGGTTTTACTGCAAATGTCCCAAACCTCAAGCTCAAACTCAACAAAGAATGATCAGTAACACAGTTGAGTTATTTGTTCAGCAGTAGCAGGTGGAATGGATTGATGGATTTGATCATGACTTGAAAATGTCATGTGGAGCCTTTCATGTAACTGAGCAGGGAGCTGAGCACTTGGCAGCTGAACTGGTCTTCTGTCTGCTTCAGTTCTGGTTTTGATATAGAAGGAGGGTTTAAATCACATTTACTCTTATTTTTATCCTTTACCTACAATGCTTTTTAACTACTGGAACATGATGTTAAGTGTTTATATCTCTCCTTACAGGTAATGATGAGCAAGTTATACTCCATGATGTTGAAAGGTAAATACAAAGTTTATTTACATTGCTTCAAGATTTCCTTTAATGTCAACTCACTGGAGGCAATTTTTTTTTTTTTAAATTAATGGTTTTTGTGAAGAGCACAGGCTTTTTTTAATCCTAAAGGCATATCTGCAATGAAGTATTTCCCATCATCCCATATTTTATTATGGTTTCTATACAATAGAATAGACCAGGTTGGAAGAGACCTTCAAGATCATCACATCCAACCTATCATCCAACACCACCAATCAACTAAACCATGCAACCACGCACCCTATCAAGTCTCCTCCTGAACACCTCCAATGATGGTGACTCCACCACCTCCCTGGGCAGCCCATTCCAATGGGCAATCACTTGTTGTTGTTTTTTTTTAAAGCACTTGTGTTCTTGACCTTGGGAAAGAGAGAATAGTTATTAAATACATGTGCTGTCCCACAGGCAGCATAGTAGTAGAGTAGATTCAGAGACAGGTCATTCTGGCACATAAACAGGTATGATGCCCCATATGGACTTTTTTGTTTGCTTTTCAAAGCATTCACCTGACTTGTGTTTAAGTTAGCTGGTGCCTGGCTCACCTAATTACCTTTTAAAACCTTGGAAGTAGCTGCTTGATTCTCCCTGCTAATGTGAAGCATATTTATTTTGATACTTAGTTTTTACCAAAAGCAATTGGGAATTAGGCTTTGTTGTGCTACAACAAGATTAGGCTGTTAGTCAATATATAATTAATACAGTAGTGGTAATTAATGTATTAGATTGGAGTTCTCTAGATATTATGTCTTTGGAGTTTACTGCTTTTGAAGTAGAAAAACCATGAAGTTAAAATTTTGGTCTGCATTAGTAACTTAACTGCATATTTCAGCAGTGACAGTTTAAATACCATGAACTTGAGAAAATACAAGTGTAAAGAAAAATCAGGAAGAGAGATATGTAAGAGCAGAAAAAGATGACACCTCAAATCTTGTTGAGTTCCCTGAATCCTGGTTAGTGTAATTAGGATGTATTTCTTGCTAGGTTTGTCCAAAGCCTTTTGTGTTGATCAATGTATATTTGCCTTCCTTCACACCTTTTATTTACTACTTTTATAAATCTTACATGGGAGCTGGGCAAAAGTAATTTGTTCTTACTCTTTTAGCGTTCTCAGGAATATTATGATGTTTGGTGTTTGTTTCTTTCATTTGGTTTGGGTTCAGGGTCCTGGATGGGGAGCAGTGTTGAATGTGTGGATTTTGTGGTTGGTTGTTTTTTGGTGTGTGGTGTTGTGTTGGTTGGTTTTTTGTTGTTTGGGGTTTTTTTGGTTGGTTTGAGGGGTGTTTGGTACTGGAAGGATTTTTGTTTGGTTAGATGTTTGGGGTTTTGGTTGGTTGGTTTGGGGTTGGTGTGTTTTGGTTTTGTTGAGGTTTTGTTTGTATGTTTTTGATTGTTTTTAGTGAAATGTGGAAATGTCAAGATTTTAGATTCTGGTGTTTATTGTGTTCTGACTTTTTAAGCTTCTCCAAGATCTTTGTCCTTGCCAGTTTTCTATATAACACATTTTTTTCCTGCTATGTCTTAGATGTTTTAACAAGTCTTTTTGGTATGCATTTTTAACATGTTTTTGCTGTCAGCGTTTTTTTTTAGGTATGCCAAGTCCAGTTCTAATGCATGCAGAATTCATTACTCTAAGACTATTTGTGTCATCTTCTAAACCAAACCCCACTAGTCCTGACACACTGAATTCTGATTGATTTCTATAGAAGGTTGCTCTGTCTTCTTGAATCATAACACTTGGTCTATCAGCTGTTTCCTACTTTTCTACTTCTAAATGGCTTTTTTGTTTCCTGCTTTTTGGCCTTTCTGTTAATGGTCCATGAGACAGAATCGGTAGATGTCAGTAAGAGCATCCAATGCCATGTGAGCAAAACACTGATTTTATGTGGAATCTTTTTGGTGGAGTGGAGTTTCTGTGAGGTATAGGAATTCTAGACAAAGTGTATTCCCTAAAGAAATAAAGAGGTTTTGCCAAAGAAATGAAACAACCCTGGAGTCTTCTGGATTAGCGTTTTAGCTTTGGGCCTCTCTGTGACACTAATTCCTCCTTTCTAAATTATGTAAAATGTGGGATAAAGAACAGAGAACATGCTGTGCTATTTTATTTTAATTTTTTTTTTAAATTATGGCTGAAATTTAGGTACTTTGGGGGACTCTCTCCCCCTGCCCACCCTTGCGTTTTCTCTGTGGGAGAAATATTTGTCTGGTTTATCTTGGAGAATCAAGAAACGTAATAGAAAAGCCACCTGGAAGGTTGCTCTTCTATGAGCTTTAGCTGAACTTTTGAACAATACAGAAACTTGTATTGAGGACAAACTTCTCTCTTGTACTTCTTTTTTACATGAAGTAGTAAAAACATAGTCACAGAATCACCAAGGTTGGAAGAGACCTCAAAGATCACCAAGTCCAGTCTGTCACCACAGACCTCATGACTAAACCATGGCACCAAGTGCCACGTCCAATCCCCTCTGGAACATCTCCAGGGATGGTGACTCCACCACCTCCCTGGGCAGCCCATTCCACTGGCTAACGACTCTCTCAGTGAAGAACTTTCTCCTCACCTCGAGACTAAACTTCCCCTGACGCAGCTTGAGAGTGTGTCCTCTTTTTCTGGTGCTGGTTGCCTGGGAGAAGAGAACAACCCCCTCATGGCTACAGCCACCCTTCAGGTAGTTGTAGGCGGTAATGAGATCTCCCCTGAGCCTTCTCCAGTCTAAACAACCCCAGCTCCCTCAGGCTCTCCTCACCAGCCACAGATCAAAGATCTCTTTCCCATTACCTTCTCCCAGGCTTAATTTAATACCACTGATTTCTGTAGTGTCTTACAGTATCTGAAGTTCTAATGTGTGGATTTTGGTCTGGTTTGTTTAGCTCATAGCATGACATCTGGGGTCACTGTACATAGGCTTTTTGGTTTATTTTTTACCCTAATTAAACATAAGGGCCTTCTTACGAAGTTACATAGATCTTGTCACTTAGTATTACTAGGTAGTTAAAGCTATAAATACTTTGTTTTTTAAAACCACAGCAGAAGGAGGATGAGCTGTAATATTGTGTCTGTCTTTTCCAGCACTGAGACCTTGGATGTGTTTGCCCATGAAGATGCCGTGTATGGCCTTTCAGTGAGCCCAGTAAATGACAACATCTTTGCCAGTTCATCAGATGATGGCCGAGTTCTTATCTGGGACATCCGAGAGTCCTCCCATGGAGGTGAGATCTCTAGAAAGAAAAGGTTGTTGATTTCGGAAGAACTTGCAAGGCAGAGAAGGGAAAGTTATGTTTATCTGGCACAATTTAGACAGGGATTGCTGACAAAGAGTGAAAGTGATGCATAATTGTGGCTGCTGATAGGCATGCTCCTTTAGGGCCTTCTCCTGAGCTCTCCATCATGAAGATTTGTCCCTGTAAGAAGAGCTACCTGTTGCTGACAGTGAATGTCAACAGTCAGTGGGTCTGGATGCTTGAATGTATAGTATCATGTCCTTTGTTGTAATTAAATCTTGCTACTGCTTCTACTGTGGCTGAGACTTGGAATGAGAAGGTTGCACCACTGAAAATGGAATGAAGAGGTGTTGTTTGTGGTATATTTGGGGCTGTTTTGGAGTAGTGTCTTTGGTTCTCTGAATTTTAAATAAAGGATTTGCATGCTTATCTGGGAGTCCTGAGTCAGGATTTACAGAAGAGCCCTGCCAATGTTTACTACAATGTAGTGCTTGTCACTGGGATAAGCCTCTTGTCCGCATTGGTATTTTCATGGGAATAGGCACCATGCCTGCTAGTGTGAGTATAGTTGGTTTCCCTAAGTGGCCAGCTAATTAAAACAGGAGATTATTTGCAAGTCTTTAAAATAGTGCATTAAAAGAAGGTGGAAAAGGAGTTTCACTGACCTCCTCTTTCTTGTTGTCTTCTGCTGCTGAGTGATTCATGCAGTAGTTTCCATAAATTCACTTTAATTGTTAGAGATAGTGTTGAGTTTTTTCCTTGAAGAACATTTTCATATGGTGGTGTGTAAGAGCTACAACTGTGAATGGGCATACAGAACAATAAAGTTCTCCCTACTTTTCATTGAAGTGACTTAGTGCCTGATTAGTTTAGCTCCTGTAATCACTCTTTGACGGACTGAAAAGCAACCTTGGATATATCTGAGAAGAAAACTGTGGTGGCAGGCTACTTATAATGAAGGTGTGAAGGAAAACACCAGCAATTAGTAACAATGATTTGACTAAACAAATGTACACAAATTAAAAGTTTGTTTTAAAGCCCAAGTTTGCCAGATTAAAAAAAAAATCTGATTTGTTTGTGTCTCTACTGAGGTAATGCAGGCCATTGCTTCTCAGTGGGGGCTGCCATTTTATCTAACACAACCTTTTATGTCTCAGAGGAATCTGATTTGATGATGCAAATGTAGAACATCAGTTTTGGTGTTAGACCTTATTTGCAGCTGCCAGCAGCAATCTCCGAAGCCTTTGGTCAGGTTGGTAGAACTTGCCTACTGTAGAAGTTTGCTACTGTTCTTCCCTTGACTTCTGCCTCTTATGACAATCAGTAGCAGCAGGGAGCTTCAGCCGTGGTCAGAGGCCTTTGTTTTGATCCTTGCTAAATGAATGCTAAAAAAGGTCTTTGTGTCCAAAACATTGTTGTAGAGCTAAGAGGAGGATACAGATGGGGCAGTAAAGTAAACATTAATTCTGACTGAGTTGCTTGATGGGCAGGTAGTTTCAGAAGACACTGAGAATTTAGTAGGGTTGTCTGTTGATATGTCCTCATGAGGAATACGAGGAAAGATTACATGTAGTGCTTGTGGCGCTAAAGATGCTTGCACACGGTGCTTCAAATAAAGAGCAGTAACAGAGACTCCCAAGCATGTGAGCAGCACAGTGGTTGCATCAAAGCAAATGGTGAACCGAAAAGTCTGTCATAATCCCTGTTTCTGAATAGGCATTGACTCTGGTTTCTTGTTTGAGTGAAAGAGTGGCAGCATGCCACAAAAGATAGACACAACAAAGAGAATTAGGCTGTGCCTAAAGCCATGCAGCTAGCAGAAAGATACAGAGAAGGATGGCAGTCAAGGCTTTTCCTGACTTCTATGGAGACAGCATTTTAATGGAATGAGTAGGGCAGGGTAGCAGGCCAAGCACAGTCTTGTTGCACTAATCAGTATGAGAGGGAGAGGCTCTGGATGAACATGTTTTTAACTATGTGAGCAGCAAAAGACAACTGTTGTATAAAAAAAAAAAAAAAAAAATTAAGAGGAACACCCTTCTTGTCTACTTGAACAGCTTTTTGTACAGCATGTAATAGGTGGCAGGCCTCTATTCCCCAGGGTTGGCAGCTTGCTTTGAGCTGTGTTCTGTATAAACTTACTTCATTTTTTTTTCCCTTCACATTATTCACCCATGTAAGCAGTTACTGCTACACTTGCAGTTTGGATGATTATCAATGGCTGTGGAAGCCTCTAGACACACTTTGCTAGGAAGCTTTTAGAAACCCTCCCATGTGTAGACCTTATTAGATGACCACTTTGAACTTTAAGAAGATGCAAATACTTGATCTTTGACTGGCTAGTTTTACACTCTGGTAACCTTCCTTAAGAAAAATGGTGTCTTGAAATGCAGTATGTGTCCTTTTCCATATTTAGACAAAGCTAATGCATATGTGGGTGGCTTTTAAAACATGAGGTTTTATATTGCTTTGGATGTGTCAACTTGAGAAATGGTTTGAACATGTCTCTCTATCTCCAGATCTTGTTATGCCATTTCCATATTAAGCTGCCAAATTCATTGCATCAAGCAATATGCATTGTTTGTTCTTATGTCTGAAATCTCTCTTTTTTTTTTTTTTTTTTTTTTCAGAGCCCTTCTGCTTGGCACACTACCCATCAGCCTTTCACAGTGTGATGTTTAATCCAGTAGAACCCAGGTTACTGGCTACTGCCAACTCTAAGGAAGGTGTGGGACTCTGGGATATTCGTAAACCTCAGAGGTATGATCTGGCTGTGCTTGTCTTAGCACTCTCCTGTTTCTTTCCCCTGAGAAGTGATGGCATGTCACCTTGTTTGTTTTTTTTTCCAAGTCAGAGAGATTGTGGTCAAGGCAGCTTTTTACTTGGTACCTAAGAGTTTTATATGACTTCCTGGATAATACAGAGACCTGGATCATCAGTTTGGCTGTGTAATGTGCTTCCAGATTTGCATAGAGTTTTAAATAAATGAAAATAAGAAAATAAGTTTGCAGCCTGAAGTGTTGACTAGACTGGGTTCTAACATTGATGCCTGACTTTTTCAGTGTTTCTCACTCTGATTTTTACTCTTTTTTTTTTTAATTAATTTTATTCAATCATCATAATCAGAAAAAATTTCAGCGCCTCAGGTAAATGTTTCCACCCTTACAACTTGTATGTTTATGTGCTTCCAGTTCTTATCCTTTTCTATGCTTAAATCTATTTTTAAAAAGTGAAAAGGCAAAACCAGGTAGTACTTGTTTTAAAATACAGTAGCCTCAGCACTTTAAAATCTTCTGTAGCATACACTTGACACTCTCCTTATTGGTGATTTTCATGGCGTATCCTAGAAGCGATGTGTATAGCACTAGAAATGTTTAGGTTTGTAGTGTACAGGCAGAAAAAGCTATCTCATAGGAAGTTAATTATAACTGGCTGAAAAAAAACAAGTGAAATATTTAGACTTTCAGTAGCAACCAAATCATGGTTTCAAGTGGGTTTATTGTTCTCAAACTGTAAACATTAATGGTTTAAGTAATTTTTATTTGTAAGCTTGAATCAGAATTTCGTTGCTGGTACTGGTGGTTCTAGAGCTCACTCATGATTCTAAAGTATGCTGGAGCAGCCCTTGTTGGCAGCTGTTGTATCAAATTGAGTTTGATAAAATTTAACTGGAAGGGAGTTTGGAAATTGTCAATGCTATCTGCTACTATCCCTGTCAAAATCTCGGTCTAGGTCATAGTAAGAAACTTTCTAACATTAAACTAACTTCAGTGTTTACTGGATAAAGGGAGAGAAATATAAGACATTAGGGTTAGTTTGCTCTTGCAAAATATGTCCCCCAACAACCTTGCAAACCATTTGTTAGTTTAATTTTATTTCATGGTATATAGTCTTTTTCTTTTTTTCCCCTCCTTGTGAACCAGTACAGATGAAGTTGTATTCCTCTTGCCAAACCAGCTAACCTCATACTTTGTTTTTAGCTTTTATCTCAATTTTTTTCATTTAAGAACTTCTGCAGTTTGAGTTGGTTTAGTTTTGAAAGGGTTTTTTACTGAAGTGTTTCTCTCCAGGCATTTATTCTCAGGGTCTGAACAGAAAAGGAATGATATCGGTAAACTGTTACAGCTTATATCAACAGAAATTGTGTATGGATGCAAAATTCAGATTAAGTCTTTAACTTGGATAGCAAATTGAAATGGAATCACCCTGTGTAGATGGAAAGGTTGTGCAAGGCTAATGGGAGCAGAGGGAGGAAGTGTCTACCGAAGAGCATCAAAGCTGGTTCAGGGTCCAGAATGCAAGTTCTGTGAGGAGTGGCTGAGGGAATTGGAGTTGTTTAGCCTGAAGAAAAGGAAGCTCAGGGGAGACCTTATCGCTCTCTACACCTACTTTGAAAGGAGGTTGTATCAAGGTGGTTGTTGGTCTCCCAAGTAAAAAGTTGACAGGACAAGATGAAATGGCCTCAAACTGCACCATGGAAGGTGTAGGTTGGATATTAGGGGAAAATTTCTTCATCATAAGGGTTGTAAAGCATTTGAACAGGCTGTCAGGGAAGTGGAGTCACCATCCCTAGAGGTATTTGAAAGACTTGTAGATGTGGCACTTGGGGACATGGTTTAATGGTGGACTTGGCTGTGCTGGGTTAATGATTGGACTAGGTGATCTTAAGTATTTTCCAAACTAAAAGAATTCTGTGATTCTATTATAAGCAATACTAAAGAGACAAGCATTGACCCTGATACTGCACGAGCCGATCGGGTAAGGAATTCTCTTCAGAAATTTTGACAGCTGCTTTCTAATTGCAGAAATAGTGTTTGGGGTGTATGGTGGTTGGGTTTTTCATATATATATTTAGCAATTCCCATTAAGAATTTAAACTCCAATAGTGTCTCAGCTTTTATTTAAAAGTGTTGGCAAGCTGTTGCTTGGGGTGGTAGCAGCTGCCAGGTCTTGGATACTTATATCTTCAGTGTAGATACTATCAACCTTCTTTAGTCTTCACCATAACGCAGAATTCTTGCTGTGAGCTTGTAGGGGGCTACTATGTGTGTATGAGGTAATAGCTTGTGTTCACACATTTAAGGACACATGTTTTTAGCTGTGTTGTGACAGTATTTTTTCTAAGGCCAAATAGAAAACACCTCTAACAGAGCTGAATTGGCAAGTAATTAGTATTTCTCCAGGTTTAGCATTAGTATGAAAAAGTCAATAACACTTGGCAACTCTGAATTCTGCATTCTTTTTTTAATGATGAGAGGGGAAAAGGTTTCTTATGTTACAACCTCTGGGTTGTCTTGAAGAACTTGAATAAACTAAATTGGTGGAAGCTTGAATACTTACATTTAATGTACAAGAACTACCGTGTTCTGGACCTAATCTGATCAAAGTAAATTTTTCCAATTAAAAAGCGAAATGGTGATGGTTAAACAGCATTGTAGTTGCCAAGTACAATGAAATTCTGAGGTGGGTAGGTTACGCTGCTTTTTCCTGCATTGTGTGCAACACCCTTACTGTACAGCTGGTCATATGCCACATATACCATACAGCTTGTCCCTTAAGCACTGCTTTTAAAGCATTTTCACCTAGAAGGTGTGATGTATAATATGCACATGCTTCCTGCCAGCAGCCAGCTCTTCCCGGAGGACTCGGAAGCAGGAATGTGAAAAGTGAGAGGCAGGCTGCTCCTTGCAGAATAAGTGCTGTTGGCTGATAGAAAAACCCTCAGACTTGGGCTGAGCAAGCTGTAACTTCAGTGAGTGCGGGTAACTTGTCTTCTTTCAGCTGGGATCGCCATCAGCTTTCCTTCTTTGCTTGATCAGAGATGTGTCCAAAACATGGTGAGAAGGGTATGCTTGGCTGAGGGAGAGAAACTGGCCTAGAGCACACAGCTGCCACTGAAGTTTGCAAAGTGAGCTGTGTCCTGCCTAGTGGGCTGCCAAAGCCAGAGACTCTCATATTTAAATAAATTAGACTGGATGTTTAGTCTTGAGTAAAGTAACAGCATTTGCCAAAACTCCCACGGGTCTCTGCAGATTTAGTTTGCTAATCTGGGTTAGTTATTAGTGTTAATCATCTATTGGTAAAACAACAATACAAAACTTGATTTTTAATGTATTTGGGGCCAATTCACTTTATGAGGAAACAGTTTTATTAATTTGTGAATAAGTTAAGCTATAATCCTCACTCCAGTGAGGAAGTGGAAGTCAGAATTTACATTCATTGGGGAAAATATGTTGTCAAGTTCATGATTGGGGGAAAAAAGGTTTGGTTTGTGTTTGCTTGAGGGTTTTTTGTTTGCTTGATTTTGTTAAGGATAAAGTAATTTGTATAATGCTGTAACGACTTGTGATGAGCTTTACATGCACCTGAAACTGGTATGTAAGGGTGTTTGTATTTTCTGTAATCTTAATAATGGAGGACACAAAGTGAAATTGCAGGTATGATGTGTGCCAAGAGTGTTTTGGCTGATGAATTTTATAGGCAGAATGGATTAAACAGCCCTGAAGTTACCAATCTAGGGATAAACAGGAAGCTGCCTGTGTAACTGGCATGACAGAATGCTAGCACAGGCAAAAAGGGCTGCTGCATCAGATGCTTTTCTCATTGTCATTAAAAGTCTGGTGGGAATCTTTGCTTCTCTACAAGTTTGTAGCTCTCTTTTATAATGTCATCAGCATCCAAGAAAATGTAACATCTCCTGAGGTGTAGGAAGGATAGTTGATTAGAGGCTTTTGGGCAATATGAAGTATTAACTTGCTGGGATTGGTGAATAACATAATCAGTAATTATAGTATAAAATGGCTAGATTTGTAAATTCTTTCTCCAGCCCACCTTTTTCTTTGCTCCACATAAAATTGACTTGAGAGGGACTTTATTTTGTACTGTAAACTGTGGAGGGAAATTTCTTCCTTTCCTTCAATATTGAGGTAATCCTTCATAATACTGTGGCCATTGTGTGAGTTTTCAAGTCCTGTCATTCCACCTGTGGTACTAGCAGAAATGACTAGGTCAGGTAAACTTCATCTGGCTTGTTAGAATGTGTGGTAGAGTGGTTTTGATTAGAGGTTGAATGGGTAGAAAGAAGGGGAAGAAGTGTAGATACTTCTATATAATTGCTGTGGCTTGCAAAAATAGTGGTTTCCCATGGGTTAAGCAGGGCTGCAGCGCTCTTCCAGTACAGGAAAAGTGAAACGATTCTATGTCATTAATAATTTGCTGCTAGTGTAAGAGTTCATGTAAAACTTGTTCCTCCCAACTGCTGTCCCATTCTGTCAGCTCGCAGATGGAGGCAGAGTTAAACTGCTGCAGCCAATATCTGGTTTGCTTCATAACTGGAAACTGTTCTGGGGAATCCTGCTGCTGTTCCTCTGTAAAATCCATCCAGAAAGTAAACTGAAAACCTGGGATTCCAAGACTAGCTGTTTGTAGCCTTCAGCAATACTGTAGCTATCAATACTTTTACATAACATGTATTACAGCCAAAAGCACTGGTGTGCTAACAGTCTTTACAGGTACAGGTGAGGTTTGGTAAGCCCACAGTGTTCAGCTGGCCTCCACTAATTTGAAGTGGATGAGACTTAAGGCTGAATTACTGGTTTTGATCAGAAGAGCCTCTTCAGGTGAGGTGTAGTTTTTCTTTAATTTTGTCCACCTAGATGATGCACTGTCAGAAAAGGGGTGATTTAACTTCTGAACTTGCATAGCAGTCAGTGGAACATGCTTAATTGTGCAATTTAAGCCTTTAGTTCTACATTTTCAGTATCTTGAATGGAATAGTGATACCCTAGTAGATCAGAGAATTCAGTTTGTAATAGATTCCACTGCTTGGCAGAAACAAATTTGCCTATTTACCTATCCAGAAAATCTGAAGATTTTTACACCAGAATATTTTTTCTCCAAAATACACAGCTCTTCTCCAGTTGGGTTCTAGGAGAATTTGTGCTCCAGCTTACTATTACATGCCTCCAGGCATGAGAGTTGGTTTTACCTGCTTCTTTAGTCAGGCAACACTAAAACAGAGAAGCCTTGAGCACAAGCCCTATGAGGAGAGACTGAAGGAGCTGGGATTAAGCCTGGAGAAGAGGAGGCTCAGGGGACACCTTATTGCTGTTTACAACTACCTGAAGGGTGGTTGTAGCCGGGAAGGGGATTGGTCTCTTCTCCCAGGCAACCAGCACCAGAACAAGAGGACACACTCTCAAGCTGCGTCAGGGGAAGTTTAGTCTCGAGGTGAGGAGAAAGTTCTTCACAGAGAGAGTCGTTAGCCATTGGAACGGGCTGCCCAGTTTGGTGGTGGAGTCACCATCCCTGGAGGTGTTCAAGAGGGGATTGGATGTGGCACTTGGTGCCATGGTTTAGTAGTCATGAGGTGCTGGGGGACAGGTTGGACTTGATGATCTTTGAGGTCTTTTCCAACCTTGTTGATTCTATGATTCTATTCTAAAAATCTCTATGAATGAAAAACATTTTTAAGGGGTGGGGGGAGGGAAAACAACTCCTGATTATTAGATTTTACTCATATACTGTGAAAATGGTTAACTTTCTGGTGGGAAGCTGAGTATTCTTTATGCTTGGCTGCTACAGTGAAGGAAGTAATTAAACGCCATCATTTCTTGGCATGCATAAGGAGAATTAGAGACAGTTGCACAGCTCTGTATTGTGAAAAGTTTAGCTCACTTCAGATAGTCATAATTTGATTAGTCTTGCTGTCTGAGTCAGGATACAGCAGTGGATTAATTTTGTTTTTTCACAAAGTACATTCACAGCTTGATATTTCTTCTGTCTCAGATTTGGTCCAGCAATTGAGATTCCCCTCTTATCCCCCAGTGTACTGATAAGATGTAAATGCAGTAGGCTGGCTCCTCAAAATCATGTGAAGTACTGTTAAAATAGAACTAATGTAAGTCCAGCACAATTACAAGTTGACCTGTGATTCTGGAAATTTTACTTTTCTGATTTTTTAGGACGTGTCAGTATTGCGTTTCTTTGAGGTGGTCGTTAAACTAAAGCCAACTGCATTGTTCTTAAAAACAGTGCATCGAAGAGCTGGAATGTGGGTTTGATTAATGGGGATGTTGTAAGACGCTTACACCACTAGATGGGGTCTGGAAGCTGTGCCTTTTTTAAGATAGACGAAAAATCACAGTCTGCAAACAGTTTACGGTTACATATGTATTGCAACAGGCTTACTGGGGGCAACTCAACTTTACACGTGCATTTCAAGCAAGGATATGTAACTATTAGATACCCATGCTCTCCCTTCTTCCCCTTATCCACTAGCCCTGTAATCAATCCACAGCCCACTGCAATCAAAAGGCTGCTTTCTCACTCCCCACCCCACCCTCCAAGGAAATATGATAATATTCTTTCCTATATTCTTCCTACCCCCCAACTTACATCAAGTAATACGGAAGTTTTGCAGATGAAAATGCTTATTGGCCTGTCCTATTAATGACCATTTGTCTTCTGCAGTTCAGAAAATGCAACTCATCCCACACATGTACCATCCTCATCTGTTTTGCGTCTCTGCTACTGAAGCAGCTCAAGTGGTCTGTGTTTTAACCTAGAATTTGAAGCTCTCCTGACCAGATCCAACTTTGGCATATCTGCCCCAAATAACACAGACTAGGTTTTATTTTATTCCCCCTCTTCCCCGCCCCCATTTGTTTTGCATTAGTTCTTAAAACTTCTTTTAACTTGCCTACGAGTGTGCTGCCTAAATTCATACGGATTAAATTATTATTTCCTGGAAATCTTTGACGTGTGTTGAAGGAATTTTTGGATTGGAATGGCCTCTGGGGGAGCAGCTCTTTTTTTTTTTTTTTTTGATGTTTTTTGCCTTTGTTTTCCTCATTGTAACCATAAATAAACCTCCAGCCTGTTTGTCGTAGGTCAAGCTAAAATCAAATTACTTTAGTGTTACAAACATCCGAGGTAGTCTCCTCTGCCTTTCTGGTAACGGGCCACTGAAGAAAACAGGGAGTACTTGCAAAGAAGCCCTTTTGACATTGGGCAGAGAGAGATGATGACAATCATTAAAGCTTTAGTTATGCTAATGGCTTCAGTGGTATTTCTGGGAACAGCACTTTCCTGCTTAGAGATTCCTTTTCTGTGGTTTTCATTTTCAGCCATTTGATGCCCCCCACGCCTTTTTCCTTTTTTTCCTTTGTTGGGTTTTTTTTTTCCTCTCCCCTCCTTTTAAGGACAACAGAAGTGTTGCACTACAGTTATAAAATACATAAATCAGTGAATTTATTTCTTGGTATTTTTCACTCTGAAGCTTGTCATCTTTACTGGCGTGAGTACCAGCTAATAGTTTTAAAATGCTGAAGTACTCTTGCCAAATACTGTCTGTTTTTCAAGCAGGTGCTGTAGTCTTTTTTTGCCCACTTTTTATGTCTTGTCCTTCCTGCAGAACTAACTAGAACTGTACAGTAGGAGGGCTTCTCTCACATAGCTTCTCTTGTAGATGTACACATTTCTTACCCCATTTGCAGTCCTGCTTTCTGCCTTTGTCCGTCCCTCTGGGATGGAGGGTTTAGCTGATCTTTTTTGATCATTAGGCTAATGTTGAGGTTAGTCTACTGATGTGCAAACTGAAGATCATTGATGGGTTTTTTTCAGTGATAGAATGAAATATTTTTTTACTTTCCTTGAGCATCCCCAGATTTGTTCATCTGACATACAGCTGACTTCTGGAATATTGTGGGTCAAATGGTTGTGTATTGTTAGTAGCTTAGCTTTTAATTCTTTGTTGCTCTCGGGGCTACGGTGATTCCTGTTCAGCTTGATTTAGTGGTTTTTCTAAGCCTTCATTGGTTAAAATAACATTATCCATTGCAGACAGTTAGCCCTTCATCATATGCAGAGGGATTTTCTGATTTGAAGATTAAACTTTTTCACTCTACCATCATCCTCACACTAGCCCTGCTTTGGTTCTGGACGGCCATTTTAAGCTAGCTGCTGTCCTGTCCCCTTGCTCCGTGGGACCCAGTGTGCTCCCAGAAGCAGTACTGGTATTCAGGTTTATAGTTTGCAATAACAGAAGTAGCTTGATGCAGTAAACAAGAATTCAGGAAACCTGGATTTGTTCCGCAGTACTGCGTAGGTCTGTTGATTGACCTCACTTGCCCTCAGTTTTTCCTGTGTCAAGGAATGGGAATACTGCTTGCCTCAAAAGCCTCATGATGCTTAATGTTTTTATTGCCTTTGAAGTTCTCTAACACACAGGTCTTTCTAAAGCAATAACTTAATGTGCAAAACACTGTCCTTGCAATGCACATTTAAAAAGTATACACTTGCCATCTGTTCAAATTAAATGGGTTTGTGTGGCCTTCTTCCGTAAGGAAATAGGTCTGTCATCACAGAAGCCTTGCTTTAATCACTTCTAGGCCTCACTTCAATGAGAAGGGAATTAAAATGAGGATTGAAGTAGCAAGAGATACTTTTTGTTTAAAAAATTATTTCTTTATTTAAAAAATAATGATTGGTGATCCTGTTTAGTGCATTTATTGGGAGAGCATCTGAAATGCTAGCTCAGCCTTATGTAAGACAAGGAAATTGGTCTTTGAAACATCAATCCATGGGAAACTGTGATGGAGCCAACCTGAAGAGACCAAGTTGTGTGTGCAGTTGCATTCAATTAGTTGTACATAACTGATGTTCAGCCTATACCTATCAGCAAAAACCTTTACTGATTTCAAGACTGGACTATGCTTTTATAGGAGCATCTTGGATCATGCCACTTTTCCTATCAAAAGAAAGGCCTGATTCCTTGTTGATGTTCTTTAATTTCAGCGTTTTTAGCTTGAGTAAATTAAAAAATCATGGAGCTTTGCTAGGGTAAAGGAGCGTGGGTGCATGGATATCACTGAAGGAGAGAACAAATCTGTGGCTGATGTTGCTCAGCTTCCCTAATGCAATACAGGAATCGCAGCACAGGTGCATGGGAAAAGCTACTTTGTAGGATTGTGGTATTGATATGTGACTACTTTTGCATAGACGCGAAGGTGTGAGAATGGATTTACTCTTCAGTATGAGTTACCAGCTTTCACACTCATTATTTTTCTGAGATTGCATTTTCTGTTCGTCTGTGTTCTTTGTTACACTGGCTTAGGTGTGTGCTTCATTTTGGAAACAATTTCTCATCGTTCCTTTGGCCTGAAGGTCATCTTCCCATGCCATGTCTAGCTGTATTTGCATCTTCTCTGTCTAGTTATCTGATGGAACCCACTTCTTTCTGTTTTGCTGGATTCACTTGAGCAGTGTTCTCTTTCACAGTCTGTACTCCATCCTCCAAGGTACTATTTCTGAACAGGCTGAACAATGGACTCGGTGTAGAATGTAGGGATTAGATTAGTGTCCTTGTGGACACTTACTCTTTGCTTTGTATTCCCTACATTCTTTTTTAATCTGGCTAATCTTTTAAATTTTTTTCCTGCAAAACTCTTTTGCTGTCTACTAGATCTCATTTATTACTTACGTAACAGTAACACCTAGGTGGTTGAAGCAGTGTCTAATCTTTTGCCTGCTGACCCATATCTGTAATGAGGGCAAGCCTAGGACAGTAAGAATGTTTGGGAACAAGTTAGTAATAAGACCAAAACAAACCTTGGATAGAGCTGGGGTAAGCTGTGAAATATTCAGACAAAAAGGAGGGGCTATTGTTCGCTGTTGTCATTTGTTCCCATTTCATGGCTATGATGTTAGAGGTAAGGCTTAGAAGTAGTACAGGTTGGGAGGAAGTTTAGTATGTACTTTGCGCCTCTGCTCTTGTCATCTTACTCAGAATACTGAAATTCTGTAGTGTTTTGTTTCGTGTGTCCCCCCCCTTGTCAAATCGAGGCAGAATAAAGGAAAAGAATACTTTCTGGAGAACTCCCTGAGATCACTGGTGGAGCATTAGCATTCAGTGATTCAGTTAGGTCATAAGAGCCAAATCACACAAGCCTTTGCTGTTACAAGGTCTGGCTGCTCTGGGTATGTGAATCTGGATATGCTTGATGTTCTTAAGGCTCCAGAGTCTGAAGTCAGTTATCAGATAAGAATCTACCTTTAAAAAACCGTTAATAAATTACTGTCCTTCTGATTTGGAGGGGAAAGATGATGCTTCTGTTTACTTTAGAGTTTGCACAGAAGTTTATTAATGATGGAGGATTCCTTTTTATGCTAATTTACATTACATCCTGACCCTAACACTTCAGAAGTTATGACATTGTCTTGACCATGCAGTATCTTCACTCTAAATTCCCTAATTTTCTTTTACTTGGTAGATGCAGGTGGCTCTTCTTTTTGAAGAAAGCAAATATGTTTAGTTTTGCTAGCAACACATAGTCTTTGTTTTAGTTGGTTATTCTTTAAAGTCCAAGCAAATATCCTTTACTTCCTGTTGAGGATTATGAGGGGATGTAGCTCTTGAAGGGAGTTCTTGTTAGGGTAGTGAGATAATCAGAAATGGTGATGACAGCATTTAGAAAAGTGTGCATGTTAGGGGAAAAAAAAAACCAAAACAGCTGAGCATGGCTGATGGACAATTTTAATCTTCCAAAACTGATGGACTTCTTCACATTTAACTCTTCTGAATGCATAAAGAGACACTCCTACAAATTTTGAGAAGGCCTATCTGCTTTTCAAAGAAATTATATTGATAGTTGTGTGAAATTTGCTTTAAAAACAAAGAAAGAAAGATGTGTTAATTGATCTTGTGCTTGCTTTCTCTTATTGGTTAATTTCTCTCTTTCTAAGTGTTTTCTCCAGACAAAGTAAGAACTGTGTGGGTTCTTTTACACACACAGATTAACTTTCTTCCAAATAAAACCCCAAACCTTCCTGTAGTTTTCCAGACCAAGAATTTCTTTGCCAAGTTTCATTCCAGTTATTTTTTTACACAGTTAGGAGTTCCTCAATTTTGTGGTTACAGAAATGCTGACAAACAGATTTGCATGCAATAATGTGTATTAGTTACAAGCATTCAATTAATTTTTTTCCTTTTAAGGTCATTCTTTCATTAAGTTAGTTTCACACACTGCTGTTTATGATATCAGCACTTTCTTCCTTCTTTCTCCCTCTTAAATAGCACTCATTTCCCAGGAACTGCAGTTTGTTGTCAGATGTGTAGCTTATCGAGAGAATCTGCCCAATGGTTTTATTCAATGGTTCTATTTAATGTTGTCATGCATGCTGCTTTTATTTTATTTCTACCAATACACTGTTCTTCTGTCACTTTTAATAGCCTCTCTCTGTTGCCAAGTTAACTTTTGAATGGCCTGGCTTAAACTTATGTTGCTACTTCAGCAGTCAACTTGTCAGAAAAGGATGAAATAACTTCTTTGTTTAGGAAAAAAGAGAGAGGAGGAGAGGAAACGCTTGCTTCAGTACAGAATTTTCCTTCAAATTTTGAGTGCAAGTTCTGCTACTTCTTCCCTTACCCCAGTAGCTGCCAGCAGAAAGGGATTTATTTACATTAGCAGTGCTACTGTTGGACTGAAAGCCTTCCATTGTTTGGCTGAGGTGGTATTTGGTTAATACCTGAGTGCTGCCAGTGTGCAGTGTATCCAGCTACGGAAATGACTATATTGCACATAACCGTCCATTCTCTCCCTCCTCAGCTTCCCTCCAGCTCCAGCATGTGTGTTTGGATTGTAGTGTTCTATCTGTGGACTGAATATTTTTCTTAATCATACAAAATGAGGTTTTTTATAGACTCAGAAGTGCATATGTCTCTCTTTATATTATTTCCAGAGCTGGTAGGCAACATCAGCATTCCATGGCTGGCTGAGCCAAATTTGGAAGCAGACTAAACCCCAGAGTAGTCTGGGCCTGGATTCACAAAGATAATGCCTCTGGCAGAAAAGACACCATCTTGTTCAGAGGTGCCCCTTTAGGCTTGTCTTCAGATTTCTTACTTGCTGTCATGATCTGTGTCTTCTGGAAGAGAGTATTGCTTTTAGTCTGATGCATCAGTGAACTTAATAGTAATAGTAAGGTGTTGCCTCTGAAATTCCTTCACTAGAGTGTGCAATAAGAACCAAGCAGAAGTGGCAGTTCTAACATGACTAACATATCCAAGCATGTCTACACCACCCTGTGTAATCCTGTGTGAAAAAATCCAACAGCAGCACCGACAAAGGTACAGAGCAGCTCCATAGTGCAACTGGGAAAGTGGAGATAGTAATTTGAACACTAAACTACCCTTCCTCTTCCCTTCCCTCTTCAAAAGAAAGAGCAGAAGCTCTAGTTCTGATTAGTTTGAAGGTCTATAGAGCTTCTTGATTCAGAAACCCTCTTTAGTACTGTAGGGGGAAAATAAAAAAATAAAAAAATTTAAAAGAGCCCCATAAATCCCCACAGTTTCTTCCTTGGAGACAGATGACTGATGGAGATTAAATGCTCTAGAAGATACCTTGGCTTCATTGTTTGTTTTTTTTTTTTTTTCCCTAAAGCCAGCATGGTTGCTCTGTAGGCAACTAAATCTTACTATGGAAGATACTGAAGTCTTGTGGTTTCTCATTAGCAGTCAGAGATGAGAGATTTTTTCAAATCCTTTTGTCCTCTTTGTGATCTAGGTTCTTAGCTTTTCCACCAAGATGGAGCTGCATTCCTTCCCCACATCAGATTTCTGACCATCTCTCTCAGATACTGTCTTGTAGGGAATAAATACGTCTCCTGTTTGCATCACAAAATGGATATTTGGTGGGGTTTGGTGTTAACTTGTCTGTCATGCCCACCTGACTACCTACTGCCTCTTTTCATAGCTATTTAAAGGAAAACACTCTAGTTAATTTAAATCCTTTCAAAGAGGCAGAGAGGAAGTGAGCAGGACACAGCACAGCAGGGAAAACAGTCACTGTATTAGAATATGGTGGAACTAGAAAGTCTGATTTTGGGGGACAGAATTGAGGCAAGTGCGAGAAATCATCAGCATGTTACTCTGGTATAAGAGTGACAAATGGCTGTTTGAGTATTTCTTTTCCTATCAGCCAGACTTAGCACACTGTCTCCTTTATATGAGTGTGGAATTTGAGGGGTTTATGGACATTTTGTTTGGTTTTGGTTTTGTGGTGTGTTTTGGGTTTTGTTGTGTTGTGTTTGGTTAGTTGGTGTTTTTTTCATTTGAGCCAAATATTTAAGGGACTGTAGCACAAACTGCATGTCTGTTGTGCATGTAGCTGAATTGTGTGGAGTGAGTGTATGAGGCAGGCAAAGCTGTGGATCTTTTGAGGGATCTTAGCTATGCAGCTTCTTGATTCTTGTCTTCTTATGTGTGTATATGATGACTTTTGAAGTCCCAGCTTTTCTTACTTCATTTAATTTCTAAATTAAAATATCCTTTTAGAGCTTTGTTACACTGAAGTTACTGAAACAATACAGAATTCAGCTCCAAGAGGTCTTTTTGATATCATTAACTGCCATAGGAGCTTAATAAAAACATCTCTAAGCAGAATGGAAGCTAGTTTAATATTGCACTATTATTACTATAAAATGTAATCTCAGCATACTTAAAGCAGGGCATAATAACAGTAACCATGGGAGCTTTGCTTGAGGATTTGAAAGGATGAAGCATCTGGTAGGCTTGCTTGCTTGTAGGCAGGAGATCATTCCAGGCTGTAGCTTAGATTGAGGAGGAGAATGGGTAATGAGGGCAGCTGATGCATGTGTTGTGGTGTTCTTATCCATAGTGGAGAGCTTCTGTGTTTTTGTAGAAAGGTGAATTTTTCTTAGACACCAAAATCAAGCTGTATTTCTTCTGTGTGTCTTTTGGGTTGAGCTATTGGTTGGTGGTTGGGTTTTTCTTTTTCTTGTAATTTTGTTTGGTTTGGGGGGGATGTTTTGGTTTGTTTGTTTAATTGTTGTGTGGTGGGGTGTCTGTAGGGTTTGTTTGCTTTGGGTTTTTAGGGTTTTTTAAGTAAGTGGAAACTTCCATACGAAAAAAACCCCCACATTTTACTTATAAAAACCTATCAGGAGAGGAGGAGGAGGAAAAAAAAGAAAGTCATGTGTGTTTTGGGTTTTATTAGTCTTCAGGGTTGAAGGGGTTTTTTTTAATGCCTCACTGAATATTTTGAGCTGGCTGAATACTTCATTGATCTTGCTGAACAGAAACTAGTGCTGATGATCCCAAATCCTTGTCTCCAGGGGTACAGTTTCTGGTATTCCCTTTTCTCATGATTTTATTAAAATCCATAAACACTATTAAGAGAAGCTCAGCAGCTTTGCCTGTGAGGAGGAGAATGCTTCCATATGAGAGAGCAGGACTCTTCAGACTGAGAGAGGCATTCTGAAGTTTTAGTGCCCAGTTTGAGGCTCTTATTAGGTGACTTGGAAAATGTGGCTTTGGGTTCTGTTGTGGCACCCTGGCTCTGACTGGTCAGTTCATTCACAAAGTGCATGTGTGTGAGAGCAGTCTTTCTCGTGTTTTCATCACTTGGAGTCTTTTGGTTTGTTTTTGGTTTTGCTTAACTATGTCTTAGTTAGGAAAAGAGCTTTTTAACTTCACGTTATCTCATAGAATGATGCATGCATCAGCTTGCCTGGAATGTGGCTTCCCATCCATGTGGGGTGACTCATTTTTCACAAATGTTTGGGCAGAGAGTTACATCAGAAAGTGTAATGCATTAAAATCCATGAATGGACTACCCTCTGTAAATTCTATCCTGGCATGCTTTGTCTGATCCAGAAGGTGTACACAAGTCATAGGTCTTAAGGAGATTTGACAGGGATTGCTCAAAACCTGTTAACAAAAGGTCAAGCTCAGGTACTGTGATTGCTGCAGAAAAAAGTGATAAAATGTCTTCCTTTGTCTCCTTTTCCATAATCATGTCAAATACAGGGTTTGAATTAAGTCTTTGGCGGGGGAAAAAACACCCATGCAAAGCAAGCTGAATTTAGGGTATGCTTTTATTGTCTTTAGTTTCCTGGATGGTATAATTTCCATGTTCTGTTACTATTTTTAAGAGAAGTGTGGAAACTCGTGACCCTCTGGTCTTTGGCTTGTATCTGTCAAAAAGAACTGGATACAAATATTCCAGGTTTGATCAAACAGCCTTATATGGTACAAGGAAACTGGCTAATTCACCCATGTGAGAGTTTTAGGTGATGGTGTCATGTGGTGGCACGATTGCCTTGCCTACTTAGCTAGTCTCAAATTTGCTTCATCTAAAAATACTGCCAAGTGACTTATTTTAGCATGTCTTGCAATAACTAGTTAGTAAGATGGCTTTTTATTTGAGGCAGCTGGAGCTGATTGTAGAGTTCAAACATCCTCTGATGCCCTGTGGAAATGTAAATAGAAGCAGAAGTGAGTTAATGGTCAAAGTATCTACAATCAGAAAATTCTATCTGGTGCCAGGCAGAGGAAGAAAAAAGTTTGGGCTGGCTGGACTCAGGCACCAGCTGAACAAAAAGAGCTGAGTGCTGGTAGGCCAGTCGCAAATGCAGACATCCCAAAAGGGCAAGAACAGCCTTTTTAAGGCTGTTTAAGGGTTTTAGGCTTTTTAAGGCTGTTCTATGAGACTTGGCTTCTGTGCAGGAAATGTATTTGTTACTAACAAAACTATGTGCAATCTTTAGCTACCCTTCTGGAGGCTTACAGTCATAGCACTTTGGTAGTATGTCATTCAGTTTTTGAATCAAGTTTGTTCGTGAATTGATTCATTGAAGCAGAAACTAACTAAGATTATAGTTTACTGGGCTTGTTTGATTGTCTTTAACCTCAGATTTCATTTCAGAGTTCTGTCTTTAAGCAGTTCAGTTGATATGCACAGTCCATCTCATTTGTTTCCTCTGCCTTGTCTCAGTTCACTGCTCCGGTACGGTGGAAACCTCTCCCTTCAGAGTGCCATGAGTGTCCGGTTCAACAGCAATGGAACCCAGCTGCTGGCACTGCGTCGGCGCCTTCCCCCAGTCCTCTATGACATCCACTGCCGGCTGCCTGTCTTCCAGTTTGACAACCAAGGGTACTTCAACTCATGTACTATGAAGAGCTGCTGTTTTGCAGGTGATCGTGATCAGGTAATAAGCAAACAGCACTCTCCCACATCTCCATGGTTTCCATGAGTGTTTGAAAACACCTCTGTAAGGCTCTTTTTGTGATGAAGGAGATAAAGCAGGAGGCAGGACATACGTAGGCTGGCCTCACAACTGTTCTGCAGCATAGGCTCTGAAAAAAGAAAAACACATACCAAAGCATGTGATAAACTTTACCTCCTTGTTTGATAGGATCTAATATTTGGAAGGTGATATGCACAAGAACAAGGTTGGCAGGAGCCTTTTAGGTCAAGTTGCTATGATTTCAGAACTATGAGCAGATAATATTATCTACATGTAAGGAAACATCTTTCACTTCAGTTTTGCCTCTGAGTGCAGTAGAGGTAATCTCACAAAACATAAATGCTGTGGATTTATAGAATTACTGCTTCTTATTTCAAATTATAATGTTTTTCCTTTAATACTGGATCAGATTAGAGGTCTTTTTTAGTTCAGTGTTCTGTAAGTGGTGATAGCAGGTGACTAAGAAGGAATAGTTTGTTACTTCAATGAGGCAACACTCTGTCCCTGCTACTAACCACGAAGAAATAGATCACACAAAGTGACTAACGGCAGTTTGTGTGATTCTAGAGTGGATATAGTGTTTGGACAGCTGCATTTAGTAGCCACTAAACTGTCTCAGAACAAAAATGTATTTTCAAGTCATGATAGTATAGAACTAAGATCTGAGAATTTTACTGTCATTAACAACATTCCTGCCATGTGAATTTGGCCATTAATTCTATTGCTGCTACTGCAGGAGGCACAGTTGAGCTTCTTTCAGATTGCAAGTGGGAAATACATTTGGATCACTGAACTCGAGCAGTGTTTTCCTGAGTTTTCCATAGTCTTTGGCAGAAGGAGTGTGAAAATGCAATAATGAAACCATCTTAAAATAAGAGTGATTTACCATAAATAATGGGCCAATATAAAATATATGGATTGTTTAAGAAGGAAACTGCTGATGATTTTTGATGCATTGTTTAGTCAGCCTAAAGATGATACTCCTCTCGCCTCTGGAAGTCAGAGTAGACCTATATACACTGTATACACTGGCATACTGTTTAGCTTCTCATGTGTTAGAGAAGATGTCTGTTTTGCTTTCTGAGCCATTTTCATATGAATAGGGTGATACTTCAAAGGGGAGAATGTGGCTGTTCTGTGTTGGGTTGATGAGGTACTTTGGAAGTCTGCATGTTTCAAAACCTTGATACTGTTTTGGCTTGATGGGCTTCCTCTTCAGATAAGTAGCAGCACATAATGCTACTAACCAGTTAGAAGTCAGAACAAAAGATATTTGCATTTCCTTAAAAATGCTGTAAAAAGCTGATTGGGAGGATGAAGTTTAATATAGAACAATAGAGAGATGTGGAATTTGACATTTGAATACCTGCTGGTACTCATCCCCTAACTGGAAGGGAAAAAGATAATGCAAGTTGCAGAAAACGCCAACGTGTTGTCCAGCTGCATTTGTCTGTGACTGCCTGGTAATGCTCAAATCCAGCTGACCAAGACTGTCAACAGTGTGGGTAATCCTTAGGGCCTGCTTTTAATGGAGAACCCAATTCCAGTTGTGGGTATATCTAGACAAGAAGGTTGGAGCCGGTACCTAGTGCAAGATACACAATTGAAATTCCAGTGTTCTTGGAGATCTGCCCTTCTATACAGGTGCTATGCTTTTGCTCTTTGGTGAGTTCTGTCAGTATGAAATACTGCATGCAGGACTTCACTTGCAAATTGGAATTAATTTAACACAATTAATTAAAAAATTCATTAAATTAATTGGAATTAATTTAAAAAAAATAAAAATCAAGTTTCCAATTTAATCTGGTTCCAGGTTCCTCACCCATTTCATATTGCTGTCCTTTGCCTTTCATTCCTGATCCATGCCAAGTGAGTTTCACAGAATTCCTTGCTTGTATTTCCTTGTAGGATCAAAACTTCATCTAAGCTAATGCTTATTTGAAGGGATCTAAGTATAAGCAAGTTGTGTTCAAATTGAGTAGCACTTTAGGCTTCTTTAGAAATGTTCTCTCATGGCAACTAATTTTCACTGTCTTCATTTTTTCTTTTCATCTTTATTATAAACTGATGGCTCTTTTCCCCTCTGTTCTTTTAAACTGTCTTTAATAGTTAGGTTTTAATACTTCATGCAGAGCATAGTAATTTAGAAGTTTGACTCTCTTGTGTTGGAAAACTATTCTGTGTTGTCTGCACAGTTAGTTCATCTGATGAGGCTGCAATTCTGTATTTTATTCCTAACAAGATGGGGATATCCTTAATTCCTCAGTGATTAGAATGTAGTTGCATTTGGGGGGAAAAAGTGACTTGTTGAAATGGGGAGGCTGTTCTTAAGACTTTTCGCTGATTCAAATTTCCTAACCTGGCAGAAGTATTTACTACTTTGGTGTGTTAATGACTTAGTGGCACTTGGAGGGCTCTGGCAGGTGTTTGAATGCAATGTAAGGAGGCGATCAGAGGGCATGTGAGAGATGGCCTTTCAGTGCTGTGACATTCGGCTCCTTACAGAGCTACAGCTTTTGCTGATCTTTCTATGAACTTTTTATTCAGGAAACGGTGTACTCACAAGAAGCTTTCCTCTAAACCCTGACGGTCATGATTTAAAAACCCACAACTGTTAGTATCTTAGAACTTCCCTTCTGACGTTTGCTGTAACACAATGGTGAAAATCTACAGAGAAGGTAAATAACACCACATTCCATATGGAGCTGTTGATTCCAGAATGGTGAAAATGGGGAAACTGATCTGCAAACACAACTGAAGAGCTCTCCTAGAGATCACTCTTGATATTTTAAGATACTTCAGTTCCCATAGTGATCAGATGTGTTATTCTTACTTTGACAAAGTATGTATGTTAAATGAACATGAATAGCACACACAAATAACACACACAAACTTCTAGTTGGAAAACAGTTTGAGTCTGTCTGTTTGTCTTTTAGGCCCCTGATCTTTTCTCAGCACTGCCTTTTATTGTCCACAGGTTATGACTTGGATCCAGAACTCCTGACTTGTCACTCTAGATGAAAACCTGCTAACAGCAGGTGTGCAGTGATGTGTGACCAGCTCATTTTGTTGAAGCATCTGTGATGAAAGTAGATTGAACTCTTTCAACAAAGAATGGAATACCATTAATGCTTTTAGGGAATAACACTCAGATTCACCTGTTAACCCTAGCTATTTATTTATTTAACGTTTAGAAGAAAGCATTCTGAAGTGCTTAGGTGGTTTTGAGTTGTTGCAGGTATTTTGTGTATGTGGTTTGTAGTGCAGGCTAAGTGACAGGGATCTTGGAGGATGAACAGCTTTGTTTCTTCTTTTGCCCTTGCAAACCCTTGTTTTCTTCCAAAAGGATTATTGATATGGTTTGAAGGTTAACAAGCAGTATATGCAGGCATGTTTCCTAGAAATGCCATAGCTGGACTTCTCTTGTTTTTTAGAAGTACAAAGCTTGAGAGGCAATATTTAGCTGGTGTTTCATTTGCCCCCATTTGTAATTGCCTTCACCTGCTCCTCTCTGAACTGTCTCTCTTTTGTCTGTCATGAGTGTAATGACCTCCTCCACACAACACTGGTTTTTCTTTTCATTGTAGGAGAGCTCTGACGTTGGCAGATAAGTGCATTCAAAAATGGATGCTGTTTGCGTTACCTGGCAGCTCACTTGACTCATAGAATTGTGGAAGGGAGGTGGGTAAGATGGATCAAGCTGACTCTCAGCTGCCCACTCCCTCTGTTGGCTCTAGAGATGTATGTGAGAGCATAATTTATCTGTCCTTCTGGTACAGGCATGCAGGCCCAGAATTTTAAAGGTACTTTGTTTATGCACCTGACTCCCACTGACTTTGCCTTTGTGTCCACAAGCATTTGTTTGCACACACATCATAAAATGTGTGAGAATCTCAAGCTGTGTCAAGGTACTGACAGAGTTTCCATTCTTCTTATTAGCATTAGAATTTGAGAAGTGGTGCTATTTGCTAGGCTGCTATGGAAGTATCTTCTGGTTCTGAGGATACAGGAAGCATTGAGGAGCTTCAGGTACCCAAAGGTGTTCTTAAGTGTCGGAGCCTCAGAGGCTGTAGTGATGGGTGGCAGCAAAAAAGGAGCCACAAAACGCAACCTCCTTATCCTAAGTAAAATAGGCCAAAAGCTTTCCATGCTCAAGAATTGTTGCCTGTCACAGTGGTGAATGCTGTCAGCTCATTCCCTTTTTCACTGTGCAGATAATGTGAGGCTCTGTAACACTTGTGGCTATAAAATCAACTGCTTATTGCCTGCCTTAGAAAGGGTGGGAAGAAATAACTTGTACCCTGTGAATCAAACAAAAAATGTCTTGACTCTGGCATGCCCTCAGACATTACATCAGCACTCAGCCTTTTCTGTTGACATTACTCTGGTATAGGAGAGTTTCAGGAATGTGCTACTCACAGTACTGCAGACTGCTCCAACTCCCTATAAAGTTACAACCTTCATTATGTTGAAGTCTGTGTTCTAAATAGCTCTGCTTAGGGACCATCCAGTTTTTAGCAGGACAGAATTCTGACATGAACATAATCCTTCCACGCTGTATAGGTGTCTTTGTGAGGGTGTAATGCCTTTGTAGAGAAGTAGAACTTTTCTGTGTCATCTAACTTAATGGCCATTTATCTCAGGAAGCAGTACTTCTGAATGTCTAGCTTTAAGAACTAAAAAAGGAAGAAAGGGATTTTACTTTTTTTTTTTTTTTTTTTTTAATAATAAGAGTTTCCTGTGCATGTAAAACTTCTTAATGAATAGTGGCTTATTGCAGTCAGCATTTCATAATACATGAAAAGTACAAAGAGAGTGCAAATACATTTCTATGCTTGGATAAAGAGAAAATCAGTGTTTTCCTCTTTCTTAAATTGGCTTCTTTGAGGAACTGCTGATGAGGTTGCATGTTGTGTTTTACTTTTATCTAAATGGCAGTTTAAATCCCCTCTGTATGTGTAACATTGCATACATATAGAACACATAAATAATTTCATAGGTAAATACATTATTAATTTCCCATTGCTTTTGGTAATTGACAAGAGGGAGAGGTGCACTGAAAATATCTTTCTAGAGTCAGGGCTTTGACAGAAGAGGCTGAAAGTCTTCTTTTAACCCTTCTTACTTTGATCATCTCTTCCCCTATTCCCCAGGGCATTCTGCAGCCCCAGCTCCTGTCTCCCTTCTCTTTTACATTCCTGTAAGCTCTTGGGGAAAGTTTTTAGACCCATGGACTGTTAGTCCAAAGGGACACATGCTGAAGGTAATTCTTGTGGAGTGGAACTTGGACTTGGGAGATTTTCCACGTAGTGTGTCACAGGAAATAGGGAGATTAGTAGGTGCCTTGACTGGGGAGAGGGAAGGGACAGCGCACAGGAATGTGCTGCTGAAAGGGATCCACAATGGGTGCTGGACCAACAGTGTTCCTCGCTGAGTTGTTAAAACTAAGCTTTGTCTAGATACCGAAGAAGTGACTTAATTCTGGTGGGTTTTGATTAATAGAATATTTGATTTGGCACTTGGAAAAAGGAAAGTAACAGATGGCTGAAGGAGACGAGCAATTGGGGTATGTGTGGTTACAGCCATGCATAGAAGAGTCCCCTTCATACACTCAGATATAACATGTTGCTTTCTATGGAGTGTAATAGGAATATTTTCCCTGCCATAGAAATCCACAAGAAAGCTTTCTAAGTTGCTTTTGTTCATGAATGTAATTACTGTTATGGCCTTTCTGCGAGGCAAAAAGGCAGCTGTAAAAATGTTGATGGATTATTCTTGATGATGCTTCTGTGAGCATTTGAAACTACCGCACACAGAGTTGGCTGCTTAGAAGATTAGGGATTTAGGGAGTGAGAATACAAATTTTTGGCTTTGAATTTTATGCTAGAAACAGTTTGTGTTTCTCCAGTCTGCTGTGTCACAGCTTTTCTTTCTCCAGTTCACATGAGATAGGCATGTTCGTACTGAGGAACAAAGTTTCTGTGGTAAAAGGCCTTTGGGCTTACCTGCTTCTCAGGCTGAGATGGAAAAATTGTAAGCTCTCTTTTTGTGCCTGTTTCAGCATTTCTGAAAAAGTGTCTCAAATGGTGAAGATTGTAAACTGCTTTTATAGCTAGTAAAACAAAAAAAAAAAAAAAAAAAGAGAGAGAGCTGGTTTCAAAGCAAGCATGTTTCTTTAGTTCACAGCATTGTGGTGTTTTAGTTGTAGCTTACTCTTTAAATTCGTTAAATACCGTGTAAAAGATAAGGATGTATTGCAAAGCAGTAGATAGAAGATTGTATAAGTGTCCTTTCTTGTGGGTAAATGAATGTCTTAACCATAAGTTTTCCAAAACTTGTTTCAGGATTAGCATTCCCAGTTATGTCTCTTCTTGCTTTAGGTTTTGTCATTGAGAGGCAGCAACAAGAGGCCAGTAAGCCTACTGTTTATCTTCCCAACCATACACCCTGGTTAACAGCCTTGGGGAGAGGAACTTCATAGTTGGTAACAAGTGAGAGCTTGTAAAAGGAGAAGAGGCAGCCACTCTGACTGGAGTTGCAGTCTGAAGGTACAAACAAGGCACTGAGAGGGGAGGCCCTGTACTTTACTTGGGCTGTACTGGCACCCACCTGACCCCTATAGAAGCTGGTTGAAATAACCAACATAGAAGAAATATTGAATGACTCTTTGCAATTTGTATGCTACTGTTGTAGCTACTGAACCAGACCACCACTGTGTCACGAGTGCTGATGTTGGCACAAGGGATGTAGGGGTGAACATACCTACCGAGGAAGTGAGCAGATGATCATTAGAGCAGCTTTTCAATCTGTACCCAGTGGGAACTCTGTACTAAAAGCCTGGATTCTTCAACACAAAGGTAACAGCTCTAAGGAAAGATTGGGAATCACAAAGAGATGGAAATACTTGATTTGTAGACTGCTGTTTATTTCTCAGTTGCTTAAGGAAATGAAAGGAGTGCTCTGCTCTGTTGAAAATACTCAAGGTTTTTTCTTTAATTCCTTTGGTGTTGTCCATCACAAACAAGCCATATTGTCTTGCTCATTCTTTGTTGGTTTCCTTCTTGATTTTATTTTTTTTGAATAGGAAAAAGTATTTTCCTTCTTCATAGATGTCTTTGCCTTATTTCCCCTCTGGGTAGTGGGTACTCTTAACAACAGATGATTTGAAAGTGTATCTGTGGGATTTCTACCTTTGGGAAATGCAGAGTTGACATAAAATTCTGCTCACATGGTAAATTAAATATATTTTTTCTTAATTATGTTTTTAATTTGGGTAATGGATCAAAATAGCAGGGGAGGCCTCATTAGTAAAGATGTGTGGAGCAGGTTTTGCATCACAAAAGATTTTTGTTGTGTTCTGTCAAATGTTTTTCATGCAAGATATGTAATGTATAGTAGGACCTGCGTTTGCAGTTGCTATGTTTTGTGTGTGTATATATAAGCACATAGAAAATCATTTATGTTTATATGAGGTGATGTTTCTTCCTACTTGTTGCTTTTATTTGTAGCTTGCATTCTTCTCACAGGACTGTTTTAAAGGGGTAAGGTGATTGTACTGATATGACCAGATTTTGTTGGGTTCAAGGCCCTCCTACATTACAAAAGACTTTTGGGAAAGCTATCTGTGTAATCTGGTCCCTTGTCTAGGGCCAAAAGCACAACAATTCCTCTGGTATAGGTCATAAGTAAGAGGAAGTTTTGTGGAAACGGGAAATGTGTATGCTGGAAACTGGGGGGGGGGGGAAGCTTGATTCAGATACAATTTTATTAAAATAATCAATATTCTGTAGCACCTGAGGAAATGGAGCTTGTGGGATTTTGAAAGCTTTCAGACTGGCAGTGTTAAGAACAAAAATTAATTCCCCAGAGTAGTAGTGCTCTGCAAAGTGCAATGCTAATGCTACTGTTACGAGACTATAGCAGCAACAGATTAGATCTCAAATTATTTATATCAGCTGCTGTAATTTCCTTGGGGAGAGAGAAAATGAGAAGAGTTACAGTGGAATGAGTGGGGAGCTCTAGTCCGAAGTAATTCTGCCAGATTCCTGATGGTAGTTCATTTGAAGCATTTTATGCATACTTGAAGCTCAGACTGAATTTGTGTTTTCTCCAGCAGCAGACTCTAACTGTGCCTGAGAGTTTTCTTCCTTCTAAGGCAAACTTCTGAATCAGCAGCTAGTAGTCATCTGGAAGCCTTTTCCTGTCATTGTTGCTAGCAGCTAGATGTAGAAGCTGATTCTTCCCTTCTGAAAACCCTACAATATTAGTTACTAGAAACTGGGTTTTTTTTTCTGTCTAATGTCATGTTCATGTGAATGTTGCAAATGTTGATTTTTGGAATTCCTGGTGAGATACAGCAGCAGACATGCAGACAATGAAACAGGTGGTTTTAATATTGGTGTCTCCTCCCAGACATCAGACGCTGTGTGAGGAGAGGAGCTCAGATACTCAGGTCTGATTCAGAATTCAGCAGTGCACTGCTTCAGGAGGTTATGTTCTGCTTGGAGTTTGTCTTGTGTGGGGGTGGGTGGAGGGAGAATGCATGCTGTCTTAGCCATTTGCAAATCTCTGAATGCTCATGGTTCTGCCTCTTTTTGGCTTGCCTCTGTAATTTGATTATCTGGGCTTTTGTTCTTAGAGTGAGTGTGTAGAAAGTACTCTGCTAGGAATTACATTTTGCACATCCTCTCAAGACCAAAACTCCTTGGTCACAACTAAAGTGGAGTCTAAGCATATGAGGTATGACATTGTTTTATCTACCCCACCCCAACTCCTTTTTCTTTCCTTTCTGTTCTTTCCTTGTGAAAAGTCTACCCTATTCCCTTAGGATTTCAGCATTATTAGGTGGGGCTTGGTGCACTTCATAGCAGTTACATGTTTGAATTTTCTGTCGGTATGGAGTGACATTTTGCATTTTCTCAATCCTTATTCTTTGGCTTTCAACTAGTGTGGAAAAGTATTTGCTGATTGTCATACTAATAATAAATTAATCAAAGTGAAGTTTTCACAGACGATCATGTAAGTGTCCTAGTAACGTCAGTCCAGCTGTGCTCTCCATGGGCCTTAGCTTCCCATTGTCTTGTACAGAGAGTACTAATTGAAACTGAGTTTCTTATTCAAATGCCATGAGAGACATGTTTCTGGCTTTAGTAGCTTGGGTGTCTGCTCTTGAAGCTTCAGCCGGCACATCTTTCTTGCAATAGCTGCAGTCATGAAGTTGTGCTTCTGGCAGGCTCTTGGTCTCTCTCTGAAAAGCCACATTCTATTTCTTAACCTCCTATCACCTGGCCTTACAGAAAAGGACAAAAAGAAATGTGTCTAGGGATTCAGTTCTGTAGGAACAGTAGGAAAGTATGTGCTCCAGAGGTATCCTAACAGGAAAGGAGAGTGGAAAGCAACGCTGGCTGCTACGGTGACAGTAGTAAAATGGCAGAGATACCAAGTAGTTGGATATTTTGGGGAGTCTGATCTGTTTATGTTAATTGTTGGCAGAGCTATCAAAATAAGATTTAATATAAAAAGTTTGCAACTCGCAGCCCATTGGCACTGACTGATACATCTGAGTTGCAGAATTAAACCCATAAGTAATTCTTTGCCAGTTTCTTTCTTTAAATTCCCTGTATTGTGACCACCTTGGTGTATGTCAGCTGGGCAAAGAGGAGCCTAATGAGGTTCAACAAGGATAAGTGCAGAGTCCTGCACCTGGGAAGGAACAGTAAACTGCACCAGTGGAGGTTGGGAGGTGATCCGCTTACAGAGCGGCCCCCTAGAGAAAGACCTGGGAGTCCTGGTGGACAAAAAGTTATCTGTGGAACATCCATGTGCCCTTGTGGCCAAGAAGGCTAATGGTATCCTGGGGTGCATTAAGAGGAATGTGTCCAGCAGATCTACCTCTACTATGCCCTAGTGAGGCCCCACCTGGATTATTACATCCAATTCTGGTCTCCTCAGTTCAAGAGGGACAGGGATCTACTTGAGAGTGTCCAATGGTGGGCTACAAGGATGATTTAGGGACTGGAGCACTGCCTTATAAGGCTGAGAGACCTGGAGTTGTTTAGTCTGGAGAGGAGAAGACTGAGAGGGGATCTAATAAATGTATATAAATAGATGATCGTTGGGTGTCAAGAAGGAAGGGACAGCCTCTTCTGACTTGTGCCCTGTGATAGGACAAAAGGCTATGAATGTTAACTACAGCACAGGAGGTCCCGCATCAACATGAGGAAGAACTTCTTTGCTGTAAGGGTCACAGAGCACTGGAACAGCCTCCCCAGAGAGGTTGTGGAAGTCTCTTCTCTGGAGACTTTTAAGACCCATCTGGATGTGTTCCTGTGCAACCTGTGCTAGATCATATGGTCCTGCTCTGGCAGGGGTTGGACCTGATGATCTTCAGAGGTCCCTTCCAACCCTTAACATTCTGTGATCCTGTGATGTGCTGAACTGCAGCTTATGCCTCTGTTGCCTACGTTTGTCTTTCCATTTGCGGTTTCTAGCAAGCTGTGATAGGTGATGGAGTGGAGACATTTCAAGATGGGTGTTTTCTTGGCACTGCCCACCTCTGGAGATCATCTGGCTTAAGCTGCTTTTCAGAGCAGAGCATCTTCAGAGCCAGAGTAGGTTGCTCAGGGAATTGTCCAGATAAATTTGGTGTTTGCAAGGGTGGAGATTCCGCCACCTTTCTGGTGCCAAGTTGCAGTGTTTGTTACACTTGCTTGAACTTGCTGTTCCTATGTGCTCAGCTGGAATTTCCCTTGCTGTGACTTGCGATTGCTACTTCCTGAACGTCCACTGCTTGCCTCTGAGAGGAGTCTGTCCCCAGCTGCTGTATTGCTTCAGACACTGGGAAACTGTTTAGGTCCACTCTGTCCTTCACTTCTGGCTAAATAAGGCTAGGTCCCTTAGGCTTTCCTTGCAGGTCATGGGCTTTCAGCCCCAGTGGCCCTTATGCACTCTGATTCATTAGTGTCACTCTTGTGTCAGGGTCTCAAACAGGTGTGACTTTGAAAGTACCAAGTAAAAGGAATGATCACTTGTCTTGGTGTCCTGGTTACAGTCTTTATAGTGCAGTCAGATTTTCATTAGTCCACATCACTGCAAGTGCACTCTGAATGTTGCTATCTCCAAAGCTAAACAGAATTACTTGAATCAGTGGTCTTTCATAGAATGCTTTGGATTGGAAGGCACCTTTAAAGGCCGTCTAATCCAGCCACTTGCTCTGAGCAAGGACATCTTCAACTAGATCAGGTTGCTCAGAAATACTGTGCTGGTCGTATGTTCTTGTTTGGTGGGAACTGATACATCAGATTTCCTAGACAACTGGCCATTTGAGCTTTACAGGATACACAATGTGTTCCTCTGCAAATCAGTTTGGAAGCTGACTTGAGGAGTCTCACAGACGCTCTGTTGCCTGTAGATACGTAATGCCTTTTTCCTGTGCTGTGTGCCTGCTGCAGGATATCTGAAATCTGTCCTTTTCAGGCCTGTCATCACTGGTAGGTTTGTTTGATTTATGACTTAAAGTGCTAAGTGACTCTCATGTTGAGGAGTTGTTACAACTTGTTTGGTTTGGGGGTTGGGGGGAAGGGTGTTATGGGCATAAGTTCAGGATTCTGAGCTTTCTAGCAGATCTGGAAGTCTTTGTTTCCACCCCACATATCCTTGGCAAACAACTTGCTGCTTCAACCATAGTAATCATAGAGTAGTTTGGATAGGAAGGGACCTTAAAGATCACCTAGTTTTAACCCCTCTGCCATGGGCAGGTACACTTTCCACTAGACAGGTTGCTCAAGGCCCTGTGCAGCCTGGCCTTAACACTTCCAGGAAAAGGGTGTTGGTGGGGCATATCTCTTGGAATGACACCACAGCAGAGCACCAGCAATCTAAGGGGTTCCTGGAGTGTATTGGTGATAATAAATACTAACAATTAGCTGCATCTTTACAACTTTAAAGACAACCTTGTTTTGTTATGGTTTGTTTTTTTCCGTGTAGCATTTCTTGGTAACAGAACATATTAGAAGTGCTTTCTTTCTGATTGTTGGGAGGTTGCCTGTAGGAGCTCTAGTCGGTGCAGTTTTGGGACAGTGGCTCAGCCTGCTGTGGGCTGATATTTATGAGCAGTCACGTGAAAGGTTAGTACATATTCCTGGCACCATCAGGTCAGTTTGGCAGAGGTGAGCTACCTCAGTGCTTGAATGTGCTGGCTTGTAGAATTCACTTTGACTTGAAAAGCATGGGTCTGAGCAATGCAGAACTAGCATGCACAATTTCTTAAAGGAACTTTTGTTTGATCAGGGCTGCTTCTCTGTCAGAAAATGAGCAGAACTGCATTCATAAGTGCTTACATCCTTAAGAGAAAAAAAGAATGATAGATTGCATTAGTAGGAAACTAAACAAGGGATTTTAGTGGTTGTTTATTGCATATTTGTGGCTGGAAACATCCAAACACTGCACAAATGTAATTAGCATTGCAAGCAGAATGTATGTGAATTTATAGCAGTTGTTTCCATGTTAGGGTATTTTTGTTGTTGTTTACTGGCTTCTCAGTCCTGTGTTATTTCAGGACTTGGCTCTTCTCTGCTCGATGTTGCTTTGCCTGATGAGTTTGTGTGTCCCTGGAGAGTGCAAGACAGAAAACAGTTCTATTTGAGCCAAACAAAATAGTATTTGTCTCCTATCAAAGGTTAGAAAGTGGACAAAGTTCCTCCATTTCTTCTTTTTTCTTTTCTCTCTGCCATGATAATAAAACAACGCCCCCAACTTCTAGACTCTATTGATTAAGCAGAAGTCAATCGAGTGCTAAAGATTACAATCTCTATACCAGTATAACTGAGATTGAGTCTGCTTTTGGTTCCATTACAAGTCATCTCATATTTAATCGGGGAAGAAATAAAGGTCAGGGAGTAGAGTCAATTGGAGAAGAGATATCTGCAGACAAGACATGGTTTGTGGCCTCTCATAACTGAGAAGCATAAGCTTTTTACCATGCCAAATGTCACCTGTCATTCCAGTGCTTGTTTGTAGTCTGTTAAGCTACTTCAGAGGGCATGTTGCCTAAACTTCTGTACAATAAAGAGATTGCTTATCATTCATGCACTGATGGAAAAAGGACAGGCTCTGTTGCTTCAGAGTAGCTGTGATCAGGAGAAAAAATGAACAGTATGGTAAATGTAGTTGTTTAAATTGTTTGAGATTTGCTAACAGTGAATGTTTAGCTTTGGTTTTGTGCAGTGTTCAAGGTTATCCTCAGTGACTGTCTTTTGATGGGCTCTAGTAGACTGATGTGCCAGATGTGTTGCTCTTGTGTGTAACAGACATGTTAGCTCCCATCTTAGGTATGTGTGTGTTTGATGGAGTTTTCCTCAGTAGTTGAGCAGATGAGAAGAAAGGATAAAACACTTTGACATTAAAAAAAGGCCAGAGTTGCAGGGTGCAAAGTATGAGAGCTTTGTTTAGACATTCTTACATTACAGCTAACCAAACTCCATGGTCCTGCTGAGCAAAGAAAATGCACACTTGGGCAGCAAACTTTAGATGTATGAAGCCTGCTTTTGAGTTTTGGTATGTTTATATGCAGGCAATAGTTCTATGCTGGTACTTCAGCCCCATTTAAGGGTAAGTTGCTCAGTGATGTGCAAAGAATAATAAAAATCACCCTTTTTTAGCATTTTGGTTGTTTGGAGAAAGTGTATCAACAGTAAAATAACTTTGTGGTAAATTGCTTTTATTTTTATTCCCAACAGTACATCCTTTCAGGCTCTGATGACTTCAATTTGTATATGTGGAGGATTCCTCCAGATCCAGAAGCAGGTAAGTGTGGTTGGTTTGGAATTTGCAGGAGGGGGCACATGTGACTGACAAATGCCAGTGCTTTGGAGTGTTGTGTTTTTTTTTTTTTTTTTTAAGATCTCCATTCTCAGCCTCTGAATCTAGAGTAATTCAGATGAAATGTGGATGAGGACAGTTTACAAATGCCTGATCCAGTCTTGAATCTTTTCTCATGCTGATTTTATTTGTTTTCTCATATAACACTCATTTAGATCTTTTAGATGAACTGATGAAAAGAAAGAGCTGTGGCTGGAGCAGGGTGTGTCTTTACTTCCCCTTGTCCATGAATTCTTGTGCTTTTAAGCTGATCTGAATTCACTGGAGAATTTAGGGTCTGTTACTAAGACATTTCATCCCATGATGAAGCTTGCAGCCTAAGATGGTGCTTTCTGCATCTCCAAGGCATTGGCCTCTCTTCCCCTCTTCCTTCCTTCTTAAACCAAAACCCTCCCACTGGTTTCTAATGCAGAGCAGCTATGTTCATATGTCTTAGGTCAAAGAGCACTTACCAGCTGGTGGAAATGACTGCTTTTGACTCATTTTTGACCCTTTCCCATGCTGGGGCAGACATGCTAAGCAAATAGCACTAGATTAACTCTGTGTGAACGTACATGAGAGTGTTGGACTAAAGAAAAGCAGGGATGTGTGCAGGATCTAACAGCGTTATTGTAGACGCTGCTGTTGGTCAGTGCCCAATCATCTAGTGCTGTGTAGGATTTGACAGCACAACAAACATTAACCATAGGACTACAGCATCGCTTCACTGTTAAATCACTGTGCTCTTTTAGAAGGGTATTGAATCTTGATTGACAGACTCATAACTTCAGGAAATGTACTACCATTTCTATTTTCAATGCCTCTGACAATTGAAAGTGTGTGTTTCAGTGGTGTTAAGTACAAGTAAGTGCTGTCCTGTGCTCACAGGTGCTTTAGCAGTAGTGAGAGCAAATAACAAGCTGCTTTAGAGGTTAAATGAAGATATTTTGTTTAACTTTCAAGGGCTGTTCATCCACAACTGAGAGGATGTCTGGTCTCTGAAAGGTTTGGTTAATGGCAGGATTTTAAGGAGCATGCCATTGTAACTCTGGATTATTTACTTAGCCAACATTTGATGCTGCAGTCCTGAAGATGGTCCTGCTTAATGTGCCACTGCCTTAGCCTTTTATCTTTGTGTAGGGTTTATTTACGTGACTCCCTTTTACAGTTGGCACTGTGCTGGCATTACTAGGGAATGTTACTGCTGCTTATGGAATTTCCTCTTGGATAAAACAAAGGTTACATACATTTAAGTTAGTTAGTTATACTTTCTTCTTTCTTTTTTTTTTTTTAATGTGTGGAGTGTAGAATTGCATTTCATGTATGTGACTGTACTTGTCCTGACTTCATGTGTAAATTCTGGATCTGCAATTGTGGGTTTATCTGGCTATGATGCTCTTGAATCAATTTTTTTTCCCCCAAGCAGCTGCAGATGACCACTTCTTATATGGGACCCTTGCACAAAGAGTCATTAAAATTGCCACAAAACAATGTCATGTGTATTTTGGTCAGCTTTACTTCGGGCTCTTGTAACATGAGGAAGGGTGTTAGTAAACTTGCAATATTTCACTTACAAAATTAATTACTTAATGTCAGTTGCCCTCAGTGATTGCTTAATGAGTTCAGAAGATCCTGTAGCAGGAACTTGTATGTCTTAGTCTCTCTTAACTTGATCAGTTTAGTGAAATGCTTTAGCAAAACTCATGAGCTTTGCTTTGTTAGACCTAAAGATTCAGCATCTGTGGAAAATAACTCACTGGCTGTCCAAATCACCTGTGATAGGCCCATTCAGCACTTCTTGAAGGACAGTGTCTGTTCTGAATGTGACAAAACTCTCTACAACTACCTGAAGGGAGGTTGTAGCCAGGCAGAGGTTGGTCTCTTCTCCCAGGCAGCCAGTACCAGAACAAAAGGACACAGTCTCAGGCTGCACCAGGGGAGGTTTAGGCTGGATGTTAGGAAGAACTTCTATACAGAGAGAGTGATTGCCCATTGGAATGGGCTGCCCGTGGAGGTGGTGGAGTCACCTTCATTGGAGGTGTTCAGGAGGAGACTTGATGGGGTGCTTGGTGCCATGGTTTAGTTGTTTAGGTGGGTTGGATCGGTTGATGGGTTGGACGCGATGATCTTGAAGGTGTCTTCCAACCTGGTGTATTGTATTGTAAAACATGCTTTCTTAAATCTAATCCTGTGGTTCAGACTAATCGTTCAGCTGGAGAGGTTGCTGTGCTTCCTTCTTGAAGAAGGAGTCTTGCTGTAGGGGTGTGGAGACTTTGGAAAGCTTCTGTTTGAATGGAAGATGCCTGTCCTCATATTCTGTCTTACAGTAAGATTCTGTGATCTGGGGGAATTTGGTCTTTCATTTAGAATACTGTGCAAACTAGAAAGGATGATGTGATGTCCTGTACTGTTAGTCACTATGTTAAATAAAATTCTCTGATTTCTACTTTCCATTTGAATTCAGCAGTTATAATACTATAAATATTTATGATGCAACTCCCTTACATTATGTTGGCTACTTGTAAATAGCAACTTTTTTGCAAGCCTCAGTTTTTTACAGAGCCACATGCTTAACTCTGAAATTGATTGCTTGGCTTAAGTGCAGAGATGGCAGTATTACTACACAAAAGATGAAGAAAAGTGGGAAGCAACACACTAGTGAGACAGTTGGAAACATATTTCAAGTTGGAGGGATGCAGTTGCCTCTGTCGTTTTTTTGCCAGGAAAATAGAACAAATTCTGTGGTACTTTTTGCAAATGATCACAATTAGAATGGAATTAACCAGGTTGGAAAAGACCTTTGAGATCATTGAGTCCAACCTATCACCCAACACTATCTAATTAACTAAACCATGGCACCAAGCACCCCATCAAGTCTCTTTTTAAACAGCTGGATGTGGCACCATTCACCACCACTCTCTGGGCACAGCCCTCCAGCCAGTTCCTAACCCAGCACAGAATGCTGCTGCCCAAGCCACGAGCTGACAGCTTGGCCAGGAGTTTGCTGTGGGGGATGGTATCACAGGTGTCAAAGGCCTTGCTGATGTCCAGGTAGACCACATCCACAGCTTTCCCCACATCCACCAGGCAGTCACTTGATCACAGAAGGAGATCAGGTTGGTGAGGCAAGACCTCCCCTTCCTAAATCCATGTTGGCTGGGCCTGATCCCTTGGCCATCCTGTGAGTGCTGTGTGATTGCACTCAAGATGACCTGTTGCATTATCTTGCCTGGCACTGAGGTCAGGCTGACAGGCCTATAATTCCCTGGTTCATCCAGCTGGCCCTTCTTGTAGGTGGACATCATGTTGGCCAGCTTCCAGTCATCTGGGACCTCTCCAGTGAACCAGGACTGTTGATAAATGATGGAGAGGGGCTTGGCCAGCTCATCTGCCGGCTCTCTCAGCACCCTAGTTTGGATCCCATCTGGTCCCATGGACTTGTGGGGATCCAAGTGGCTGAGCATGTCTCTTGACTACTTCCTCCTGGATTACAGGGGAACTGTACTGCTCCCTGACTGGTATCCTCCCAGTAGGTTGCATTGAGTCATTCCCCCTCAGCTGGAAACTCTGCTAGTGGTTTTGTTTAGTCTGGTTACTCAACAGGATTTACTTCAGGGCGGGGTGGCCTGTCAAACAAAGGTACTTCATATATGCTTAGGAAGCTATTATATGCAAGAGTTTTATTGGATGTCTCCCTCCAAAATCTTAGATTGTTCTGAATGGGCTAGGATTTAGTATGCCAGAAGTATGCTTTTTTTTAACTACCTTTTGATCTTTATTGAAGATGGAACAATTTGCTCATTTTTCCACTTTCTTCTCCATCCAAGTACTTGCTGCTCAGCTTTCCACTGTGCTTTAGAGTAATTGCTGATTGTTTGCAGAATTTGTTAGTCAGTTTCCTCTCTAAATCCCACTTTGAGAGTTTCTAGCAAAATTAATACATCAGTCTTGCAGAAGAAAAAACAGTCGTGAGGTTCCACAGATTTTGCTTGACTAAGGCAAACTAGAAGTGAGAAGAGATATCAGCCCTAGATGAACTGCCCAGCAAGACTGTTAATGTGTAAGCACTTCAGGCATTATTTAAACCTGTCTCCTGTAAACATGGTCTCTTAGCTGTTTAAGAATCCCTGTTAAGACAGAGCCTGACATGTCTTGTGGGGTAATAGAGGGCTTTGTAGACCAAATGTTTTGCAAAATGGAATTTGCATTCCTCACCCACTACTCTGAATCATCCTTGCAACTCGGAGCTTGTCTCTTGCTGCTAAAGTATTGCTCAAAGGTACTGTGTGAGGGATATATTTGTTTGTGATTGGGAAGGCAGTTGGGGATCCTTCAGCTTACATGGGCAGGCTGTCACCAGACTCGTGAAAAACTTCGCTGAATCAGAACAGCGAACTACATTTCGAAACCATTTTTAATTCTGTCTTTGTAACTGTTAGCAAGGAAGGATCTGTCATTGTGGTCCAGTTACTAAAGTAATTGCACCAGTTTTTAGAGAACTGATGCAAGTTTTCTTTCCCTTTTTCCTCCCCTCTTTGGTCGTTGCAAGTGCAGACACCACTTTAGACTTGAAGAATTAAGCAACGGATCTTTTCACGACATTTGAACAGGGTTATCTCATTGGAGGCATCTTCTGGTTTAAGTTCTCAAAGGTCAAGGCTGATAAGTGAAGATGAATAATAGATGATTAAGTGTTTGTTAATGTCTTGAGCTATTTCTGAGATTTTTTATGTATGAGCAGACATGTATATATAGATACTGGGTGGGGTAGGGGGAAGCCATCTGGCCCAATGGGGAGCATGCCTTGGAAGGTTTCTAGTTTGAAAGTTGATTTTTCTGAGGTGTGTTCTTGGCATCTAAACTGCTTTCCTTGTAGGACTGCAGTTAATCCCTTCAGGTCAGACCATGGAACAGTATTTTGACTATCACAAGTAAGTGGTGGGGCAGTGTGAAAGAGATTCTTGTATTCAGGGGAACTTAGAGTGGTTTCTATTATCATGTGGGTTATAATACCAGAAACCTATGGAAATGTCCATAGGTTAGATGGTACCTGTCAAAAACACAAGGCAGTGTTTGGTGCTTTTTAGTGCTATAGCTAGGTGAGAGAAGATTCAGCATCATGAGGGTTTCTTTCACCAGCTTCAGCATGTTTACTTTCTAGCTGAGCACTAGGAAGCTGATAACACTGAGCACTGGAAGAGGCTGGTGAAGCCTCAGTCACCAGCAACTAGTCAACTGGTTGTACCAAAGTTTCTGCTTCTATTGTACTGAATGTGTTTGCCCCTACCAGTACAATGTAAATGCACAGGCAAGCTGTGTTCATCCCTCTAGTTAAAGACAAACAAACACCACCAACCAGCAACCCAGCTGTTGATTGTGGGATAATTTAACTTGTTTTATTCCCTTTGCGTAGTAGTAGTTGAGTAGTTGGTGGTAGTTTACATGGTTCAATAACGTTGTATAAAACCCGTTGCAACCTATGCTATTAAACACTCTGAATCTCAGACCATGAGAGAGAACAAAGGGGAAAGGGTGTGCCCAAGTTTGCTTCTGTAGTAGTTTTGGTTTAGCTTTCCTACTGTTGTTCAACTCTACTGCTGATAGCAAGGGTGGGAGGGTTGTTACAGATAAGACATAGATGGATGTGACAGGTATTTAGCAGCAACAAAAGAAAGGAGAAAATATACATGCAAAAAGAGCCACTACCACTACAGCTTTTCCCATACTTTAGATGTTTAAATATGAACATTTTCCTCTAGACTTCAGAATCCCTGCAGAGGTACAAGACCACCACAGGGCTGGTTCTAGGCATAGGCTGGCAAAGTGGGTGATTGCTTAGAAGACCTGGTTGCCCGAGACAGGTTATCACACCAGCCCGCTGCTAAAGGGCCATGCCCATCCTTTGAGATGGCCTGGAAGATGGGGGGTGGGTTTGAAGGTGACCAAGGAAGCAGTCCACAGGTGGAGTTGCAGCTGCTTTCTTACAGGGAGATGCTCCCTACACACTCTCTTTTGCTTTTTCTTGTAATAGCAGAAGTACTAAGCCAGAGTTCCCTGGTGCCTCCTCCAAACTGTCTCCTCTTATCATACTGGGAGGAGAAAGGATCTTAGCTAGCCTTTGCTGTTCTCATTCCACATTTGATGTGAACTAAGTTTTGCCTGTGCTGCTGAGAAACCTTGAAGTTACTCTTACTGCTGCCAGAGCAGGAGTCAGATTCCTGACTTGACTAGAAGGGATGCTGCAGGACACTGTGTTTGCAGGACGAGAGTGCTTGTGTTTAAATCTGGCTTCTCTGCAGAAGGGTCTCCGAGGAGCAAAGCCATCTGCTGGCATGCATTGCACAAAGCACATACAGGTGTGCAAGTGACCCGAGAGAGACTTTCTAAGGAGTCTAAACACAATCTGCTGCACTGAAGGCAGAGCGGTCCTATACGCTGTGCACGTTTGCTCGCATTGTGCTGTATGCTTGCTTTCCAAACTATGTTGTACTCTTCTGTTAATGCATCATGACCTCATAGGATTCAAATGCAGGGCAGTGGCCTATGGTCTAAATGTGTCTGGATTATTAGTAATGAAAAATAAATTAATTTAAAATGAGCTTTCTACTGTAGTGCCAAGTTCTACAGTGGAATGGTATGCTGTGGCACACTGGCAGCAGCTGCAAATATCTGGTTCTTCTCAGGAGTTTTCAGCACTTTGAGTAATTCACGAGGCTTGTACGAAGTTATGCTTTAGTCTGTGGAACGTCTTTCTACCTTATATGAACAACAAATGGGACTTCTTTTTCAGTGTCCTAGATAGAAAGGACGACTTCTTAATGAGGTAATTTAATTCCTCTATTACAGAGCCAGCAGAGGGTTGTTCCTTATCCCAGCAAGTTCTCTGGTGCTATGACAGCTTTCGTTTGTTTAGGGACTGTTCTGCGTTCTTGCAGGATTTCTGCATTAGGGCATTTTCCTCAATCTGTCACTTCCCTTTTTTCCTTATCCTTCAAATAATTCATTCTTCTGTTGTTGCTTTTCAGGGGTTGTTTGTTTGGGGTTGTTTTTTTGGTTGTGGGTTCGTTGGTTGTTGATTTTTTTTTGTCTAAAACTGCTATGTTAAGGAAATTGTGCATGGGAAGTGAGATTGCTGTCCAAGTGTCTCGCCCTCTCTCATTAGGATTTACTAGTGTTCTTTTCAAATGTGTCAGTATGTACCATCCAGCATGTTCTCAACATGTGAAATGTCAAGTCATTTCCATAAATATTTCCAAAGCTGCATAATTAACAAGGATTTCATTAGCATGATCTTTAAACTGTAAAATAATAAGGCAAACCAAGTAATCACATTGGCAGCTTAGTAGACATCTATCTCCTGCCTCAAAGCATTGTATTATTGCTTTCCCTTGTTTGTATCAGAGCCTGTAGTTAGGTCTTGTGTGGCCATCATGATTTTTTTCAAACCTGTGTAGGGGAAATATGTTTTTAAAACATACATTTTGGATTTAGCCTTATGTAAGTTATTTCTTCTAGTAAGATGCTGTAATAGGACATTTACTTTTTTCAGACTGTTTGTTGCTTCTCTTTGGAGCACTTTCTTGCAGGGTCTAGAGGAAGACGGATCATCTTGACATTTCACTTTGTGTATCAAATAAAAGCATCCCTTAAAAACATTGACCAGTAAAACTAGAACATGAAACCACTAATCTTTAAACATAGCATTTTTTGAAAACACTGCAAAACCACTTTGTGTATCTCCATCCCTTCCCTGCAGTAGTTTGAGGTAAGAAAGTTGGAAACCTTATAAAATCATCCTCTGAAGACTTGAAGACTTTTATTTTACTAGTAATATACATGTAAGCTGATGGCTTCTGTATAAAGACTGATAATACATACACTAACTATCAAGAATATAAAAGCTGCCTTGCCAAAACAATTGCAGGCCCTGCACATACTGCTAAATTCAAAAGCAAACAACACCTTCATCCCCTGCAAGCAGTCCCAAACCTCAAAAGCAAGATTCGAGTGCTGTTAAGATGGCAGAGATCAATAAAGCTGAAACAATATAAAGGAAAATACCAGTTCAAGTGAAAACAGCAAAGAGAAATAGAAGGTTTTGCATGGGAAAAGGGACAGATGCTGTACTCTGACCACTGTCAGAGTAAGGATGTAGAAGGCTTTGCATTAATTACGTGCTTAGAAATGTCACTTAAGCACATAGGAGTTAGTAGACTAGAATTGCATCAGGCAAGGGGTTATCAAAAAATGGGCTTTTGGGACAGTCTGTAATATATCAGAGTGTTGCTGGAGTCAATACATTTTTTGGTTTAAACGATTAAAACTTCTTGTACTACTGGAAAAGGCTGACTGCTAAGATTTGTGGTTTCAGTAATCTGCTCCAAGGGGACTTTGCTTGTTAGTTGTTTTAAGAGGCTTTGTAATGAAGCTCACCTTCACTCTAAGATAAATTAAGTATGTTCCACTACTGTATTTCCTCCAGTTTTAGTATTAACAGGTTAAAAAGAATCCTGGGAACTCAAATATTAAATCAGGAAGCTTTGGAGTTCCTTCATATAATAGTTTGGGTTGGAAGTGGATTTTTGCAGATCACCTAGTCCAATCCTTCTCCAAAGGGCAGGGACATATTTCACTAGATCAGGTTACTCAAAGTCCTATCCAGCCTGCCCTTGAACACCTGCAGGGAGGGAGCATCTACAACTTCTCTGGGCAACCTTTTCCAGTGAATCACCACCCTTATTGTAAGAAATTTCTACCTTACGTCCAATATAAATCTGCGCTCTTTCAGCTTAAAACTGTTGCCACTTTACCAAGGCAGAGGTAAAGTCTCTCTCTTGTCTCATGTAAAAACCTCCCCCCTTTTTTTTTTTTTTTTTTTTTTTTTTTTTTTTTTTTTTTTTTTTTTTTTTCTTAAAGGCTGCCATAAGGTCTTTCCAGAGCCTTCTCTTTCTTCTCCAGGCTAAAGAACCCAAATCCTCTCTGCCTGTCCTCATAGGGGAGATGCTCCAGCCCTCTGATTATCTTCATGGCCCTTCTGTGGACCCACTTTTAACAGGCCCATGTCATTCTTGAGCTGAGGACTCCTAAGTTGAACACAGTACTCCAGGTGGGGTATCACCAGAGCAGAGTAGAGAGGCAGAATCCCCTCCCTTGACCCTAATGGCCATGCTTCTTTTGATGCTGCCCAGGACACCATTGGCTTTACTGGGCTTCAAACACTGCCAGAATTTGAGTACAGCCTAGGGAGAGCTGTGTTGTAGCTGTACGCTTTTCATCCAATGCTCTTCCATCTTGATAAACATTTCAGGTTTAATGCCAGAAGACAGTTCTGGCATTCAATAACTGGTTTTGCAGTTTCACTGGGAAAGTAACCATGGGCTAATTCATACTGTGAATGGCCACAAAAGGTCAATGACTGACTTGGAAATGCAGCCCAAGATATCAGTACCCTAAATTTGTAGTTCATCTCCATTGTAATTCTTGCTTTGTTCATTGTCTCTAACATCTGACTCTTTTGTAAGCTATTTGTGGTGCTTATTTCTTGTTTTGTACTGAACTAGAGTTCAGCTAGAGTCTATGGATCATTACAACTTCTTTTAGACTTGGAAACCATTGCTAAGCAAAGGTTTGTTCCTGAGGCCATCTTTCCCGGAACATTTGTCTGCTAGGTTAAGATAAATGTGGTGAGAACTGCACTTGATGTAACAGTCTGCTGTTGGCTTGATAGATGCCATTGGATTGACAACTGTGATTCGGCTGGAAGGAATGCTGTGGGAGTAAGGCAATTTGCCATCAGCCATAAATGTGGTCATGATTGTCTAGCAGGGTGAACAAAATGAAAGGATGGGAGGAATCTCATAAAAGGAGAAAGAAAATTAAAAAACCCCACTTTGGTATTTAATGAGCTTGCTCTTCAGTCAATCAGCTTTGCTTAACACTGGTGAAATCTTGCTCCAATGGCTGAAGACAGAGCTTATCTCTGAGCCTTCACAGAAGATACAAGTGTACCCAAAAAAGAGCTGCTCCAGGTAGCTTTTGATGAGTGTAATTAGAAGTCAGCTGGAGTGATAGTCTCCCTATCAAGCTGTCTTTATTTTAAATGAGCCTTTGTTCTATATATAAATTGTTTAACATGGCCAAGTGTTTTGGTCCTTGGAGTTACTTGCCATTTCTTGTCCCTTTTTCAGACATACTTACTTTCTGTCCCAGAGTGCTGTGAGACTGCAGTCAGGTCTGCAAATAATGATTTGGGCAAACAGAACACTTCACAGGAGCAGTAAAAGGATCTGCCTGTGATTTTTTTTTTTTTAGGATTTGGATGACTCCTCCTTTCTATATTGTTATCATGGTTCATACACCATGTACACATCAATATGGTCTTCAGAATGCAGTTACAATGAGTGGAAGGGATAGATTATTTTTTCTAGGAGGAGAAGGGCTGAACACAAGGTTGGTTCTTTATCATTTGTCTAACCTAACAAGTACAAGGTGATGTAGGAATGCCTTGGTTTTGTTTTATTTTTCTTGACTCTTCTGTGTTGCTACCCTTCAATGTTAATGCAAGTTTTTCTTTAGGAAATATGCCTTTGCAGGAGAACTCTGACTCTTGTTTCAGACAAGTTGTTCAAAGTTCAGCTTAGGGCTTAAACTAGAAGTTATTTCAGCTGAAAGAGCTCCTGCTGTGGTTAAGGGAGAACAGCAAACTTCCTCAGTAAGAAGAACATAAAGTTTACTTGTTTAGTGTTAAGAAGACTGCAAGTAGCAACAAAGCTGATTAAATTTTTTTACCTTTCTATAAGGTGTGCTTACAACCTCTTCTTTAGTAGTTTTCAGTTTTAACTGGAACACAAGCCCTATGAGGAGAGGCTGAGGGAGCTGGGGTTGCTTAGCCTGGAGAAGAGGAGGCTCAGGGGAGACCTTACTGGTCTCTACAACTACCTTAAGAGAGGTAGCCAGGCAGAGGTTGGTCTCTTCTCCCAGGCAACCAGAACCAGAGGACACAGTCTCAAGCTGTGCCAGGGGAGGTTTGGGCTGGAGGTCAGGAAGAAGTTCTACACAGAGAGAGTGATTGTCCATTGGAATGGGCTGCCCGGGAGGTGGTGGAATCACCATCATTGGAGGTGTTCAGGAGGAGACTTGATAGGGTGCTTGGTTGCATGGTTTGTTGATTAGGTGGCTTGGTTGGATGCAATGATCTTGAAGGTCTCTTCCAATCTGGTCTAATCCTGTCCTATCCTATTCTATCCTATTCCCCTCTTGTACAAGTTGGTTTCTTTCACTGAAGATGGTAATCATAGCAGGTTGATGGACACTTGTTTATTCAAATACCTAGATGTGCTTTCTAACAACTTTATTCTTTTGATTATGTCAGCTTATTAACATTAAAAAATTACTGTATGACAGTTTCTTCCTTTGATACATAGACCTAGTAACAGTCAATGAGTGAACAGAAGAATTGTTTAGTTCTGGTTTGAGATTTACTGTTAGCACAAAAGCATTCCATTTCAGCTAATTCCCTGCCTCATGACAAAGAATGATATAACCCCCTGGTCAGATGTGTTCTTTCAGGTCTCTCTCTGAGCTTGATTTGTAGAGTTGTTTAGATTCCGGTCTAGGAAAAGCCTATAATGCAGTAATTCAGGTTAGTAGCATTGAAAATTAGCTCCTTTAGATTCCTGCACATCAGACTAGAGTCAGCTATTATAGTAATGAATTGCTGTTTTTTAAGGAGTAAATTTAAAAAGAATATAACCATTAAAAAATTCCCCCTCTTTATTTGTCTCTGCTTCAGATTTATGAACTGTGAGTAATGTGGTGCCTTAAGCACTATGGTTTCACTGGCGATTTCGTTGTGTGGTGTTCTAATTTGCAAGCTTGTCATGTTAGGTCAAAAACCTTCATTGTTTCTTGAGATAGTTGAACTAGACCTGGCCTCCAAGTCCCATTCTGTAGGAAGGATGCTTTTCATCAGACTTGAAGCTGTTCACAGGGGCGTTGCTCAGAAAACTGGAATTCTGCAGCCAACACGGGTATTAAAATGTTGCAAAAGGACATTGTCAAACATAACACAACTTCAAATGATTATGAATGAAAGCAATGAAGATTTAATTATTCATGTCAGTGTGTGCTTGTCTTTCCCCTAGGTGGCATTGGCAGGGTCGTCAATGGTGCTTTTATGGTATTGAAAGGTCATCGGTCAATTGTAAACCAAGTCCGGTTTAATCCTCACACATACATGATCTGTTCTTCTGGGGTTGAAAAGATTATAAAGGTAAGATTAATGATCAGAAAATGTCTTCTTTCAGTATTTCATAATAAAGCTTTGTTTTCTTTAACATCATTCTTTTCCACACCCATCCTGCCTTCTCATCTTAATAGTTTCTGAAGTGGAATACCTCGCTTGGTGACCAAACTGATGCATATTTGTAATGGAGCATTTTCATTTTGAAGGGTTTTAGAAATGAGAGATAAGATCAGAACTCCCTGGATTTGTACCTTGAAAAAGGAATATTTTTTTTTTTTTTTAATTCCATATGTAACTAAAGTGTCTTGCAAACAGTCTTTCTTGGGAGAGATTGGTCACAGCTGCAATGTGATCTCCTAAAACTTCTGGTACCTTGGGCTAAAATTCAATGGAAATCTCTCTTAAGAGTACTGTTAAGCCTTAGCCTAGTCTGACCAATCTGAATTTGGCTCAAACACTGCCTCAGGAGCCCTTCTATAATTTTTATACACACTTCTGTATTGAATTAGTTCAGCAGACCTTTCTATGGCATCCAGAGGAGGCAGGACTGTGGATATACTTCCACAGTATATCGTTTTGGAATCCTCTAACAACGTGCAGTATTTTTAGGAACTTGGTGTCTTTTTATGTGGATTGTAAAGAGAGAAACATTGTCAGGTTCTGAAACTTTTCCTTGAGGAAAGACAGCCAATGTGGGAGCAAGGCAGAAGCTTTTTTTTTTTTTTTTTTTTTTTTTTTTTTTTTTTTTTTTTTTGTCATTTCTATTAGCAGAGGTTGAGGGTGAGGAAGTAGAGAATTATGCTACTTCAATGCACTTCGCAGCATGCTGTTATAGAAATTCTGCTGTGTTTTGGGTCTATTAATCAGATGAAAGAAACCAGAACGATATAATTTTTAAGTAGGATAATGAGAACTGCTGGTTCTACCTCTTTGTTGAATGACTTCATGAAGTCTTACCTGCCTGTGGCTATAAATGAGATTGGTTGAGTATTGGTAAATGTTTAATCAGCTATAAGTGGACTGAATTAACTTGTCCTCCAAAGGAGAGTTTCGGTGGTCTGTAACTTATGGACCAAAACTCTGGGACTGTGGCCCACTGCCCAGCTGGTTATCACTTGCATTTCAGCTACCATCAGCGTTTGAGTGGTTCTGATTCTGGTCCAGCTTTCCTTCTCTTCTATCTTCCACTTGTACTTTAGTTTGCTTTTCTGGTTTTTTATCTTCATCTGTGTCACTGTAATAGGTTTGATCACAAACCTATCCACAACAGGCTTTGAACAAAAGTGCACTGAACAGTCTTAGCAGCTCGCTGAGTTTTCCAGTTCTAAGCAGTCCAACTGCCACTATTTCACAACAGTTTTGCCAGAGGCTTTTTTTTTTTTTTTTTTTTTGCTTTGAGAACTTGATTCACACAGCCTGAATTCTCACCTTTGGATTTTAGATCTGCTGACCCTTCACCCTATGAATCCTTCTTGCATGAGTGTGTTTAGACTGTTGGATTAGCTTTGTTATAAACATCCCCTGTGTTGCTTTTGTGTACTTCTTGCTAGGGTTTCGGTGGTTTGGCTTTTTTGCCTCATGACTAAAAGGTTGGTTTGATTAAGGCTCCAGTTGCAGGTTGTGTAACTCTTTGAAAGACATCTCTGCTTGAATGCTTCCTTAGAAGGGAACACCTGTTGTGTTGCACTATGTGCAGAGGAACTGAATTCTCCCAAACATTACAAGCTAGAAACAAATCAAGGGAAAGGTGTTTAATAATGTATTAAGTTTATTAGTGAGCCAGAGCTTCTTACCCTTTTGTTGTATGTTAGCTTGTAACTTGCCTTGTTTGGGGATCAGGTTAAATCTTGACTTATCTGCCTGACTTCATTCTTCAAAGGTACTGTCTTAGTGAATGACAGTTTGCAGGTGACCATAAAATAGTGGTGGTTTCTTCATTCCAGTTACATCTACTGATAGAGTGGAGGCTAGTGACTGCCAGTAGCAGAAAGGCAAAACAGGAAGAACACCACCAACAGTTCTAAGGGGCTCTCACTCCATTAAAACCAGAGGGGAATATGAGGTCTTCCCTTGCATGGCTGTCTGTCTTTCCCCCATATAAATGCTTGGTGTGCTTCCTTGAAGTAGTTGAGATGACAAGAGAAAGAGCCAAAAATAAAAACTGTAGTTAGTTGTTTGTTTTGGGGGTGGGGGGCTGGCGGGGTGGATTGGTTTGTGGTTTTGTTTAAAGTTTTCTTGCTCTCAATTTTGTTTGGTTTAGTCAGTTCATTAAGAAGTATCCTTCCTTTTACTGTCCTTACAAGCATCTTCTAAAAATCTTTCTGGAATTAAATCACAGAAGATAGCTTTACTGTGGTTGGCTGGTATACCATTCCCCCAATTGCAAAAACTCTGTGGTGAACTAAAAATGTGGATGCAAGTAGTTATTTGTCTGAGCCCTTCATTTTTAGACTCGTGGGCCTAAATTTAGTACTCTTCAGAAGTGAGGAACTGATAGCACCAGCATCAAGATGTGACACAGACAAGCCATTCAATAATTCCATGGGCTTCTGCCAACACACTTGCTATTTTAATGCTGATTGCAAATGAGATACAAATTCATCTCAGGCCTAGCCCTGCTGAAATGAATAGTACTCACAAGAATGCCTTTGGCCTTTGTGGCTATGGGTTTTTTGCTTTAGTCTTATTTTGTTGCAAAGCACCTGCAAAATAATTGAGTAACTCGGTGCTTTAAGGTTTGATTTCTGCTAGGACTGAAAATACAGTGGGTAAGATGGGTATGGGGAAATTTGAACAGTCAGGTGAGGAAATTTCATAAACCTAAACTAAAATTCGACACAACAGTAATGGATACAAAAAGCCTTGACTCCAGACAGTGTCTTGAACGCATCAGCCCAGATTAATTTCTCATTGCCTTCTGTTTCAGAAACCTGGACCTCAGTAAAACTGCATGGCAAAGAACAGCTGGGAACTAAAATTACAATTTTCAGTAAGGAACTAGACAAATGCCACTTTCCCCCTCAATTTAAGTGTGACCTGTTGGGATGTGCTGCCAGGAAAATTGTGTTGCAGGGGAAATAAATGAGGCGTTCCCGCTGGTGTATGGGGCTTAGAGCAGGGCCATGGAGAATTGTGCAGTTAGTTGGAAAACAGTTCCAGAAAGGATAAAAAAGATGACATACATAAGGATTTTCAGAAAGAAATACTGGTTTGTATTGGAAATGGGATATTGTCTAACTATGGCACTTGGTGCCATGGTTTAGTGATGAGGTCTGTGGTGACAGGTTGGACTTGATGATCTTTGAGGTCTCTTCCAACCTTGGTGATTCTGTGATCGCAACTGTTGTGGGTCCCATTTGTTTAAAAATCATCAGTATATGAAAGATATCAAAGTCTGTTTGCCCATGTTGCTATGGTGACAGATTGGTGTTATTGTGGCTATAGGTGCCTCCGCCTAATCAGGTAATCTAATACAGTTACTTACAATTATTCTCATCCTATGGGCATAACTGCTTGTTTTAAAATCTGGAGGGGTTGCCACCATGGAATACAACCAGTTCAAAGATCCTTTCTGAAGCATCTCTGCTGAAGTAGACAACCAGTTTTGTACTCCCTTTTTCTGTTCCTGTCAGGAATTGTAAAGTTGTGTTGCATGTGTTAACTGCATATCTGTGAGATGAGCGCTGATTGCCTCATTTACTCAGGCAAAACAGGCCTTTCAGTTAGAGCTTTTGTCTGCTTGGAACAAAACTTGGCACATTTCTGTTGGGAAAAGAGGTGGTTTTGCCAAAGCCTATCCCAAACTGGTGCAGGATGTTTTTATCCTGAGCTTGTTAGCAGGGTAAAACCATGTGGTGGGTTGAAGCATGACCAAAGCATGACTGAAATCGGGTATTTCATACGCAGAACATTCGGGCAGTGTTGCGGGTACGCTATGTACTGGCTCCGCTTGTAGCAAGTGTTGTGCATCACACAACCATTGACTGTCAATCGAGAATAAAGTGGTAGTAGTTGTCCAGTGAGTGCCCTAATCCCATTGCCTTTGAATCTGTGAGCAGAACTGAGAAGGGTGAGGAGATTAAACTGTCATGTTTGCTATGAATTACCAGTTTCTTAGGGATATTGGTGGAACTCCTTTGGAGTTTAATTATTTTCCTTTTCCCCTCCCCACCAGGGAAACAGGTAAGGCTAGATGGACAGCACAGTCAAGGTTGTTGCTGTGGGTGAAATCATTACACTTTACTACCTCTCTCTACTTCAAGAGTAGCTTTCAGTAAAATTCTTCTCCTTTACTTTGCCTCGCTAACTAAAACTGCTGCTGCATCTGGAGAAGATGTTGGATGCTTTCTTTCCTTCATAGCTGTTCCCTGAAGGGAGTAGTGCAGCTCTGCTTTTCAATTCCATGCATCTGGCTCCCTGCCTGCTGATCAGGTATGACTTGACTAGGCAGCTGGAGGAAATGTTATTCTACATCACTGGCACAAGCAACTTCAGTTTCCTGGGAAACAAGTGCTTTCATTAGAGCGAAGACTGTATTGCAGGCAACAAACTATTCTTAATGTTAGTGAGTAAGCATCCCCTATTACATAAAAACAGAGCTCTGCAATTTGGGAGAAATTATTACACAATGAAATATTGAAATGATGGGTAATATGCAGTGTGAGAGCTTTCAAGTTCTGGATAGGTGAAGTGGATCCAGGAAAAATACATTTGTGAAAGGGGGGAAGACGAGACAGATCTGTGGAATGCTTGTAGGTATGGATCTGAGGGGTAAAAATTAATAAAAGCAAGCTGCAGCTTGCAATTCTTCTGGATATTTGCACCACTGTTGTACTTCAGATGCTTATAATAGTGTGTGACTTTGCATTTTCTGTTTTTTTCTGTTGCAGATCTGGAGTCCTTACAAGCAGCCTGACTGCACAGGGGATCTGGATGGTAGAATTGAGGATGATTCACGTTGCCTCTACACTCATGAAGAGTACATCAGTCTTGTGTTGAACAGCGGTAGTGGTTTGTCCCATGATTATGCCAACCAGTCAGTCCAGGAAGATCCACGGATGATGGCGTTTTTTGACTCCCTGGTGCGCCGGGAGATCGAGGGCTGGAGCTCTGACTCAGACAGTGACCTCAGTGAGAGCACAATCCTGCAGCTCCATGCGGGAGTAAGTGAACGCTCAGCTTACAGCGAGTCTGAATCGTCTGCCTCTTTACATCACTCCCCACCACATGTGGCTGAAGAGTCTGATGAAACTGCCTATAACTTAAGGGCCTTAAGATCAGCTGAATCCCCCTCAGCCAGAGAAGATGTGGCTTCTCGTCAGCAGAGGCTCTCAGCACTAAGAAAGTATCAGGATAAACGTCTGCTGGCCCTTTCCAATGAGTCTGACTCTGATGACAATACCTGTGAAGCAGAACTAGATACAGACCTTTTCCCTCGGCCCCGGTCTCCAAGTCCTGAGGAGAACGAATCCAGCAGTTCCAGCAGCAGCAGCAGTACAGAAGACGAAGAGGAACTGAATGAACGCCGCACATCTGTGAGGCAACGCAACGCGCTGAGGCGTCGACAGAAGGTGCAGAAGGAGGAAAGGACTAGCACTAACGCAGAGAATGTTACACCATACATAGGTGAGGACATCTATGATTACCCCCAGATCAAAGTAGATGATCTTTCTTCTTCTCCAGCTTCTTCACCGGAAAGGAGTTCAGCCAGCAGAGAAGTTCTCAAAGAAAGGACGTCCCCTTGTTCAGACAGCGAATCAGTGGAGAGAAAGATTTACAAAGCTTACAAATGGCTTCATTATTCTTACATATCATATTCAGCCAGTAAAGATGGGGAATCCTCCAGAGGAGATGGAGAAAATGATGAAGGGAAACCAGGAACTAGCGGAAGGCACAGTACAGCACACTCTCTAAATAAGGAAGATGGTAGGAACTTGAGTTCAGTAGTTCCTCAAGATTCCCCAACTCTTTCTACTGAAAGTCACAACAAAGAAACTTTAAGAGAATGTGGCTTGATAGAAAATCCCAGTAATAGCCAAGCTCATGAACGTGACAATCAGCAAAGGATGGAGGCTCAAGAAAATTCGTCTGAGGGCACTAGCAGTGGTGGTATAGAGCATCCTTTTGAGACTAAAAAACTCAATGGAAAAGCTAACTGCAAAGGGCTAAATAGTTGTACCGAAGAACCCTGCGTTCAGACTGCAGGACTTGTGGACCAGAAAAATAGCCAGAACTGTCAACCAGCATCAAGCCATCACTCGCTGGTCCCTCCATTCTCCAATGTTGCCATCTGTGGTATGTCAGGTCACTGCTCCAGAAACCAGACTGATGACAGTGAGGAGAGGAGCCTGGACACCTCCTGCGTTAACCACAATAATGGCCACTTGCATCTTCGCCCTTCCTGCTTCAACAACGGACAGAGTTTTGGAGAGCAGGAGACTGTGATGCAAGGACTACAGGTGCACTCAAATCCTGATAATGGCAACCTTGTACAGATGGGTGTGACCTTGCACAAGGACTGCTGCCTATCTGAAATGGACTCCAACAGCTACAGCGTCAGCACAAAGGAGGATGCTGCCAACTTCCATCCTGTGGGCAGTGACAGCACTCAGTCTCTTGGAGGACTCAAAAGGCACAGAGTGGAGTTGGAAGATGCAGAGTCTGAGAGTTCCTCCTTTGAAAAGAAGTTAAAAACATGATAAATGCAAATGTGTGTTGTAGTGTACACTCTCTCAAAAAAAGAAAAAAAGCAAAGGAAAAAGAAAGCATTAAAGGCACATAGAGGCAATGTCTGAAACATTGCATTCGATTCTCCGTTCCATTCTTCTGTGGGTCTGTTTTAGATTGCCAGTGGTTCATGCTGTATAAAAATCCAACTTACTCCTTAATGAGACTGAGTCTGGTGTACCCATACAAGGTTCTGTTTAAAGTAAATCCTTATTAAGAATTATTGACTGAACTATTCTTGTGTGAACGTGTGTCATTTGTTCAGCCAGCCAAAAAAAGATGACTGCTTTCAGTGTTAATTGTTCTACTAGGAAGGCATTTTTCTGTGCTGACACTTACTACACATTGCAGACTGAAGAATGATGCAATTGTGTTGCACTGGTGGCAGCTTGCAGTGTGTGGGGTTTTTTTCCTGAGAAAACCAGGGAAGAAATCCTACTCTGCTTCAGGAGCTAAAGAAATGCAACCATTAGGATATTTCTAGAACTGACTGGCATCTTTAGAAATGGTATTTCATTAAGCACTTGCTTCTGATAGAGTTCAGTGACATTATTTTTATGCCAATGGAAAAGCTATGGGAAGTGAGCCTCGTTCCAAAATCAACTTTAGGCTGTTCCTATGGTGACATTCAATTTGGTTTGGGTTTTTTTTTTTGGGGGGGGGGAGGTGTTTAGGCTTTGAAGAAAAGAAATTAGCAACACAGTGTCATCACTGTACTACAACGTGATTGTTTGACAAGTGGCAAGAGGAAGGTATTATGTTGTAGGCCTTACTCTAACCAAAGACTGTTAAAAATCAGGCACTGAGACATACTTTCTGTGAGCTGAACACATAGAGGTTCATTATCAAGAAAATGGCTCTGAGTGTTGGGAGGTGGCTTGACTGTAGCCTCCTTTTGGGAGGCAGCGGGCCAAAGACTAGACAGCACCAGGATGGGTAATGTACCTGATTCCTGTTAACAGCGACACTTGGTGAAATCTCAGCCCAAAGCCCTGAATAAGTTGGCACTGAAGATCAAGGTTGGCTTTGCACTACTATGCTGCAAATACTTGAAACTGCAGACAGGTGGATTCAACAGAACTGCTTGTGTAAGGGAGGGCTTGAGAGAATCATCCCCGTGTGCAAGGACACTGGGACTCCAAGTCTGCCAATGGGAACTTAAGCAAGAGCAGAGCTGGCTGCCATGAGCTGGCATACTCTATAGATGTACAGAGGCCTTCCTTGCCTGGGCTCTGTTTTCAATGGTACTCCACTCCAGTGAGTCCTCTCAGTTCTGGCATGCCAGAACTGGTGAAATTGCCCTTGCTTCCCTAGCAACAAGGTAAAGGGAGTCAGTGTGTGAAGTGAAAAGAAACCACCCACAAAGCACGGGAAAAGTATGTGCTTGTGCTTTGCAGTGCTGATAACAGGAAAAAGTAGCTGTTCTGGACTCCAGTAATTGTTACAGGCATACAAGCCCAGTGCTTGAGAAGGGCTAAGTTGTTTTAAGGACCAGGAGATCTTTGCCTTTCATACAACTCTAGCTGTAGAGCACTAATCTCAGAGTACTTATTTCATATGCAGCAGCTACCTGGTACCTGTGGAAAGAAGGAAGATGCTCTGTTAAAACATGATGAAAATAACAGAGTGCTTCAGAAGGAGGCCTGGAGGGAAAAGTCTGGAGGGGAGAGAGAACATGAGCTGAAAAATGTTGCACTTGCTTTTTGCCCATGCTTGATCAGCTGTGTGAGGTGAGAAGTTGAAGTAAGCATATGATGCATTTAAGAAGCACATAAGATGTCTGAAAGGGATGTCAAACAAGTGGAAGTGGCAATAAGAATGAGCTGATACTGTGTTACCTTACCGGAAGACAGTTCTGTGTTGATAACTTGATCGCTATAGAAGTGTCCTCCTTAGTTGTATAAGCCTAGTACTGTAAATGCTGGGGTTTAACCAAAATCTTGTGGTTACCAATTCAACACTTTTTTGTTATTATTTGCACAATTAGAAAGTGTTCTCAGCCGTTGCTTTTGCCCTCCTCCTCTGATGAACACCCAGCTCACTGGCAAGTGAGCACCTCCACTCTCCTTTGACGTGATTGTCTGTTCTTTGCATTTTCTCAGATACCTTGTGCTCTCATTTCAGGTTCTTCTGTTTGTTTTCCAAAGCCAAGTAAAAGCTGCTGGGTTTGGTGTTAACAGTCCTCTACAGACTCTAGGCATAAAGGTTTGCTGTGGTTTCCCCATTGACAGCCTCCAAGCTGTCTGCATGCTTGTTGTTTCTAGTTTGTCAAGCAGGAGTAGGACAGTAGGCTGTGAGTCTTAACTTTTTGTTCACAGGAAATTTCAGTGAACTCAAGAAATGCACCTTCTAAATCAGTGGGTTCACCTTCTCACATAAATAATGCAGCTGCTTGGTGCTGATAACATTTATCTGGAATGGACCAAAGAAAAGCGAGCAAGCAGCAGCATGTCTGCTGCAGGTAGCCGGCAAGGAAGAGAGCTGCTTTTTTGTAGGTTTCTTTGTTTTGCCATTGATCCTGAGGGTGTGCTCTTTGCCCCTGTACTGGGGTGCCAGCTGTGCAGTGTGCTGGAAGTTCCCCAGACTGCTGGACGTGAGTGTTGCTGCGTGCTTGGGACTGTCACTCCCTGTTCAAGGGAAAATCTTAACAAGTTTATCTGAGGAGACTTCACCCTTTCTAATACTCTGTGCCATGTACTTAGAAATGAAAAGGCTGTGTAAATATTGAACTACCTTGCTAGCTGCTATTTACTTACCATCCAACTTGTTACAGCAAGAAATGTTCTAGGCCAGGTTGTATGGTTCATCTCCAGAAAACTTCCAGTGGGGAGAGGAAAACTCTCCCTTACATCTCTTCATAGCACTTCAGAGAGAGAAAGGTTTGATCCTGTTTGTGGGAGTCAAAGCTGACTCTTCCTCTGCAGCACAAGCGACCTTGGGACAAAGAGGCAGGATATGAAATGCTTCAACCAAAGTTCTGAGGGTTTTTCCAGCTCTCAAGTGATCCTCTTACCAAAGCCGGTGAATCTTCTCCAAGGTGAGTGGCTCAGCAGAGATCACACTTTGCAGTTGAGGACCAGCTCTCTCTTGCAGACAAAGCACAGGCAGAAAGAGCTGCCTTGAACAGGGAGGAACAGAGGGGTTTGACCTTGGGCCATAGCAGTTAGCTGCAATATGTTCTGAAATGCAGCCTGTTGCAGTAGAAGTAAGAATGGGGAAGGATTGCTAATTTCAGAACCTTTTCTTCTCCAGAAATTGCAGCGGATTATTTTTCTCCCAAGTTTCCTTCAAGTCCCTGATTCTGTGCTCTTGTGCTTTCCAGAATTGCCACATCCTCATGAACACAGACTCACACAGAATAGTAGGAGTTGGAATGGGCCTTTGAAGATCAAGTCCAAACTCACTGCCAGAGCAGGATCATGTAAAGCAGGTCACACAGGAACATGTCCAGGTGGGCCTTGAAAATTGGCAGAGGCGAACTCCACCCCCTCCGTGGGCAGCCTGTTGGAGTGCTCTGCCACCCTCAAAGTAAAGAAGTTCCTTCTCATGTCTAGATGGAACTTCCTGTGGTCAAGTTTATCCCCATTACCTCTTACCCTGTCACTGGAGACCACTGAGAGGAGTCTGGCCCCATCTTCCTCACACCTACTCCTTAGATATTTGTAAGCATAATTTGTAAGATGAGAAGGAGATCTCTTGTTCCCTGTGGCCTTCAGAAGCTGCTGTGGCCTGACAGGGTTAAGGTCTTTGGAAGCTCTCATTTGCAGTTTTAATTTGTTTTGCTGTTTGAGAACAAAAGCAAGACAGGATTTTCTGTATAGCTTCATTTAGTTAAAATGCTCCATGTCAGTGAGTTTCTGTCTCTTTTTACAGGCAGCACTGTCGAGACAGGTTGGTTTCTCTCATTTGGTTTCTCTCATTTTTCCCCACTCAGATTCTCCAAATGTCTTTTCCAGACCTGGGAAGCTCCGTGCAGGGTCCTCAGAGTGACACAAATAGCTGCAGTGGCTGCACTGCTGTGCATATGCACATAGTTCTTCAGGAATTCTTTAATAAGGTAATTCCAGCACATACATAATTTATAAAGCACATCCACACCCTCCTGCAGCTGGGTCAGGGTGCAGTAATTAACCCAGCTAATGCTATACAAGTAGGAACAAGAATTCTTGTTTCAGACACCTTCTGAGAAAATGGCAGTTCTGTAGAGGGAAAGAAAACCACCACCAAAACCCTGAACAAAAACATGCTGGTTACAGCAGGTGCTGAGTTTGTCAGAGTTTTCCTTAGTGATTGTGGAGATCAAAAGCAGTGAGGTCTTGGACGTGGGTGTGTTGTGCTAGGAAATAAACAATCTGCATTTGATGTCTGCTCTGCCTGATTCCAGCCAAGGACCTGGGCTTGGGTCTTGTCTTTCACTTGTGTGTCCTAAGCATCAGCCCTGTTGCATTATTCAGGAGTGGGCTCTGGTCGTCTTTCCTCTGAAATGTGAAGGGGGAAAGGAAATGGAAACAGCACTACACATGCTGGAGCAGAGCCTTGATCCCAGCTCTGTTGATTTATAGTTTGCTGAGGGAATGCTAGAGGATTCTCTCTCCCTTTTTCACCTTGTGTGGTCTTCGGTCCATAGAGCAAAGGGGAGATGCTGATCCAGCCTTGTATGTACCTTCTTTGTCTTGAACACAGGACAACTGTGCTTTCAAAACTCGGCAGAGGGTTTGTGATTGGGATTTTTAATGTTTTCCTTTAAACCCATAATATCAACCTTCTATATGAGTGCCCAAAGCAGTGGAGAGTTTGTTTTGGGGTGTGGCTGGCAGGCCCACCTTCCCTGCCCGGGGAACACTTTTGGGTCTAGTTCTAGTTCAAGTGTCAGCTTCACCTGCGGAGCGCTGGAGCTGCCGCACAGTTGCAGGTTGGCATCGTTGTTGCTTTTAGAGCTGATCGGTGACCCCTGTACTGAAGCTACCAGTTGTGCACTGGCTGTGGTGTGAATGAGTCAAAACATTCAGTCTATTCCAGTACTAGGCAAAAACTGCCTGAATCTGAGCTTTTGATAGGGAAGCAGGTCCTTTACAGCCAGATGATGCCTCTGGGTATCTGTCTAGCACTTCTGTGATTGAATGCCATGGGAATTGTACATTTCTCGGTAGAATCTACCCCTGGGATCACATTGCTATGAGCTAGTCTGCAGCATTTTACTTCACAAACCACAGTTGCTTATGGCAGCATTGACAGCTGAAACCACCAGCCATTATGTACAGACAGGGTTTGCATTCTGGTCACTTCAAACCATATGCCCTTTGGGAAACTTGTCCTGCCTCCACAACAAAGACTAAGAGAGTCAAATTCTGCTTTTCTGAAGCAAAACCTGCTTCAAGGGAACCCTGATGCATCTTTTTAAAGCACTTTGCCTTTAGCTCACCATTTGAAGTCAAAAACTCTGATCACGTTTTAAAATGTCAGTGTACAACAGAGGAGAAACAGCATGAGCTTCAGAACTGAATTCTGTCAGGGAAGGGGGAAGGAGTTGAAATGTGTTTAAAATCAAAGGAAACAGGAAATCTCCATACCTGAAATACCAGTGAAGTTCTGAATGAAAAATCATCACCTGCTTCTGAGTCTGGGTCCCAGAAGTCTAAGCAGGTTGTTAACAGACTATCTTATCACACCAGCTTGGACAGCTGAAGGTCAATGATCTGTTGCAGCCAAAAAGTTACAGGCGTGCTGTGTGGGACATGAGGATTAGGCTGCATTCCTCACTAGGGATGACTTTGTTGATCTGTGGCCTGCAGGCAACAAGATACATGATTGTTAGCAGCAAGGGTGTCCCTGACTTTGGCTGCTGCCTGGTTAAGTTTCATGTTCCCTGGGACGCACTGAAGAAAGATTCCTAAAAAACCCTTGGAGGGAAGATGTGGGGCTTTGGTTCAGGGTTAAAATGAGGAAAGAAAGCAAATGCATCCTTGAAGGAGGAACAGAGAACTTCAAGAAGAGCCTCATCAAACTTGTTCTTCCTGAGTTTTCTACATCTCCTCAGGGAGCCCTGTACCTTTTTCTTCCCTCTAGGATCCAGAGAGACTTGCACTGTTGAGTAGCTAGAAAGCAAAGATGAAACTGTCCCCGGTTCAGGATGTTGCAATACTCTGTTTCCATATTTCCAGTCTGGTATTTCCTGGCTTGGACGATATCCTCAAATGCAATTTTCTCCAAAGCCTGAGAAAAGTCTGATTCCCACCTATCTAAACTTCAGAGAGACAGAGTAGAAAGATGGTCTAGGCTTCAACCATTTAGGAATGAAAGTAAGTACACACTTTGAGCTGTTTCTAAGCCCTCTTAACACTCTCAGTATTCCCAGAGTTTGCCTTTTGCACATACCAGCTCTCTGTGTGATGCAGTTACCTGCTGTGCACAGGGACAGCAGCAGTCCTGTGTTTCCTTGAATTCAGGGTGAGAACTGGGAGTTGATTCAGTACATCTGACAGGGCAGATCTCTAGTCTTTCAGTAAAGAAGCTTTTTTTAGCTCATGTTCCTGATGATGTGGAAGGCTGGGAAAGTCTGTAGCAATGTTTTGAATTCCTGAGTGGCTGACCAGCCAGGGTGATCTGAGGAACACTGGTAGCAATTTACAGCCTTAGATGGAGATTTCTTTATTTACTTGCACATACTTTTAAAGTCAAAACTTCTGCAGCTCATCACCCAACAGGAGAGCTCTTCACTTTTCATCTCCTGTGTAGCTGGCCAGGAAGGGTGTGTTTTCTCATTGCCTCCATTAATGATAGAGATGCAAAAGATGGAGATGATTTTGTGGCCCAACTTCTCAGAAGCTAATGAACATGTTGGGACAGTAGATCCCCTTGGTAGAGACACACAAATTGCAGCAGACAGCAGGAATAATGGCTCATTAATCACTTTGCTATGCTCTTAAGTTGAAAATCTGCACAAAGATTGGAAGGTTTCAGTGTGAGTGACACATCTTGAGGTCTCCTGCTGCCAGGCTTGAAATACCTTTGATGTTTCTGCATTTTTATGCTGCAGTTTCTAAAGTCAATATTTGTTTCCAGCCCAAGGGCAAGTCTACTTTAGTCTTACTCTTGCCAGATGAAAATTATTACAGCACTTAAAAGTCAGGGTACTGCTTAGCTGATTGCATTTGTGAAGTTTAAACCAAATGACATCCACAACTGATGAAACTAATTATGCTGCCTAAAATGAAGGATTTAATCTGTGTACAGCTGGGGAAAACAAACAAACCCCAACCAACCAAAAAACAACACCAAGACCAAACCAAACAAAAACCCCCAAACACTGTAAATTGCAAACTCTGGGTAAGAAGGAGGCTGATGGTTTAATGAGCAGCTAAGTGCCCTGCTGCTGGGTTTCTGGTAGGAACTGGTTCGACTTTCACAGACGGTGGAAAGCTGATGGGTTTCTCCCGGGTTGATGAGATTTTTCCCTCACAAGGAAAACCCCCGGAGGAACAGCAGGAGTGTTTGGATGGAGCCAGGCTTGGGAAGAGGAGTGTTCTGCCTCCTGTTACTAGTGGGAATGGGAAATGTTACCCCGTGGAAGAGAGGTGATTCACCGAGGAGAGAAGGCAGTCACTAGAACTCTATTTCCCTCTCTCTGATACCATCTGGTACAGCACCTTTACTTTTGGCTTCAGGTTGTGAAAACCCTATTTTACTGCTGCCACTAGCAGCATATAATGCAGCTGCCAGGGGAGCTGAGGCTTCTTGCTGTCCAGCCCTGACTTAAAATGGTTTCAGGACATTTTCCTATAAAGTCCAAAAGCCACACCAAGAGAGCTGGTTAGTGGTGGTTTGCAAATGAGCTTAGGTTCAAAGGTAATAAATGCAGTAATAAAATACACATAATTAGCAAACAGTGCAAAGGGGAAATCCATTGCAGTACATCTCAATTAAACATGAAGAACTGCAAGCAAGTAATGAGGGAAGCAAAGGTGCTAAGGAAAATAAGAGTGGAATAAAGGGTAAGGAGAAGTGTTAGGTTTTCTTCTGATCTGGATTTAACCAGCTTTTAGCCAAGGATTAGCTGAAATTGCAGTAACAGAGAGTGGGCAGTGGTGCACAGGGAGTGGGGAAGATCCCTATGTGGGATGTCCCTGCTGCAGGGGAGCCTGTAAGCAGCTGCTGCTTTTGCTGGGAATCTTCAATCCACCAAGAGCAGATCATTTGCACTCAAGAGTTCTCAGCTAACCACATGAAGGGATCTCTTAACTGCTAACATAATGTGGGAGTTTATTAATAAGTTTTGGACCTCAGGGGAGTTCTGAGGGACTGGGAAGCAGCCATGGAAATGGGATGGCCTACTTCCAGTCCTGTTGGTTTGCTTTCAGATGCTTTCATTGCAGAATGATGGAAGGTTTGATATGGGACAAGAGCTAGAAGAGAACCAGGAAAGTATCATCATTGTTAACTAATAGTGTAAACTGATAGGGAATGGCATAGAAAATGGGTTGTGTTGAGCTAGGCATATTTTATGAGATTTTAAGTTCAGCTGATAAATGTGGAGGTTTCTGTAATGCTTGGGCTCCTGAAGAAGCATTCTTAGTGGTGAAAGGTCCAATCACTGTCTATTAAACCCCAGCCGTGTATGTTCAGTGCATTCAGAGTTAATCAATGTTAAACACAAGTAGAGAACCATTGGAGCTATTTTTAGTGGACAGCAGAGCCTGGAATGGGGACTGATACACCTGTTAATATCTGTGCTAGTCCCTGGGCAACACACACAAGTGTAACCTTGTTCTTTGCAGTCTCTGTTACAAGCAGGAAAGGTATGCAAGGAGAAAGATGGGAGCTCTCCAGTCTGTTGCACTGAGGAGCTCTGTTTCCTGGGGCACCTCAAGACCATCTTGGCACCCGGAGGGCCATATGGGAACTGAGCAAAAGAGCTGGGCATTTCCAGGTACTACTTAGACATAGGTGTTTAACGGCCCAAAAGCATCACCTGAGAAAACAGCACCAGGGTGATGAACCAGTGCTGAACTCCCAGAGGTGCTATCGGCAGCCAGGCTCAGCTTTATAAGGGTTTAGTTTTATTAGTCCTAGCCCTCAAGTGACAGCCACCACTGTGTGTAGATGCCATGACATTTCACAAGGCTGCTGAGGTGCCTTCTTTGGCCATTGCCTTCCCACCCTGCCTTGGTTTTGGGTAACTGTTGGGATACAGGGCTAGAGGGAGAGCAGTTACACTTGAGTTACTGCACCAGGAGTTATGTCCTTGCTGAGGCCCCCCAGGATTGTGACTAGTTGGAAGGAACTGAATGCAGCACAGGCTCCAGCTCTCCAGAGAGTATGCAAAAGTGGAAAAAAGGGGTTTTGGTAGTCAGCCAACTCAGGCTGTTTCCATTGCGTGTGAATGTTTCTGTTCTGTGAAAACGTCCAGCTCTGTGCTTGTGCACACCCATGCCGTTCTGAGCATGCTTGCTGTGGCAGCACTGGTGAGGCCCCAAAGCTACTGCCTGGTTAGACACAGGAGAGCAGAGCCATCCTCGCCCACTGAACCAACATGCATGGAACAGCTTTGTTGCTGTGCTTACAGGCTGCCCACAGGGTGCCCGAACCCCTGTTTTTCCATCCTGGATACAACAAAAAGATCTGCTGTTTGGAAGGCTTGGCCTGTCAGAGATTAAATAGCTGATTTATACAACATGGTGGTGACTCTTGAAGCAGCACAAAAGGGAAGCAGCATCTCAAGGGGTTAGGCAGGACTGAAAAAAAAAGGAAAGCAGGGCTGATGCTGGCAAAGGAAGGCATCTTTGATGCTGAGAAACCTGCATATTGCTTGTTACAAGGGACAAAATAAGTGCTCATTTAAGCCAAACTGGGGCTTATTCTTAAGAGGAAGAATAGCTGTTAGATAAAAGATAAATCATAAGGCTTCTTCTTTTTGTGCTCACCTACTGCTTATGCTGGCTTCTTAACAGGCTTCTGCGGAGGGATGTTGTGAGTCCTGAGATGGCCTGGGCTGCTGGGAGCTGTTTATGGAAACGCTGCACCTCACTTCACCCCATCAGCCAGCTTTGGGGAGACAGATGTGACTGGTTCACCATGCAGACAGGCCACAAAGATCTCCTCCCCTCAGTGAAGTGATGTGCTGAGGTGCAGGCTTCATGGGGCTGGGGGCAAGCTGAGGGAGAAAAAGGAGACATAAAGCATAGATGATTTCATGTTATGGCTGGAATAAGCATGGGAAGGGGAAACATAGATCTGGAGAACTTGAGTACAGGAAGGAACCAGCCTGCAATGCATACACTTTTATGGTTGAGGGGTATGAAATAGGTGATTCAATGTTACCTTTTCCTAATGGTTTTTAGGGTTGTTATGGGTTTAAGAACCACAGAGAGTACAGTATCGCAGTGTCGCTAAGGTTGGAAAAGACCTTGAAGATCGAGTCCAACCTGTGATTCTTAAGGTCCTCCAGAAGGACTAGAAAGTCCAGGGGGTGGGCACCAGAAAAACATGACCTTTGTTATTCCACAGAATCAACCAGGTTGGAAGAGACCTCCAAGATCATCAAGTCCAACCAATCACTCAACCCTATCTAATCAACTAGACCATGGCATTAAGTGCCTCATCCTGATCAAAAAGTTATCAAATGATGGAATTATTCCTCTGCTCCCTCAAGCCTAACTTTTTGGGTAAAATATCCTCATTTCATTCCTATCAAGCTGCATCTTAGAACAGAATAGAATTAACCATCTTGGAAGAGACCTTTGAGATCACTGAGTCCAACCTATCATCCAACACTATCTGATCAACTAAACCATGGCAACAAGCACCCCATCCAGTCTCTTCCTAAACACCTCCAGGGATAGTAACTCCACCACCTCCCTGGGCAGCCCATTCCAACAGCCAATCACTCTTGCTGTGAAGAACTTCTTCCTAACATTCAGCCTAAACCTCCCCTGGTGCAGCTTGAGACTGTGTCCTCTTGTTCTGGTGCTGGTTGCCTGGGAGAAGAGACCAACCCCCTCCTGGCTACAACCTCCGTTCAAGTAGTTGTAGAGAACAATAAGGTCTGCCCTGAGCCTCCTCTTCTCCAGGCTTAAGCATCCCCAGCTCCCTCAGCCTCTCCTCATACGGCTTCTTCCCTATACAAAGGGGGTTCACAGTTTGTTCCCCCCCTCTCTGCTCCCAGCATGCACTGAGCCCTTATCTCCTGTTTGGTGTTCCGGCGCGGGCTTTGGGCCGTGAGCAGCCTGCCTGATTTTTGCTGTGCAATTTTGGCTTGGTGGAATTGGAAGAGGGTGGTATGGGGGCAGCCATTGAGGCTTGGAGTTTTGTCCTGGTTTGGGGGAAGGTTTTGGGAAGGTGTTGGCCTAGTGAGGTCATGGTAAGCCCAGGTTGGAGACCTGGGCTGAGGCTGGATATATGTTTGTGTATTGTTGTGTATATTTGTGCATATAATGTGTATTTCCACTTAGCTTTCTAATTCTGCATGTGGAGCATTTGTATCTTAGCCCTTTGGGGAGGGGTTAAATAGCTCTCTGTCTGCTCAACTCAAGGCAGGGGTGAGTGAATGAAACCAGACTCCAAGCAGTTTCAACAATTAGTGACATTTAATTGCTGTGCACCTTGGCTGCACAGCACAAGTCAAACCTGGGGGTTTCTCATCAAAAGGCAAATTTGCTTGCAGTGCTGTGGCTGCGTGATGCTGATTCTTCCGCGGCTGCACCACAGAGATGTTAGCAGTACAGATGTCTATCCCTGTAAATCTTGTATTAAACAGCCCAGTTTCCTGCTGGAAGTTAATGGTGCGATGCATAATGCTCTGCAAAAGTGAGCTTGCACCTGCTTGATTTACTGGGGAGGCAAATGGAGAGAGGATCTCCTGAAAAAGCATTTCAAATGTCATTTCATGTAATGAGGCTGCATGCATCCTTCAGAAGCTACATTAAGCTGATGTGTGCCATTCCTGAGGTACTACAGCTGGCTGGTCCAGTTGCCTGCTTTTTAGATAAGTGTGGAAAACCATCTTTGCCTTGAGTATAACGACAGTAGCCCATTTCAGCCCATTTTCTTACTAAGGCAGATAGCGACTCTTCTCTTTTGCAGTTTCTTTCCGTTGTTCCCCCAGCCCCTCTGCCAAGTGGAGAGCTGGAGCCAGCCATACAAGACAGCAACAGAAGCTTCACTGGTGCTAAAGGAGGACCAGATGAGGAGATACCAAAGACACTGATAACAGTGTGTCTAGTTCTGGGCCCCTCAATTTAAGAAGGACATTGAGATGCTTGAACCGTGTCCAGAGAAGGGCAATGAGTCTGGGGAGAGGCCTCGAGCACAAGCCCATTCCAATGGGCAATCACTCCCTCTGTGCAGAACTTCTTCCTAACCTCCAGTCTTAACCTCCCCATGCGCAGCTTGAGACTGTGTCCTCTTGTTTTGGTGCTGGTTGCCTGGGAGAAGAGACCAACCCCCACCTGGATACAACCTCCCTTCAGGGAGTTGTGGAGAGCAAGAAGGTCACCCCTGAGTCTCCTCTTCTCCAGGCTAAGCAATCCCAGCTCCCTCAGTCTCTCCTCATAGGGCTTGTGTTCCAAATCCCTCATCAACTTTGTTGCCCTTCTCTGGACACATTCCAGCAAGTCAACATCCTTCCTAAACTGAGGGGCCCAGAACTGGACACAGGACTCCAGGTGTGGCCTAACCAATGCAGTGTACAGGGGCAGAATGACCTCCCTGCTCCTGCTGGCCACACTGTTCCTCATGCAGGCCAGGATGCCATTGGCCCTCCTGGCTGCCTGGGCACACTGCAGGCTCATGTTCAGTCTACCATCAACCAGTATTCCCAGGTCCCTCTCTGCCTGGCTGCTCTCCAGCCACTCTGACCCCAGCCTGTAGCACTGCATGGGGTTGTTGTGGCCAATGTGCAGAACCCGGCACTTGGATGTGTTCAATCTCATGCCACTGGATTCTGCAACTTGTACTTGAGTACCTTCAACAAACCCAACCAATTTAAGTTCCCTTCTCATGGAAAGTCTGATGGGAGAGTTGATTTAATCAGAGAGTTCATAATTTCATAAACAGAGGAAGAGGCTGAATTAGTGTTAGAAATCTATGAATGTTCTTGGAGAAACGTTATTACTTTAACTCAAAGAGCTGACTCTGGGGTTTGGCTTTTTCTCCTTTTTCATGGTGGAGCACTTGAGGATGAATAATATCTCAGTTGTTCTTCTTTTCTTCAGTGAATCTATTTTTTTTCCATTCAGGAAATGGAATCCAATTATAGGTATCACTTAGTCATCCTTTTATAACTCATGTAATGGTAACAAGACAACATCCTGCCAGTGAAGAAAGCAGTGTGCCCTGGTCCTGGGCAGTTGGTAGAAGATGAAAGTGTTTGATCAAATTACTCATCTTCCCAAAGCAGTAATCTTTAGATGGTGATGATATAATTACCTGCTCCTTGCCTTGTTCCATGCAGGTTGTTCCTAGCCATGGAAAATGACAGTCGTAGAGGAGCGATGCTGGACAGGAGAATATCACTGGTACGGAGCACAAGGATGCCACTGAGGCAGTGGGCTGGGATAACCTGTGAGTACTTGGTAATCTCATACATATCTTGGATTCTTCTATGGGGCTTGAAGCGTGTCGTCACATACATCTTGAATTATGTATGAATAGCTGACTGCACACAGCATATCTGTAACCACAGCGTTACCCATCCGCCCGGGCGCTGCTGGCTCCGCCAGATGGGAAATGTCTGCTTCCACACAGCCCATCTGTGGTCTGCGTCTTCCTCCAGCATCAGGAGATCCCAGCTGCTGCCAGACTGGGGTGGCCTCTGTCCTAGCAGAGCAGCTGGTCTTGCTGGAGGAGGAAAATCCCAGGTATGAGCATCCCACAGGCTTCCATCTCTCCCTCCTGTCCTAGCTAGCTTACCCCGGTGATTAGAGCAGCAGGGAGCTGTGGCATGGTGACTCTTGGGAAACTGCAGACACAGGTAGCTGGGGAGGAGGACCCCTGGCTCCCCTCACTACAGGGACCTGATTGGGGCCTGCTGAGGGACAGCTGCATGTGCTTATACACAGCTCTGGTAAATAAAGTAGGGAGAGATGTGGGCCACCAGTGTGGTGGACCAGTACTGGAGTGGGTGTACCAGCACCAGGCTGTGCACAAAGCTGATGGGCAGTGACAGTCCTCTCCCACCCTCGGGCATGCAGGATGGGGGCTTCTGTCCCAAACATCTATGTTGACATTCATGCAGGTGTTGACCTGTGCATAGGAACCCAGGCCCTTTGCAGCTGGCATGTCACGGTGCCACCCATCACAGCCAGCTGAAAGGTGGAGGGCTCTGTGCTCAGGTTGGAGCACATAGGCTCTTTCAGGAAATAAAACATCACTGGCCAAGGGTTTAGCCTGGGGACTTTAATAGTGGGTTTGTGATGAAGCAAGACAGGGGTGATTCTTTTCTCATGGAGGTGAACTCTGGACAACAAACATGGGCATGTTCCTAGGCCCTCTCCTCACCTACCTGCAGTGGACACAGTCAAAAACCAACCAACAGAGATCTCTTCTGCTTCTATGCCTTGTGAAAAGCTACTGGCAGGTCCATAAAGTGTATGTGGCGGGACCAGGGCTGCCCCATCTAGCTGTGGGGCTGGTGCCCTCAGTTGTGCAGAGTACACGAGGCCAGGCAGAGCACATTGATAGCAGACAGGCTCAGCACCCCCTTCTTGAGCAGCGGATTCTTCTTTCATAGTCCCAAGCCCTGGGGAACTGACCTAGTCTGACCCCAACTCTCTGTTTATTTCAAGTTTTATAGCTTTAAAAAGATTCTTGTCTGGTGATCTAGACCTACTTACACCCTACTGCTGTGTAGTAACATTCCACCAGTGCTAAGCAATATTTCATGTGGGGACCAAACTTGCTGTCTGAGTTCAAAAGTTCTTTACTGCGGTGGGAGCAGATCTCTCAAAACTTCTTTCAAATAATTGTCTTTTGCATTGTGTCCAAAAAATAACATGATCTGGACTTTTTTTGGACTAGAAAAGTGTGCAAGACACTGCTTGTTTCCCTGTCCCTCTTCTCTACATGGTCTAAACTCTCTAACCCTCTCCTTGGCAGCTCTGGAAAGGCTGGATGGTGGTGATAACGGTAAAGCATTGAGGCTCTATGAGTAAAGGCATGCAGGCAAACCATTTAAAGGAAGATCTATAGATCTGCCAAGAAAAGGGAAGGAATGGGGCCCTGGGGCTTTCTGGAGCCCAGTGTTTGGGTTGTTCCCATCTCTTGACTGGTTATGCAGGTACTGTGGTGTCTCATCTCATGCTCTGCTGGACAGACATCTACAGTGCTGGGTTAAGATTCCTTCAGCATGAGGGGAAAGAAGGAAAACTCTGGATTGGTAACCTTGGCAAAAAGACTGAGCACAACCTAGGTTATGGTAGCTTGAACTGCAATGTTTGTGAGATTCAGGAAACCTCACAAAAGGACAAGACTGACTTAAGGTATGTGACAGTTCTATGTCTGCCTGATCACATGGTTCTCCGTTTCCCTCTGAGCCACCTTGTTGAGGCAAAACGAGGCAGACCTGAGGCTTCCATCAGCATGGCAATTCCCTTGTCCCGTCTGCTAATTGTTTCCCACAACCCTCCTACCTCCCTGGCTGTCAACCTTATCAATGAGGACAGGCTGGATAGGCCATGAGGGCAGAGCACCCATTCCCCAGCTGATGGTCCTCCCCCACTTCTGCCATTGTGGCTCCTTGGTGAGCTGACATGAAGGAAGTCTGAACTTGGGTGGTTTCCTAGCAAAAGGGAAAATGTCTCTCTCTACAACCAGCTCTGACATCTCTTGTCAACAGCAATTTCTTGTTCACCAGATAACAGTAGAAAACACACCCCCCATGCCTGAACTGCAGCCCTGGTTCATATGCTCTGATGCGGGAGCGAGTCCTGGGACCTGTGGCCAGAGGAGAGCAACATGTGCCTCACGGGATGGGTTGTGTAGCATCTGCTCCCCTTGCGCTGCCCATGCCCTGGCTGTGGGCAAGATGCCAGCTGGTTCCTTAGTCTCCCTCTGTGGAATGGGAGCAAGGAAACTACAGAAGCTTTCTATGACCTGCGCCTGGAAGCTTTTACCCTATCTGAAGTTGTCTCCTAATAGGATTTGGCTGGTCAATACCAGCTAGTGTGCTTGGGCTGAGAGTATTTTTAAATGGGTGTTGAAAACTCTTTTGTGGAGAATTTCCAGCCTGCTTATTGCTCCAGGTGGGAGAAGCCTGGAAGAAAGCCACATGCATGCAACAGTCTAGACATGTTTGATTTCTTTTTGGAATTAAAGAACAGAAGTCCCATAATACCCTTTTTTTCCCAGCATTTGTACAAGTAGCCAATATAAACAATTCTCTCACTGCCCTGAAATTTGGAGTTGCTCACAGGATGAAGCAGTGACCTATTGCACCTCTGGGAAGAGTAATATTAGCCTCCGTCTGGTCTGCTGCCTTCTTGGCTTGGGTCTGGCAACTGCAGCCCAGCTGCCCTGCGCACCAGCAGAGGCGCTCTGCTGTGATGTGTCTCCAGGGTGCTTCTGGGGCTGCTGTTCCCATAAAAGGAGAAGAGATGCACAATGAGATCACTGAAGCTGTATTTAGGCACCTAACAAACCGGCTGCTTCAGATGCAACAATCCACCTGGAGGACTAATCTGCGACTCGCGTTAGACACCACAAAAGCGTTGACCACAGAGAACATTTTTCCTCTCACACCCAAGAGTTGCTGGTCAAGATAAATTTCAAAGTGCCTACAGAAACATCTTCATGACTGCAAACCTCTAGGCTGACTCGCTGGCAGATGACTGGGTTTGCTGGTTCCTCTCATATTCATGGTGCTGCTCCTTCAGACTTCCCCTAAGCCTTCTTGGCACTATATTGTTGCCTGGAGTACTGCTGCTGTCACTTCTCCAACTTGTTTTATGTGATTGGATTTTTCTTTTCTGGGTTTTCTATGCCTTCAACTTTAGCCCTGCCTGCCTACTCAACCATCTTTGGAATTGCATTGAAGATACATCCAACAAAGAACAATGGAGCAGCTGCCCATGTGTCCTGCTTGGTTTCAAGTGCAATAGAAGAGATGTCAGATACCAGGCTGGACTCCTGAACATGGAAATGGCTCAGAAAGGGCCAAAAACATCATGACTGAAAATAATCTATTCAGGAGTCAGCCTTCCTGACAGCAGAGGGAGGAAGGCTAGATGCAGATAGGTTTGTGTAAGTTGTATAAGCCACCCTATGCAACTGGGAGACTTATTTTTGAATACCAATTGCAACAGCCAAGAATGGGGGGTCCATATCTTCCCCTTTAGTGGTAAGATGCATTGGGGGGGTGTGTAAGAAGCCCCTAAATGGAGTCAAGGGAAACACCTAAATGGGGGGAAGGGATTGTTGCCTTTCAGCTAAGCTCTTGTCCTTGCCTCTTTGGACTTCAAGATAAAGAAGCAGCCTTTGGAACTAATTAGAACTTAGAAAAGCAGCCAGGCCGATAACATGTTTCAAGGCTTTCAAGCCCTCTGGATTCATTTTAGTCTAATCTCTGTGTAGTTAATTTTGCTTCCCAAAGCCCTTTTGCAGACTTTCACAGGCTCCGTTCCTCCTTGCATCGCACCTCACGTGGTGCTAGTGCTGCTGTGGTGAATCCCACCACAAGCTCCTGGGTTGATTGCCTGCTCCGTGGACTCAGGAAGGCAACGTGGGATCCCCTGGCCTGAAGGTGCAGTCCCAGAAGGAGCAGTTCCTGTTGTTATCATGGCTGAAAATTCCTCGAGTATGTCTCACTGAACTTCATTTCCTGTGTCGCTCTGGCAAAGCTCCTTGTTTCCATGGCAATGATTTATTCCTTTAAACAGTTCCCATTCAAGAACAATATCATGGATTCTTCTTTGTTAGCTTAATTAAAAATAACCTACTCTTCTTCTGGCCTCAGTCTTGGCTGAAGCAGTTGGAGTTCGACATGAGCCTCCAACCTCTCCAATCTGTCCCTAGCTCTCACTCAGAGATGAACCTCCTTGCCTGCTTGTGGTTTGGCTTAACCCCCAGGTCTGTTCTGGGCCGTTCCTGACCTGTCCTGCTGAGAAACTTCTCAGAGGTGGATCTGGAAGGAAAATACAGAGGAAAGGAAGGACCAGTTGAATTCTCACAGAACAGCACCATGCAGTCCAGTGTCCGTCCAGCAGAAGAACAGGAGCCCGATGCCCTCCACAGTTCTGCCCTCGAGCCTTCCTTGTCATGAACAGGGAGGCTTGTGAGAGACAGGAAGCCTTGTGAGAACAGCATGGCCCATGATGAAATGTTCTATAGTGCATCACTCATCATTGCAGCCTGGATGTTCAAAGAAGCTGCCAAAGAGGGAACCTTTTCCCTCCTCCCCAGCCTTTGGTTTCCAAAACAGTTATTTTTTCGGTTGTTTGGTTTTTGTATGAGTGGAGCAAGAACTTCTAGCCTGACAACAAAACCAAAAATGAAAGAAGGAAATCAAAAATGGGAGGGAGGGGAAGGGAGGAAAAGGAGGGAGGGGAAGGAAATTAAAAAGCTGAACTGCATATTTGGTGTCCATTTTACTGCAAGGAAGTTGGAACAGGTAGTCTGCTCTCCACGCACCAGGGACCGTTTTGTGTTTCTTGGGACGCTTTACTCCTTGCTCTGCATAAAGAGGGAGACAGAACATCTGGTTTCTCTGCTTCATTATGGAAGCCAGTGCTTATTTTGTTAATACATTTACATTCCAATTTTCCTCACACATGGTAAAAAAAGAACGCTCTGGGGCTCTTCTAGGTAGAAGCCCATTAGTACGTTGTGGGTTTTTTAGGCACCAGTAGCAACCACTCCATCCAAGCCTGGAGTTCAACCATTGATGAAGAGAGTAGACTTCAGAGAAAGTGAATTCCCATCCACAAAACAAATTCCTGATTCACTGCAAAAATTTTCTGACTTGCTGTGTTAACTGCAGCCAGCACTGGCTTAGGCTGGGAGAGGGACAAAAATCTACCTACAAAAAAAGCAAAAGTATATAATGTAGCCTTCCAAGTGCTGTTTGATCAGGCATACAAAACAGCATCCCAGGAATGCCATGCTGCTGGCTAATCCAGAAGGGCAGGTACCAGGTACATTTCCTTCTGCAATACTCAGGCTGTGAAATCCTTTAAAGTGGTTGCAGCACCTTTCAAATGAGCAGTGCAACTCATCCTTATAAGGTGGGAAAGCTCAGTGTTCTGCTGTTAGAAGACTGGAATGTGAGCACAGCCAGGATTGCTTCACAGGAGCCCCTTATCTGAGAGATTGGCGATAAAACTGAAGAAGTTCACTTGACACGAGAAGAATTTCTCCCTTATCTCAAGGAAGCCAGAGATGTGCAAGTCAGAGGTACAACACACAGGATGACTTATGAGAAGGAAATGATGTCAAGGGGCCAGACACTTTGGAAATCTGCCTGCTTGCTTGAGCACGTTCTGTTTTGTACTTTGGAGGATTGTATTGACATCAATACAGCATCAGTTTTAGAAACACTCAACTGGAAGCTTGAATCTGCTGACTGTAGGGCAAAGCAACAAAATCCAAAGTCCTTAGGACCCTCAAAGTGTGGCAGCCCTATTTTTGGCCTTTCTTAGACACTGAAGAGAGAAGGCAAGAGAGGATTTTGATGTAAGCCTTCCACTCTATCAGTTATTTGTCATTTCCCTTAGGCAATTTTTTTCCTGAAAGTAGCAGCCTCTGTGCCTCTTAAAATAAAGTGGAGGGAAGATGTTGTGCCTTCAAAAGGTTCATTTGCCTCTTACCACACACCCACCAAGCTTGCCCAGACGAGTTTTTTTTTCCAATCATTTAAACCCTTTGTTTTGCGATGGCTTGTGTCCTTTACAAGCAAAGAGGAAAATACTACATCTTGGTATAGAATATAGGCACACCAAGTGTTAAAATCCAGTGATTTCCTCCATAGCCTTTTTCAAAGGCTGGCTAGAAATGTCTTGCACAGTTGCAAGAAGCCTGTGTGGTCCTCATCTTCTCTTGGCACACCACTCTGAGCAGTGTCTCTCAGCATGCTCCCTGGTTAATCTTCCCATCAGCGGCTCCTGCTTCTGTCACTCGTGCCATTGCTTCTGCGCATTTCCCATTTTACCTCTTTTTTGGTGGTGTGGGGCAAGGGCAGCCCCATTTGTCACCAGCCTCTTTCCCTGCCCAATCCACCAGCAGGACACATGGCCACCAGTCTTGCACCAGCAGATGTCATCCACCTTTTGGGCATTCAGGGGAGAGATGCACATCTTACTTACGATACTGAGGACAAGAAACTTTCTGTTGAAGACAGCAGATATTTATGATGTCCTCAAAAGTTTCCACTGAGGGGGCAGGACTTAATTCCTAAAATCAGAAAGACCCAAACACTGCTAATGTTCCTACTGGGAGCACATGACCTGATGGCCCAAATACATCTTTCCTCCTCCTCCTCCTCCTCCTCCTCTGGCTCTTTACAACCTCTCATTCTCCACAGGTTTTCTTTCACCTGGTGTCAATGCTTGACCAAAACATTGTTTACTCCACCCAGCACTGTGAGGGAGAACCAAACATCACATCTTCCCTCTCCTGGTCCATGGACTCCAGCAAAAGCAGGTACAAGGCTCAGGACTCCAGGTGAAACTGGAGGGCTGTGAGGGAAGGACCACAAGCTCACCTGGTCCCTGGGCAGCACAGACTCGGCATGCTCTCTGTTTGGCCAGGATATCTCCAAGGCAAACCCCAGGTACCACAAAAAGAGCTCACCAGTAGTATTTTAGTTGTGGTGCCTTGACCACAAGGCATGCCATGGCAGATACTGTCTTTCAGATACGGTTTTCTATCAAAAGACTTTGTCTTTCCTGAAGAGATCAGAGCATGTTTTTAAAAGAACAGCCCTGGGCTATTTTTATCAAAGACAATGTGGCCACTAGAAATGGTATAATGGGGCTCAGCATGACTTGCTATTTTCCAGAACAATGGCCATTGTTCCAGTGGAGCTGAGGACAGATTGGTCTCTTAACAATTTCCATTTTTATATCAATGAGGAGAAAGAAAATAAACTAGAACCTAGGCACAACTGCAGTGGTTTCTGCAGTGCTAGTGTGACTAAACTGTGGAAAGAACATAATTCAGTCTCTTAAGCCAGCAGATAGAAAGAATAAGAAAGTGTTAGTGGAATTATGCTTTCTTGGACTGAATAACTTGATCAAAACTGGCCTTGCTCTGAGCTGGCAGTTAGACCAGATGTCCCCCAGGATGTCTGTCCAGCCTGAATTACCTGGTGGTACTCAAGAATGACAGACCTCTACTGGTCTGTAGAAAAATTTGGCCTGAACTTTCACAGATGTTAAACCAGAATGAGATTCTAAGCTCCTAATGCCTTTTTGCATTATAAATCCAGGACTTGATGTGGTTTTTCTGGTTTTGCTTTCAAAAACCACGTGGAAGCAGTCAGGCATCCCCACCCCCAGCGTGGAACTCCTCACCAGCCAAAGCAGGAGGCCTTGCAGCTCAGCCAGTTCCTCCCACCTGGTGGCCTATGCATGTGCGTGTCCTCCCTGAAGGCAATGCCCTGCAGCAGCAGCTCTTTCCAAGCCTCCCCGTTGGATCTGGAAGGAACAAGAGACGTGTCTGTAGCTAGACATTAAAATGTAAGACCTAAACTTTTCTCAGCAGGACTGAGCATAGAGTGAATGCAGCTTCTGCTCTTCCAGGGGAGGTGGAAGGCAGATACTGGCCCCGTTCCTTCTGCAGGGCATCCATCCCAGGCTTATCTGCAAATAGAGACCTGTGCTGGGACAAGGGTAGTGTGAATATCATCTTGTGCCTAATAGAAGGGGGTGGTGCAAATGTGAGTGTGTTCTAGCACATGTAGCCTGGGGCTGTGTTGGAGAATACCACACAGTCCTTCCTTTGCAATACCTCTATCAACCATAGCCATGGAGGGCTGCAGGGCCTCTGGACTGCTTGTGTGGGCAGAGACCAGAAGGTAACAGACCTGCTGTCAGGAGGGACAAGTCTGCCGCAAGAAGCTGCTGAACTAGGATGGAGAACTGTAGCAGGAATTTTTCAGCCTTTTGCACCCACCTCTAATTTACCCCACCAACGCCCTGGCAAAGCTGAAGTCTCTTGATGTTCAAGAAGCTCTTGGAGCTGGTTTCCTCTCTTAGGGTATTCTAGATGTATGCAATGTGCTGTGACTATGCTCCCAGGAACCTGTTGGATGGGCTGAATTTTGTAAATATAAATGCTCAGTCACAGGTAAATGAACACAGCAGATAAGCAGGTACCAGAGAAAACGCTGCTGTACAGCCAAGGTGTGCCTCTTTTGTAGCTGTGTTTAGGAATGAGGAAGACGCCAGCACTCAGTCTTCTTCAAGATAATGGTAGTTTTGCTATTGGGCACACACTGTTTGGACTGGGCCCAGACTCTTTTCTCTCTCTGTTTTTAATTACTCTTTCCATAATTACTGCTATTGTTGCGTGTAGGTTTCCGCCTTCCCCCCACCCCCCAAAAAAAAAGTTCTCATTACTTGAGCGCAAAAGCTATGAGCAGATGGAAGTCACTCCCAGAGAGTGCCCAAGGGCTGGGGTGCCACTGCCCTGAAATGGATCATGCTGCAAAATAAGAAGGGTCAGGAGACTTGTTTCAAACTAGCTGGCATGGGTTAAGATGTTGTGCCATCACCGTGCTGGAGAAGTGCAAGCGCTGTCAGCCCTGGTCGTGTCCCAGGAGAACTTGCAGAGTTGGGCTGGGAGTTGCCTCCTCTCTGTGGTGGTCATACAGGAGGCCTTGGGCTTTCTTTTCCCACAGCTATTTGATAGGTTTGGGCAAACAAGGAAACTGGTCCTGGAGAGGAAGCTCAGCACTTGCACAAGCATGGAGAAAAGGGGCTGCCTTGTGCCCTCCACTTTGTTTTTCACTTGTAGGGGTCTCAGGTGTCAGGCACAAAAAAAGACCCTGCAGACAACCCTACAATATTCACATCTCATTTTAAGCTAAAGCAATGCAATTTGTGGCTAATTTGCTGGTTTAAGAAAACAGAATCAGAGAGGAGTGAGGATATTTATGTGTTTCAGTGAGATTAACATAACCTGTTGCAGCAGCTCCACAGCCCCAGCCTAAGCCCCTGGGCAGAGGGGATGTGCGTGTAGACGCTACCATGCTGGGAGCTGCACTCAACTCTACTATTAGCAGATGCTGTTTGAAGATGTCATAAAGTGATATTCCAATAACCCTAAGCACATTTTCCTCTCATTCAAGTCAAGCAGTGGTGTTCAGCTGGACTCAGCACAAAAGAGACTTGAATCACACAGAATCACCAAGGTTGGAAGAGACCTCAAAGATCATCAAGTCCAACCTGTCACCACAGACCTCATGACTGAACCATGGCACCAAGTGCCACGTCCAATCCCCTCTTGAACACTTCCAGGGAGCACCTTTCAAAATCCAAAATGGGGCTCTGCTTGAGTGAAGTGATAAAGAAGTATTTCTGTTTATTTCCCACCGTGTCAATTGTGTAATTTTGGCCTTGTCTTTTATTCAAAGAACGGAAAATTAGGAATCCAGGGGGGTCGAGGGGGATGCTCCATTACTTTTTTGCCTTGAAATAATAATCCTTGAATTAAGAGCATTGAAACATGATTAATTCCAAAGCTGTGTGTTTCAGAAATTACAAGGATGTGGAGCAGAGTCTATGCAGAGACCTATGATGGAAACTGTTTCCCAGCTTTGTTTGCTGAGAACCACGGGGTGTCCCAATGAGGTGCCGGCAGGACAGAACCTAACCAGAACTTCCCAGTAAAAACCTTTCATCAGCCAGGTTTGTGTCTGTGTGGTGCTGGGGCTGAATTTGACACTGCCTTGGCAGCGGTTTGCAAATGGGTAATTTGCATGGAGGTTCCCTTAGGTTCTCAGTCAAATGTTCACACTTTTTTGTTTCCCAATTTCATTGTTCTTTAGAATACCAGGTACTCAAGGTAGTGAGGTAC